>VBSM01002223.1:13805689-13870136 GCA_008086735.1 Cheirogaleus medius | reverse complement strand
AAGGGCAATATACGTAACCTTAACATTTGTACCCCCACAATATGCTGCAAAAAAAATTTAAAAATTTGAGTTAGACATAGAAAAAGAAAGAAAATATATTTTCTATAGTTTCTTCATTTTTTATAACTCCCCTGGCAGATAGATTTTGTAGCTGTGGAAGCCATCATTGATGAGTTTTGTGTAAATCTGAGTTTGAGGGGGCACAGTCCAGGACCGAGCAGACCACGGCTGGCAGGGTTGGGCCAGCACGAAGCCTCCATGAGAAGGGGCCCCAAACGGAAAGAACTCCAAATAACGGTAACGCCAAGAAGAGAACTGGAGAGAGAGACTGGCTGTTCACTTTTCCAGTGAACACTTATGTATTATCTGAGGCAAATTCTTCATGTCTAGTAAAATTTTCAATAAAATTACAAAATTTAAAAATAGTGAAGGAACTCAGCTCAGTGCCTAACACATAGTAAGTGCTCATTAAGTGTAAGGTGATATGGCAGCTGAACGACCGCCCCCCAGAGATGTCCACATCCGAATCCTTGGAACCGTGGGCACATGTCTTCCATGGCAACAAGGGCCTCACAGATGTGAGTTAAGGATCTCAAGATGGGGAGATTATTACAGGTTATCTGAGTGGGTCTTGTATAGTCACAGGGGTCTTATAAGAGGAAGACAGGAGGATCAGAGTCAGAGAGAAGATGTAAGGACAAAACCAGAGGAGGGAGTGATGTTCTATGAAGGCAGGGCAAGAGTCCACAGGCCAAGGAATGTCAGCAGCATCCAGAAGCTGGAAGAGGCAAGGAAAGGAAGAATCTTTAGGGCCTCCAGAAGGTACTGGCCCTGCCAACACCTTGATTTACAATCTGCAAAACTCGTTTCATACTTGTGACCTCCAGAACCATAAAATGATAACTTTGTGCTGTTTTAAGCCACTAGGTTTGTGGTACATTGTTGTGGGGGCAACAGGAAACTGACATACGTGGTGCCACCATGTATTCATTGTCCACTTGGCCTATTTTCCTCACCTGAACGCTGAGGCTACTATTACCTCTTCACTTCCCAACCTGGCCGGATGCCTTTCCTGGGCTTCCTCTGGCTGAGGACGCAATGCTTTGGATACTGGGAACTGAATGATTTCTACTTCACAGGGCGGGTCAGAATTGGGGCATGGGCAATGTTGCTTTCCTCACCTGTTCCCTGATGACATTCTCCGTTCCCTTGGGATGCTTTATTTTTAGTGCTCAGGGGCCTCCAAGCTCTCTTTGCCTGACCTGTGCCCTGTGTGATCTATCACTATGCAAAACATTTCTCCAAACTTAGTGGCTTGAAATAACAGCCACTCTATTAATGCCCATGAGCTCAGCTGGACAGTTCTTCTGCTGGGCTTGCTTGTAGCCTCTCGTCGACCTGTCACCCAGTGATTGGAGCTGGGGTCATGGAGGCTTGATCCTCACGGCAGGATCCATCTCCCTCATAATCCAGTCTCAGGGCCTTTCCTCTCTCAAGAGGACAGGAGTACTTTTTGCATGGAATCTCAGAACTCCTGTTCCCTGGGGTTGCCACAACAAATTGCCACAAACTGGGTGGCTTAAAATAACAGAAATTTATTCTCTTACAGTTCCAGAGGCCAGCGGTTTGAATCAAGATGTCCGTAGGGCTATGCTCCCTCCAAAGGCTCCAGGGGAGAACCCTGGAGAAGCATCCTCCAGCTTCCAGTGGTTCTAGGATCTTAACTTGTAGCAGCATCACTCCAACCTCTGCCTCTGTCTCCCCATGGCCTTCTCCTCCTTTGTGTCTCAAATCTCCCTTGGCCTTTCTCTTATAAGAACACTGTCATTGGATTAAGGACCCACCCGGACAATCTTGGATGATCTCATCTGAAGATCTTTAACTGAATTACATATGCAAAGACCATTTTCCAAATAAAGTCACATTAAGAGGTTCTGGGGCTTAGGACATGACATATCTTTTTGGAGGGTCATCATTCAACCTACTGCAACTCCCCAAAGCAACGACTCCATGAGAGAAAGTAGAAGCTACCCAGCACTATTGGGCTCAGAACTGGCCCAGAGTCACTGCCATCCCATTCCTCTGGCTTTGCACATCACGCGCCCAGCCCCGATTCAGTGTGCCACACGAGCACCCACCCCAAGAAAGGTGGCTCATCATGGCAATAGTTAGTCCAGAGCTGCCATAACTCCAGGCCTAACTTCTCCCAGAACTACCTTTTTCTGGAGGCATTCTCCCTAAAACTACATACGTGTCCCCCTGCCTCATGAGTTAGGGCCCTCTGAGTGGACTGACTGTAACCTGGTCCCTTAAAATAAAAGGCAAATGAAAGATAACAATGGTTTAATGTTAATTCCCCTCCACTAAGAGTGGCTTTTTCTTTTTGTCAACCTCTTCAAACTGTCATTCAAAATCACAACCTAGTATGAGAAATATTTTCAGAGGGGAGAGGGCCAGGGAGGTTATCTGTGCTTTTCTAGTTCCTATACAAAGGCCACTTTGTGTTTGGCCCACTCAAGTGGGCCAAGTGCAGAGTGGGTCACTTCCATGGGGATGGCTTTGAAGGACTTTGTAGGCAAACAGACCTGGACTCAGCATTTACAGGCTCTGTGAGACCCTGGGAAAAGTGACAAGCAGTGTCCTCTATAAAATGCAGGCAGTGAGACTCAAATCCCAAGGTGGATATGAGGGTTATACCAATGATGACAAGGACAATAGTGACCATGATGAAGATATGGCATTGTAAAATGAGTGTGACCCAACCAGTGGTTATGTAAAAAGTATTGAAGTCAACATGATTCAAATGGAACCAAGCAAACTACTGTGCCTCAAATGGATATCTAATAGTTGGTTGCATTATTAAAACTTAACTTTCTTATTTCCTTTTTTTATTATTTCAAAATATTAAGGGATACAAATGTTTTAGGTTACATGGGTGGCTTTTATAATGCTTGAGTCCCAGCTACAGGTGTGCCCATCATTCAAATAGTGTTCACTCACTGTACCTATTAGGTAGATTTTTGCTCCTCCCCTTCTTCCTCTCCCCCCTGGTTAATTTCCACTGAGTTTTACTTCCCTCTGTGCACATGTGAGTTCATCCGTTAGTTCCAATTTAATAGTGAGTATATGTGGTGTTTGTTTTTCTATTCTTGAAATACTTTACTACAACCCTTATGGAAATCAGTATGGAGATTCCTCAATGGACTAAAAGTAGATCTATCAATCCCACTATTGGGTATCTACCCTAAAGAAAAGAAGACTTTTCATCAAAAAGACACTTGCACGTGAATGTTTATTGCAGCACAATTCACAATTGCAAAGATGTGGAATCAACCCAAGACTTAACTCTTAATTACTTTTGATTCATACACATTCTTTCTTTTTCTTTTATTGGTTAATAAATGTTCAATATGTGGCACCTGTTGGTTTTTGTGAATACAATAGAAGAGCATATGATAATCACAACCACTGAACTTGGTTTAGGGGTGAGGAAACGATGGTTTAATAATCTCCTGGGAATTTAGTTTGGGTTTATTCTGTATGGGAAGAGAAAACTCTGATTTGGTAGAATCCAGGCTTGGTCCACTTTCCTTACCTTTGTCTCTGCACACAAATGTGCTTTCTCAGGGCCTGTGCGTGGAAGTAGTCACTGGAGATGGGCACTTGGTGTTCGTAGACTTAGCAGAGGGGAAAACATGCTGTGATGACAGGAGGGTTTGGTTTCACATCTGGCTTCACTTCCAGTGCCTGGGATGTTGCTCAGAGGCTATTCATACTTGTCGGCAGTGTCTGTGTGGCTCTAAACCAGTTCCCACTGCATGAGGCACTTGGTAGGTTCATGGACCGGCGCTGGAGAAGGACTCCGTGGGGCCACGGAGCTGACAGAGGTTAGGGGTCCAGGTGTCGGTGATAGAAGCAGAATCGTCTAGCCTGCTTGCTGTAGGCCAGACAGCAGCTTCCAGGGTCCTTAGCCTTTGCTGACTTTGCCAAAAGTTGAGTCCGTCCACTTGCTCGCTGTCCACGCATGGACTACCTCTCGTTAGCCACCAGGGCTTTTCCTTTCTTCCTTCCTCCTGTCTCGCTCAGTTCTTTCTTTTCACATGTGTTTCCTGATTAGCAGTTTATACACGCATGGAATTTGTAAGTAGAAGGCTTGGTTTTGAATTCAGCTTAATTGCTCATGTCGTCTTCTCAGATTTTCATCAAATCATTTCACTTCCCTGAGCCTGGAATGTTTTTATCTGTAAAAGGGAAAGAACAACATCTGCCCTGGTCTATGTGTATAAAGATGATGAGATTAAATGAGGTAGCATCCGTGAAAGCTCTTGGTAACTGCTGAGTGCTCCTCTAAGGCGAGTGATCATTTGTTCATTCCTGGCTGGGCATGACTCCTCAAACCTGTGGATGGCGGAGTGCAGGAAGGTGCAGGAAGGAAGTGGACAGGTGGATTTAGGCAGATGGCACAGACCGGGCCAGGGCAAGGGACCTTGAAGATTATCTAGGATCACACTCATTTTATAGATGAGGAAACTGCGGCCAGAGGAGTATAGGGCTGGGCCTAGATCCCAGACTTGCGTTCCTGTCTTTGTTATTTTAACAGCATTTGTAGTCAGGTGCAAAGACTCCATCTATGGATTTGTCTTTTGTTTATCTGCTCTCCTGCCCACTCCAATATTACCTAGACTGTCATTCCCCAGAGAGCTGGAGCCTGTCTGATGCATCTCTGTGTGCCCAGATCTGTGTGTGTGTGTGTGGGGGGGCAGTGCTGCTGCCACATAATGGGACCTGATGAATGTTTGGTGACCCCTGTGCTCTGTGCCTCTCCTGACTCCCAGTTCAGGGGCCTTGCTGGTTCAGCCACATCTTCCAATTCAGGGTTGGTGCAAATGCTGCAGGGCTGCCCTTTCTTTCTTTTAGGCCTTGGACATCTCCGAAATAGAAATCCTCAGCAGAGACCTGGCTGTCATTTGCCATCCGCTTTTAGGAAATTAATAGAAACAGAAGATTGCTAATAGGTCAAGAAGCGACCCATGTGGAAGGTGCGAGAGAAGTGAGCCCCTTGAGGTCAGACACTGGGCTGGCATGTTTATGGCTGTATTCCAATGATGGGGTGAGTGACTGGCCCACAGGAGACCTTTGGCAAGTGTCTGTTAAATGAATGAGAGAATGAATGCACGACTTCTTTAGAATATTGATAAACGTGTAGCACAACTGCAAGATGATTGTTCGATTGACATATTGATGGCCTTTCAGTACTCTGAAAGAGGAGGAATGTGGGCAGAAGGATGACAGGAGGCCACGTCGGGCTTTCATTTGTCAATGGAAGTCAGGATGTCTGGTAAGGTAGTTTCCATGCAGATGGGGGTGGGGTGAAGGAGCCACTACAGCTGCTGTGGGAATGAGCGAGCCATCATTGAAATCGTAAATATGCCACGGACCCACACTGTGATGCTGACAGATGCCCTCCCTGAAAGCCCAGATGGGAGGGACTCCTGGAGTCCAGATTTTAAATTAGATTCACCTGAGCCCAGTCAGTGAACTGTCATCCTTCCGATGGAATGGAAAAGGGGAGGGGGTGAACGGAAGAAATCTTTGTAGCTGAGCCTACCTGACTTTCCTCAGTGGGAGACACATGAATAGTGTTTCATGTCAAGGAGAGGTAGTTAAAATGCAGACTGCTCAATCCTGGCCTTAGAATTTGGGAGGTGTGGCTCCTGCCTGCAGACCACTCATCTTCCCTTCCTTTGATCTATCACTTGATGTGGAGAAAGGTTTTTATGTGCAATTCCTATGTAATGGGTAATTTAGTCCATCCCACTATGAAAAAGTGGTAAGTCTAGTTCTAGCACATTTGCTTCAGTTATCCTTTAAAGTACCTAGGAACTTACCATTTTCATACAGTTTAGGTAGCCTGAGCACTTTTTCTTGGTTGCTTATAATACATTTTTTGAGCTCCTTTTAGCCAGTTGAAAATGAGTGAGTTGCAAAGTACAAAACAAAATAAAGAGGAAGGCAGGTACTCTGCCAATGTGCACATTTGGGTGCAAAATGTGATGCCAATGGAATATATTGACACATCAATCAAATAGGATTTTTCTTATTTATAATTGAAATTGACACATCATCATGCATACTAAATTTCAGGTCCATTTATGGCCTTTTTATGCAATATAACCCACACTTTAAAAAAAATACCTCCCCTCTGCTCAAAGCTTGAGCTATATAGTTTTGAATTAGCTTTTTGGGCTGGTCAAATAGGCTACTAAAGTTGTTTACAGCTAGTCAACCACAGAAGCCTTGATCTGAGGCTCAAACATGACCATATCTGAAAGAAGTGGCTGCCCCGGGAAAGTTTAAGTTTATCAAAGTTGGGTGAACCACTGCAAAACAAGAGAAGAAAACTTTCATTCACAAACCGCATATCTAATCTTTATTTTAAAATGAATTCAAAAGTTTCACTGTTGGAGACAAAGTTTTCCTTCCCATTTGCATTTCTCAGACTGATATTTCTCTAAGAAAGAATACACATTAAGGTCTTACAAATATTATCATAACTGGCTAAACTGCCCTAAGCCTTGGGGATAGACACTGCATACAATTAACCTTTCTTGGGGAGGGCTTAAAGAAGTAGAGAAGTATAAAAAAGAGGAATAAACTTCTGAGTTTCTGTTTGGGCTGTAAAAGTACGAGGGGAGAAGAAGGTGGCTTCCAAGACCTAAAGCGATGGAAGAGGTTCTGAATGTTTTACCTAACTGGGGAATGGGGTGAGAATGTGTGACTCTGGTGGTTGTTTGTATCTGAGTCCATACTTTACTGGCATCAAAGCAGAGTCTCTGCAAAGGGAGGATTTGTGAACCAACTTGCAGTGGAATTGAGGTGCCAGTATTTGTGAGCAGGGAGGGCTCAAAATGAACTGAGAGCACGTGTGCAAGGCATGCATCCTCTGTGGGACACCGAGAGAGAGAGAATACCTTGTCGACTGAAGAGGGGCATGGGAAGACTGGACATAGCTGCTTCTGCTTCTATGTTGAAAAGTTCTCTTTCAAAGCAAAATATTTTCAGCTTTCCCATACACCTCACTCATCATTAAAGGAAAATAAAAAAACTTTAAACATGTTCAATTTCTTATGAGCTACACTTCTGTGCTTCGAAGTGTAACTTTTGCATGGTACCCTAAATATTTTAGTAACAGGACAGAATACTTGAGACACATACGTGTTCTCCCTGTACTTCACTTGCATGCAGGCATGTGCAGCCAGGCCGCCAGGCTGTGAACCTCCTTGTCTTCTGGGAGGCAGGGCAGAGAGAAGCAGCTCATCAAAGCTGTGATATTTAGTGTCCCAGAGACTAGAGGGAAGGGTGGCTCCCTAGGCTGGTAGGGACTTAAGGCAGCTGGTGTTCAAGCAGTTGAGACCCATTAACCACTCAAGGGCAGCCCTCTGGGAAAGAGACGGGGCTCAAAGGAAAACAAAGATAGTGTCTGCCCAGACACTGGGGTTCCCTGCCTGGGGAATCACTCCATGGCCCACAGATGCACAAGAGCAACAAAGTGAGACTGCAGGGAATTTTACAGGCTGTAGCTATGCAGATAGTAGCTTTGCCCAGGATAGTTTTAGAGATTAGAGGCATTTCTCCTGTGTCCGTGGAATCGAGTAAGTTCCAAAGATTCTGTAGTGGCCGTGGGAGAGCAAGTGGCCCAAATAATGCCCAATTTCCTTACTAACTCAGTCAGATGGGGACTAGGGTAATTTTCAAAAGAGGTCCACAAATTCGTTGTTATTTCTCCCTTTAAGAGGCGCGGCTTACTGCCTTTCTCCTGAGTGTGGGCCATACTTCATGTCTTGCTTCTCACAAGTAGCCGATGCTAGAGGTGACAAATGCCACTTCCAAGCTTAGGTTATAAAAAGACCATGGCTTGTCTCTTGGGTGGGTTGCCTTTCTCTCTTGGACTGCTTGCTCTGTGAGAGGCAAGCTGTGATCAGCCGGTGGGAATGGAAGTCCCTGGCTAGCAGCCAGTGAGAAACTGATGGTGTCTGCCATGTGACAGCCACGCGAGTGCCAATAATCTCAAAAGTGATACCCCATCAGTTTTAGATGCAAGCTATCCAACAGAAGTCACTAGGTCCAGCCCACACCCAACAGGAGGGGTTTATAAAAGGTTGTGTGCACCAGGAGGTGGGGGTCCTTGGAGGTCATCTTAGAGGATACCATGATGGCCAGTTCAGCTTCAAAATTGTATTTGAAGAATGAGGCCACATTTTTTCCTGCTGTAAATGGCTCTACATTTCTACCTCTCTGTAGATGGCTTTATTCCTCTGTCTTGCCTTAGTAGTGAGCTCCTTACTGAAGACAGGTTTTTGGCAGCCTATTTCGTGGTACTCCAGGAAGTCTCCATGCTGAAAGCAAACCTCTGGCTCCTTTTCGGGTGACACAATCAACTGGACGTGTGAAGGGCATCACCCATAGCCTGACGTGGGTCTTTCTCCACTAACGAGGCAGGCCTTGCAAATAATCTCCAGCTCAGAGCCTCGGAAACCCGGCAGGCCCAGAGTGAAGCCACTCCACTTGGACTCTAGAATCAGCACTTTGTCTTGAGAATGTGGCCCAAAGCATACTTTCACAGTGATGGGATGGTTCTCAAGAAACAAGGGAGGCTGGGTGTGGTGGCTCACACCTGTAATCCTGGCACTGTGGGAGGCTGAGGCTGGAGGATTGCATGAGCTCAGGAGTTGAGACCAGCCTGAGCAAGAGTGAGACCCATCCCTACTAAAAATAGAAAAAATTAGCCAGGTATGGTGGCGCATGCTTGTAGTCCCAGCTACTCGGGAGGCTGAGGCAGGAGGATCCCTTGAGCCCAGGAGTTGGAGATTGCAGTGAGCTATGATCCTCTCACTATACTCCAGCCTGGGTGACAGAGTGAGACTGTCTCAAAAAAAAAAAAGGAAAAAAAAAATCAAGGGAGAAAGAGATTTCTGTGATCAAAATCATTCACTCAGAGAAACAGCTACTTTAATGGCATTATAGAGCTTCTGAATAATAAAACTCTAGTATTGATAGTTTCCTTTTTTATTTGCTGCACAATCTCACATACACACACACACACACACACACACACACACACACACACATAGAGCAGGCCTGACTGAGATACTAGGATTCTGCAGTTACGAGCCCTCAGAAATAGCAAAGAGATGAAAGGTGATAAATTATATATGAAGCCAGGCACCGAGCAGCCGGGGGCTAGTTCTCTCCCTTCGAATCCAGCCGTTTACAGCTCTGCTGCGCGCCTCTCAGCAGCACCTTGCCAAGTGTAAGCGAACGCTCTTTGTTGGATTTTGTCCCTCTTGTTTTGTTGGGTTTTCACAGGGCTTCTCCTTTCAAAACCCCCACCTTTTGAGGGTTGCTAGCTCTCCTGGGCTTTAGGTCTGTCTGTTTTTCAGAACTTCAAAATGCAGATTTGTAAAGTATGATCTTCCTCTCTCTTGGAAGGGAAAAATTGGCTGAGATTTTAAATAGACCTGCTAAACATAATATAATACCAAGTCTTGCAGAGGGTAACCAACCAGCGCAATAAACGTGTGGAGCAGATGTGCAGTGTTGCCAAGCCCTGGTGTTGTTCAGGGCATGCTGTAGGTCTCCCAGCAGAAGGTGGTCACATTTAGGTCCCACAGCTATAGCAGGGACACGAGGATGACCCTGTGGGTCCTCTCAAGTCCTTCCACTCCTGATAACCAATGATTCCGTGGCTGTAAATCTCCTTACAGACACTAGATGCATCTTGTCGGTCTAAGTTTTGTCCTACTTCTCTGACCTTAGAGCTCTCAACATATGATTTTTGAATGAATTAAATTATCAACTAATTATCAATGAATAAATAGGAATTACATGTATACACACATGTGAAGGAAACAGTCTAAAGTTGTATCAGTTTTTGAATGAGCTGTTGACATGTAGTAGACAGTGTGTGTGATTTGGCCTTGAATAGCCTGGGTTTAAGCCTTTCCCTTTGTGCCAGCTGAATAAACATGGACACATTAATTAAATTCCCTTCTGCACAATGAGTATAGTACTGGCAATACTGATCCCACAGGATTCTGCAGGCTATAAACGTATAAACATAGGAAAGTCACTAGGTAGTACTTGACATTTAGTAGAGGATCAACAAATGCTTGTACTTCAGGTGGTGTAGACAAATGAACAAAATAAACTTCTTTTTTTGCATATCATTTACCCTTTATTGCTTTATCACCTTTACCGGTGTGCTCTTTTCTCTCGGACTAGAAGACACTGATCATGTGATATAATCTCCAGTGCCTCAGCGCCTGGTTGAATGTTTTACACAGTAACTACTTGAATATAAAAAAAAAATACATATAATTTTTTAAAAGAGTTGGTTTAATGAAAGAGGGTCTAGATTCAAATCCTGGTCTGAATTCCTCTGGGACTAAGAGGTTTAATATTTCTGAGCCTCCTTTTTCTCACTTATAAGGAGAGGATTAACAAAGATCTGTCTTTCAGAGTTACAATGGCAAATGAATCTGTTACAGTGCTTAGTACGATAAATGGCACATAGTAGGTCCTTAAAAGATTCTAGTTCCCCTTCTTCCTTATGGCAAAATGGCAAGAGTTAATCAGCTCTACTCTCGTCCTGAATGGCCTGGGGAACATCTTTTGCTCAAATGTTCTAAGATTCAAGGGTCTCATGACCGGGGACTGCAGATTAGATGTGTACGAGGTACAGGAGAAGCCAGCCCTGCCTGAATCCTCTCCCTCTGCTCTTTCCTCCTTTCCTCCCTTCCTTCCTTCCCAAATTCTTTCTCCCAAAGGTACCTACCCAATTGATTATATCAGGAAGTGGGACAAAGAAGGAAAAGCCACTCTAGGAAAATCCAAAAAGAAACCACTAAGTGGCACTATGGAGGAGGTGGACAGAGCGATCTGTGTATTGTCATCAGTTCTTCCTTTTTGAGCAGAACTGAGGAAGTTGATGCCTCATAGAACGTGTGTGTGCATGTGCGTGTGTCCGTGCCCACGGAGAGCTGTGGCTGCAGAGCCAGCCTGTGGGCAGAGGGATGAAGGCGGTGGGGTCTCTCCATGGCCTGGATAGAGCAGATGTTTTGATCATTCTATCTCAGAATTCCCTGAAAGCCATACTGCCCTGATGGATGGTTCTGTCCTCGGAGGTATCGTCCATCCTCCTTCCCTTCAGGATTCAGAGGAGAAGACTGCCTCTGCTCCCTTATCTGGCAGCATCTTTGCTGATGCACGCAGTTGAGCTGACGACACTTGCATGCACATTTGTGTTTTGCTAAGACAGAAGAGTGGCCTCAGGTATATCCTCGCACACAGCCAACCCACACAAGAAGTCCGGCCATCCTCAGTGATCCTGCCATTTACCCCTAAGCCGTGGTGCCTGTCTTTCTGCCTTTGTCCACGTGGGGCAGGCACCCTTGCAGCTCTGACCTCTCTCACCAGACATGTGAGTTCTTGGAGGACAGGAGCTAATGTGACTTATTTAGCCTCACCTTCTTTTCCCAGTTGGTGGGTACTCTGTATAATTTTGTAGAATGAGGAGATGGATGGATGGGTGAAAAAAGTAATGGTGAATACTCAAGAAACAGTGGCTCAGGTCAGGAAGGAAAGTGGAAAAGAAAATGAAAGTGAAGTTTCTGGTGATCCATTTTTAAAAAAAATTCTCTGCCTTTCTACTGCCAGCCTCCTTGCTGACTCCTGTAGTCATCTGAAGCCAGACTCTGTGTCAATCTACCATTTTTCTGTTCTAGTCCCTCCCACTTCTATAATTTTTTTTATTTATTGGTTATCATAAACTGATTTGCCTGTTGTCTAAACTATCTTAAGTATCTGAAAGTATCTTCATCAATAAACCTGATTTTCACCTTCCTGTGTTAATCAGCCCCTCACTTAAGGGACTGCTCATGACTGGAGGGGATATGGCTGTTTTCACTTGGTTGATACCTCGGGCTTCAATCGTGTCTTCTACTCAGTAGAAGAAATTGGTTTTCTTCCCTCCTAAGGAAGGCACCTGGGCTTTCACAAAGACCTGCGGAGAACCTCATGATAGGCGGAGAAGTACTTTGTGGAATAAGAATACGTTTGAGATAAAAGCTATGCTCCTTTTTACTTCCAATTTTTCTTCTCCTCACCCTCCACTGTGCCTCCCCCAGAAATTAGTGCACTTGTGCTGACTTCATAATATAGAGAAAGAGAGATAAAAGTAGTTTCCTGGTTTGGGTTTCATAAATCCTAAACTCTTCAAAAGGATTTTTAAAACATTTCTTAAGTAAATCACTAAAGAGGGAGTGCCTCTGTGGGCAAGTCATCAGAATTGAGCAAAGGGAAGGACTTCTTCTAGTATGGGGCAGATTTCTTCTGGGCTGGCTGGGAGAGAGACCTGAGCCCTGGAGTGATGAGCCCAGAGGCAGGTTTGGGGCAGAACCCTGGTGAGTTTGCAAATCCTTGGAGAGAGAAGGTCTGCTCGATGTGTCCCAGGAGGTGGGTCCATGCACAATCTCTGAGAGATGTCTGTGTTCTCAGGGGAACTCAGGAGTAACTGAGAGCCTCTCACTAGACTGGAAAGAGACACCAGGTTCATGGGAACAAGAGCAAAGTCTCAGCAGACATGTGGGAGTCGTAGGGCTGGGGGACATCTGGAGGGCTCCGTACACTGAGGCTTAAGTTTCCACAACACGGGTGGGATAGGTACTTGGAATAAAAATGAAATTGGATTATAGAGGAGAATTCCTTACACACCAGGGTTTATGGCCCTAAAGCTATTTTATCTACATTTGTCTCTGTTGTTTTGACATCTCACTCATGTTTACGTGGGCATTATAGTTTATGTCTATGAGAGTGAGCAAAAGACCACACCTGGAGCTCTCAGGGAAGTCTTCTCTGGCATTGCCTTTGACCCATCGTCTCCTCTTCCCCAGATCTCACCCACGAATAGTGGCTTTTGCCTAATTCCCTCTAAAGGGATGGGCCATATACCCTCAGGCAGGTACATCCCTACCAGACAGGTGAAAAAGCTAAAAGTGTGCAGATACCAGGGAGATACAAAATTCCAAGCCTAAAGTTCAGAAATGCAAGTCGCTTTGTACATTGCCTGCAGTATTCATCAGGACTCTTGTTGAAAATCACAGAAAACCCAACTCAATTCAGTTTGAGCCTATAGGCAATTTCCTGGTTGATAGACTCACAAAGTCCAAGGAGATTTGGGCATAGTAGAATCAGGGACAATTTATTCAGGACTGGGTTTCTTTCTTCAATTTATCTTAGCTTCATCCATAGGCGTGGGTTGTTTTAATTGTGGCCCCCAGTAAGTCAGGGTTAAAACCAGCCAGTCCCTCCTCCTTTAGAAAGAAAGTTTTTCTTTGTGAATAGTCCTAAGAAGTCTCAAAGGGCCATCTGATTGGTTCTTATTGATTTCAAAAGATTTTCCTAAACTAATTGCTGTGCATAGGAGATGCCACATTCTTATTGCCCGGCCTGGGGGACATATTTAGCCCTGAATGGGCAGAAGAGTCCCTATCCACCAAACGCATGGATTGAGATGGGGTCAAAGCTAGAGTGTGCGGGGGTGGCTGGTAACAATGGAAAAACTGGATGCTTTTCAGCTAGAAAAGAGAAATGGATGCTGGGCAGGTCCAAGTAATGCTTGTCAATTAGAGGTTTAATCCTCAGGAGAAGCAGCTGCAGACATTGGCTGGGCCTGATTAGAAAGGGTTTGGGATGTTCTGTTTTTAACTTTGGACTTTCTGGCATTGCAGCTAGTAGAGCACAGTTACTGGAGATGGCGGGGGTGGGTCGGGGAGATCACACTGTCTGAGTGGGAGGAGACACTGGAGCAAGAGAAGGAGAGGCACTGGGCATTCATCAAGGCATGGGTGCTGGCACATCTTTCTTTTCAGCTTTCATTTTTCAAAGAGCCCTGTTTTTGATGGTAGTGCAAAATGGACTCTGATGCTTCATGTTTTCTCCCTCAATACATAGGGTTCAAGTAGACTACAAACATGGTCACATTTCTATTTGCCATTATTTGTTAAGTGCAGCTGGGGCTCCATGGCACACAGACTATTTAATGGGTTCATGAAAAGATGAAATATAATGCAGGCACTCATAATGCCCAACATTTTAAAGATTAAAATGTTTCTACTCTGGGAGAATCACGTTTATTTTTTCACTAGAATTTCTTGCCTCTGCACTGACAAACAGTAACCATATGTCAAATGAGATACATGTCACTGTCCCTGAATGTTGGTGTTGGTGTCTACTACATCTCAACAGAAAGATCTGGGAGTTCTAGAAAAGAAAGGCTCATATTCAAAGTCCCTTTGCTGATTTACATAATGCACGTACTCTTTGGAATCACTCATAATCTGACCACAAGAATTTTTAGAAGTAGACAACTTCTTTTGAAGTAATTGTCCTTAATCTAAACAAAAAAGAAGAAATGTTTTTTAAGGCTAATGGCATGAAAATATGCAAAATACTGACATTCTTCTGGCATTTTCCAAACAGATTTAAACACTGTTTTAGAATGTGGCTTAAGAGCCCCTCACATTTTGGAGAATTCATAGCTGCTTAGGTTTAATATGTAATTAGTTGTAATTATCAGTGTCAGATAAAATACACATGACCACTCTGGCCCAAGTGGAATGATAGCAACGAGGAAAGTGAAGTTGGTCACAGAAAAGTTATACTTGAAGATGCAGCTTTGATTCTTTGCAAAAGAAGTTCTTTGCCGTGAGTTGTCTCTGAACGTTTATCAGAAGGAAATTACAGTAGAGGCTCTGGTTATAAAGAATGTTGGAAGATTTATGTGCCAATTCGCAGATTTATTTTGATAAATTGTACTGTATCAATATGTAAAAATCTAATAAATATAACTCTTTAAAGAGGGGGCTGCTCTAATTTTACTGTTTCAGAGAAGAGGTTTGGCAAAAAGTCAGAATGTGCATTAAAAACACACTTTCAAGAAGTCTAATAAATAAAGTCTTTGAAATATGGTTTCCTGGTGAAAGGCATTTTAAATCATTTTGATAAAGAATCTAAATTAGACCTTTAAATAAAAAAGGCAAGTTCCCCTAACTTATTATTTATAGATAGTTTGAAAATAAAATCTATGCAAACTGATTTCTTCTTCCATTCTTTACAAGGGCAAATATATTGTCAAGTTTTAACAGCACATGTGTTTAGCTGGAGAATGTCCTCATTAAAAAAGGGAGGCCATGGCTAGCTAGCTAGTATTTCCTGAGTGTTTAGTATGTATTGGGTGTATTGAGATGCTTAATGTGCACTGTCTCATTTAGGCCTGGGTGAAGAAGTTAAGCAAGTGGGCCCTGGACCCAGAAATCCTGCCACGGATGAGCTGTATGACCTTAAGAAAATTACTTAACCACACTGTGCCTTAGTTTCCTCACCAATAAATGAGGCCAATCATAGTACCTGACTAATAGGGCTTTTGGAAGGTTAATTGAGTTTGGACACATGAAGTGATTACCTCTGTGCCTGTACATAGAAAATATCAATAAATGCTAACTCATATCATATGATCACCCTCATTTTATGTAGGCTCAGATGACTAAGAAATTTGCCCACAGTCACTGAGCTGGTTAAAGATAGCACCTGGACTCAAACTTTGGGTATCAACTTTGTCCTGGGATATCCTCACATCTGTGCACATCCAAAACAATGCTCTTCACAGCTTTCATCTCAGACCATGTAGTGTTTTCATTCATTCATTCTGTCATATTTCATATATATATATATGCATGTTGTATATCTATAGTATATACTATGATACAGTATATTATATGATAAAATATATTTTATATTATGCATCATGCATTTTATTACATACAACATATAATACATATTATATAATATATTCATTATATAATTTTATAATATACTATATTACTATATATAGTATATGGATTATGTAGCATATAATATTCACATACATATACACACATACATATACATACTGAGGACTTACTCTATACCAGGCACTAGGGATATAATGTGGCAAGAAAGACCTTTTCCTGTTTGACTGAACTTACAGTAGAAAAGGGAAGACAATAAACTATGTGAACCATTGTGATCAAGAGAAAAGTACATTTCAGGTAAAGTACATAATGATGGTGGAGCAGGGCAGTTACTTGCTGTGAGATGAACAGATGTTGGCAATCTAGTTATTTCTATCTGACTCTATTTGCTAAAGCAGAATTTCAGTTTACTAGTAGTCCCCATTCCCCAAATATTTGGGATAATTGAGCTATTACTGGAACAACTACAAGGATCAGGAATGGTCAAGATACTGCTCGAGGCAGATAGTGTTGATTACATGCAGCTTGGTAACGTAGGAGGAAGAGGTGCTGTGGAAAGCCAAAGCTGGGTTAGAATCCTGTCTCTGCCACTTACCAGCTGGGTGACTTAAATATGACATTTAAATGACATTTAAGTTGTCTGAAACTCAGTTACTATCTCCTCTAAAGAAGGACAATGCTTCTTTCATAGAAGGTGGGTGTGTTCAACCCCCTTCCCTTTCCCTGCTTCATGTCCAGAGTGTCCTTGTCCCTGGTGGGTGCACAGGTGAAAATGTCCAGCATAGGGGTCAGGCTCCTGGTTTCTGGATATTTTTATGCTGAATAATATACCGAAAACAAACCATCTTGGTGACTTTCTGTTCTTTCTGTAGATTCTCCATGAAAAGGCTGAACTTTGGGTGGGATAGGAGAGCATTCAGGGATGCTTGGAATCCGTTGTTTGTTATTAGGAGTTCACCTGTCCTACTTACTGCTAAGTCTACTCAGATGAGTCAACTCTAAACTCTCTTAGGACAGCAGAGTTGGGGACCACTGCCTTGACTAGTTTGGGATCAATCTGTCTTTCCCTTTGTGCACCCAAAGTCAGTTCAGAATTCCCTGCCTAACCTCCAAGCCATGCTTCTCTCTTTAGAAAGTAACACAGAGCGCCGAGGAAACATGTCGAGTTTGGAAGATCCTGCATCAAAATGAATTAGAGTTCGGTTTTGTACTTAGTGGCATTGATGAGAGAGGCACTAAACTCACCAGACTCTCTGAGGGGACTATCACATTGCACTATCACATTCCTCTTTTCAATCTAGAATCTATCTAAAAGGACTCTTGCTCGAAAACTTTTGCAGCAACTGAGGCCATTGCCTTCCATGGCTGGACTGCAAAACTGGCAGGAAAGAGAGGAGTTGTGAATTTATAAATGCTTCTAATATAAACTCTCCTTCCTCTCCTGTGCATGTGCAGGTACACGTATTTAGTGGGAAATTTATTTGTTTAAAACTGTTTAAAAATTTATGTGTTTAAAACTAGTTTAAAAATCAAATTTTATTTACAAAATGCTGTATAGTATCACTGAAAGCTTAGACCCAATGCTTTTGCCATGTAAGCTAAATAGCAAAATACACCAAGGAAAATGACTTCTTCATTTCATCTGACATTCATATTCAGGCAGGAGCCAAGGGCCATCACTTTTCCTATTAAGGCAATCCACATTTGTCCATATCTCCAGCACCCAAGGAAAACAAAACTGCATCCTTGATGAATAAATTGTAGTTCTCTGCAAGAGAAAAACATCCGATAAGGCAGCTAAATGTCAGGAAACATCACTTTCAAAAGCCCATCTGAAATTAAAAGGATGCTCTGAGATGTGACATTCTTAACTTCATTGCTAGCTGGTAGTTGTTAATTAGATTAATTACTGTCCAGTACACTGAGCTAGAAACTTCATTTTCATGCAGTAAGGTGTGAGGTCAGCTGCTTTGCCTGCCTGGAACTGATCTTAGGGTTTCAGAAGCAGCTGCAGGAAGAAGTATAGTTATAAGATTTCAGCCACCAGAACAAAAAAAAAAAAAAAAAGGAAAGAAAGTCTCAAAAGCCTTCGAGTGTCTGTGCTTCCTCCACAAACCCACTCGTCGATTAAATTAAAGCATTCCTCCCAGCTCAATTCTCCAATCTTCAAACTTGTCTCAATAAACTGTTTGAGATCTTAGCCCTTCTAAGAAATGAATCATATTTTCTCTGTCGTACTTGATTGTTGTTGACTACTAATTCACCCTGTATTGATCTCAAGTCCATATTTCTTACTGTTGCGATGGAGAATTATCTCATGCTATTAAAATGCTGCCAAGTTTCAGAAGCCCTTACAATCGTTGTAATCAGAGGCCACGTTCGTCCTCCTGAAGCATGGAAGGACTGTGTATGTAGATGTAACTTTTTTGCACATCAATTTTTTGTGTCTTCTTTGGTAAGTATGTCAAGAGACCCTATTCTCTGGGGGAGGGAGAGGAAACACGGTGCTTAAGCAGGAGGGAAAGCAGGTCTGTAAGGAGATGACATCTCTGTAGAGAAGCTTGTCAATTTCCCTTATTCGAATACTTTTCTCTGGTCCTGAAACTCTAAAAAGCATCTTACTAAAGAGGCTCCTTGGTTCTGAGATATGTTTTTTTTTTTTACTTTGTTTGAGCAGATAATGTGAAAAAGGGAAGACTTGAAAATATCATGTTTTCCTGATTATAAATATAATATGCATTCATTATAGAGACAGTGGGCAACTTAGAAAAGTATAAATAATAAAAGTGAACCACAGACCCACCTCTCAGGTGTTGATATCTTATTTTGGAAAAAATAGCATATAATGGTCAAGAGTGTAGACTCTGACTCTCGATGCTTGAAATGTGGATTTAGGCACCGCTATTTACTAGCTGGGCGGTTTGCTCATCTGTATCATGGGGATACTAGTAATAAATTTCAAGGGGCCTTGTGAGGAGCAAGTGAGGTAGAGAACATACCCTGGTGCCTAGCACATAATAAGCATTTGGTATCTGTAGCTGTTACCGTTAGATTTTTGAGTTAGGATTTCCTCCCTCCATGAGCAGACATGTAAATGCATATGCATGACAGAGCTTTTCAAACCTAGACCACCACATCAAAAAAATGTTGATCAGACATTTTATACTATTTCGTATATTGAGCACCTGAATTTAATGCACTTGTTATACAACTTTACTTTATTGAATCATAGTAATTTATATTGTTGCATAAATCATAAGTCTGAATAGGAAATGAAGGTCCATTTTATCCCCAGGCAGCTGAGAGAGTGATTCGAGTTACAGCTCTTGGAAATGGAGCCAGATGCCTTATGGGATGGTAGAGGGCCAACTTGGCCCAGGCACGAGGCTCCTTATTAGGAAGGGAAATGAAAGCTAACCTTACCTGTTACCTTTCCCAGCAAGACAGTCATAGAGACAAAAAAAGGAAAGTGAGGAAAGAGCTCCCAGGCCTGCTATCCACCACCTGAATGTTAACAGAGGTCTCATTGAAAGCACCACCTCAACGGGATTTGAACCTGTGACCTATGAAACATGAAGCAGCTCTACTGCCCACGGTCCTGGAAAAGCTTTTGTCCTGGTGGGTGGAATCAAATTGACCAGAACTGGCATCTGGCCAGATCCCAGGAGAATGGTTACTTTTTCTTTGAGGCGGGAGGCAGCGTCCAAGTTGCTGTAATGATTGTCCTTTTAAGAAACCACCTTGGTAGGCAGAGTACAATTACCTGGGTTGAAATATAGCCAAGACCTTTGGGTTAATGTCTCTGCTCTTGTAAGATGTGCCAGGGGGTTGTTAATGACCCTCTGGGTTAGGACCTAGGTTTGCCAGAAAGAAGAGACTGAAAGAAGAGAGGGTGTTAGGCTAGAAAGGAGCAGGCTCGAGCTCCCCAAACTTTGCATAGGGCATTGCCTCAGAGTTGGCTCAGAGGAGCAAGCAGCAGCCCTGGGGTTGTCTTAAGGGCCTTTCTGATCACATATCCACCCCTTTTGAAGCTATTTACTGATGTTGCTGTTGAGCTGAGGGGGCCTAGTTTAAGGGTGTGGAAGAATAATAGTCAGTTGGTTGGAAGTGAGCTATTCTCTCCTGCTGACATTCAGGAACTGGAATGGTTTCCAAGACCACTGGCCTTAGGGCCTGGTGGCTCTGATGGGCCTTAGTCAAATGCCTTTAGAACAGCCGAGCTCCTTCCTTTATCCCCATGACCCAGCCTGGAAGTGGCCCTCCCCTCTTCCTTCCCAGCCTGCCACTCCTTTACACCCCTCCACATTTTTCTCACTCTTTTTCTCTCAAGCATTTAGCTAAATGCTGATTTTATAATACTTGGAGATTTTTGCCCAATTCATATATCTACTTATGTCTTCTCAACACATCTGTTTACATACACACGTTTAGTTCAGATTAGAAAAAGTGCTCACACTGAGCCATACTTTCTTCCTTCCACATACATCATGTGGGAGATGAGCAGGCTGTGCCATTTCACAGATGAGGAAACTCAGGCCAAAGATACCCAAGGTCCAAGCAACTTGCCCAAACAACTTGCCCAAGGTCCACAGCTAGGAAGTGGTGGGTCTGGGGCATGAACCACCCTTGACCTAAAGCCCCTGTTCTTTGTACTTGTATTAGCAAGAACAATGCATAACCTAACCTGCTACCTTTGCCATGTTGCCCACAGAGGAGCAATGATGAACCTCTTTCACTATGTCTCTTGGTTCTCAATAGCAGATTAGACTTCTGCTCAAATTAAGGAGGTATGATTTTATTAAAACATTTTATTTTGTAACTGCAAGGTTATGTGCTTGTAATACACAAGAGAGAGAGCCCTTGCATCCCTTCAGCAAGGCTGCCCCCAATGCGCTGCCTCCCTCTGGCTTTGCAGATCCTGAGACTCACCTCTCCAGCCCTGCTGCACTCTGGCTCCTGGCCCCGTCCATCTCCCTTGTCCCGGATGAACCCATTATGTTTTTTCCTGCCGGCCCTCCCCCATCTGTTCTACTTACCCCATCTCATCAGGATGTCTTTTTGATTTAAGGCCAAGCCTTCTCTCCCAGGTCAGAGGGGACCTCCGGCGGGAGCCATTGCTGTTTCTGTGTTCTCCTTCCCAGCAAGCGCAGGGGCTGTTTCTCCGGAATGACATGCCTCTCCTCACACCACACCTCGTTTGGTGCCTTTGTTTGCTCGTTTCTTTTCCAAGTCCTGGCAACCGAATAGCACCTCAACACAGTTATAAACTTCTACCCCAACTTGTCACTGATGTTTTCCAGGATGGAAACTGTCTTATTTTTTTCCCCTTCTTCCATGTGAGGCTAAATGTCATCCTTGGAACAGCCCAGGGGAGCCTGGCAAAGCACTGGCCAAGCAGGGAAGACTCCGTTTTGGCTGGAGAAGAGATGAGCTCTCCCAGCCATAAAATTGTAGGGGAAACAAAGAGAAGCCAACCTCTCACAGCACGCAATCGTCATGATTCACTCACTCATTTATTCAACAGACATTTATGAGACACTGACTTCTTAATGGGGCAAGCACGGTGCTGGACAGTAGGGTTATAACGCAGATAAGACATGGCTCCCACACTGGAGGAAACACAGAACGAGAGTGTGGCAACGTGGTTACTGGATGAGTGGGGAGAGTTGGGTGCCAGGCACACCTCAAAATAAAACGAGAGGCACAGACCCGTGAGCGTTTCCCAGGGAGGATGCACTTGACAAACTTGAACTCAGTTAAAATGTGAGCTGAGGAGTTCAGTTCAGAAAAGCATGCTCAGGAAGTAGTGACTGCACCTAGGAAAGCCCAGGGAAGGGAGAGGGTGTTGGAGGGATTGCAAAGAAGGGAGGGAGGTAAGGCTGGTGCAGAAGGCAGGAGTTACTTTGAAGGTTTGATGGAACCTTGAGAAACAAGAGGAGCTGCTGAAGGCTCTGACCACATTTATGCTGTAGATACCATGGAGGCAGGGAGCAGTTAGGGTGCTGTTTCATTCTTCCAGGTGAGGAGATAAGAGGACCCACACCATGTGGTGGCAGGGGGGATGGAGCCAGGGGTGTTATTCAGAGGCTGGAGCTATAAGGGCTTGGGACAGTTTAATGAGTTATTGAGAGGGTAGTATTTAAGGAGACCCTATTTCTCTCCAAGGCAATTACTGGATGGTGGGTGGGGCATTTGGTGAGATAGGACATGCAGGCATTGGTCTCGTGGGAGGAGAAGATGAGTTTCATTCTGAATATGAATGTTCACTTGGCTACTGAGGAGGTATTGGGACAGGTTGACATAAGCTTGGTAGATATGTCTGGCCTGGAAATATCTTCTCATAAGAAGGGTGTTTGATTGTTGGCTGTGAAAATTTTCTGTGACCACCTGGAACCTCATTCTGATCTCTTGGAGAACAACAGCATCAGAAGGCTAAAACATCAGGAGAAGTTCATTTGCTTCCAGGGTATGGAGAAAGCAAGTGTGTGCTGCTCACTCAGGTCCTTCTCTGTCTTCTCTTCCCAGAATCTCCTAAGAAGGCAGGAAAAAAACCCTTCTCTGGGGAGAATGAATCAAACCCACCTGAAAAGGAAAACATTCATAGCTGACCAAGAAAGAAAATAAATGGGTTATGTAACAAACTCATTCAATAAACCCTATATTGAAAGTTTTCTCTGTCTTTCTATCTAGGTAGAAAGATAGATAGTAGATAGATAGATGACAGATAGATCAAATACCTAAATATACAAATGATAGTTATAGACATGTCTATGTCTATATCTATATACCAATTCTATCCATATACCACTTTATCTAGCTATCTAGCAATCTTATCTATCTAATTCTAGCAAGATAGTCGAGAGAATATGAATGTAACTATTTTTAGGTAGTAGAATTATGGGTCACTTTTTCATTAATTCAATATGCCAATGACTCAGTCTTCTAGTAGTTAGGGACTCAGCAGTAAATGAAAGAGACAAAGTCCCAACCTCTAAGCAGCTTACAGACTAGCGAGTGACATTTTCCGCCTGTTGGGATTGTTTTCTCCTGTGTTCCAGCTCCTTGTGGTGGGTCCTCAGGTGGCCTTTGCTAGCTGTGGAAGGTCCCCTTTGTGGAACAGCACATCCTGAGTAAGCTGACCTAGGTGCATTACATGCAAGCTTTCGAAATAGTCTTCTGGTTCTTTCCACTAAAAATTTCCCTAGGTTATAACACTTCTCCATATTTCAAATAACCCCCTCTGTCCTAACAGTGGTGAGCTACCAACTCTGACACACAAGAAAAATCCAATTTTCTTTGAATTGAAAAAAGGAAAAGTACCATCAGTGAGTTTTCATCATTAATTTGGCTTTTATAAAATACAAAAGCACTTAGTTATTGCAGTCCAAACACACATCAACCTTGCTGTGAGGGACTCCGGCTGCAGAATACAAATCATTCTGACCAAGTGTATGGAATAAAATTGCCGTATGTTCGCATTTTACTAATGTAGAATTCAATAAAAAGAGAAAGCACTCTTTACAGACACAGGCTACTGGAGCCTTGGGAAATAATCATGTTTTATTCTCCCTTTAACCACTTCGGTACCAGCGTCGACTATAGTTGATAGCCACAGATGAACGCGCACAGCGACTTTAGCCGACGGCCGTGATATGACTTTTCTAATTTTTCATTTAGCAAAATAAAATTGTGAACATTTAAAAATAACGTAATGAAAACATATATGTATATGTTACCTACTCTGATTTACATTACAAGTAAAGCTGCCTGTAAAGTAAAACAAGCTTTCAGTGCTTTAAAGCTTTCCTTATCACACAAGAGCAAAACGGATTCGTTGTCAATGCACAGCACAAACTATCGTGCAGAATATGCGTGCCAGATGTGGGCAAGGTTTCGCAGCCAGTGAGCGCGGTACCGAAGTGGTTAAAGGTGAAGGTACAGAGGCCCTGTGGGGCTAGTGACCTGTCCAGTGTCGCGGCATCACTGCGCTCAGTGCTAAGAGTCCCAGCCCAGTGCTCTGCTCCCTACATTGAGGGAAAGCCCTCCAGAAAGTCCCGGGTATGCCGAGTTTCAGAACCACCACCTCCTCTGCCCAGTGGAGGCTTCAGAGTCGTGCCTTTCCCGGGACTCAGTAGATCTGGTGCCTTCCACTTCTTTCCCAGGCTCAAAATATAGAACATCGGCCCAAGACTGGGAATCTTATCCACAGTGTAAGACTCTTCTCTGACTAGACAGTTAACTCTACTTGAAAAAGCCAGGGGTGATGCAATGTTCTAAGAGTCTCAACAGATAGAAAATATGGACATTTTGCAGATAGAAAAACTGAGACTCAGCGGTATGCAATTAATGAAAGGGTAGAGGGGACAAAGGGCCTGCATTCAATCTCAGGTTTCTACCAAAGCTTTATGTTTCTTTACCTAAACATTCCACAGTCCCTGCCTACAGCTACTGACATTTATAGTTCTATGCTAGGCTTTGTCTGAGGGCTCGGTAGGTGTTACTTAATTCACTGCTCACAATAGCAGTAGGAAGCAAGGATGAGGCAATGGTAAGGAGGCGCAAGAGAGAGATGCTAACCTGTTTTGGCTTTTTCTGGCTGAGGGGTACTCAAATGTTTGGACGCCTACATCTTGCCGCAGATACCAGCCTCCGTGTGGCTAGGGACACAATACAGGAACGATGGCACAGGCTGGGAAGCATGACAGGAAGAGCCTTTTTCTCTCTCTCCTCCCTTCTTTGAACCACAAAGAGAGAAAAGTCTTCTATTAGTCAGCTTAGGCTGTCATAAAAAAATATGACAGACTGACTGGCTTAAACAACAGAAATTTATTTTCTCACAGTTAATTCAGTTTCTGGTGAGTGCTTTTTACATTGTTTGTAAACATCTACCTTCTTTTGTGTCCTCACAAGTGTCTTTCCTCAAGTGCGCAGAGACAGAGAGAGAGAGAGAGAGAGAGAAAGAGAGAGACAGAGATAGAGAGAGAGAGCACACTCTGGTGTCTCTTCTTATAAGGGCACTAATCCTATGGTGTCAGGGCCTCACCCTTATGACCTCATTTAACCTTAATTACATCCTTAGAAGCTCCATCCGTGTCTCTGAATCCAGCCACACTGGGGGTTGGGGCTTCAGCATACTAATTTTGGGGGGAGTTAGCTACTGATCAGCTCTGTCACAGGGCAAAGGCCTTCCTCCGTAATGGAAAGACAAATATAATCTCTAAGGTTTCCTTGCTCTGGGCATTCTCTGAGTCAGGCACTGAAGACATTCCCATATCAAGTAACTTCACTGTCCCAAAATATCTGCTACAAAATTACCTTTTGGTTCATCAGCTTCTGTGAAACAAATTTAGATTCAGTTTTGGTCTTTATGTTGTTAGAACTGTAAAACAAAGGATCAGTTTTCTGGGCTATTTAGTCCCTAGTGAAGTTCAAATATCTGGGTGTTTTACTGACTTTACAGTTTTTGTTCAAATATTTGCTATCATAGAGGCAGGACACAAAGCCAGAGCCACCACTCATCATTTGGATCCTTTGTCTGCCTGCTCACAGTGTCATCCCTTTAGGGACCTCGGTGGATGTTCCTTACCACATGGTTCATTACCATTTAGCAATTACCATTTTGGACAGAACATCTCCCTCCTTTTTTTTTGTGCGTCCCCATATGCAGGCAGTTTGAGAGTGAATATATGAGAGATTTCTTCAAGAAGAGGAAGAGCCAAGAACCACATCAAAAGAGCAATGGAATCAGGAACTTCTAAATGCCAGGCCTTCAATCACTCTGGCAAATTGTTTTTTTGCTTGTTTCTTTTCTGGTCCCCAAAGCTTGATGATGGATTGGGCATTGGCTGGAAAGACTTGGAGCTGATGATACTAACCTCGTTGCTAGAGTGATGAAGGGCATCTGTTCTCCACAAATAATGGGTCTCATTCAGAGAGTGTTGACTGTAGAAACGTATTTCCAGTTTTGATGAAGAACTCCTTGGCTTAGAGGTCCCCCCGACGCCTTCATGAATGGAATTGACTGACCATTATAGAGAAAGTGTTGTTTATCAACAGTTAAAAAACACACCCAAATTGCCTTTTCTCACCTTGTGGGTGGGCATTTTCACTGAGAAAGCTTTATAATCATCTTTGAAATTGGTTGAATTCAGGTAAATCTATGAGTTAATAATGTTGATGATGAATTAGACACCACGTTACCATTCCTTAGGGTGACTTCATTATGTTCTTGTAGTAGATAGGAGAAAGAGAACACAAAGAGGTTTTCTAATTTTCCCAAATGCATCCAGTTATAAATGTTAGTATAAGAGTCCCAACCTTCCTGCCTTTGTCTTCTTTGAAGGTTTTCCCCTAGCTGCTAAGGGCCCTGAGATCTCATGCCTCTGTTCATATCTACAAGGATATGATATTTTGCCCCACTTTTAAAGAAGAAAACATTCATATAACCTATTTTCAATTGATCCAAAATGATAAACAATAGTCCTCAGAATTCTATTTTACAAAGTCTTCATATAGAAAATGAAAAACAAAACCCATAGTATCCTTTAGCTCCAGGATCTTGGAAAATTCTGATAAAACTCTTTACAGTTATGCTACCCAGAATCGAATTTTCACGTGTTTTTTCCTTTATCTAACATTACAGCCTCCACATATTTTAGAAATATAGAAAATTTCCCCTTTACTTAAATATTCCATAGCTTTCCCTTTTCATCGTGGGTCTCTGACCAATTTTCTGGAGAAGCCATTTGATTTAGAACTGCGAAAAGGAGTGGCATTTTTGTAGAGTTTCTACTTTAGATCATTCATTTGAGAATTTGGTTTGTAGAGTTCCCTTTCCAAGCGGACTCTGTAGCACCACACTAACATCACCCTAACAGAAATTTTATTTTAGATTTTGTGCTTCAGGGACTTGTCATTTATTCACAAATGGCATCCCTTTATACATCAAATGAAGATAAGTCGGGGTGTATTTTAAAATGTGATTTTCAAATTGTTTATGAGTATCGATATTTAAAACAAGTGAAAATAGTTGGGTCAAAACAAACCACAGTGAAAAAGTGAAATAGGTGTATGCTTTCTGCCTTAAACAAGTTTTGACCTTTTGTTTTTTTCCATGTTTTTTGCATGTTGACTGGCTGATCCCAGAGAAAGGAAAAGTTGAGAAGTCTGGGGAAATGGCTTTTCTGTGCTATTGCTTGGTATGTTGGGATCCTGACTGCTATGGTCTGAATATTTGTGTCCCCCCAAATTCCTATTTGAAACCTATCTCTAATGTGATGATATTAGGAAGTGAGTCCTTGGAAGGAGATTAGGTTGTGGGGGTGGAGCCCTCATGAATGGGATTAGTGCCCTTATAAAAGTGCCCAGAGAGCTGCCTTGTTCTTTCCACCATGTGAGAATACTGTGAAAAGATGGCATTTATGAACCAGGAAGCAAGCCCTCACCAGAAACTGAATTTACTAATGCCTTGATCTTGGACTTTCAGCATCCAGAACTGTGAGAAATAATTTTCTGTTGTTAATAAGCTATCCAGCTCATGGTATTTTGTTATGGCAGTCACAACAAACTAAGGCACTGACTCAACACAGAAGTGAAGGCCAAAATTGTCACAGGGCCGTAGCAGAAGCTGAGTGGAAAAGGACTCTTCTGTATTTCCTGGGGCTTTTCAGCAATGAATCATCAGTATCATGTTCTCTTAGGCATTTGAAAGTAGAATATAAGAGGATCTATTTGTTTCAGAACAAATCAGCCTGTGATAAAAACCATTTGGAAAGTTATTGGAATGGTGACTTGAGCCTGATATATTTGCTTTTTGGGACTTTCTGGCTGCAACTTTCTGCTGTATACCAACATAGAAGGAACTCATACTCCAGGGTTCGCTACATTTGGCTTGGTTTTTACTTATCTTAATCCACATATAGTGAATTGGAAATAAAATAATTTTTGTACTGGAGTTTTAAAACTGATTTGTAGATTAGCCCTTTGGCCATAGATTTTTGGGTTAGGGACCACTCAGCTTATACATGATAAGTTTGGTCTTTTAAAACACTTCCTGAGTGCCAGTCTACCCAACAAGAAAATTGGCTACAAATACAGAAACATCTCAGCATGCCAGATGTTTCCTCTGATCTAAGTCTCTTTGGAGGAGGCCAATTAAAATTGAATTGATTTATTTATATTTCTGTTAAAAACAAATACCAATGCTTTCTTTTGCCACACATAAGGTTTCATCCATAGAGACAAACAATAAGAAACAATGAACTGAATGTTGTATATAGCCTTGATACACACTTGTCACACCTGGGCCATTGGAGGCAGGATTGCAAAGGACCTTGTTAATTGCATGCTGAGGCAGATGCCTTTCTTCTGAGGATGGTTTTAGGAGAGATCTGAAACAAACCATCCCTTCACCTCTCGTTAGGACTCAAGATGTACGTGTGTGTGCAACGTAGTTATTTCCTCTCACAGATCTGCAATGCCGACTGCACTTGGAAACATTGCCTGAAGCTTGGGAGGATGAAATAAGGAATTTAGGACATCTTCCTCTATGTATAGCATGTGCTCAAAATACATTTTCACTCTTTAGAGCTACGTGTGGCAATATTTTTATGTTCACAGAGAAAAAACAGCACATATCTGGAAGTCTGATTTTTTTTTCTTCCTGTTTGGAAGCTGTTGTGATGTTTATAAATACCCCCAAACAAACAGCTCAATGTAAATTTTTCGTGAATAGCAATTGAGAAAAAGCAAAGGGAAATATTTAAAGCAGAGGCAGCTTTGCTTCCTTGAAATGGGTGATTTGCCTAAATAATGTATTTCAGAAGTTGCTGAAACAAGACCATTTCCTCTCGTTTTCTATCCCATGAGCAGGTTAGCCTTCAGCCACATCTTAATTTTTATGGGCGATTTACAGACCTAGAGAAAGAGAGGCAGGGGGATTTGATGATGGGGAAGTAGAGTGACCCATAGTCCGGAAGAGCGGGGAGAGAGTTCCTTAACTATGGGCAATTGATTTTATTTTCAGCTTTAAGGCTTTCATCACTAAGAAAAAGGGTATACAAATTAATGGAGCTTTCTCTGTCACTGGTGGATTAAGCCCTACAGACAGCATCTGATGGTTACATAAAACCACAGTTCACTTACTATCGGCAGTAGAAGGATTTATAATGCTGGGGTCATTTGTGAACTCACATCTCTTTTCCATATCACCCCAAGATCAAAGTGGAGAGAAACAGGATTGATAAACATTGGAAAAAAATTTTTTTCCTGGAGGACACAACTCAGCACATTGTTCTTTATATAACATTTCCTTATTTAGCTCTGCTTCATGGCTAAAAATCAGTTCTTCTATTGGCAATGAAAACTGCAGTGCTGAAGTGTCATTTTCTTAAGATGGTTGGAATCACTGGAACACATCAAGGAAAACAAACCAAACTTGTGCTCAAGCAGCAAGAAAGATATAAGTGTTGATGGCCAGACAGGGAGAAAAGCTTGCCAGAAATGCCAGCCTATGTGTTCCAAAGTAGGAATCCTGTGTCTGTTCTGAAAATCTATGCCCTTCATCACGGTTCAAGGCTCAGATGCAGCCTGCTAGTAAACAGTGGGAATGTGGTCAACTAACTTTAGTACTAGGTCTTACAGGAGACACAGTGCCTTGGCGTATGACCCCGTCTGATCTTCACAACGGAAGTGTTGGTGTCTTGGTCTTACAGGAGAACCAAAGCTCTGACGGGTAAGATGATGTCCCTACAGTTACACTACCAGCCGGTGGCAGTTCCCATGGAAGCCAGATCTTTTGCTCTCTCCACTCCTGAGTTTTTTCTAAGATACCACATTTCTCTGAGTTGAAAGGGAAGAGAGAAAGAGAGTTGGGTTTTGTGCCCAGCTACGCTACATTGTCACCATCAGGCTTTTCATGCATCTACATTTATATCCAGTTTGGGGAAATTAGTATTTATAAAATAGCCCCAACTGACCCACGGGTCAAGTTATGCTGCTTCCGTACTACTATGCAAATATGCTGTATCTGTCAGGATTGAGTTCAAGGCATAAAGTTCAGAGAATTACACATATGGTACCAAAATATCCCTCAATTATGGGCGAAACACATCATGCATCTTCTCAAAACTATATCTTTACTTTTCATGGCCTCTTTAGTAGTAGAAAGCTCCATGATTAAAAACAAAGGTCCCATGAGTTTATTATCTATGATGTGAATAATATATTGCTTTATTTCCATTATTTTCTATATTAGGAAAGTGATTGATTTCATTGTATATAAGTTATATTTTTTAAAAAAGTAAAAACAAGCAAATAATTTACTTTCAATCTTACATTATTATTTCTGCTTATTTACTTTGAAATTTTATTTGATGTGTTTATATCTTATCCATAATATTTTTCACATTATGTCATGTTATGAAATGTCATATATGAATAATTTCTGGAAAATAATAATAATTTTATATATTGCTTTCCAATTTTTGAGATATTTAAATAGGTTTATTAAGGAATAATTGACACACAATGAATTGCACATTTGTAAAGTGTACAATTTTTTAAGTTTTGACCTAGATGCAGCATCAGCACAGTGGAGATGATAAACATATTCACCACTCCTAAAGATTGCTCATGCTCCTTCATAACCCCTCCCTTCTCCTCCCTTCCCACAACTCCATCTCCCATGCAAACACTAACTTATTTTCTGTTACTATATATTATTTTATATTTTCTAGAATTTTATATAAATGGATCACATATCAGGAAATCTTTTTTTGTTTGTTTTGCTTCATTCACTCAGCATAATTATTTTTGATTTGTTGATGCTGCTGTATATATCAGTTGTTCATTCCTTTACATTACTGAGTAGTATTCTACTTTAGGTAGATATACCACAATTTGTTTATCCATTCCTCTGCTGATAAACATTTGAGTGGTTTCCAGCTTTTGGCTCTTACTACAGATCTTTGTAGGGACATATACTTAATTTAGCTCAGGGAAATACCAGAGCAGAATTGCTGGATCATATTGTAGGACAATGTTTAACATTTTAACAAATCGCCAGTTTTTCCAAAATGATTCTACCATTTTACCTTCTCATCGGCATTGTGTGACAGTTTTAGTCCTTTGCTTCATTGCCAACACTTAGAATGGTCAGTCATTTTAATTTCAACTGGTCTAATAGGTGTGTAAGAGGTTTCTTTTCTTTTTTTATTTCTGAGTATTACAGGGGTACAAATGTTTTTGGTTACATGGATTGCTTTTGTAATGCTTGATCAGGGTTATAAGTGTGCCTGTCACCCAGATAATGTTCATCGTACCTGGTAGGTAGGTTTTCGCCCATCTTCTCCTCTCCACTCTCCCCTGTTTGATTTCCATTGCGTTATACTTCCCTCTATGCACATGTGTGCTCCTCAGTTCCAATTTAATAGTGAGTGCATGTGGTGTTTGTTTTTATATTCTTTAGATACTTAGGAGGTTTCTTATTGTATAGTTTTAATTTACATTTCTCTGATGACTAATGATGTTGGGCAACTTTTTTCGTCTTATTTGTCATCTCTATATCATCTTTGGTGAATTATCTTTTCAAATATTATGCTCATTTGAAAATTTTAGTAGTTTCCTTATTATAAAGTTTTGAAAGGTCTTTTAGTATTCTGGATACAAGCCATTTATCATATATAGGATTTGCAAATATATTCTCCTTATCTGTGACTTGCCTTTTCAATCTCTCAACTTTATCTTTCAAAGAGCATAGGTTATTAATTTTTATGAAGTTAAAATGATCAAAATTTTCCTCTATGAATCCTTCTTTTGGTGTCATATCAAAGAAATATTTGCTTAACTTAAATTTAGTCATAAGTATTTTCTTCCTGTTTTTCCTAAGCATTTTATAGTTAAACTTAGTTTTATGACCTATTCTGAGTTAAGTATTAATCCAAGGTGCAAGATATAGATAAAATCTTGTTTATTTATTTGCATTTGGATATCCGATTTTGCCAGCACAATTTCTTGAAAAGACTATCCTATCTCCAATGAATTATCTTCATACATTTGTCTAAAAATTTAGTTGGCTATGTATGTGTGAGTATATTTCTAAACTCTTCATTCCATATCATGATCGAATTGCTTATCCCGATGCTGATACTATGCTATCTTCATTATTGTAGCTTCATAATAAGATATCACATAAGGTAGTGTTAGTCCTTCAACTTTTTCAAATTTATTTTGGCTATGCTATATCTGTTGCATTTTCATATAAATTTTAGAATCAATCTGTCAACTTGTAAAATAAAGTTTCTTGAGCTTTTATTGGGATTGCCATACATAAAAAAATGTGATTTTATCATGTAACTCTTTAATTAATCAAGACGTAACATTCCTAAATGAATATGTACCTGATAAGAGATCTTGAAAATACATGAAGAAAAGCTTATATAAGTACAAAGAGAAATAAACAAATTTATAGCTACTGTCATATTTCAGTGCCCCTCTCTCAATAATTTATAGAACAAGTACATAATACATCAGTAATAATACAGAATATCGAAACAACTCAATAAAGCAACTAGAACTCATTAATATTTATTGAACACTCGAAACAGCAGGATGCACATTCTTTTCAAACACATGTGGAACAATTACCAAGATATAGCATATTCTGCATTCCTTGGATACTTTACTTGGTCATAGGGTATAATCCTTTCTGAGATTGCTGAATTTCATTTGCTAGCAATTTGTTGAGGATTTTTATGTCAATATGCATAAAGGATATTGGTCTTGTGATGTCTTTGTCTGGTTTTAGAATCAAGGCAAGACTAGCCTTACAGAATGAATTAAGAAGTTTTTACTCCTTTTCTATTTTCTGGACCAGTTTGTGAAAAATTGGTATTAATTCTTTTAAAAATGTCTCTTTGAATTCACCAGTGAAGCCATCCGGTTATGGCCTTTTCTTTCTCAAATTTTAAAAATTAACTTAACCTTTAACTTGTTATAGGTAAATTCAGACTTTTTGTTTATTTTTGAGTCACGTTTAGTAGTTTGTGTCTTGCTAGGAATTTGCCCACTTAATCTAGGTGATCTAATTTGTCAATTTGCAATTGTTCATAGTATTTCCTTATACTCCCTCTTACTTCTATAAGGTTGGTAGTTATGTCCCCTCTGATTCTTGATTTTAGTAATTTGGGTCTTTTCTCTTTTTCTTGGTCAATCTAGATAAAGATTTGTCAATATTGATCTTTCTACAGAACCAAATTCTGTTATCATTGATTTTTATACAGTTTTTCTATTCTCTAGTTCATTTATTTCCATTCTTATCTTTATTATTTCATTTCTTCTGTTTCTTTTTTAGGTTTAGTTTCCACTTTTTACCTTAATTTCTTAATGTGAAATGTTAGGTTATTCATTTGAGATATTCCTTCTTTTTTAATACACGTGTTTATGACTATCAATTTCCCTGTAAACACTGCTTTGGCTGTATTCTATAAGTTTTGGCATGTTGTGTTATCTTCATTCATCTAAAATTATTTTTTAATTTTCCTTGATATCTCCTCTTTGAATCATTGGTTATTTAGGAATGTGTTGTTCAATATCCACTCATTTGGAAATTTCCAAAATTTCCTTTTCTTATTGATTACTAATTTTATTCTATTTAGTTAGAGAACATACCTTATACAATTATGATTATTTTAAATTCACTGAAGTTTGTTTATTACCTGACATATGGTCTATCCTAAAGAATAATCCATGTGCACTTGAGAAGAATGTGTATTATATATTTTCTTGTGGGGTGGAATGTTCAATTGATATTAGTTAGATGTAGTTGGTTTATAGTATTCATTTCTTTTATTTTTTGTTGTTGATCTTCTCCTAGATGTTTAATTAATTATTGAAAGTGGCATATGAAGATTAACCTGCTGTTTTATTGTTTATTTTTCCCTTTAATAATGCTAATTTTTGCTTCATGTATTTTAGGGCTGGTTGCTAGATGGATGTGCCCTCTTATAAAGTGTCCTTCTTTGTCTCTAACAATTTTCTGTTGTAAAATTTGTTTTATCTGTTATTAGTTTTGCCAATACAACTCTTTTTTATGGCTACTGTTTGCATGGTATAGCTCTTTCCATACTTTTATGTTTAACTGAGCAGTATCTATGCATCTAAAGTATGACACTCACAGACAGCATAGAGTAGGCACATGTTTTGTTTTATCCTCTCTGCCTGTATATACCTTTGTCTACATTTACTGTTAACATAATTACCAATATATAAGAGATATGCCTTCATTTGTTCATTGTTTTCTATTATTTTATGTCATTTTTGTTCATCTATTCTTATTACTGACTCTTTTCTGTTCAGTGGACATTTTCAATGTATTAATTTTCTTGCTCTTTATTTTTCAAAATATCTTAGTTATTTGCTTATTATTGATACTGATGATTTCAACTAATATCTAAATAGGAAACTTCTGCTTCAGTATAGTTCCTTTCCCTCTCCCACTTTTGAACTATTATTGTCAGCCAAATTACATAGTTATTCATTATAAGTTTGTTAACATCTTTATAATTATTGCAATATTCAGGTGTCTTTTGAATTGAATAGCAAGAATTACAAATAAAAATATGGTTATGCTGTCTTTTATATTTACCTATAATTACCTTACTAGTTCCCTTTATTTCTTTGTATGGACTAAAGTTACTGTTTAGTGTCCTTTCGTTTAGCCTGAGGAACACCCTTTAGTATATCTTTCAGAGCAGGTCTTTCAGTGCTCATGATTGTCTCTTTGTCTTTTGACAGCTTGACTATGCTATGGCTAGGTGTGGATTTTGTTGAGCTTTCCTATTTGCAGTTTGCTGAGCTTCTTGGATTCACAGGATAATATTTTCATTAAATTTGGGAAGGGCGGGACATTATCAAAATACTGTTTCTGTATCTTTCTCCATTTCCTTTCCTTCTGGGATTCACAGTGGGCAAATATTATGTTTGATGATGTTCCACCAGTCCTTGAGGCTCTGTTTACTTTTCTTCCTTTTATTTTTTTGTTTCTCAGACTGGATAACATCAAATAATCTATCTTCATGTTTGCTGATTCTTTATTTTTATAACTCAATTCTGCTCATAAGTTACTATAGTGTATTTGTGTATTTCAGTTATTGAATTTTTCAAAGCCAGAATTTCTATTTGGTTGTTATAAATTCTCTATATTTACTGATGTTCTTTGACATTTGCTAAGGATATCCATATGTTTAAGCCCCAGTGTGATGGCATTTACAGGTAGGGCTTTGGGAGATAATTAAGTTTAGATGAGGTCATGAGGGAGGGGCCCTCATGATGGGATTAGTGCCCCTATAAAAAGAGACACCAGAGAGCTTGCTCTTTCTTCTCACAAGTAAAGATACAGCAAGAAGGTGAATACCTACAAGTCAAGAAGAGAACCAGAAACAGATCATGCTGGTACCTTGATCCTGGCCTTTTAGTGTCTGAAACTGTGAGAAAACAAAGTATCATTGTTTAAGACATCCAGTGTGTGGTATTTTGTTATGGCACCCCAAACTGACTAAGACAATATTATTCTCATACCTTACTTCTTTATAAATAGTTTCTTTTGGTTATTTATTTGTAACATATTTATTTGTAACAGCTGACTTAATTTCTTTGTGTAGTAAAGCCAACATTTGGGCTTCAAATGGACAGTTTAAAGGGATTTTTTTCCTTGTGTATGAGCCACACTTTCTTATATGTTTGCATGCCTCTTCATATTTTGCGGAAAACCATATGTTTTATACAATATGATGTGGGGACTCTAGAAGTAAGATTCTCTCTCTCTTCAGGGTTTGTTGTTGTGTTTGTTGTTGTGTTTTTTTGTTTGTTTAGTGTCTTCCCTATAATGATTATTTAAAGTCTATAGTCTTTGTTACATGTGACCATTGGCATCTTTATTTAACTTATCAGTCAGCTAATGATTGGACAGAGAAATCCTCAAATTCTTTGAACCAATAAATCTCCTACCATTTGCTGAGGTGTGTTTTGCAGCTTGCTTTCAATACTCTGTCAGTTTACAGCTCTGTCTTTGACTTCACATCCTGTTTGTGCAGAGTGCCATGGTCAGTCAGAAGTGAGATATTCAGATGTTATCAGGTCTTTTCTGAGTTTGTGAATATCCCCACACATGCTCAAGGCCATCTAAATCCCCAGGAATATGTTGGAGCTAGATAAAGATGCCATTGAACTTCTCATTCCTCAGATTTTCCTTTCACATTTTTTTGCCAGCCTCTTGCTTATACTGACTGGTATCATTGCTACAGGCAGCTGGAATGTTAAATAATTGTCGCTAATTGTTTTCAACAAATGGATAGGGCTTTCTTTACTGAGTGATCTTTGAGTCATGTCGAATAAAGACAAGCTCTATGAATGAGGCCCTTATAGTTTATTAGTTCACCACCCCTGAACTAATAAAAATTCTTTCAGGATGGAGCGTTTTATGGAAACTCTGAATCTGTTCTGTTCCTTGCAGTGGTTGGATGACTATTAGATTGCATAGCTACCATAGTGTTGACTTGCTGATTTTCAAGACTGTCTTAGAGCTGTAGAGGGGTTTGAATTATGACATGTTAAAAGTAACAAAACTCACTGTTTTTACCGATATTCATGTTCTTCTTAAATAAGTGCTCCTATGATTTCTTCAAAACTTTGGTTAGATTCCAGAGCTCTGAAAAAGTAGATTTTCACATATTTTTCCCCAATGTTCTCACTGTTTTTCTAAATGAAGATGTTTACTCTGACCCTTACTCTGTCATTTCAGAAGTGCTTCTCCCAGCTGTCATTTGATCAGTGTTAACATGATATATTTTTTTCCCATATTTTCCCCTCTATTTAATTGGATATAATATTCTTAGTCCATTTCCTATAGGTCACAAAAATTTGACTTTTGCTTTTGTATTCAATCTAAAAAATCACTGCATTTTAATTGGGATGTTTAGATGACATAGATTTGATGTGGTTGCTGATACAGTTGGATTGAAATCTGTCATCTTGCTACATGTTTTGAAAAATGACTGATCAGTTCCTTGTTTCCTCTTACTCCTTTACTACCTTCTTTTGAATTAATTGACTCCATTTTCATGATTCCATCTCCAATTTGGCTTATTAGCTGTAATTCCTTCTTTTGTAATTTAGAGGTTGCTTTTTGATTTACAGTATAGTACATTAGCTCACCATAGTTGATCTTCACCCAATAATATACCATTTTATGTGTACATATACACTACTGCAATAATCTACTTCCCTTTCTTCTCTTGACATTTTTCTGCAACTAATGTTATACTTTTTCTTTATTATGTTATTAAACTAAGGCTAAATTGTTACTATTATTTACATAGTTAATTAACTTTAAAAAGATTTCAATAATAAAAGATGTATATTTTGTATATTTTTAATCCATGTAAATTTCTGGTATTCATTCTTCCTTTGTGTGGACTCATATTTTCAGCTGGCATCATTTTTCCTTTTGCCTGAAGGATACCTTTTAACAGTTTTTGTTAGTATGGATCTACACTAGTGTGGTGAAGAGTTCTTTCAGCATTTTACATTTGAAAAATCTTTATTTGGACTTTATTTTTGAAAATTATCTTTTCTCTGGAAAAAATTCTAAGTTGACTTTTTAAAACAATCAATATCTCAAAGATGTTGCTCTACTGTCTTCTGGCTAACATTGTTTCTGAGGAGAAATTTGATATCATCTTTATATTTATTCCCTTTATAATAACATTTTTTCATATGTTTGTCAGCCATTAGTCTACCTTCTTTTGAAAAGTTTCCATTCATGTCCTTTGTGCACTTTTTAATGGGTTGTTTGATTTTTTTCTTGCTGATTTTCCTGAGTTCTATATAGATTCTAGTTATTAGGCCTTTATTGGATGCATAGCATGCAAATATTTTCTCCCATTCTGTAGGTTATCCATTCACTCTAATGATAGTTTTCTTGACTGTGCAGAAGCTTTTTAATTTGATTAGGTTCCATTTATTTATTTTTATTGTTGCTGTGATTGCTTTGGGGGTCTTATTCATAAATTCTTTGCCTAGGCCAATGTCTAAAAGAGTTTTTCCAATATTTTCTTATAGAATTCTTGTGGTTTCACGCCTTAGGTTTAAGTATGTTATCTATTGTGAGTTAATTTTTGTGAGAGGTAAGAGGTATGGATCTTATTTCAGTCTTCTACATGTGGCTATCTAATTTTCCCAGCACCATTTATTGAATAGGGATTCTTTTCCCCAGGGTATGTTTTTGTCTGCTTTGTCAAATATTAGATGGCTATATGAGGATTTTTTTATATCTGGGTCCTTAGTCCTGTTCCATTGGTCTATGTCTGTGTTCTTGTGCTGTTTTGGTGACTGTAGTCTTATAGTATAGCTTGAAGTCTGGTAAATTGATGCTTCCCAATTTATTCTCTTTGCTTAAGGTTACTTTGGCTATATGGGGTCTTCTCTTGTTCCAGAAAAAACGTACAATTATTTTTTCTAGATCTGTGAAAAATCTTATTGGTATTTTAAACTCAAAATCAAGAAGCACATCTTGGTCCACAGTTATGGACCACATGGGTTATGGCATTCTGTACTTCCCAATGGGCTCCTAAGGCTCCCAAAGGATAATTTATAATTAAATAATTAAATTAATAACAAGGACTGGTTTCTTCTGCACATGTAAACAAACCTGCGTGGCGTAAGCGGTTCGTTTGCATGGCATTTGCATGCTAGCAGCAGTGCTCAGGCTGCAGCAGTCTGTCTTGTGGCAGGTGATGATGACATTTGCAAGACTGGTGGACAGATCCCCCAAAGAGTCATGCCTGGCCTTGGATCTAGCCAGGTGAGCTGCTCTGAGCCTCTGTTTCTGCATCTGTAAGAGGGGAAAAAATGACTAACTCAACGAGTTATTGTAGAGATAAATTGGGAACTCTTCTTGAAGTAAAATGAAATCTATACTAGAAACAAATGCTGACACCAGAAGCAAAGAGCTGAGTCTTAACCAGTCTCAGAGGTGTGCCACCATTCTTTCTTTTATATGTTACCTACATCATCCAAATCCAGGACATTCAGGAAATCACTGGACACCTTAGTTAGTACCTTAAATTAAAAAGGATAAGGATAAAAGAAGTTACAAATAATCATACTTTTCTTATGATGCATATGAACCTTGATAAAAATAAATGTAGTCATGGCATTTGACAAGCAGGACTCACAGGGCTGCTATAGGCAGCTTTATTTTTGTCTCCCATTTACTTTTAAATCCACTCTGAATAGCTGATCCATGGATCACCCACGATTTTGTTTATCACTGTTTCTCCAATCACTAGAGGCACAAAACACTGTCTCAATTTAATAGTTTAACTTTCCAGTCCTACTAATGATGAGAAAATATTCTTTCTTCATAATTGCCCTCCTCTTCAGCTCTGACTCACTAGCCAGGTGAACTGGAGGCCTGACTGATGTCCTTCGTGTCCCAACAGATGCTTCTGTGTTTCCTCCTCCATGATGCTCAAATGGTTTATGAAGTTAGCAGAACTGAAATCCCAGCAAGGAAAGGAGTTAAGACAAACAGAGAAACAGGTGACTTCTTACATGACTGTTATGGTCCTGGTCATCAAGCTCTGTACTCTCTGATCTTGGCCTATATTTAAAACTCACTTTTTCTATTCTGATATTATCCTCCTTCTCTCTCTCTCTCTGAGATTCTCCTCTTCATCCTCTTTCTCTCTTTCTCTTTCTCTCTCTCTCTCTCTCTCACACACACACACACACACACATTTTTCTGGGCATGTCTCACCTGCAGTTCTCTTTTGATGTAGCAAATGCCTCCTTTTTCCAACTTGTCACTTGTGACTTCCTCACACAGCCTCCAACCACTTTCTGCTGAAATTCTCTTTTCCCCGGGGGACCCTCTGGGATGTATCTAAGCATTCGTTCTCCTGAGAAACTCCAGGAGTGCAAGCCTGTGCCAGTGTAGCTTTAGCCACTCCCATGTTCTCCCATCAGAGAAGCCGGCTTCGGTACTGTGGCCCCCAAACAATGGGGACTCACATTTAAGCTATATGAATCAAACTGTTGGAGCCTCTTTCCCCAGGAGGTGGTGATAAAAGGTTGCCAGTTTTAGAGAAGAAAGATGCCCATTAACTTTGAATTTCAAATAAACAAGGAAACAATTTAGTGTAAGTATGCCTCATGCAATATTTGGGACATAATTATACTAAAAAAATTCCTTATTTACCTAAAATAGGAAGTGAATTAGGCATCCTACATTTCATCTTCCAATTCTGTGGTGGTGAGATTCAGAAATACTCCGGGCCCCTTTATGTCCGTCCTCTCTCTGGGTGATATATTAAGTAGTCTTGCAACCAGTTTTTAGCAACCTTTTTGAAAATGTTGCATCCAGTTCTGAGACATCCCTCTGGAAGGTGGTATTTATTGTCTCAGTGCTGTGGCTGAAATTTCCATTGAAATATCCCAATACATTTTTTTTAAAGTACTCTTTGCTTTCCATTCTCAGCACCCCAACCTCCCCAGGCCTTAGGACACCTATATATTTAGGACATGTTTGGTCAAGTTTGACTTAGCCATTGTTTCAAAGACTTCTTTACCTTTATAATTTGGAGTCAGAGATTTCACAGGGAATGGTAAGCTAAAATAGCAACTCATTTGAGGTGTGGGGATGCCTAATGTGTTAGAAATCACTGTGCTGATTCAACTTCTGCAGCACAGCTGGCTCCTGCCCAGTGTTGGAGAACAGGACGTCTAATTCACAGTGAGCCAAGGCCAAGATTTCTACATAAGTTTGCCTTCTGGGGCCAGATCTATTTTTTTTCTTTTTTTGCTTTTAAGTGGATGATATATGATGCAAATATTGTTCTTAATCAAAAGTATATTAGCAATCCACCACAAATGCGGAGTTACAGGGAAACATTACAGCGTATGTGGAGAGGATTATTTTCACAAGAAACACATATTCATTTCTCTGTCTGCCTTTTATCAACATGTATTTATCAAAATGCAAAAGCTTGTCCACGGGCCACATTTTAATTACTCATAGGTTGCTTGAAGACAGCTGCAGTCTAGGAAGGAAGAGAGATTGAAAAGAATAGGGTGCTCTTAAAATTTGGCCATAATTGTAACTAGAGGACTCTGTTGGCTTTATTCCAAAAATCAAAAGAAGTCTTTCCCCAGTTTTTCCCATTATTCTGACATTTCCCCACGTAGCATGTACACTGGCTCCCATTCACTTCATCAGCCCTTATCATGTATATTTATGTTTTTTTCTATAGTAATATTTTTGATGCTAAAATTATATGACTTCATCAGAGAAGATCTAGGACATATACATATACAAAAAGAGAAAAATCTCTTCAATCCTACCATGAAGGCATTACATTTTGGTGATTATATAAATACTGTACATATTATTTTTCAACAAAACAAATCCTGTGAAATATACTCTTTTGCAAATTATCTTCCTCTCTTAACAATATACTATAGCATTCTTTTTTATTAAATAAGAAAAGATTCCATAATGCCATTTTTAGCTGTAGAGTATTTCATCATAAGGATGTGCCCATTGTTGGATCTGTGGTTTTCCATATTTTTAAATCATTGTAAATAATTCCATAGTAAACATGTGTAAATACAAATCCTTGCATATATCTGATTATGTTTTTAGTATAAATTTTGAACAAAGGGATTAAGAGCAAGTATACTTTGGAGGCCTTTGAAACATATCGTCAAACTGCTTTCAGGAAAAGCTGCAGCATTGCCCCTTGTGCTAGCGTTCTGCGGGACTGCATGCTTTTCTAGAGAATTTTCTGGATCCTCATTGACACTGAGTGTTATTGCTTTGAAAATAAAAACTAAAATCAAACTTTATTAGGCATGTAATTTTTTTAAACATTCAACAGATAAGCACAATATCTGGATTTTTAGATCTCTGTGTTTCATTTATTTGTTGCTGAGAGTTAGGAGATTGAACAAGATTATCTCACTCTTCCCTTATCATACTGGCCTCCTCTGATTTAGCAGCTAATTCATGGTGAGACAGCAGCTCTCTGTCCCTAGTTTCTTCCTCTGTAAAATGGGACTCCATTAGTGGCCCAGGCATCACTCCATAGTCTCCGAGCAGTCCTGAAACTAAGGAACACCATGCAATGACAGCCTTAAAACTTTCCAAATGGCTTGAACGTACGTTTGCTTATTTCTACTGGTAGAAAACCTCTTTGCCTATTTTTCGATGTTTAACTTTGGTCCTCTTTTAAGTCACTAATGGCAAGTCTGTCAAGCTTTGCACTGACATGACAAATAAGGACATCAAGTCAGTGACAACATCTGAAAATGAGGGGTTGATTTTAAAAAAAATGATAATAATTAATATTGTGTGTACACTTACCATGTGCCAGGCTTTGTGTTAAGTGCTTCCCGTACACACTTTTACTTAATCTATGCCATTTTATCACAGGTGCCTCAAGTGGGGCTTACGGAGGAAAGATACCCGAGGACACACATGCTACAAAGGCAGAACTTGAACCCAAGTCTGATTGTCTCCAACCTGTGCGCGCTGCAGCAGCTGCCCAAGTGCCTTCTTCTGTGTGTGCCTCCTTCTTCTTCTGCAGGGGATTGAAGGTCCCTAATACGTAGAGCAAGATCCATGCCGGAGAGATTTATATTTCAGAAAGTTCTCAATGTTAGACTGTTACTGTGAAATTCACTTTTTTGAAAAAAACATTTTGGGCTCCCAGTAGACAATCTCTTATTCTAAATATGAAGTATGATATTTGTTTGCATGAATTAAAGAAAGTGGCCTTTATAGAAAGAAAGATATGGAAAGACATGGTACATAGGATGCCGGTCATGTTAGTCACTGTGTTAGGCGTCTTCGCAAAGAAAATGACCTCTTTCCAATTCAACTACTTCTCCCCCCACCCCCCAGTACATCTCACAAGTCATGATTTCATGTCTTGGAAGAAAGAAAATTTGGGGGAATGTGAAGGATGAGCATCCCTCTGTCTGCTTTTCTGAGTTTCTCATCCTTTGGGATGTGTGAGAGCGAGTCAGTGATAAACAAGAGGCCCCAGCATTGAGCCAGTGACTCCTCAGTGATAGATTTCAGAGTTAATCAGAGGCTCATTTTGATTTCAAGCTCTGTTGTTAAAAATTACTTTCTGTGTTACTTGAATTCCTATTAATCCGACTTAATGCTTCTGAAACTTTAAATATTGTGGCACCTTGGTGTCATGGTAATCTAGTTTTTTCTCTTACAAATTAAGACATAGAGAGATGAACTGAAAAACGGGAAAAAATGAAGTAGACTCATTTTCTGGTTCCTGTAATAGGAGGAAAAATGGCATTTTCTCAGTTTTTCTCTCTCAGAATAAGTGTGATGATCCTGACCACTGTTGAAGTGGGGAGGTTTATTAGTTTGATAAGCACTTCAGGCAAAAGAGTCATACTTTAGTAAATGTCCAAATGAGAAAGCACCAACATCTAAGCGTTCCATCCTGCTACTTCTTTGGGAAAGAAATGGAAAACTGAAACAAAACAAAACAAAACAAAAACCGAACTTCCGGTTGCTTAAAATGTATCCATAAATAAAACAAAAGATACAGTGGACAAACCCCCTGCTCTCACCACATGTAGGTTTTAATGAAAGGGAGGAAATTAAAAAAATGCATAAGTCAATAGATAATGTCTAAAGTACATAAATCAAGAAATAGCAGTACCTGTATAAACAGTATTTTTAGAGGTTATAAAAGTCACCAGAAAACAAATTTCAAACGAAAGGAGCTAAGAGTTCTGGGGAACAAAACTGGGGTGAGAGAGGCAGGATCCATAGGTCTTTACAATAAGCCTTTTGTCTTGCTTGTTTTCTTAACATATATTTTCATTTATGATTCTGTAGCATTGAACATTAATTTTAAAACAAAACTTCAATGAAAGAGAATGAGGCAGAGTAAGAGAGAGAGGCTTGAGGCGGTGAATGAGCCTCTACTTTTGAGCAGCTTGGATAAAGGGGAAAGGAATAGTGTGGTATGAAGGAGAACAATGCATAATTGTTTTGTTTCGTGAGTGCAAGCTCATGGCATGAGACTGAAGCAGGAATGCCAGACTTACGGCAGGAAGCATAGAACCTTCTATTTGCCATTTCCATTGCATTTTCTTCAGTCATACTGCGAACTGTTTGCTGTGTGTCTGCAGACGTTGGCCAGTGGACTGTCTGGATTGGTCACACTCAGCAGTTAGGTGTAGACTCCCAGTCCCAGTGGTTTAGAGATACCCAGAAATCAGGAGAGAAGGTGATGCATCTGCCAGGGCTCCACCTGCACACAAGTTCTCAAAGCAGATCTTTTTATCAGCCTTTATTGGTGCCTGGTGAGCTTGTTTCTGTTTCCCCCATAGTTTGTAACTTTGTCATAAAACTTTGCTATTCCGCAGCCTGACATTTAGCAAGAGGTTAAGAGTCTTAGCTGAGTCTTATGACATTTATCACAAGAGAGTTGTTTTACTCATGAAGTCATTTTTCAGGTTTTCCTATATCAGTGGGATTTTAAAAAAATTGAATTGTTTTTAGTATTTAAAATCTAGATTTATTTTTAAAAAATATACAAGATTGACATTTTGATGAATGGTTTGATTCCCCCCACTAAAGCCTTTATAAGATGTTCTGGATTAAGAAAAGCTATAGATTTTGGTCAAATTTTCAGGAGTTAAAATAGTGGCTAATTAGACCCCAATAAATATAGGGTTCTATTAGAATTAGATAATCCTGGCTTAAGCATAAACATCCTGGCTTGTGTCAAAGAGCAGAAAACACAGCATGTATACTGGAACTGTGTCGATCTGTGCCAGTCTCAGGATGAGCTGAGACTCACCTGCAAGGCACAGGGACTTGGTGTCATCCAGTGATTCTTCTCAGAGCAGGAAGCAAAACCAGCGGAAAGCAGAGGCCCTTGCTCAGCTCAGGTGGCTCCAATAGTTGGAGCAGAGCAAAGGCAGAAGGTGCAGGCTCTTTCCCTTCTCTTCTGCTTCCACCTTCTCTTTGATTCAGAATGTCGCTTTCTGCTCAATGGGAAGAATGTCTCCTACGAGAGAATCCGAAGCCAGGTGAGGGGCACGGGGAGGGCATGTTGTTAAGGGGGTTCCTGATTGTCGTAAAGCACTGAGGCTACTGGCTGAGATGACTTGTTCTCTGGGAGCTGAGAATCTTGCTGGAGAAGATGAGCTGATCCTTTGCCTGTGTTAGGGAGAATTGTGAAGAGCAGAAAAGGCAGAACATGAGCTTCCTGTTGGGAGTTGTAACTGATTGAATGATTTTCATTATTAGGACTGATTTTTATAGCATAGACATTTATGTCATAGATTACATTTATATCATGTGTTTGCACTAATTATTTATATTGATTATAACCATAAGTGTCATTTATTAAGGTTTCATGATGTGCTAGACACTGTGCTAAGCACTTAAATGACAGCCTTGAAACTTTCCCATAAAGTGCCTGATTATACTGGAAGATGTCCACAGAAATACAAAAAAAAGTAGTTTGGAAGGAAATAGCTGATGATGTGTTAAATAAATAATAATATTGATAAACAGTAAATACAAGACCACTACAAAGTTGAAAAAGATATTAGGATACAAAAATGCCTTGGCAGGCTGGAACCATGGGCCATCACTAATAAGAATGTATTGCACATGACCAAATCAATGTAAAGATTTTTTTTTAGTTTCACAAAAACAACTGTATAAGTCTACTGGGGGGCATAGTTTCACAGAGTCCTTGAATGCAAATTATTATGTGGTGTTTGTGGCTGCCAAAATATCTCCTGTGGCCTTTGGTTGCATTGCCAGAGGTACTGCATGCAGAGTGTGGGAGGTGATCAATCTATTCTGCAAAGTGTTTTCTTTCAGATATAGCATTTAAAGAGAAAAGTAAGTTAACAAAAGCTTTGTTCAGAGGACAGCTCTATGGCTTGTGAAGAGACTTGAAATCATGTCAGATGTGAAGGCTTATCATGGAGAAGAGAATGAGCCTGTGTGTGTTGGGTGAGTGATGAGATCTCAGAATTTTAAGGGATTAAAGAGGGACTTGACCCACATTGTTGTTAGAGCCGCAGCAGGCAAAGTAGGGTCCAGGATGTGGAAGTTGTAGGTAGATAGAGTTCATTTCAGATTAAGGAAGTATTTTCAAACATTTGGAACAACCTTCAGAGCAATGAGGTATTCCAGTAGAGCTTTCAAAGTGTTTTGGTTCTAAAATTCTTTAATTCCATAAATTTAAACCTGTACCTTTAAATCATAATATTTGAACAATGGTCAGTAGATGGCGGTAGGATACCATGGATTTTGCCAGTACCATCGGGACTTTCACCCTTAAATATGCTGGAAGTAGATGATTTTCTCTAATTATTATTTGAAGGTGTGTCCTAATCTATTGTTCAGAGAGAAATTGCTGATTTTAAACACAGGAAATAATACTTCCTAATTAAATGGACAAGGATGAGTAGCAAATACTTTCATTTTGCCCAAATGCTACCACAATGTTTCTTTATCAGCCTCTAAAAATTTGTGATAGAAGTGCGTGTGTGTGTGTGTGTGTGTGTGTGTGTATGAATGAAAGATCTGGTTTGTTTTTAAATAATTCCGAAATGTAATATATACTAATTTTCTGTAAAATTTTAAAAATGTATTACAAATTGAACAGAAAATATTTCTATGAAGCAATTTGTTGAAGAATCTTCCTTGCTTATTATACAAGCATGTTTTTGTACTTCCATATTTATGAATTTTGAACTAGAAGTATATATTCTTCATAAATGCACTGGATTGAAGCTGTTTGTCTAGTATTTTTTTTTTTAAATTTTGTTCAGGAATGTTCAGCTTGGGAGATTTTCATATATATTTTCATATATATGGTATTTCTTCTCCTTTTAGATCTTTTTGGGAGCTTTACAATAAAGAGAAGGGCCTGTATTTTTAGACATACAAGCCTCAATAAATATTTTTTGGAAATGGTTATATGTCCAAAACATGTGGAAAATAAAGCATGTTGATCTTTAATTGGAAAGAAGAAGATAATATTGATGCTTCCCCTCACACCCGGTTTTTAAAAGAAAAGCATCACATGACATTCCTGCCTGTCAGGTTCTTCAGTATCTAACACAGCAACACCTCACTCCCGTCGAACCCTGGGCAGCATAATTACACTGTGTCAGTTTTACATATTCTAGGCTGGTTGTATATTTTTAAAGTTGTACATGGAGAGCAGTTAGTCACAAAATCAAATGTGGGCTGTCTTGTTCCTCTTCAATTCTAAACAGTGTATGTACCCTGGGCTTCCAGGGAGAAAGATTGTTTTTATTTGCTAACATTTTGAGACTCTCTAGGACTGTGAGAAGCTAATTCCAAAATATCGAGAGGCTTCTGATAGAGCCTTAGCCAGAAGTTTCCTAAGATTATTTTCCTAGACAAAAACCAAGCAAAAATTTAATTTTTGCACATACCTTCCATTCAACCCATCCCATCCCACCCACTCATGCACGTTCTTTCTCATTCATTCTCTGTCTCTCGGACTCTCTTTCTCTCTCATTTTTATTTCACTTGATGGGAAACACGAGCAGAGTTGTACTTCCCTGTGGGGTACGTGGAAGCTGAGAGAGCAACATCCCATCATGGAAGGGCTGTGCCACCTTTGCCAGGTGCCTGGGCTTTCTGAGGCTCTGCCTAGCCACCAACATGTTTGCTCTCTCCTCGTGGAGATTAGGCCATGATTTATGAAATAAATCTGAAAAATTTTGTTATGACTCCATTAACAAAAGGCTCTATGTAAGAAGAAAGTAACATGTGCTTATCTAGAACTGTCAAAGCATTTCTTCCTTGGCCAGTAAAATAATCACAATTAATGATCATCTATGCATTTTTCCTATAAAGTCTTTATATCACTCTTTTAAAGGTAAAAACTCAGAGGGGACTAAATGTTCTTTTTTTATTTTAGCAAATTATGCTAATGTTCTTTTTCTATGATTATATATATAAATGTATACACACATATATTGCTCCTATATATGTAGATAGAATGTATGACTAACATGCTATATATTTTTCTTGCTTCAATGTTTCTGCATGTGTTAAAAATTTAACAAAGTAAAATTTAAGCTCTTTCTTACAAGCATTAGTTTTTCAATATATAAATTTCCTCCAATTAAAGTAGTGCTTCAAATTAATACTTTTTCTTGCTTTCTGCTTTTTAAATTGAGTATTACTTAATGAGAGGCTGGAGTAATACATGTTTTTCAAAAACCATGTCATTTAAAATTTTTCAGAGAGTTGCTTTAATAGAACCTAAGTAAGACCTCTCTGTATAGTCATGTACATATGTCTAGATTATCCACTTGAAACTCTTAAAGGTAAGTCCTTTAGGTTTTTTGTTTTATGGTTTTTTTTGTTAACCTGTCTTTATCTGAAAAAAATGTGTCAGTAAGCACGTATTATCCTCACAAAATAAGATTTTTAAGGGAGTACTATGATAGCATGTCACACCACCTAACTTCTTCAGTGTTGACTCATAAAAGATTCTGTTATTTATTTGCATATTTGTTTGTCTTTTCCTCTGAAAGATAATTATTGAAGCATTGAGAACATTTTATATTCCCAGTTTGCGATTGTGCCTTGCAAGCCTGAGACTAATGAGACCAAGTTCTCACCCCAACTCTGAACTTGCTGACTTATCTGATTTAAAATCTGAGCATTTGAACATTGGTGAGTTATTTTAAATAATTATTCTTTTTGTTGTTGCTGCTGCTTTATGAAGAGTGATTTTTTTTTTTAATACAACAAAGACAATGCCTTGGATCTGATGTAGGAGAAAAAGCGTGATGGATCTGGCCGACATCTATGGCATGTATATTTATTTAACGGCTTGCTATAATGCATATTATTAATGATGACAATCATGAACTTGCATGCATTGTTTATTTTGTAAATACACATAATGGAGCTTTCAAAAAAAGAGATCAGCTGCCCCTTGGAACGATGGCCGTCTGCTGTGGAAGTAACTACTCAGGGACCCCTCGTGACTTGGGTTCCTGACCCAGTCCATTTTACTATTTATGCTCTTGGAACATCTTGTTAAGTCCATCTATAATTTCCTTGCTCGAGCATCTAAAATGAACCACAGGTCTATGTTACATCTATATGGTAGATTAGATTTGAATGCCTATAAGTGGATTTGAACATCAACAGTACCTGTAAAACTAAATGTGCATTAAATGCCATTAGGTTGTGGTCAAAAAATGCAAAAAGGGTTCCAGGGTTCCTGTGAGTTAGAGGACACCCTTGAGACTGGACAGAGGTAATTTGATTAACATGCGCCTCTAATCTACTCCGTTTTGACTCTAAGAAACAAAAATGGAATGGGCAAAAACTCTTCTCTATGTGAGACCTGAGGCATCTCAGTTTATTTCAGGACTTTTAATTTTTATTTTATAGTTTTACACCAACTCACAGAACTTCTACTGGACATATTGAGGCTGTGTGTTGGCTTTTCCTTTCTCTCTCCCCATATCTAAATTATTTTATTTTAGTAAAAATAGAAAAGGTAGAATGAAAGAGGCTCAATCAGAGGGGTCACATGTATTCATGCATTAACTACAGATTTATCTGTGTGTTACCTGAACCCTGGGAGAGCGACCCTGCTCTGCATTTATTTCTCCGTCTGACTGAGAGTCCCAGAATCCCAGGAAAACATTTGAATGAAAAGAGAAAATGTTTGTTTTTGTAAATTTTACAAGCCCTGTCTGGCTGTAACAGATCTTAAAAGGGCATCTTACATAGCGCAAAGACTCTAAATATTGCATCTGCTTTAAATATTGTTGGGTGTCTCAGGCCTTCGTGAAGGGGGTTTGATGCTGTCTTTTGTTGTAGGACAACTAGTATATTCTGTGATTCACGAGAGTTGCCAGTTCAAAGGATACAGCCTTACTTAGGGTTTCTTTTCTTTCTTTTCTTCTCCCCTCCCCCACCTCCATATTCTGGTTTTTGCTGGGGGGGTTTTAGTTTAAAACATTCGCATGGAACTCCCAGTCTTTCTTCTTTCAGGAAAAAACAAGCCCTTTATGTTAATAATTACAAAATCCACGGTAAGGTTTGTAAATTGAATGTGCAGGAAAATATATTGGATGATATCACAACCTTTTTTCCTAAATTAGGTAAATAACTCAACTTTGTGTTGGTGGAATGGAAAGTATTTATAGCTATTAATTACCACCAAGCTAATTTAAAGTATCCTTTATTAATTTTCTTCCGGTTTTACAATTTTCAGGCGTAATTGCAGCCACCTACATGCACAGCCTTCCCATAATATTCTTAATTATATTAAATATCTATCCCCACCCAGTTTAAATAGCATTTTAATAAGTATCTTTTATTCAGAAAATTTTAAAAGGCTTTTATTTATTCAAACTGAATACTAGATTTGAAAGCGAAGAAATCAGAGATCCAGGAACGAAAGCAGGCCTTCGCTATTTCTCAGACAATGATTTCGGGTAGGTGACTCTGTGTTTTGTTGAGAAATGGACTGGATGGGATATTGACAGTTTCCTATCAATAGCTGGACCCTGGAGGCCTGGCTGTTTGGGCCTACACTGATTGACTACTCCTTAATAGACATATAATTGTTGACAAATACCTTCCAATAGACTGTGGCAGCGCCCAGGCAGACAAAGGAGATTTCAGGATGATAGAGACCAGAGCTGAGCCATTTGGAGAAGGCAGTACCTTACAGAAGAAAGGATTTTTGCTCATCGTGAACCTCCTAATAGAAACCGGGTCAAGGCATCTCTACGGCCAACCCTGGGCAATCCTGCCAAAATTGAGAAATTAGAAAGACTCATTGTTTCCGTGTATTAAGGAGTTTGCTGGGGAGGGATGAACCCAGTCTCCGTTTTGTTCATCTTGGTATCAAATCTATTGCCTTGCCCATGATAAAAAAAATTATATATGTATGTGTGTGTGTATGTGTTTGTATGTATATAAAGAGGAGTGTATGTGTATAAAGTCTGATATCTAGAATATTTTTTAGCTTGTTTATGGCATTATAAAACCTATCAACCTGATGTTTCCAGGAACACAATAGGCTATTCAGATAATTTCAAAGAGTCTTGGATGATAATAAGAATATGGAAAAAAAAATTTGAATGTGGACATCAGCCCCATTTACAATTAAAATATCAGAGGAGTTTGAGGAGCTGTCCCTCTAAGGCGAGTGAATCCAAGAGCATTCGGGAACCTCGATCTCAGCCTCAGCAGCTTGTCTGGCCAAGCCTGCCTTCCCAGATCAATGCCTGGCTGAGAAATAGCTCTTGAAAGTTTGCCTTGCAGGATGCATTCCCTCGATCCGTTCAGTTTCAGTAAATCTCCCTCCTTGGGGGCTCACTCTCAACCACGGGAGGCCACAATTGCTTTCAGCATATGACAGGAGCCTGCTGACAATGGGACTAGGAGATCTTTTTTAGATCTGCAAGGCAGTGTAAGCAAATAAAATAAAATAAAATAAAATAAAATAAAATGTAAACAAAGTTAAAATGCAACCTCAGCCTTGTCATTGGCATATAACACCAGACAGAGCAGCAGATCCAGCCAGGCCTAATGCGATCAGCAAGACAGGTTCCCTCGTAGAGTCCTGTAAAGGCGTTGAGGTGACAGGGCAGGCTGCCTCCTGACATCCCGCGTGAAAGTGAACCAGCTCATGCCCAAAAGACCTTGAGTCCTGCCTTTGATTCCTATTGATCAAATACGCAGATTAAATCCCACATCACACAGCAAGCAAGGCAAAACCCAAGCTTTCTATGTCAACTTCGAGGAATCCCAGTGAAGCCCTTTCTGAATCATCTTTTTATGCATGAAGGAGAGCTGGAGTGCACATGTATTTCAGGGAGATGTACAAAGTGGGCAAGCAGATATGTAGGTCTGATAGCTCCCAGGCTTCGTGGCAGAAGGATGAGCCAGATAAGAATGTTGTACTCGTTACCTGTCGTCAAATTCAAACCCATGGTTAGGATTCATTTGGGGAAAAAAAGATTATTTTTTGAAGTTGCTTCTTTGCAATCTATAAGCATTCCTAAACAGGCAGGCTTCTGCAAACAGCTGCCTCAAAATGTTTTGTGTGTGTGTGAGTGTGAGTGTGTGTGTGTGTCCATTAATTCAGAATTACTCCAATTACAAGCTTTTGATGCTCTGAAACCCTCTCTCTAACCCAAAAGAGATGGAGAGCCCTCGGACCGTCCAATCAGATCATTTTCCCTGCCGCCTGCAGCAGATGTAAGCAATTTACTTTTTTATTTCTGCATATTCAGTGTGAGCGGAGCTGTTGGGGACCTTTCACCCCAGAGCCTGCAGGATTCTAACCCTATCAAATTAAAGCATTTTGCTCACTTATTCCCAAACGCTTTGCTGGTGCTAAGCAGACATCCCGCTGCATAGCAATGGCGGGTGTTCGTGTCCACTCATAGCCCCAGCCTAATCAGAGATTATTAAGGAAAATATACAGTGCTTTAATTTGATGAGATTGGTTATAGGTAGTGCAGTTAAAGGTCACACTCCTGCGTGTGTCTCCCTCCGTCTCTGTAATATTTTCTTCTCGCTAGACAATCCTGAGCTGCAAACAATAGGCCAAGGCGACACATTTATTTTTGACATGCTGTGATGGGCTCAATAGGGATAAAGATGAATTATTTAAAGATTGCATAAACAAACATCCTGGGCCAGGTTTTGGTTACATCTTTCCCTTTGTGTTCTGTGTACGCTGTTGCCTTAAAAGAACATGTTCAAGAAATGTGCCTCCTTTGGGCAAGAACGCATTTAGATGGAGCGCCCAGATAGGCTGCTGCCAGATGGCTGGGGTCGGCTTCCTAACTCCTGTTGCTGGCTGGCCGGGAACGCTGGGGGCTCCCAGCTCCCAGCTCCCAGGGAAAGGTGCCTCTGAGGAACTGATTTGCTCTTCTGACCCTGGAAACTTCTCCACCTGCTGTGAACTAATTGAGCCGGCCTGCTTGCTTCAGTGGGAGTACTGGGGCCACTGGGGGCCCATGGTGGCTGTTTATTTGCATCCTGTGGATCACCGGGAAGTAGCCAGGGTGATGGGAGGTGGCTGAGTCGTTCCCTGGCAGGGCGAGAGAATTACCTGGCTCCTTCTGCTCCTTTGAGGGTTGACTTTCGTACCAACTTTTCTTTCTTTCCCAGGGAGGCCCTTTCTGATCGCAGAGCATCCAGGCCTTGGAGATAGACAGGCAAAGACGAGAGCCTGGTTATTCGTGGTGCTTAAGCATTTTTCCCAGTCTCAGTTTTTCTACTTCAGACACACTGTGGAAGGCACAGGGAAAGGCATAGGAAGGAACGAGGGCAACTTCTAATCTTCTGTCAAACTTAATGGTTTCTGTGTATGTGGCCATGTAATAGACCAACTGCAGGCTGATTTACCTAGAAATTTACATGAAAATTGCTTTATGCAGCTGTATGTAAAAATTCAAGCCGCACAGTTTCACTGTACCAGGCAGGTCAAGGCAAAGCCTGGGGGTATTGTAGCCGAAAACAATTTGTTTTCATTCATGGGGGGGAGGGACACACAGGGGGGAGGGAGGCGGCAGGGTGGGGAGCCAGAGGAGGGCACTGTGGGGGCTCTTCAGGACAGCACTTGTGTTTGAGGGAGCAGCCAGGGCGGAGGGGTGGGCTGCTCCTCCTTCTCCTCCCTGAGTGTGCTCCCTCACTGGCATCTGTCTTTAATGCCTTTTTTTCCCCTGGAATCTTTAATATTTTAAAGGAAAATGATGCCTGATTTGTTGTCCTACTCCCAAACTACGTTACCCAATGACCACACTAAATTATTGGAAAGGCTTCACTACTCGAATTGGGAAATATAAAATAAGGTTCCTTCAGAAATTGTTGCTGTGTGTGCTCTTTGAGACCAGTCGAAAATTTCCACAAAATCTCTCCGTATGTTGTTTTGTTTTCAGTGTTCATACGCTTAGAATGTGATAATGTGTAGGTAAGAGAGAACTATTAATAATAATAGAATAATTATAATATTCAAGTAGAGGAATTTGGAACAATTTCTCTTTTGGAGCTTAGGGCGAAGGTGGAGGGGTGTGTGCGGGCACAGCCTCCTGGGTCTGGCTCAGGTCTGGAGGATGTCCCCTCCATCCCCTCTCTGCCTTCCTAATGTAACAGCCACAGGAAGCCCAGGGAGCTCTGTGTCTGTTCTTCAGGAGGCCTCACTGCATTTGCAGTTGAGCATGCAGCCTGTTTCCCACTGCGTGCACTTGGCCCTGAAAAGGCAGCTCTGGAGTCCTCAGATCAGAGACCCTGTCAAAATTTCTGCAAAGATACAGGGCTGCTGCAGCGTGGGAAAAAGATTCTGCCTTTTCTCTGATTGTGGGCCTGGAAGTGAACTCCTCCCCAGGTTTCTAAGAAGAGATGTCATGAGCTAAAAATGCCAAAGCAACTTCTTAGTTTTGGTTAATGCTTTATAAATGTGTGTATGCGTGCCTATATCTGCACTGATCAAGATTTTTTATCATTGCTTTGTGCTATTAAAATGTTTCCATAAAGACAGATAATATTTTCTATTTTCTATAGGTATATGGCCAAGTGAATATCTTAATTTAGAACAGTTTGTGGTAGCTGGGTGAGATCTAGGTAGTTCTGAGAATGCCTTAGAACTGGGTGGTTCAGATGGCTGGGTGAGGGTGACCCTCCCCACTGGGACCAATGGGACCAACTTTGTTCCTTTGTCTTCTTGATGATGCCAACTCAGTACCTTTTCCTTTTCTTTCTGTTGCTTCTTATTTTAAAAATTTTATTTCTATAAGCATTATAGTATAAGAAATATTGTTTTTAGTTGAAAAGATAGAAGTTATTGGTAGATAGATTTTATGAGGCTGAGAGAAAGAATGAAGCTGGCTTTACAAGCTGTTGAGGTGATTAGACAAATTAACTGAGAATAAATGTCTGAAATAATTCTTCTGTTGGACATCCACTCCAGCTGTATTCCAAAGCACTTTTTGAAAATTGAAATATTACTTTAAATTGTACTCAGACTGATGTTGTTATAGTATCACCATCAGTCTTGTAAAGAGAGTTTATTATTGGGTTTTAATAGCTGCTGCATTGTTACAGGAGCTGCATTTTCCACCATGATTTTTTTACATGAGTTTCACAAAATCAAGCCCCTTCAGCTGTCACATACATCAGTGATCATGTCATGTTATCAAACATAACCTGGTGATCAGGAGAAACTGCACAGAAAAGTTTACTGAGATTTAGAATGATAATAATAATAAAAAGCCCAAATAGGTTATTTCTGAGGATTTCTAATACAAATATTTGAGATACTGCTGGATGTTTTATTGTCTATGTAGAATATATGTTGCACCTAATTTCAAGCAGATAATTTCACCTCCTTCGACCCTGCAAAGAAAAAAAATTCCAAACAAACTGTGTTTGGAATTTAAATGTTAGAAGATGCTTCAGTCTGATTTAATGTGACAGGATTAAATAACTACCATCTTTCTGTTGTAGTGAAATGTTTCCCTAATGTGTTTTTGTGATTCTTTCCTTTTATGATTCAGGTTAGTTTTGAAAGACCAGAAAGCTAAAGATGATGATTTTCATGCTGAGATGCTCTGCATGTAATTCTAAGGAAGGCCACTAGGTGGGAGTGGTGCTAAGGAGGGTAGTTTAGGTTTCCTAGATGAACTACAGTGGGGTTCATAGATTGTGACTTCCATGCATGACTATGGCTTCAGACAACATAGAGCTGTTTATTAAAGCAACAAAACAAATATTCTATTAATCACAAATTACTAGTGTTTGTATCTGAAACTAAAGAGAAGTACAATTTGAGAAGGAGAAAAAGAAAGAAAGCTATCTAGGTAGATATAAGTGCCAATCCAAACTACTTAAATTATCTTAGTTGCTAATTATTTAGTCCAGTTAGGCTTATGGTAGTGTCAGAGATAAGCATCAGAAAATCCATTCAAGCACAATTTTTTTATTCTGCTAATAAAAAAACTAGCTTTTGTAGGCATCCATTAAGAAATTAAAAGAAAAAACAAAACAGAATCATATTCTAAGCCATAAAAAAGAACCCCCCAAAATTCCAAATATTTACATTGGTGAAAAATAATAAATTTTAAGTCAACTTATTTAGAAATTTTAATGTACTATTGTAAATATTATTAGGTCTAGAAATAAATCAATATAATTATTTTAACATAAAAATTAAATACAACTAATAAAAGATACTGGATGCTTCCAAAACTGTAATAAAAAGCAAATTCATAGCATTATTAAATAAGACAAAATTAAAAGAAATTAGTTAGTCATCCAATTCAAGAAAGTATAAAAAACTATAAGTATAAAGAAGCAATATTAGTAGAGAGTAGATAAGTAAATGGAGAGGTAAATCTAAGACATTATTTTTATACGCAAACAATTTTAAGCCATACCTCAAGAATTCTCCTCAGGATAATAAAAAGGCTAGCAAATATAAACAAAATTGGAATTGAAATGATGTAACAACAAAGGTGAAGGAGATAGGAATTATAGGGCCGCTCTCTAAATCTATGATAAAATATTGAAGCACTCAGTATAATAAATGATTTTTTCAAAAAATATAAAATACTTCCATTAGTTCTAGAAGAATAAATAAGCTAGATGTGCTAATATCATAAAAAAGCATAAATAAATGGTGTCACATGTAAAAAAAGGCTAGAAGGCAAATAAATTGAATCAAACAATATTTAAAAGAACAGCATATAGAGCTTATCCCAGGAAGACAAAATGAATCCAATCAATTTCACATGCAATTGTTTTAGAACACTGGGAATATATCTTAAATGACTAATATTACATGTACTTATCAACAATACATCCCATGTACTCACATAAGAATTAAAAATAAAACGTGGATACTAATGATGTTCTATATACTATAAAGCATGTGGTAAAAATGAAGCAATCAAAAGATAAAATAACTCAGGATAATATTTAGAATAAGATATCAACACTAATAAGGGATTTCATTAAGGTGGCCAAATAAGTGTAAAACTCTCATATGTTTCCTATATACTGTATAAGCAATAAATATTTAGAAATACTACAGAAACATCTAATTCAGAGGAAAGAATTAATTGAGGGACACATGAAGCCCTAAGTAAATGAGGAGGTATTTTCAAAAGCGAGCATTGCAGTTCCATGATGATTTATTTGTAGTTTTAACAAAGTCATCAAAGCCCTAGCAGTATTATTTTGGCACTTCTTTATGTGATTAGAAAGTTCATTGGTGGAATGAAGAGTTGGAATAACCCAGTGCACTGAGAAAAGAACAATTAATAAGGACTTGCCTTAGTAAATGTTAATAATAATAATAATAAAACCTGGAAGTGATCTATAAAGTACATTGGTTTGAGAATCAACAGAATAGATCAATGGAAAAGAATAAAGCATCTTGAGATAGACCCTAATGCAGGTGTGCATTCATTTAGCAAATGTTTATTTAAGGTGGCATCACAAAATTCGTGATTTTTTTCCCAAAAAATGAAAATAAGACAGTTAGTATTGAAAAAAAGGTAAGATTACATCAACATATAGAATAAACAGCCCTGGAAGAGGGAGGGGTCGTCCTCAAGTGGAATCAAGCAAAGAATGCCGCCCACCTATGCTTGAGTTTATGGCAGAATACTTCACCTTGGTAGTTGCCTCGGATGTAGGAGTCCAGCCTTCCCTGGCTACTGTTATACCCTGAATTCCCATCATCCCCAGATTTTCTGTGTATCCTCAAATAGACCCAGTCCACCACTCCACCACTCTCCTTCCTTCCTTCAACTTTTTCTAATTTTTCTAATCCTGTCATCTTGATTACCAGATCAGTGATCAACAAGCACTCCCCTAGACATCTGACATCTTCTAGAACATTCCTTAGGATGTGGAATGTTCTGCAAAGAAGCCCGGCTATTACCTGAGGACAGCTCTACCTTTCAGGTTTTCAGTGGAGGCTATTTTTCACTTCAAGTCTCATATTTCAGGGTCTGGAGATAGACTGGAGATAGTCTGGAGATAGACTGTTGTCATCGCCCATTCTGCAGCATTTCCTCTTCTTCCGGGCTAGACAGCACAGCCTTCAGAAGTAGTGACATTCTGTAGTACATTCACTATCATTCCTACATCCTAGGCACTCCACTGCAGACTGTAGCTTCTGGTTCATGGCTTTACTTTCCATCTGTGATTCTGTTACCATTTTTGGCAACTTCACCATCCTCATGGATGATGCATCCAACACACACATGGTCACTTGTTTTCTTGGTCTCACTCATCCTTGCAGGTGAATTTTACTTTCGCTCTGCTTCAACCACACGCTCTGAGGTTCACATCCTACACCTTCCCCTTTCTCTCCTGAAATCTTGACCTTACTCTGCTACCCCAACCACTATCATGTTGATCATATGGAGAAGTATTTTCTCTCTGTCCTTATTCCCTCTTCTGACTTCTCTTCTTCCATTTGCTTTTCCTCCTTCCTCAAACCTTCCCCGTCCCCTCATTCTCATTAAATGACCTTGCCTCATGTTTCCCATCACATCTATAATTCTATCTGCATCTTCTTCCCTCCTCGTTTCCCTCTTTTATTGGAAAATAGAAAGAGCAACTATTTGTGCTTTGGATTCCATATCCTCTTGTCTTCCCAAGGACTTTATTTTTTTTTCATTTTCATTCTTCCTTTTATCACCAATTTCCCCTTCATTGCTGGATCATACCCCTTGGCATGCAAACCTGTTGTAATGTCTATTGTTAAGAAAAAAGTAAAACCTAAGCCTCCTTTGCCTCAAATACCCTTCTAGATAGTCTCTGTACCCATTTACAGCCAAAATGCCCTACAGAATGCTCTGCATTCACTGTTCCTGCTCCTTCCCTCCATTCCCCAACCAGCTATAAAGGGGGATCAAGGTCTGTCCTCACTACTTCATAGAGGGGATTATCAGAGACCCAAAGGAACCTCAAGCTGCTCAATTGAAATAATTTGAAATGTCCAGCTCTCTTGATCTTTCTAATTTTTCTTCTGCCTCACTGGATTCACCTGCCTACTTAGCACTGACCACCACTGGGATTCTGATAGGACCTGACCAAAATGAAACTTAATGCTCCTCCAGATATTCCAAGTAGTCATTCTTCCAACTTTTTTCTGCCCAGTCCATCCCATGACTGTAAGTCTACCCTCTTAGATGGAAAACCTGGCAGTGGTCCTGAGTTCTTCCTTTCTTCCATCTGTCCATTTCTCTCCATCTATGTTGCCTCCCACCCCAATTGGAGGCCAGCATCATTGTTGCCTGGATGGATTAACCTAACTAGACTCCCATCTCCCTTCGTCCTCCAAAACTTACCTCCACACACAGCAAGGGGTTCTTAATCATAGAGCATACCACTCCATTCATCTTGCTTAAAAACCTCTTAAAAGCTTTCAGTAAAATTTAAATCCTTTGCTATGATCTTCAAGCCCATGATGTAGCTTTTTTCTTCCTTTTCCAAGCTCTGTAAACTTTTGAAGCTTTTCTCGGCTTCAGGGCCTTTGCCTGTGCTATGTCTTCTGCCCGATCTCTCAGCCTTTTGCATGCCTAGCTCATTCTTATCATTTAGATCTCTTGGTCAAGTATCCCTTTTGCAGAAAAGACTTTCTTCCCCCTGCCTTTCCTTTCTATCTAATTTACTGTAAAACATGCTTGCAACCCACCCCTGTGCTCTGCCATATTACCCTTGTCACTTGGCTCCCGTAACAATCCGAAATATTCTTCATTTCCTTTTCTTGGAATAAACACTACAGGAATAACCACGATTGTGGGAAAATATTTGTGTTCAAGGTTGCTTATGTCTGGTATTTTAAAATGGCAAAAGATTAGAATCAACATAAACATTGAAAAAGAAAAATCCTGAGGACAAAGCATTAATTCGTACAAAGACATGAAAATTTGTTGTTCAGGAATGGCTATTGACTTATGGATGATTATTTAGATTTTTTTTTCAGTTTTCTGCACTACAAACAATGCTATATTGAACATTCATATATATGTTCACTTATATCTATCTATATACTTACCTACTTATACATATATGGATATAATTACTGACAATTTTATTTTTGTAGGATGGATTCTCAAGAATGGAAATAAATACTGTATCAAATGGTAGGGCCTTTAAAATTTTAACACTTCATACTGCCTATTTCACCATAGTGTTGTCAACATTGATTCTTTTCAATCTTTTTAATTTTTTGACAATCTCTTATAGCTGGAAATGGAATTTTACTGTTCAATTTGCAGTTCCATGATGATTAGTGAATGTCAATAATTTAAAAATCCCATCTCCTAAAATTCCTTCCTAGTGTTTTGTTTTTTCTTCTGCATACAAGGGTAGGGTCGGGGAAGGTGGGGAGAGAGGCTTCCAAATTGGCCCAATAACAACCTCACTAACTGAAGTTATTTACTCATCATTATTTTCATAATAGCTAAAATCTGCATAACAATTTTCTGTTTGTAAAATACTTTCATATCCATCATCAAATTTAATATGAGGTACCAACCATGTGCAAGACGGTCTGTAAAGCACAAAAGTAGCTCATTATGCATAAATATAAAGTGCTTTTTACTACTCTGAAGATTGCCAAGAGAGAATGTTCTCTTATTCCCCACTGCTTTCTTCAATACTGAATTGGGAGGAGCCATGAGCTGTAGACATTAATTCTTATGTCTGCGGTCCTGTTCCATCCTCAATCTTTCATCACCGAATGTCTTAAAGATGTTCATTCTTGATACCAAGTGCTATTTGGGGATTCATTTACATTCTCTCTGTATGTCTCAGGGCTTGCAAAAAGCATAATGTCTCAAAATGACAATTTCATGCTCACTTTAAGGCTCTGTCTCAAATGTTGCCAGTCTGGGGCTGTGCAGACAGAGAAGGGGCACAGCCCACACATAGGAGTGAGGAGAACTCTGTTTAAAGGGGTCCTGCTCACTATGGCACAGCTGATGCCAAATGACCAGGACATGTTTTGGCATTACAAGAGCCATCCACAAGGTCAAATTGTGAGAGTATGGCTCTCTCTCTGGGTCTAGTTTAAGGAGAAAAGAGCCTTCTGCAGACCAAACCTGACTCTGAAAAGACTCCGCAGGACACAACATCTGAAGGTATTTGTCACAGTCTTGATATTGAAAGTCAAATAGCTCTCATTCAGGAGCAAAGCCCACCTTCCCTTTTATGTCCTCAGTGCTTATTGACAAAAGCAAAGTTGAAAATGGTAAAAAGGAATTGCTCTGCTGTGGCTTTCAAACTGAAGAGGCACTGGCTGTACAGACAGGGCGTAATGATCCACCCCTCTGGGGAGGGATTGTGGACAGATCAATAAAACACAGACATTGATACAGAAAAGGCACCTGGTACTCCTTCCTCACTCCCTCATCCTTTTTCCTGTGGGCACTCAAAGGATGTTGAGTTTTGGGGACGTTGTCATGAGTTAGGGCCAACACAACACATGGTGGCTTCTCCTTCCCCTGCCAGCTTACCATCCAAGTCGTAAATGGAGGATGACTGCACTAGAGAATAGGGAAAACAAGTGGCCCATAGGGCCACCATGTATGTCTATGTGAAGTAAAATAAAATCTTAAGCCCCCCAGTTGACTGAATGGTCCATCTTGGCCAAGGGGACCCTAGAAACACCTTAAAGCTGAGTTGCTGGCCAGGAGGAAAAAAGAGGTCAGATACACCCATCCTGCCTCCTCCCTTTTAGAGTTACTCTTTGTAATAATCAGACACTAAATTATCAACAGGAAGGCCATGCAAGACAAAGGTGATACCATACCTGCAGGCCATCCAACTTACTTAAAAGATCACTTGAGTCTTAGTATACGTCCAGTGGCTTGTCTCTGATTAACAAAGGTCCTTATTTTAACTTAAAATTTTCCCAGCCTTTAGGCAAAGCTTCATTTCTTTAACCACTTACAAATTAAAGAATCTTTAAACCCACCTATGATCTGCAAAGCCTTTCATCTTTCCCCTTCAAAATGTCCCGTCTTTTCAGGCCAAACCAATGTACACCTTCCACATATTGATTTATGACTCTACGTGCAATTCCTGTCCCCATAAATTTATAAAACCTAACTGTAATCTGGCTACTTTGGGTGCATTTTCTCAAGACCTCTTGAGGGCATGTTTCTCCAGGCCGAGGTAACACACACTCAGCTCAGAATAAACCTCTTTAAATTATTTTACAGTGCTTGGTTTTTCTTCTGTTAACATCTCCCAAATCCAGGAGGTGCAATATACCTGGGCCACAATATTAACAACACCCCTAGAAGTTGTGTAACACCCTATGGCCTGGATTCTTGAGTGACTTTTTCTTGTATTATTTAATGTCAGTCATAATTCTATTGATCATCCTATTCTACTCTGAAAGTACCCGTCATCTTTGGTGAGAGTATGGAGCAGTCCTCCATGGCTGCTCTGGCCCTGCTAGTCCTGCCACACCAACCCATGGTAAAGGAGAGACTCTTCACTTTCATTTCACATTCAATTCAGGCTTCATCAGCAATGAGAACTGAATGGAGGGAAATGAGGTCTCTACAATCCTATCTTAGAATATAGAAAAGCATGAGGACATGTGTAGCACTTTGAAGATGTTTAAAATTTCCAGTGTCAGACTTTGCTGTGCCACATGGAAATACTTTACATTTGCATGCCTGGACATTTTATCCTGTGAACTTTATCTTATCTGCTAAATAAGTTGTTCAGTGACTTTAAATAACTACTGAATTAAAAAATCTATAAGGTTACCCTAGGTTCAGGTAGTCATTTGCATTGAGGCAGCAGGGAGAGGCCAGGCTAGGATGAACTACTTAGGAACTAAACTCACAGGGCCTTCCCTCCTATGAGGATGAGCCAGCCCTATGTGACTTCCACCTTGCAAAGTGGTGTTGACTCTGGCTGGTCCGATCTTTTAACGGATGCTTTTATAGCCTTGTTTCAATAATCCAAATGGATTTAAAAATACAGTCATTTGAACTATGTGGGTGTTTCCCATCTATTATTCAGGTTTCAAGATCCATTTCTTGTTAAGAATAATGCAATCCCAGTCACAGGCAGCCTGGAGGATGTGCAGACCTGACTTGGAATCCTAGGCCTAACATAACTAGGCTGTGGAACCTAGGCAACTTACTTAATATCTTAGATCCACATTTTCTACTCCAGTAATGTGAGAATAATGGGACTTAACTAAAGGGGTTGTTTGTGATATCAGGTATATCTTGTACTCTGTACAAGGATACCTACACAGCTCCTGGTTCACTCTAAGTGCTCAGTGGATGCCCATCAAACCTGACTCTGGATAGTGACTAAAGACACAGGAGGAAGCAGCATCTGGTGAGTGCAAAGGGCCTGGGGTCATGTACAATTAATTGTTCCATTATTCCTCAGTTGTTCTCAATGCCCTTCAACCAATGCGCCCAACATCACTCTTCTAGTTCTAATGATACAACCCATTTTAGATATTTATTTTTATTCTTCAAGGATTTCTACAAATATTTATTAGATTCCTACTATGTTCTAAGTGTTCAAGGTAGTTGAAGGTAGAGAAGATTTAGAAATGGATTAGTAATGGAGTATGCCCTGAAGAAGTCCCATTAGATGAGTTATCTGGGGATACAAATGTTGCATGGTGGTAAGGGGGCTTGTGCTGCTGAGGGTGATGGGGAGTGGTAGAGAGTAGAAATGAGTGTCAGTTTCCTTGGGCCACATCTTTCTCATTCATCTTTACATTGCCAGCATCTAGTATAGAGGTCTACAAGAATCCAAGTTGAATCGCTGAGTGCATCAATGAATAACCTCTGCTCAGCAACTGCTAGATTTTACCACAGTGCCACACTCACACTCACTCAAACTTTTCTCATTTGAATCCCTTTGAAGAGCTGCTTGCTTCCATCCAGTTCTTTAAAGAGATTCTTTTATAAATGAAAAGCACTACAAAGCAAAAATTACAATAGAATACATGCTGAAATGTTACTGAAATGGCAAAGATCTCAAATCCAACAACTGAAATAGGAAAGCTAGAGAGGTGGTTAAGGAAGCCAAGCAGGAGGCAGAGAGGGGCAATTCGACAGGGTTTTTAGGAAGCTGTCTATGCCAGAGACTCCTTCCAAGAGCAACCTCAGGCCAACTTACCTACTACGAAGGAAGCATTCCAGAGCTAAACTCAACTCAGAGCATGAGATGGATCTTTTAAGAATCAGTGAAGAAATTCTCTTTCTCTCTGCTCCTGTCTCTGATAACTTGGAGAAAGCTTGCTGGTTGTTGTTCTCATCCAAAGCTGCTCCCAGGAAACACAGTGGAATGTGAATTCCCATCCTGGGGGCATCTGCATCCACTATCCCTTTGTCCCATCTACTGAGCAATGTCTGAGCAAGGTAACTCCTGGAAAGCCTCAGGACTCCACTGTGGGCTTTGTGTCCTTGAACCCTGAAGACTGCTTGCTTTTCTTTTTTTTTTT
>VBSM01002223.1:13743613-13788312 GCA_008086735.1 Cheirogaleus medius | reverse complement strand
ATACATAACCTTAACATTTGTACCCCCATAATATGCTGAAATAAAAAAATAGAATCTGGTTTGAGGCACCAAAAAGGATAAGATAGCAGTTTAAATAGATCCCCTATCAAAGTAATAAAATTCTGCTAAAATTGAAGAAAGAATAAACATCAAATTTGTGGTGAAGCTTGGGGGGAAGAATGATGAAATAATTGACATTTGATAAAAAGTTTATGGGGGCCATGCTCCAAAGAAATCAGCATTTTATGAATGGATAACTTGTTTTAAGAAGGGGTAAGTCAATGTTAAAGTCATGCTCATCGTGGCAGTCCATCCACATCAATTTGTGAGGAAAAAATTCATCTTTTTCATGTCCCAATTGAAAAGGACTGATGATTAATAGCACAAACAATAGACAATACTATACACATTTCAGTTGGTTCAGCTTACACAATTCTGATTGAAAAATTAAAGTTGAGCAAACTTTCCACTTGATGGCTGCCAAAGCCAATTGGACCCAGATAAGCTCCCGACAAGAGCAGAGTTTGTAAAGGAAATTTTAAACAAATGGGATCAAGATCCTGAAGTATTTTGGGCCGGGCGCAGTGGCTCACGCCTGTAATCCTAGCACTCTGGGAGGCCGAGGCGGGTGGATAGCTCAAGGTCAGGAGTTCGAAACCAGCCTGACCAAGAGCGAGACCCCGTCTCTAAAAAAAAAAAAAAAAAAAAAAAAAAGATCCTGAAGTATTTTTTTAAAGAATGGTAGCAGGAGATAAAACATGGAGTTATCAGTATGATCCTGAAGGCAAAGTACAATCAAAGCAATGGCTACTGAGAGAAAAGTAGTCCAGTCAGTGCAAAAGCACAGTGGTCAAAAGCAAAGGTCACAGCAACAGAGTGAGGGATGCTTAAGGTATTTATCTTGTTGACATTCTGGAGAGCCAAAGAACAATAACATTGGCTTATTATGAAAATGTTTTGAGAAAGTTAAGGAAAGCTTTAGCATAAAAACACCTGTGAAAGCTTCACCAAAGAGTCTTTCTCCATCACAATAATGCTCCTGCTCATTCTTCTCATCAAACAAAGTCAATTTTGCAAGAGTTTAGATGGGATTTCAGTAGGCATCCACCTTATAGTCCTGATTTGGCTCTTTCTAGCTTCTAGTATCTAAACTTACAGATTTTTTAAAGGGCACTTATTTTTCTTTAGTTAATAATGTAAAAATGACTGTATTGGCATGGTTACATTCCCAGGACATTCAGTTCTTTAGGGATGGACTTCATGGCTGGTATCATTGCTTACAAATCTGTCTTGAAATTGTTGGAGTTTATGTTGAAAAATAAAATTGCTTTTTTTAATTTTTAGAATTTAATTTTATTTTTCCATTAACTTTTTGAAATTTCCTCATATCTATTTCCTTATAAATGGTTATATTGGTAGTTTTCTGTTTTCTTTTTTTTAATGATGCTAATACCATGAGCATTCATGTGCATGTCTTTTGAAGTTGTGAATTTTATTTTATTTTATTTTTTGTACCTTTCTTCAATAAACAACTTTTGTCTTGTTTCTCCTATCTGGTATGTTTTTGTTTCCTATTCTATTTCTTTTTTTGTTTGTTTACTTCTATTCAACAATGTGCTAAAGAGGCCATGATGGCAGTAAAACATATTACCATTTACCATTGCAATTGCAGTTACCATTTTAATTTTATTCCTATGTATTTCTGTCATTTTACAAATAATTAATAGAATAATAGAATTAAGAGAAAAGAGATAATGAAAAATAAGTTTATTAGGATTTTTAGGAAGAGTGTAATGATACTAAACCCCATGTTTCATTCCATAGTTTCCTTGTTTTGAAAGTATATATAGAGATTTGGAGCAGAGCATCATGGCCAAATAGAAACCTCCTGTGATAATCCTTCTGCACGAATGCAAATCTCAACAACTATCCATGCAAGGAAGCACCTTCAGAAGAACCAAAAGTCAGGTAAGTGGTCACAGTACTGGGTTTTAACATTATAGCTAGAAAAGAGGCACTGAAGAGGGCATAAAAGACAGTTTTGCATTGCCTACACCACCCCACCTCCAACCCCTGACAGTGGAGAGTGTATCTGTGTGCCTGGGGTGGTGGGGGAGGGGAGTGAAGTAATTGTGAGAAATTGCATTGGAACTCATGACCACCCTGTCACAGGGGAACACAGCCAAGGGCAGAATATTCCCAGTGCCCAGGGAGGGATCATTTAGACCATCCCAGACAGAGGAAAATCCTCTGCCCAAAACCTGAGTTCCTGCTAGCCCCACCACCAGCTGACAAAATGAGGCCTGGGGCCTGGAATAAATTTGTAAGGCAGTCAGGCCACAAAGGCTGCAGTCCTTTGGCAATTCCTGTGGCTATGCTGGCTCAGAGTCAGTGGACTTGGGATGCACCTGACCTAGTGAGACACCAGCAGTGGCAGCCAAGAGAGTGCCTATGTTACTCCTCCACCAATTCCAGGCAGTGCAGCTCAGAGAGTTTTCTTCCACTTGGAGAAAAGAAATGGAAGATGTCAGAAGATTTTGTTCTGCAACTTGGGTACCAGTTCGGCCACAGTAAATAAAATACCAAGCAGACTCCTAAGGCCCCTGATTCCAGGCCATAGATCCTAGGCAGCAGTTTTAGATCCACCTTTGACCAGAAGGAAACATGCTGCCCTGAAGGAAGGACCCTGTCATGGCAGGATTTACTGTCTACTGATTAAAGAGCCCTTGAGCTTTGAATAATCATCAGAGGAGGCCAGGCAGCAGTCACCACAGGCTGTGGGTGAGAATAGGCTGTCTTTAGGTATGACCTGGCATAGTGCTAGCCGCAGTGGCCATGAGGGAGTGCCCACATAACTCCTCCCTCAACTCCAGCAGCCCAGCACAGACAGTGAGGGAAAAGAGTGAGAGACTTTCCCAGGTAGTCCAGGGAATTCTCCCTTGTCTTAATCCTGTCAACCAACATGATAGCAGGAATCTGCAAGAGTCATAGCACTACTGGGCTCAGGGCACCCACCAGTGCTAATATGGCTGTAGTGACCAAAGACTTAGAACACACTACTCAATTCCATTTGAATACCTAGAAAACCTTCTCAAATAAGCCCAGACTGTGAAGATTAAAGTAGATACCTAATTCTACAATAACCAGACATCAAAGAATATCCACAAGCATCAAGAACATCCAGGAAAACACAACGTCATCAAATGAACTAAATAAGGTACCAGTAACCAATCCTGAAGTGATGGAGATATGTGACCTTTCAGACAAAGAATTCGAAATAGCTGTCCTAAAGAAGTGCAATGAACTTCAAGACAACACAGAGGAGGGATTCAGAAGCCTATCCGAGAAATTTAACAAACAGATTGAAATAATAAATTTAAAAAATCAAGCAGAAATTCTAGAACTGAAAAAATCAATTGACAAACTGAAAAATGAATCAGAGTCTCTCAAAAGCAGGAGAAAGAATTAGTGAGCTTAAAGACAGGCTTTTTGAAAATAAACAGACAAAAGAGAAAAAAGAGAATAAAAAGGAATGAAGCATGCCTACAAGATCTATAAAATAGCTTTCAAAGGGCAAATCCAACAGTTATTGGCCTTAAAGAGGAGGTAGAGAGAAAGACATTGGGGTAGAAAGTTTATTCAAAGGAATAATAACAGAGAACTCTCCAGACCTAGAGAAAGATATTCTTCCCATACAAGAAGGTCGTAGAACACCAAGCAGATTTAATTCAAACAAGGCTACCTCAAGGCATTTAATAATCAAACTGCCAAAGGTCATAGATAAAGAAAAGGTCCCAAGAGAAGAAATACAAAGCAAAAAAATATATAAAGTAGTTGCAAGAAGTCTGGCATCAGACTTCTCAGTGGAAACCTCGTAGGCTCTACAATTATTCTCCTTATGTCACAAAGGGACTGACCTGGAAAAAATGGCCAAAAATGTTTTCCATCTCTTTAAAACTTCCCTCACTTTTCGGAACTGAAACCTGCATCACCTACCTTGGGCAGGTGGTTGGGAGGGGCAGCAGAATGTCTTTTGTTCTCTGAATTACAGGAGATAGCTCAGCTTAACTGTCAGCTCTATCCCAGGCCCAGCACCTGGCCCATGGCCAGAGGCCTGGGTGGGCATCCCAGGTGGGCAGAGGTCACAGGCTTTGTCATCGGTAGAGATGGGATGATTAGAATCATTAACTGTAGCTAAATGACAATAGCCTAGAACTGAGGGCCCTCCCTTTAAAAGCCCTGTATTTCTGCTTATGTACAGAAATTTGGATTTTGAGATGATAGCCTACCATTTTCCTCCTTTGCCGACAAAGTAATAAAATTCTCTTTCCTTCTCCTCAAACCACTTGTTTTCATTCTTCTGATGCAGCCTTAAGGACAAGTGCTGAACTTTCAGTAACACTTACCCTCTGAGTTTTCCTTTTTGATTGAAGCATGTGGACAAAAAATTCAGCCTGTACTCATGGGGTTCCAGCCTGCTTGTGATCTGTGTGCCCTTCCTGACTGCCTGGCGTATGAACTTTGAACTTGCTTAGCCAGCCTCAACAACTGTCAGCCAATTCCTTGCAATAAATCTCTTTATTTATGTACATGGATGCATATAGGTAAGTACAGATATAGATCTATATAAATCTATAAATTTGTCTTCATTTATATACCTGTATCTCCTACTTGTTTTGATTCTCTGGTTGAACCCTGTCTTACACAGATCATCAGGATCCTTTAACATAGCTTCCAGAATGCCAGCAGGAAACCTGGTGGTACCACTTGGGTGAAGAAGGATATTCTCCAACATACCTTCTTTGTCCTCAATTCTTTCCCAACCCAAAGTGCCTATAACTCCAGATAGAATTCTGATCTTTTAATGAAACTTTATTCCACATTCCATAGGACTGGACAGCCAAGAATCTGAAAACATTTGAGGAAAGCATCCAAAACAAAGACAAGCTAAAATAAATATAGAAAAGGAATCTAGTGAAGAGAGCAAAAATTGCCAATAGTAGAAGAAAACTCCTCTTCACTCCACCAAAGAAAGAAAATAAAGATTAATATCCTTAGAGAGTTAAGAATAGATATCTGACCCATGAAACAAGAAAAATTTGAGATAAAAATGATCATTTTGAGATTAGAAGAGACTTTTATAAACAACAACAAAAAGGTGTTTTAGCCAAAATAAAATTTCAACAATTGTTAGGTGTTAAACAAAATATTAAGAGAGTACATACTGTAGAATTCCAATTACATGAGGTTCAAGAACAGGTAAAACTAACTTTGGTGATAGAAATTAGAGCAGTAATTATCCTAGAGTGTGGGTGGGCACTGTCCAGATGTCTAGATGGGGTGATGGAACTGTTTTATATTTGAATTGTGAGTGGTCACAGGGGCTTTACAGTCGTCCCCCTTATCCCCAGGGAAGATGTTCCAAGATGCCTGGTGGATGCCTGAAACCGTGGACAGTACTGAATCCTTTACATGCTATGTTTTTTCCTATACAGATGTGAAGGAAAAGGAAAATCTCAGGATCACCCCCAACTTCTTATGCAAAAGGGAAGATCAAGCCTAGAGGCTGAGTCATGCAACATCCCCTTCTGAAGAAATAATTGTTACTTTAACATTACGCATTAACCAGATCCCACGGAAAGGTAAAGGCCTCAGGCATCTGCAAGGACTGCCCCACATAAATTCCTAACTGACCTCCCATAAACAAGGACATGCAAATTGTAACTTTAGGTCTATAGTCTAAGTCTAGCTCCTAAAACTCAAGTCTTTTCCATTCCACACTAATAATGTTGATTACGAGTTTATCTTCCCAGATGCAGCACAGAGACAAGACAAGATCAATCATTCTCCACCTACCCAGGGACATTTACATAATTGATTCTTCTTTCACTCCATTTTTCTCTGCAAACATTCACCTTATCTAATGTAAAATGTAGATTTCCTGGGCCTCACAAGAATGTAACCATTTGTGTTACTGCCTGTCCCCCTCCTCCTTTTTGTTTCTATTTGTCCTATCCCCTTAAATATTGAAGTTCTCAAATCCTTTGCTGGGAAAAACAGTCACAGATGCATCTGTGGCTTGTGTTTTTCCCAGGTGCATCCTCAAACTTTGGCTTAATAAACCCCCATTAGTAGAGATCTTTGCCTCAGTCATTTATTTGGGGTTGTCGCAAATATGCCTATGTTATATTTAAGAATTAGGCACAATAAGAGATTAACAACAATAACTAATAATAAAATAGAATAATTACAACATTATACTATAATAAAAGTCACACAAATATGGTCTGTCTTTCAAAATATCTTATTGTAGTGTATCACGGGTAACTAAAACCACACAAAGCAAAACAGTAGATAAGGGGTAACTACTGTATACATTCATCAAAATTCATTCAATTGTACATCTGGAATCTTTGTATTTCACTCTACATACTTTTTACTTGGATTTTTAAAGTCATGAAAAAATACAAAGAAATTAAAAGTGGAAAGAGAAAACCAACAGGATGAAATTATAAGTTAAATAAGTGACTTTTTATGAGTCAAAGAATAAGAATTTCCAGAATGAAATGGTCCCACTGAGAACCCAAAGTAATGAATAAGAAACTACCAGCATTCAGATAACATATCTTGACATTTCAGAACTTCAGGAATAAAAGTTTTTAAAGGTCTCATAAGGAAGGAACAGCTCACATATGCACACAGAGAATGAATTATCAGAATGACTTTGACAGTTTCAAAAACAAAACTGAAGAGAAGAAAGTGAAAGAGTCTTTTTAAAATTCTGGATAAAATTTTTTTCAACCTTAGATGGGCTAAACTATTGATAAATTGTGAGGAAAATAATATTTTGCTCTAAAAGTTCTCAAAGTATTATATTTCATGCTCCTTTTTCAGAAAGCTATCAGAGGATGTACTCCACCCAAATAAGGAAATAAGTCAGAAGAGACAAAGAGAAAACAGGTATATGATACCCCAGGCTAAGACAGAATATACCCCGATCAGAGCTTTGCAGCAGGCCTGGAGAACAGACTATCCAATTTGGGACAAGCGGCCTGAGTGTTTTGGACAATGTTTTTTTTAATTTTTATTTTAAATGACACTGTTACCTGAAAGAAATGATCATTTTGAGAGGCATTTGGGATAAAATTTTTGATAGATACATAGGAACTAAGAAAATATTGCATTTATTAACTTCAGGGGAAAAATAAAAACAAGAAGTTGAACAAAACCTTGAAAACAGGATGAAAATTTAGTACTTTCTGCTGTAACTATAAATAACATTTAAGTGGTCACGGTAATATAAGCACTAAATATTGATTTAACCAAAACTGTCATATAACTCTACTGAGAAATCGAGTGGGGAAATATGTATTTGTGTGTGATAGGGGAGGGGATTAAGAGCACTGTGTTCTTATCTTCCAGAGAGGAAGTCATCAGGGAATGTCCAAAACTGAACAGTAGAGAAAGGCAAAGATATTATTTACATACATGGGGATGAAACCAGACGCAATAAGTAACAGAGTTGAAAGCGGTTTGGTCTGAGGGACAAGAAACTGGAGGGTGAAGGGTCAATGAACTGCTGTTTTTCATTTTCTTGGACTTTATGAAATACGCTCATTTTGCTTTTATATAAATAAATAATAGGTAAAAATGAAAATAAGACAAAAATTCTCAAGGGGTAGCTCTAAAGATTAAATGTGATAACATGATACACCCTTATTAAGCTGTAATTCACTATAAAAATATTTGTTGTTATTGTCTCCATATTATTTTAGAAGCAAACATGGGTGGATCGCTACAATAGGTATCAAGATAATGGGGTTCTTGTTATAGTCCTGCCATTACTACCTGTGTGAAACAGGACAAGTCGTTCCTCCACTTAAAACATCAACTTGTGTGTTTATAGACTAAAATAATAATTTCTGCATGCTTGCTTTGTATGTAAAAGTACTTCACTAACTGTAATCACTGTTCTTCGAAAGGATGATGATTATTATTTGCAAAGATCTGACTCGATAGGCTTACTTCCTGGGGAATTTTAGACTAGCTTAGATCCACATTTGCCAAAGAGATTTACTTCTACTTCTTGAGGTTGGTCATCTCAGAGGTTTCATTCACTCGTTCATTCATTCACTTCCCAAAGAACTAAGACTACTGGAAAGCAGAGAAAGCTCTGAACATTGGGCCCCCTGCCTTTTCTTGTCTGAACCTGGACTGTCATTGTGGCTCTTTGACTAACATGGCTTTACTCCTGCTGTCTGTATCAGGCAGGAAAATAGGAGCATAAATATTTAACCTTCAAAAAAGGACTCATTTACTGGAACTCTGACTGTATGAAGCGGGGTTATAAATCTTTCTGAGGTATTTCAATATGCATAAGAGAATGAAACCACATGAATGACGGAGCTAACTTTAACCTTTGATTGTTTAAAAGCAGTCTTTTTCCTCCCTCTTAAAAAAAAGGGCGGGGGTGACCTCTGAACATATACACTATTGTCAGACATACACGATGAAATTTATCTTTTAAAGTAGCCCCTCCTGTTTTCTTTCCGGTGTTCTGAAATTTATATCAAGTCTGTCAAGAAGCTGAAAGGAAATGATATTTTATAGCTGCCTATAGGTTTTGTTATGCTGTAAGAGAATCATTTCGCTTTGCTCACAATAGACTGAAAGAAAAATTGTCATTCTTTGGCTGCCTGTCAATAAGAAGAGGGCAGAGGGAGGATCCTGAGTATAAGGATACACGACAGACTGCTGCAGACCAAGGTACACTGTGGTATTTATGTGTGCTTTCTGAGGGTTTTTATTTAATTAAAATAATTCATTAAACAGCAAAGAGAAACTGAATTCTTTCACTATGTGCAATACTATCTTAGATGCTAAGACAAAATTTAATCTAAGTAGAGGCTGAGATTGTACAAAAATGCATACACACTGAAACGTGGGAGCAAACTGTAGCTGAAGCTGCAGGAAAGGATGTCGGGGTTTGAGGGTCTCTTATGTGCAGATGGTTTTACATAATATTTTACTTAAGTTATGGTCTCCTGTACTATTCACACATGAGAATATCTAAATATTCAAAGAGTTTAACTTTCCCAAAGTCACTCCGTTGGGAAGTGATAGTGTCTTGAGAGAACTCTCTTATGTTTCAATGGGGTTCTTTCTACCTCTTGACTTTCAGTTGGATTTTTTTCAACAAAAATTTACTGAACACCTAGTATGAATCACTCACTATGCCCAACCTCAGGATATTTACAGCATTTTTAATGAAAAGAGATGTTCTTATTATTGTTTTATCAAATATCAAATTTACTATATTATATTTATAGATGGTTAGGATTAACATCAGATTAAACTTAGGGCAAGCCCTGATTTGGAAGACAGTGTTCCATCAAGTGAAATATCTTATTTATTTGTTGCTAAAGTTTTAGGTTTTGACTTATTCTCTCATGTATTGTCTTTAGTATTTCCCATCTTAACTCATGGCACTGTTTTACACCTTGTTGCTCAAAATAACACTCTAGAAATGCATTCCCAAACCTTATCTGCATAGTATCTATCAACTTCCTGCTGCCTCTTCATCTCCCCTGGCTCTACCGTTTTCCCTAGCAGCACCTTTCCTTCTTAGACTCTGTATTAACCAGGGTTCTTCAGAGAAGCAGAACCAATAGGAAAGATACAGATATAGATAGAGTTATAGATATGGAGATCTGTGATCTTCAAGCTGGAGAATAAGGAAAGCTAGTATTGCCATTTAGTCTGAGGCCAAAGGCCTGAACAGGTGGGGTCCATTGTTGTAAGTGCTGGAGTCCAAAGGCCCAAGGACCAGGAGTTCTGATGTCCAGGGACAGGAGAAGTTGGATGTCCCAGCTCAAGAAAGAGAAACTTGCCCTTCCTCTCTCTGTCTTTCTGTTCTATTTTGGCACTCGGAGGATTGGATGATACTTACCCACATTGGTCAGAGTGGATCTTCCTTACTCAGTTTCCTGATTCAGTGCTAATGTCGTCAGGAAACACTCTCGCAGACACACCCAGAAATAACGTTATACCAGCTATCTGCGCATCCCTTAGCCCACTCAAGTTGACACACACATTTAACCATCGGAGACTCCATGACAGCAGCCTTCCTGCTCCCACTTTTGCCCTAACCAATTCCTCTTCCCCATGCAATGTATGGTAATCTTTTTCAAACATAAAAGATCCCTTGTTTTGAACCTTCCCAAGGTTTCTCACTTCTCTTAGAAGAATCTCCAAACTCTTTGCCATGGGCACAAGGTCCTGTACGTTCTGGCCTTTCCGCTATCTACCCTCACTCTACATTGCTTGCCCATTGCCCATGAGGCTGTACCTAAGCTCCCTGGTTTGTGAGCACTCTGGGGCCTTCCCACATCTGGGTCTTTACAGGGGAAGTTCCCTCTGTTGGAAATACTCTTCCTTCCCAACTCTGCTGGATGGCTGGATCCTTCTTAACCCTCAGGTGCTTGCTCAAATGCAGCCTTCTCAAGGAGACCTGAATTTGCTACTGAAATTGACCCCCCCATTACTCTATGCCCCAACTTGTCTTAATGAGAACCTGCAATTCATCTGATTGTATCATTTGGTTGTCATTTAAAATGTCTGATAGTTTTCTGCTGCAGTTCCAGCACTGAGAACAGTGCCTGGAACCAGAGTTACATAATAAATATCTAGTCAATGGATGCATAAGTCTGGGTAAGTTGCTATAAACATTGCCAGGGAGGAGAATGATGAACCCCTGAGCTCGCGTGGAAACTGACCCTATTCTCACCAGTTGCTCCTTCTTGACTCCACCTGCAGGCTTTGGACCTCCAGGGCCTGGGTTTGGCTCCTGCTCGAACTGCAACCTGAACCACCTGTCCAGTGCTGCCTCTTTAAGGCAGAGTGTGCCCTTAGGCCAGCGAGGTTGATGCTCACTTCTGTTATCATGCACCTTTGACACAACAGACACAGACTTGGTGCCCATTCTGTGCCAGGCCTGGGTGAGGTGCTAGGCGCAGACACCAAGTGGCAGTCCTCCTTTTGTGCAGGGCAGCGGATAAGAGGATGAACACAGCAACCAGACTGCCTGGGTTCAAATCCCAGCTCCACCTCTTACTAGCTCTGTGATGTTGAGCAAATATTTGATCTCTGTTTGTTTCAGTTTCTTCATATGACAAGTGAAAGAAAATAATAGTACCTACCTTGTAGGGTTCTTTTGAACATTTAATGAGTATATGTTTGCCATTTCTTAGTGTCTGGTGTGAAGTAACTACTATGTAGATATGAAAAATAAATAAATAAATACTAAAATTATTGCCATTTTCCATTTTTTTCCCAGAAGCCGATAGGCTTTAGGTTGCGTATCACTGCTTTGGTGTTAAGTTTCATTAAACATCTTCTCCCCTAACTCAGTTCCTGGAATGTCTGTGGCTCCTGGTTCTCACTGCCTTTGCTTCCGGCCCTTGTCCACAGCACAGTGCCTCAGTCATAATAGATGTGCAGTGAACAAATGACTGAGTGAATAAAATAAACGGTTGGATCCCTCTAAGCTCAGCTTGACACGTTCCACTCTGCAGTCACCGTGTGCCGTGACCTCCACTTCCCGCCCTGTCCTTTACGACTTTCCTTAGCACTTCTGGTCTGGGCTCTCTGCTTCATCTTGTCACTGCTTTAACTGCACACAGTTGTTTCCTAGCACCATTACACTCCTTCATCAAAGCTCATGTATCTACACTCTCATTTGAACTGATTTTGCTTTGTGATAAGAAATGTCCGGCAGCTGACGTGGTACCATACAACTCTTTCTTCTGGAAGTTTTGTGGTCCATCTGTAAACTTAATTGTCTTTTCAGTTTTGGAAAGCAGAAACAATCTTTGGGAAGTCTCCTTTTTTCATCAGTGAAGTTAACGTGAAAGTATGACCTCCAAACCAAACCTTTAAACACCTGACTTGACAATTTATTACTTCTGCAGTTATTGTTATTAGACCAACCCTAGGAACACGTAACTCATCTGAAACACATTGTTTGCCTGATGTTGTTATTAAGACAGGTGCAAACTTACGTGACATCAAGCAACTGGTCATTTATAGACATAAAATAATATGATCTGAATTTACCATTGACACTCCAGACACTTCACAGTGTGACCTCCTTCTGACTTATCAAACTGTCCATAAAAATTGGTCTTTTAGTGAAACAAATATCTTTTCTTTGAGATGAGACTTGTTATGTACAACAACTATACCTTTGATCTCTCACAGGTAAATATAGCCACCATTCAATTTAAATAATCAAATGTGGCCCAAGCGCTTCAACAAAAGATCAAATGAAAAAAATACATTAATTAAAGTGTTTTTTCTTGCATTTGTGTATGTATATGTATAATTTGATTTCTGGTTAAATTGACAAAGCTGTTTCCTTTATATAAATGCACTTAAATAAGTTGTAATACTATTATAGCTATTCCAGTTCTAAGCAGGACTTCAAATTTAATTTAAGCATTAAGTCTCCACACCCTACGTATGGATTAGGTTCAAATGGGCTATGAAGCTATCTGTTTCATTTTCATTATTTTTCTGAGTACATGGTATGTTGGACCTTTCTAAAAGTGAATGAGGGGGCCACATTTCTCTTATTATAAGCTACCCATGTTCTCTCAATATAAAATTCCATTAACAGACAAACTGTACTAATAGGAGTTTGGGTGGGAAATAGAAGCCACATAAAATTGGAGCAGTAAATACATGACTTTACTCATTGCAGAGGCTTTCCTTGAAATCCTCATTATTCTTTTAATAAACAAGCTTATCTCCCTAACTTTCTAATTCACTACAAATTAACAATAAAAATAGAAGTTTTGAGGGGTTACAAGAGGCAGGTAAACTGACAGCTGCATGGATTGCCAACTGAGAACCTAGCAGTAAGAAAGGATTGAAAATAGCAACGGCAACATTTTTGAAAAGTAACAATTATAGAAAAGGAATTCTTTGGGGCCATTTAGGGTCGGGGTAAGCCATTTTTCTTGAGGACGCTCCTATTGGAGCCTAATGCTAAATTTTATATTCAGTATTATGATTCCTAAAGGCAATTTCAATTATCCCTATATGTGTTAATAAAGGACCTCGCAGTTAGCAAGAGTTCCATCCCAAAGTATTCAGAAGTGGGTATGTTTGGTTGCTCAAAGTGTTAAGCTTTAATCACCAGAAAATTTACTTATGAGAAACGTGTTATCCTCCAGTAATGCTACACAAGCATGGCAAGTGAATAATATTTAGTAGAAAAGCAATAAGAATTAACCTCCCTTCTAGGCTTTGTTTGGCAGACTTTACATGATTGTCTCATGTGATTCTTACAATAACCCATTAGGTAGAAACTACTGTTATCTTCATTGGGGCACTGAAGCCCAGAGAGGGTAAGCATCTTGCCAAACATCACACAGTGAAGGCAGAATTCAAACCTGTGTCCACGCTCATGCTATAAACTCTACACCAGGTCACTTCTCAGGTTGCAGAGCAGTCAAGTTCCACACTGCCACAGGCTGAAGGATTCACGTTGAGTTCTAATGGCGAGAAACATAAATGGTATAGAAATAGTGGCAATCCATAGTTTTAGTAAAAATTCTAAAAATAAAAATAAATACATGATATGGGATTTTAATGTAAACACATTTTATTATATTGTACAATATCTAGTCATATATCACTTTGACAACAGAGTCAGTTTTCATCAATGAATTCATGATTTAATGAAATCACATTTTAGACACTTTAAGTGATGCGACATTCTACGTAAGAAAAGGGAATGAGAAGGCAAACACTAAGAATCCTATGGGTGCGTGCTTTACATCTTCAAAGCAGAGTTATTAATAATTTCAAAATAACGTAGTTCAGTACTTTTGGGGACCTACTACATATTCAGATACTTGCTGAATTGGGTTTCTAGGATCCTACCTAGACAATGGGAAATTCATTTGTGAATACTAAGGACTAAAAGTTAGGAAATGTAAGCTCACAAGAGACTAAAATGCCTTGATAATTTAGTCATTATAGAGTGAGGAATGGAGATTGGTGTGATATGCAAGATGTCCTGCCCAAAAGCTTAAGTTGAGTAAAGTAAAAGAAGCACAGACCTTACTACTATTCCTACTCTTTTTAAGTCCAAATTCCCCAACCGTGGCTCCTAAGTGCCCATCTAATCTGGCCCCATTCACCCTCCATATTCCTCTCTTGCTGGTCCCTCCCTTGTTTGCTGGATTTCTCAAAGCTCCTGATATTTTACAGGGCACTTAACTGTCCTCCAGGCCTTTGGACCCACCTAACAGACTAACTTGTTTTAAGTGTTGGATGCTAATTCCCTTGGAAAACCTCCCCTGGCTTAGGTGTTACTAAGTGATCCTTTGGGACCCTATCCTGTGGTTAACACTTACCCATTTCATTGTCACTGCTCCTTTAAATGTACCTCCGGTCCTTCTCTTCCCAGGCTGTAAGCTCCATGTGTGCAGGGCTGGTGTCTGTCCTGCTTGTCATTATAAATGCAGTGCAGAGCACATGAGAGGCGCAGAATATATTTCTTGACTGAATAAGCAAGTGTATTATTTAATTACCTCTTGCTTTCCTACAGAGGGCCCCACTGACAACATTGGCTTACCTGTTACCTTGCTTACTGTCACGACAGGAGCCCCTCCGAGATGGCAGCATGGTGCCTGGGACTGCCAGCCCACCTTTCGCACACATGAACCGACACGGGGGCTCCCCCTCCCCTAGTTTGTTAATTTATTCATCTGAGAGGTTTTCTAAGAAGTTTCTAGTACAATTACTTTCAACTGAACATTTGATGAACAATCTTTAATAACGAGAATAAAGTTATATGAGCTGTCTGGGAGACCCTGGGAGCTACTGCCCCATATGGAAAAAGCTCTCGTTTGCCAACAAAGGCAGTTCCTCCCCATCCCCAGGCACCAGCACTAGAAAAGGATCTACTGTCATTCGAATCCTTTTTACTGACAATCTCCCTTTACCAGCTGGTTTTTAGTAAGCTTGACAGATTTTTTTGTTCAATCGTATTTCTAAGCTCGTAGTGTGTGTTTCTCCTATTTATCATTCTGTCCTTGGTCTAAGTCTCTCCTCAAGGCCACTCTCACTTTTCCAACAGTGAGGCTCAAGTATATCCAAATTGAGAAATGCAGACGTAACTGAGGCCCATTTATCTCTACTAATTAAAAGGTGAGGGTCAGTTTAACAGCTGGGCCCTGAGAGTGACACTGTAGCAACAATGAAGGCAGTGGGCTCTGCACAATTGGACACATTTCTTTTGCATCCTTCTCAGTAAAGGTTACCAGGAAGCCCCAGCTCCTTCTCTTGGCATCCAAGGTATCCCATCTGTGCCCCAACCCACTTTCAGAAGTCTCATGTCCTTTTCATCCTGTGCACATACTGCATGTGTGTGGCCCACAGAGCTCCCTTGTCTAGGACTTGCCCGTGCTGTCCTCTCTCTACCATGGCTTTTATATACCTTTTGAAATCACATTGACTCTTAAAGTCAGCAACTATAACATGCAAGAAATCCAACTGAGGTAATTTTATGATGTTTTCTCTGACTGCAATGGATGTTCCCATTAATAATCATCTGATGAAGAAATTGCTTCCAGGAAAATGGAGGAGACAAGAAAAGGGGGAAATATGTACCTCTCCAAGAATGGGGCCTAATTGGCCCAAAATTTAAGTTGTAAAGATGCCCAGAGCCTTTCTGGAAGGGTCTCCCCTTGGAGAATTGGAGGGACCAAGACAAGCAGTCTGCCCGGGAAGATCCTAACATTAGATTGGGCTTAAGTGAATAGTTCAAGAGGCCACGGGCCATGGTAAGATAGAATAATTGCAGCCGGGGAATGGCAGCTTTCTAGTTTGCCAAGAGAACATTTGGAGAGTAACGCAATCATCTCTGTCTTTGTTTAGGTCGAAAAGAGCTGTTGGAGAGCTGAATTGGTGTTGAAGTTTCAGCTTGTTCTCAACTAGGAATCTGGTAGATATTCTCGGCATTCCCAAATTATTGTTAGTTTTAGAACAAGCCCCACCTCATTTCCTGAGGCCTTCTCCATCTGGGATAAACCATGCTGCCACTCTGGACGCTCCTCTCATTTAGGACAACAGAATATGTCATTGCCTTAACAATGCGGCTCATCCTCCCTCTTGAAGGCAGCTGGGGAGGAGAGGCAAACATGCGTAGGGGCCAAGGAACCTTCTGGAAGAGAAGAAGAAATATCCGGGCACTCTGCCCTTCTGAAGATAACATTGATAGAGCATCTCCGACAATAGTGACACCCTATCTGATATGCCACTGGGCCCCCCTTCTCCTAGTAGGAAGTCTAAAACGTATGCCCAAAGCTCAATACCAAAACTGAACTGTTTCTGGAGATCCTGCTTCTAGCTACAGATTAGCACTGAGGCCAGAGTCCTCTCCTAACCAAGCTACGGGGACAGTGCTTTGAAATCATGACTATGCATTAAGAATAAAACACAGAAATGTGCCACTGTGAGTCCAGGCATATGCTGGGGTGTGCCTCTATTCCTTCCTCCGTATCTGGAGAACTCCTGTGGGAGGGAGACTCACAGAGCCACTTTACAGGAGAAGTGAAAGACTGACGAAAGAGTATTCTCTGGAAGAGGGAACAGAACATGCTAACAAGCTGTCAGAGCATGAGTTTGCATCACAGGAGGAAAACAGGGAAGTGACAGGCCCCGATATTGTCTGTCCATTTATGAAGCGCATGCTGGCATATACACAGCCACCGCTCATATCTTGATGCATTTCTAAAAATGTTTTATTTTGAGACAATTGCAGATTCACATGCAGGTAGTTGTAGGAAATAATACAGAGACATCCCACAGACCTTTCACCAAGTCTCCCCCAATGGTAACATCTTGTATAACTATAGTATAATATCATGATCAGGAAATCAACATTGTTACAATCCACCAAAAATATTTCTCCAGTATTATATTCACTCATTTGTGTGTGTATTTGGTTCAAGACAATTTTATTACCTGTGTAGATTTGCATGACTACCAGCATAGTCAAGGTACAAAACATTTGCAGAACAAGACTCTCTCATTCTACCCTTCTATAGCCATAGCCACCTCCTCCCACCCCACCCTCCTCAACCATGGGAACCACTAATCTCTTTTCTATCTCTGTAATTTTCTCTTTTCAACAGTGTTCTATAAATGTAACTATCCAGTATGTAAATTTTGGGGATTGGCTGTTCCACTCAACATAATTCCTGTGATATATTCAAGTAGTTACCTATAGCAGTAGTTTGTACCTTTTTATTGCTGAATAATATTCCATGGTATGGATATGCCACTGTTCATTTAACTGTTCACATGCTTAAGAACATTTGAATTGATTCTATTTTTTGGTTATTATACATAAAGCTGCTATGAAAATTCATATATAGGTTTTTGTGTGACAGCATTTACTTCTCTGAGATAAATGCCCAAAGTACAATTGCTGTGTCATATGGAAAGTGCACGCTTAATTTTTAAGGAAACAATCAAACTCTTTTCCACAGTGGCTGTACCATGTACATTTCCACCAGCAATAGTGATCTAGTTTTTTTGCATTCTTCTTAGGGTTTGGTACTATCCTTTTTCTTTTTAAAGTTTAGCCATCCTGATAGATGCGTAATATTATCTTATTGGGGTTTTAATTTGCATTTCTCTAATGGCTAATGATGTTGAACATCTTTTCATGTGCTTGTTTGCCTTCTTCATGTCCTCTTCGTGAAATATCTGTTCAAGTCTTTTTCCCAGTTTCTAGTTGGGCTGTTGAATTTTATGAGTTCTTCGTCTAGTCTTGATACAAGTTCCTTGCTGAATATGTGGTCTGCAAATATTTTCTTCCACTTGGTGGCTGATCTTTTCATCTTCCACAGAACAAAATTTTAATTTTGATGAAGTCCAGTCTATCAATTTTTTTCTTCTATGGATCTTACTTTTGGTGTCAGGTCTAAGAATTTTTTGTCTAGCCCTGGATTCCAAAGATTTTCTCTTACATTTTTCCTAAAGGTTTTATAGTTTTATATTTTACAATTAAGTCTGTCATCTATTTGGAGGTTTTTGTGTGCAGGGCGTAAGATTTAGGTTGATGTTCTTTTCTTTTCTTTTCTTTTTTTGCTTGTGAATATCATTTGCTCTGGCTCCATTTGTTGAAAAGGTTAACTTTCCTCTACTGAATTGCAATATATTTTAAAATATTAAGGACTGTATTAATCTATTTTACATGGCTTATTCTAAGCAAATGTCACATGGGAATCTACTACTTCTTCCGTTGTATTTTCTTTATTGCCCACTCTCTTGTCTCTTTGTAAAACATTACATAAGCTCTCTATTCCAGCAAAATATATTTAAACAAAGGTGTAAATGCAATCCTGAAGAGTGTGACCATATTATATTGATGTCATTAGAGGCTCTACTTCTGAGTAGTTTTAAGTATACAATGACCTGTTTAGTCGTGCCTTTTGCAGTTTTATAAACTTAATAGATCACTAAATGACAGTTTTACATGGATTTAAGGCTAGAAGGCTAGTGTTTAGAATCCCTGAGACTGAGTTGATCTTGGAAAGGTGCTCTATCAATTGCTTTGAACACATAAAACAAATGCATGTATATGTAGCTATCCAGACAGCTGGCCACTGGCCAATGAGCTGGAGGTTAGAGCTGTATAACTATATGACTGTTTTAGAAAGAATGTCATCATTTGGAACAGAAGGACCTTAGAAATACTGTACGTTTTGTTCATTAAGAAAATGCCTAGCAATAATTATTCCTTCTGCTGATAACATCATGGAAACTACATGTGGTTAATTGCCTCGGACAATAGTGATTGCAAATGAGGGCAAAATAACTGCTAGTACTATGGAGTACTAAACTATCATACTGAAATAAGAGTATTGATAGTGATATATTATTAGAAGTGTGTTGTGTTCATCATCATTTTCTACACTCCCACCTGAGAGGGATGAGAGGGAGCCAGGGTCCAAGGCCAAGACTCACTTATGCTTCCTGTTGAAATCTCCCCAGGAACGATAATGGAGATAGCAGGTTGGAGGTAAAATAAAGTATCCTAGTGGGGAGCAAAATAGATGCCACAAGGATGTATGTGGTGCTGGAGAGAGAAAGGGTTGGGAAAGGGTATGTGATCAGGCTATGTTGGAAAAGCTGGGAATTGTGCCAGGGAACCTCTCTGGTCACTTCTTAGGCCTCAGACCCCTGAAACCACCACCACATTCTGCTCCTGTTTTTCTTAACACTTCTCCTATTCTACTCCCCACCCCCAACCCCCAAGAATACATCGAGGCCTAACTAGTTCTCTGGGAAACACTTTACACTATTAAACATTTCAAAAGATACTTAATCTTATTAATGACCTGGAAAATGGGAATGTAAACCAAAAATATGATGCTTTGGAATTTGAATGATCTTGAACAGGGAAGGATGTGGCACATTTGTTTCTAAACAACGCAGTTCTTTTTTTAAAAAAAAATTGTAAGGTAGAATATAATACTCTAGATACAACAGATATATAAATTAAAACTCGGTATTTCTGATAAAACAGCAATATGTAATGGGATTGCAGTTATTGGCCTTCTTTTGGCCAGGTACGTGTGAATTGGGATATAAATGAGGTGTGTCCCATCACCTGGATTTGGAGATGACAGTTCTGGCTTTTGGTCAGGAATGCCCTTCACCCCCGAGTGGTGGAAGCACATACTCACGGGAACAGAAGGCACTGACTATGCCCTCTAAGGTGACCTCCAAATGACTCACGAATCTTGCACATCCTACCTGGGAATCATAAAGCCAAGATTTGCTTGAAATTTTTTTTGAGGAAATTCACTCATTCCTCCCCAGTCCATTTATGCTTTCAATCCATTCTTTGTTCGTTTATTGAAGTAAAACTCACTGCCTCGTAACTTTTCGACAGAAGCTCTATGCTCCAGAGTACACAGAATAGTTGAAACCTGCGTGCATATGACAGGCTTTTCAAAATGTGAAGACAGTTCTCATGTCTCCTTCCCAAAGCTTTTTCTTACCCAGATAAAATAACTGCTTCTAGTTAGTGAATGTGAGCTACCCAAGGCACATGCCTGATGTGTGCTACCTGCACTGTCTCATGAACCTTGTCAAGAGCACGGCCAGAGAGATATAATTACTGACACTTTCAGAGGGGCACATTGAGGTTCAGAGAGGCAGTGGACTCAAGATTCCCTAACTGTGTTATAGCTAAAGCTGGAACCCCAAAATATTCCCTGCTGAGCTCATGATTCCCTCATGCAGCTTGACACCCATGGCCAAATACCCTCAGGGCCTTTAATATTCTTCTCTTATCCAGGACCCTATATTACCCTAGTTCTCACTGGAACCTCTTGCAGTAAGTAGCTCTTGTTTTATATGCCCTGTCTCTGGCTTTCTCAGGAATGACTGATCTCCACATTCCAACCAGAGGGTCACTGTAGGAGCTGACAGTTGCATGTATGTCTCTATGACCTTTCCCACCTTAGATTTAGACAGGGGTGAGAGCCTTCCACAGGTCAAATATAGTCCTCCCCTGGGAATATGCATCCCACTAGTGAGATGTTCAACATTTGGTTTTCTTAAGCCAATCTCTTTAATATGGCTGCTAAGATTTGAATGTGTCTTCTTTAAAATTTGGATGTTACCAATATGATAGTATTAAGAGGTAGAGCTGTTAAGAGGTGATTAGCCTGTGAAACTTCCTTCCTCATGAGTGAGATGAAGGCCATTATAAAAAAGTATTCAGGTGATGTTCCATTAGTTTGCCTTCTGCCTTCTACTATGTGAGGACACGGAGTTTGCCTTCTGCTTCCTCTCGATGCAGTGACAAGGTGCCATCTTGGAAGCAGAGAGCAGCTCTCAACAGATAACCAAACCTGCCAGCACCTTGACCTGGGACTTCCCAACCTCCAGAAGTGCAATAAAATAAATTTCTGTTCTTTTTAAATTACCCAGTCTCAGATATTATGTTATAGCAGCACAAAAGGACTAAGACAATGACGTGGGTTTTTCTCACTAATAAACACTGAAGTCCTAAGATCAAAGTGGGATATTTTCTGTGACTGGCCCCAGAATGTTGAATTAGCTAAGTTCAGGTGGGGTGGGATGCAGTAACAACCCTTTTGTTTCATGTTGGGAAGTCAACTTTGTCTTCATTATGCCATAGCCAAGCCATTGGTTTGACTAGTGCCTGTATTCCCTTGGGACTCAGACCATATGCCCACAAAGGTTGTAGCTTTAGGCAACTTGGTATGAAACTACCAAGATATTGAGTGTTTCAGCTACTCTTGGCCTTTACTAAGGTGTTGCAAGAAATCAACAGTGAAACTGGCTTATTTGAAAGCAAATAAGAAGGAGTAAGATCAATGTAAGTAGTCAAGTAAAATTATCAAGTTTTAACAACATGTAATTTTCTTTCAAGTACATTGTGATCATATATCAAAATTTTCTTGCCATTAAAGAAATGCAAGAAAAAATGACACATATGTAATTAGTGAAAGGAAAACACATCCTGGATATAATGTTGCTAAGGTAGATACACAATTGTTGATATCTCATAGGGCAATGAAACTATAATCCTTGGGTCATCTTTTTAGGAACAAAAACCATTTTCATCATTATAAGACAAAAATTATTTGCATTACTAGCGGCCAAATTATTTGCATTGCAGTTGGACAAAAATCATTTACAACTAATGGATTTTCTACAAGCAAACATCAATATCTAAAAGTTTGTAAAATATTTGTGCTCTAAGCAAAAGTAAATGGTCAGATGATCCTTAGATAAACTTGGTAAAGAATGCCATAAGTTGATAATGGAGATAACTCCAACCTTTTTATGTGACTTCATGGTCTTTGCAGATTGATAAATTTTTGCCTTATCTTGAAATTAGAGCATTGATTTAGAAACCTGAAATCTTTACTTTTTTAAAAAAATATTTTAAACTGTTTATTTTTTTCCTTTTTCATTGAAATCTTTAATTTTGAATAAGGATATACCAGAAGAACCAGAGTAATCACACATGATGTTCCATAGTAATGTACATTTCTGCTAACTCCCTATATGTCAAAGACTCCTAAATACTCACATCAGTTTAGACCACATCTCTTTTGGTTGACCTGGAGTATATTTTCTCAATTATACTCCTAAACCCCAATTGTACTACTAAGATCCACACCTAGTACTTTAGTAGGTTTGGGTTAAGGTCAAATAATCTACCTTTATATAATTTTTAACTTTCATGGTCTTAAATGCTCGTGGTCTGGGGATACCATTCTGAAACCATTTCTATACTGTGTATTAGACACATGTACTGACATCAACTGTAAATGCAATGTTAAAAGTATACACTTGTTGCCAGAGGATTTTCCTCACATATCTTTTGGTGTCTGCCTATGCAAGATATTGAGTAAAAAAAAAAAGGAAATTTTATATATATATATATATATATATATATATATATATATATGACACTCTGGGCAAAGTATGGGGAATCTAGATTGACAGAGAAGAACATTCACTTCACTATCAAGAAAGTGAGTCAACTAATGGATACCCAAAGACATTTTTGGACATATCATTTATTTTTACATTCCTAATTAGAAGGCACTGGCATACAGTATAACAATGAACAGAATTTGAGATTTCGTCCTCTTTATTTAAAGGAGAATTTTACTGATGTCATTTTTGCTTTTCATCCACCATTGTTTAAATGCTCAGCCTTAGTTAATATAACATTTAGATTACACATTTTAGACACATAAGGGGCTACATATACATCTGACTGAGACTAAACTGTACAGGGAACAGAAATACCTCTGAGTAGAAACAGTGGACCTGTGAAATTGTCTCTGGGTAAACTAGGAAGATTGTTTCTATTTGGAAGGGCTAGAGATAAATGCATTTGTGGTAGTACATATTATTAAGAAAAAATATCCAATACTTGAAAATAAGGAAAAATACTCTTGCATATAATGTTGAAATCATGCTAGAGAAGTCCATAACATTGTGAAAAACTTATATATGTGAGAAGAAGGATACATGTCTACTGGGAACCCAAGGGGTGGACTGTAATGGGAACATTTAACTTAATTTAATAAATAAATTAATTAATTAATTTATGTTTTCATCTTCTTCAGGTTCATTACCCCTTTCCTTCTGGGGACTACATATACCCCAATATCAACAATGTGGTTTTCACTGTAGACAGACAGGACAGTACTCTTTTAAGCAGAGTAAATTGATCCACAGGAAAGCATTCAAATAAAACCCCATAAATAAGTCAGGTGAATAGAACCTTTCCATAGGATTTTTTAAAAATTAAATTTAGAAAGAAATCAGGTAATCCCTTCCAGAGTTTAAAGTTGCTAGATGTTAAACAAAGGATTTGTTACTTTGCTGGTGTTTATTGGTTATAGAGGAAAAGAGTTAGGGAGACAGAGCATATTTCATTACTTACTGTTTGGAATTGAGACTGTTCTTTATTGAGAAAATGACTCTGTTAAAATATAGTTAATTCTTCAATTCTAAAGGCAATTAAGACAGGGAATGTGTGAAATGGTAGCAATGTCAGCTTTGGTTCAAAAATAGGAGGTCTAGAGAATTTGAGTGGCCTGAGCAAAGTCACACTTTAAAGCTTGTGTCTGGGATTCACACCAGAAGTATGATCCATGAAAAGTAATGTTGATAAAGTGGACTCATCAAAATTAAAAATTTCTTCTCTGTGAAAGGCCCTGTGAAAAGGATAAAAAGATAAGCTATGGACTGGAAGAAAATATTTCCAAATCACATTTTCAACAAAGGACTTATATCAAGAATATATAGTCTCCAAACTCAACTATAAAAAACAAACACTCCACTTAGAAAATGCACAAAACACATGAACAGGATATACAGATGGCAAATAAACCCATGAAAATATGTTTAACAACATTAGCCACTAAGAAAATGCAAATTCAAACCCCAGTGAGATGATACTACATGTTTATCAGAATGGCTAAAATAAAAAATAACAACACCAAATGCTGGTGAGAATGTGGAGAAACTAGATCACTTAAACATTGCTAGTGGGAATGTAAAATGGCACAGTCATTCTGGAATAAAAGTTTGGCAGTTTCTTGCAAAATTAAACATGTGCTTATGATACAACTCAGCAATTGCATTTTTGGGGCATTAATCCCAAGGAAGTGAAAACATATGTCATACGAAAACCTGTATATGGATGTTCATAGCAGCTTTATTTATAATAGCCCAAACCTAGAAACAGCTCAAATGGGTTCTGATGGTGAATTATTAAACAAACTCTGGCACATCTATACCATGGAATACTACTGAGGAATAAAAAGAGAAAAAAAAGAAAAGAGCCACATGTAGTAGTCCATTTTGTGCTGTTATTATAGAATACTGCAGACTGGGTAATTTATAATGAACAAGAATTTATTTCTCACAGTTCTGGAGGCTGGGAAGTCCAAGATCAAGGTGCTGGCTTCTTGCTGAGTCATAACATGGCTGAAGGCATCACATGACAGAAAGGCAACGAGAGGGTGAGAGACAGAGCAAGAGGGCCAACCTACTCCTGCAATAACAGCATTAATCCCTTGATGGAGGTGGTGCCCTCATGACTTAAACACCTCTTAAATGTCCTATCTCTTGATATTGTTACAATGGCAATTAAATGTCAGCATTAGTTTGGGAGGGGAGAAACATTCAAATTAGAACACTACTGGTATACACAACAACTTGGATGTACCCCAAGGAAATTACCCAGGTGAAAACAGCCAGTCCCAAAAGGTTCATACCACATGATTCTGTTAGTATAACATTTTTGAAATTAAAAAGTACAGATATGGAGATTAGATTAGTGTTTGTGGTTGTCAGGGTTTAGGGAACCAGGAGAGGGGGGATGACTGGCTATAAAAGGTACACATAGCATTCATGTGATGGAATTGTTCTGTATCTTCATTGTGATCACACGTATGTACCGTGTGATTATGTTGTATGTGGTAATATTGCATCAAACTAACACACACACTGCTGAAATCTGAGCATGGTCCGTTCCTGAAAATAAGAATTTAAAAATAAATGTGCACTGTGGAGAAAACTCCCAGTGTTGCTATCTTAACCTCCTGCTCATTTTGGTGACATTGAGCATTTTATCTAACCTTTCATGGCTACTTTTTCCTCATCTGGAAAGTGGGAGTACCCTGGTGTTTAATTTATAGATTTATTGATTAAATAGTGATGATATATATAAAGAACTCAGAATAGTGCCTATCACAGTCATCAATCAATAAATGTTATCTATTTTAATTGTAAAAGAGGATGCTGAGAGTTAAACTATCAGCACAACATTTCATTATTTAGTTCAAAGTTAAAAATGAAGGACAAGCTGAGTAGTCTTTTCTCTAAATTCACTTGGACATATTAAAATCACCCAAAAAGTTTTTAAACATTGTTGGGGTCATTCAGGGTGCCCACTCCCCAGAGATTCTAGGTTAATGGCCTGGGGCGGGAGCCCCTGCAATTTTTAAAAATGCTTTCTGGGAAATTATAATGTGCAGCCTTGGTTAAGCATTACTATTGTGCACATGGTCTATTTTTTATTCTGTCTGTTTAAGAGTTTCAAGTTGAATTAGTTGGAAGATGGTGACATTGCCAGTTTTGCTCTTCCTGCTCTGGCAAAGGGCATCATTTCTCGGGGGATAACTCACCTAAATGATCATAACTCCCCTGGATGCCTGTGGCCATGATAAGCCAGTGATCCCTAATCCATAGCACACTCCACAATCAGACGGAGGCCGCATTTTCCCAGGAGAACCTTGGCATGCGTCAAGGAGCAGGTGACCACCAGGGCCTCCACACGTGCACTTGGCTCAGCCAAGACCCAGCATGGACATGAATGAGAACATTTGGAGGAGAATTTCTTTTTCTAGTCACCTATGAATGACAATTTTGGGCCTCTCTTATAATGAAAGAGTAAATTTTGCTTTTCAATTTTTAGTGTTCACAGACAGATAAAAGACATGGGAAATACTCTCATTAATACCCCTGTGGCAATTTTCAGGAGAAGAGAGGTTTAAAAGGAAACCCTCTTTTTTTTTTTTTTTTTTTTTTTTTTTTTTAGTTTTTCAATATTCTATGTGTTCTAACAAAACAGTGGACAATGCTATTGAATTAAAAGTGTTTTTTTGTTTTGCTTTCTTTTAAAAAATTGCATGAAATTTATATAAAGGTAATCCAACTTATTTCAAATACAGTCTCTTCATTCCATGTCTGCACATCCTCAAACACACGCTGTGGGGCTTCTAAACAGCCCCCTGGCCTGGCTGTACATTCAGGCCATCTTCTACAAGGAGCTGAAATGTCCTCCCTGCTTCTTGAGACTGGTGCTCTGACGCTGTGACGACATGGCCTGTGGCAGCTCTAAGCCTAAACCATAAGTTTGGAAGATTCTGACTTTACTCTCTTGGAATTCTGCTGCTGACAAGGGTGACTGGACTCTGGCAAGAGGCCATGTGCAAAGGTGCTGCAGGAGGACATGCCACCTAGCAGGAGAGACAAGGGCAGGAAAGCCAGCCTCCTGGAGGCCTGCAAGGAGAACTTCCAGCCCAGCCCAGCCCAGCCCAGCCCAGCTGCTGGCTGAGGGCAGCCTCCTGAGGGATGCCTGTGAAAGGTGTGTGCAGCAGAACTGCCCAGGCCAACGACAGAAGCACGGGGAATAGGGAGTCCTTGTGGTTTTATGCCCATAAGTTTCGGGGTCGTTTGTTATGCCGCAAGTGGTAGGTGAAACACATGCCATCTTCCTGACTTTAGGAAGAGCTGATACAATTTGTCTGGTGCTCACGATCACAAATATTTCAGTCAATGCTCCTTAGCACTCAGTCTGTAAGAGTTCTGTTGATGGTTTTCTTAAGGAACGGAACGTAGTTCTTGATGATTATCTATTTAAACACACAGGAACACACATCGCCACCACCGTCACTACTGCTACTACTACTATTACTACTAAAAGTGGTATATTGTGACTTGCTTGGAGTAGTCTGCTTGAAAAGGAGAATCAGTAATTGTGTTCCAGCTTCAAGGAAGACCCGACTCAGAACATTAGGCAGGGAGACCAGCATTTAAACGCCGCTTTATTGTGGAGCAGGGCGGTTCACAGCCTCTGCAAGTGGCCCGATCAAGAAAGAACAGTTCCTTAAACACAGATTACACATCTGTTCTTTCAATTCATTTTTTGCTAGGTTGCATTAATATATATTCATCAATAGATCAATCAGAAAAGTGCTGAGCTCTGTTAATTATACTGTAGACCTGTAGTTTTTTTTTTAAAGGTGTTTTTGAGGAGAAACCATTTCATAATACAGGTTGGATGCTGCCACATAACACAAAGCTGAGAGAAAACGAACTTATTTCAGGCTCCAAAAATGAGGGGATGTAAGACTGAAATTGGTACTCGTGTTTCTGATGCAAGGTCTCAGACTGAGTACTGTGGATTATTTTAGGCCATTAATAACCACAAACTGCTTGGAATAACCATGGCAACAACCAGTAGCTATGTACAGTACAATCACCCTGATTACCATAGAATTAGCACAAAACAAATGTTTGTTCTTTTCCTAAATAGATGTATTATAATGATGATAACAGCTTCCTCTTTACCCCAGGTTTTCCCATCACCACTCCTACTCCAAACAATGGGAAGACCACATCTCCACATCTTTGCTTGACGTTTGTTTCTCATTTTTTTTTCAAATAAATTCCATTGTGTATATTTAAGGTATGTTTCTGATTTCCTTTCTCAAGAAGCCAGGACAGTGCGGAAGGGAGTGGGTGGTTGCTGACCTTTCATTTCCATCCCCTCTTGCCTCAGTGATACACAAGAAAACATAACACACACGTTGATTCATTGATCACTGTCTGGGTGCCAGGAGGTGGGGATGCTAACCTTTAAAGATGTGCCTTGAAGCCTCAGATTCAAATGGCCAGCCTGAATTGCATGTTAATTGAAATAACGTGTTTTCATTTCTTTCTCAGCCGCAGAACATGGATCCCAAATTCCATTTGCACTTGGCCCGTACGAGGTATGGCACACACCACAGACCGGGGCGTGTTAGTTACCTGCCTCTGTGCACGCGTTATGCACACCTGACAAAGGCACAACCAGACCAGGTAGCACCAGGGCCAGCAAGTGGAGGCTGAAGTCTAGTCTGAGCCTTTCCGCCTGTCGGTGTTGTGAGCTGTAACGACAGCTGGCACTTGGCTGTCCCCAAAACCCCCTTTCACGGTACCCAGCACCACGCTTCCACACGCGATTGAAGCAATTAGCTGCCGTGCGGCTGATGTACCCCGCAGAGGACTGGTGGCTCGTCTGACACATCTGGGCACTGAAAGTAATTGAAACAGCTGCTTCCACCCATATGGCAGCAAAAGCTGGCCGTGCAAAGTCTGCTGCCTGGGCTGCACCAACCTCGGGCAAATTAGCCGTCATTAATCCCCAGATCTGACCAGCATACGCAGAGCCACTAATCAAGACAGCTGGGGGTGGGGGGGGAGCTGGCTGAGGAGGAGAGTCCCTTTAAGATTTCTAAATGGCATCCCAGGTTAAAAAATAAAACACACAAACAAGCACAAATTACAGTCTTCCTCTTCCTGAACACTTTCGCTCCCCCTACCTGGTGAGGACAGGCTGTGTCTGTTGGTGCCCTTCGTTAGGAGAATGCTAAAATAGCAGTGCGACTTTCTGGAATTGTCACACTGCTCTGTGCAAGCCTGGGATCCTGCAGTTATAAATAGCTGGTTGCGTGGAGAGCGAGCACAGGGTACGGTGCAGTCTTGCTGTGCAGGCTGCCTCTGAAGCACAGAGAACCACATTGTCAAGGACCCGCTCTCTAGAGGTGAACAGCATCACCTGACCTGGGTCGGGGGGCAGGGGCAGCTTTGTCTTTCCTCTGCAAGGCACTCTGCTGCCTTTAGGAGGGATCTGATTTCCAGTTCTCCACTGACCTCCTGGGGAAGGGCCTTCTGTACTGATACAGAGTTTTTAGGTAAAGACTAGGAGTTCATTGTTGCAAAGGAGCCTTGTTGACAGATGAGAGGTCACGTGCCATCTGGCAGGTAAAGGGAAGCCGTCTCATCCTTGATGCAGAGATTTATTACAAGACAGGCTGCAGTTTCAAAGGACTGTGTTGACTCAACTTCCATGTTGTGGGATGGGACAGGAAGGTGGCTGCCTCATTTACACCCCAGAACTGATGTTGTTATTCAGATGGCTCGTCATTATGCCTGACAACACCCCGTGTAGGCGGTGTGGCTCATCTGGGCAGGGGGTGGTGGAGTGGATGTGTAATCCCAGAGGTGTCAGAGACTCATCCTGTAGGAGAGGGGCATAAGGGGTGAGTCTACACATCCTTGTCACTTAACCCCTGAGGCCAGACACACATTTCAGACTTGGAAATTTCAGGTCTCTGAGAAAGGGAAATGTATGTAATTAATTAGATTTGAATAAGAAAATATAGCTGTTGTTAGATTCACCATCAGTGACTCTGGCTCCTGACTTCATCTCTGAATTCTACAGGGAGATCCTTCTCCAGTGACAGACACTCTTGTCCTACTGTGTAGGTCTCGGACGCTCCTTCCTGGGGTCAGTGTGAATTGGTTCTACTTGCTTCCTTGTGGAATGTTTTCATTTTCTCTTCATTGTTGTTCACTGTTGCTAACCTGTTCTATGGGATGGCTAACCTAAAATGCAGAATAAATAACCCTTGCACTGTGAGACAGTTATTTAGTTCCCTGCTGAACTAAACAGAATTTTTTACCCCAATCTTAAGGTCATCGTGATGACTATTGTTTTCTGGGACTTATGCTGAGGCAGTGAAGGGGGAGAGTGAAATCATCCCTTGCAAATATAACAGCAGTTTTTGTCAGAATAGCTACTAGAAAAAAACATGGTCAAAGAGAAAGATACAATAGAAAAATATTTTCTGAAATATCTTCAAACTCTCCCCATTGTGATTACTCTGATGTGGGGCTGAACTTGTGATGCAGAGATTAGTTTTACAAATAATAGGTCTTCTTTTTTACATTTTACCTTCTTAGATACTCCTGTATATGGATTATTTAGCCCAATGGACATCTCTTCTCTTTCAATGTGAATTCTGTGGTCTTGTCCTCACTTCGGATACATTCCACTTTGACCACATTGCTTTACTACTTACCACCCTATATAAATAATAGTCTTTATTGAAAAATAACAATTGCTTATACTTATTAATTAATATATTTGGCAAATGTTTATTAAGGGCATATTGTGTGCCAGTTATACCACTGGGGACATCATCATGAACAAATTCTTGTCTTTGTAGGGACCAAGGGAAAACTTCCCCTTCACTCTCTGACGGTTTGCTGAAAATCAACTGACAAAGGACAGATGAATAGGAGAAAAGGCATATAAATTTATTAACGTGAATGGGGGAGAAATTAGAGTGAATTCCCCCCACCACATGCAATGGGGTACAGAAGTTTATATACCCTTCTTAGGGGAAAAGGAGATAGGGAAGTGTGGATGATTTTAGGGGGGTAGTAACTGATTTTGTGGGGAATTCAATGGGCTTGAAGAACATACAGTGGTCTATTGCAAAGTCTTCTGGGCCCTCGGAGCAGACAATGATTTGTGACAAACGTCTGTCCAGGTGTGTTGACAGACTTCTGTCTTTCTTCCTACCATAATAGTTCAGTTAATGAAAACTAAGGGAAGGGCCCAGAAGTCATTATTTTCTTCTTTGGTGGACCCAGACTTTAGGCACATAAGGGAACTTCAGAGAACAACTTCAGCCTGTGCTTTGGGAGTGACAGAGGATTGAGAGACAAGAGGGGAGAGGAAGGTCAGGGAGAGCTTGAGAGGTTTCTTCAGCTCAGCATGTCAAAGCACCATATTTTGGGGTCTTGCTATCTGAGCCTCAACCTCTTCATGGGGCTTGTGATCTAGTGAGGGGAGATGAAGACATAAATAAGTTATATGTATATATGTAGAGATATGGTAAATGCAATGGTGGTGAATGCTAGGGAAAGGAAAGAATAAAGCACACAGGAAAAATGTCAAGCTGGGGGTGTCAAGCTCTCTGGGTGTCCCTGAGAGGTTGACATCTGAGCAGAGAACAAGAGAGGGGAGGGTGGGAGCCATGTGAATAGGACTGGGAAGAGCCCTCCAGTGGGAAGAGTAGGTCAAAGGCCATCAGGCAGGAGTCGTGTTCTGTGGGTTGGAAAGTGCCAGGTGTCCAGGGGTGGCTGGAGGCCAGTGGGCAGGGGGGAGTTGTGGGAGTTAAAATCAGAAAGAAAGGGGTGATGATGGTGGGGGATGCTCTAAGTCTTTGTAGGATTTAGGGTGTTCTCTAGATGAAATGATAAACCACAGGAGACTTTCGAGCAGTAGAGGGGCATGTTTTAATATTTTAACAGAATATGCCAAGTGCTCTCAAAATTGTTTGAAGGGGACAGGGAGGAAGCAGGAAGCCAGCTAGATGGCTACTGCAATAATCCAAGCAAGAGACACCTGTGGCTCAGACCAGGTGGACATGGAGTGGAAAGGGAGGTACAGTAGAATTTGGATGCATGTTGAAGGTAGAGCCCAAGGATGGGCTGAAAAATCCCAGGTAGGGTATGAAAGAGAAGAGTCAACGCTCATGCCATGGTTTTGGGTAAGGTTCTTGAGTCCTTGCTCTGTGCCAGACTGTGTGGTAAGCACTTTGTATTTATTATCAGACTCATTTAATCATCAAATAGTAGTATGAGTTAGATATAAAGATCTTTACCATTCTACAGAATTGAAGTATTAATAACTTGCTAAGGTTGTATCAGAGAATCAGTGACAGAGACAAGGCAGGAACCTGAGACCATGCAACTTCAGCACCCAAGAATTTTGTGACTGCTCCCCTTTGAAGAGCCCAGGGCAGTGTAACACTGAGCTAATTCTCAACGGTGGCCTGGCTTTTTCAGTCATTATCTGCCTTCAAGCACCCCCTTCCCTGGTCTATCGTCAGCTTCCCATTTAGTGAGAAGTGGGATGGGATGACTAGTTATGCTCTAGTTTGCAGCCTCTAGTTAAGACTAACAAAAAATGGCTTGCCTCAATGGTTCTTTATTCCTTTAAAAACTGGGGTCCCAATCACCAGTAAGTTCTTTATTTTTCTATATATAGCCAAGTGATTATATAATACTCCCTGTTTCCCCCAGTTTTCTTCTTCATAGGATAAAATTCCAGACCCAATCATGATAGAATGACTTCATCTTGAGATAGATGTTTTCAAACATTATTTAGATAGTCACTGCTGGGACTGTGCTCTCTAAAATTCATTTTCTAGTGTGACAGTATATCCCCTCTGAACTTAGGTGATGTAGTTTGGAGTCATGTTTCAAAATTCATCAGATGCTTTTAAATGGAGGATTCCTTGGGGGCTTATTTGACAGCATGTTCTAAAGTTAAATTGCCTACAGTTGAATCCTTGCTCTGCAATACTTAGCTGTGTGATATTGAGTGGGCTACTTTACCTCTCTGTGCTTATGTTGCCTCATTTATAAAATGCAGATAAGTATTATCAATGTTAGAGGTTGTGAAGAATGTTGCCATTTATAAAGTTCTTAGAATTAGAGCCTAATAAATACTTAATAAATATTAGCTGTTATAAAATAATAATAGTCATCATTATCATCATCATATAACAAAATTCTGGCTAAAATGGATTTCAGCAAGTTGGAGTTGAACTGAAATCAGCCAACTGGAGATAAGTAATATTGAGGTTGCCTGCCTTGATCATTTAAATGAGCTTTCCATTTAACATGGACATACCATTTATGTATATATATGATATATATTATATATATATATTAGACAATTCCTAAAAACGTAAGCTTTTAAATTATGGATTTACAAGCAATTTGGGGTTCATGAATAATTATGATTTGGAGTTAATTACTGCCTGTCTGACTAAAAGTTATGAATCACTTTCCCAGACCCACTCCTAACATTTATGGGGCCCAGAGAAAGAGCACAGTTGGAAGTCCACATACCATATATTTAAATATTTAGAAGCTATCACCCCCTGGCCTGTGCAGCCCATTTCCAAGAATGAGTGCTGCCTCCTGGACTCTGGATGGGATACAATATATGATCACTGGAATTGCACTTTATGCTTCATTCTCGTTCCATGGGCTAACAGCCCATTGGTCTTCTGTCCCTGAAACCAGAATGGCCTTGGGTGGCAGGTCGGTAACAATGAGTACCTCATGAAGGCAAGGAAAGTGTGTAATGGTTTCAGATAGCTCTCATGGTAGAAGCCCTTATATTAATAGGTCCACGTGGCCCAGTGACATACCCTGAGACACAGATGACAGAAAAGAGAGTGTCTTGATGCAGACCTCAGAATAGTCTTGCCCATTTGACCTTGCAAGAAATGAACTGCAAATGGCCTTTGGGAAAAACAGCATAGGGCTCTCTCCAACCCACCCACTAGGCTTTCTTCTTCATTTGTTTCTAATGTTATGTTCCTAGACTGCATCTTTTCAAGAATGAGGACCAGAAAGACATAGAAGAAAGTAGAATAGTATGGGAGAAAGACAGACAAGAAAACTCCCCTTACTTCTTACAGGTCTAATATTTCTTGGTCCTCTGTCTCTTTCTTAGTAATAAATGACATTTCACTAAATAATGTGCTTCTCTGTTCCATCTGCAGGATAGGCTTATGTTTTGTTTACTTGGCATTAGTTGATTCCCCATAGAGTTATAATTAAGCTGTCTTCACAACAGAGGCAGAAACTAACTCCTCTTCACATACAACACACTCTACAGATTCCAAGAGTGGTGAAAGACCTAATGTTGTATGTGAGAAATAGAGTTGGACCCACTTATCAAGCCCCATTCTGTTGGCAATGAGCAGCTTCATTTCAACTGATCCTTTAAGGTCTTTGTCGATAAAATTTCTTTTCTAGCCAGCCCTGAAGGGCAGAGAATCACCTCTAGTGTAATATAATCTGCCTCTGGTGTGTGTATATGTACGCATGTGTGCATGAAATGATGGAAACTTCCTGTTCATGTTAAGAGTTTTTATGGCGAGGTGGAGTCTAGATGTGGGTGGATTACAAGTAATGATATTTTCTTCTCTTAGTTTATATTTGAGAAAAATGAATAAGCACCTCAACAGTGCTAAAGAAGCTGATAAATTGTTTTTCTCTCTTTTTCTACTTATATCTCTGGTTCCTTTTCTTTCAAATCATTGTGATAAGTAGGAGTAGGAAATCAATTTATAAGGTAAAAAGACACAGCCCCCTTATTTCCTCTTTTTGTTATTTGCATCTCCCTTCTATTGTAGTCCCTGTGAAAAGTGACTTTTATGGACAGTGACAAAAGCAGAGTCAGCATCCTGATCACAAAGAACCTGATGTGCAGCAATGTATTCAATATTATTTTGCAAATTTCCTCTATGAAAGCTGATAAGTAAGCAGTAGAGTTGGAAAATGAAATCCTCTATTGACTTCAGACTCAAACTTTGTCTCAATTGCTGACAAAACATAATCAATCTTTTAATTACTCAGAGATGAAATTCCAATAAAGACCATGTGCTTTAGCAACAAATTTCTTCACTTATTTTCAAATGTATTTTTAGTGATCTATAAACTAATATCATACAGATCTGAAATGAATAAATTGTGTTTCTGAGTGAATGAAGAGATAATAATTTAGAACTGACTGTAAGAGCAATCATTAAACCAACACTGTTTTATTCCTTAAAATGTTGTCTTCATTGTCTTTTCCTCTAGTTTTTGAAACTATCAGTGCTAAATATGGTCAGAGCTGATAGTATATAACTTACTTTTCCCAGAATGTTTCTTGAGGAACGCTAACTAAAATCGTGTCCCTAGGTAGGAGAGGGAGACTAACGCAATGCCAGTCTTGTATATACTGTCTCTCAACTTCAAGCACGCCTTTTGTGATAATGAGAGGAAGACTCTGAAACCACATTTCTGCTTTGCCAGCTACCCATGATAGCCCGTTATAGGCTCTGCCAATGGGGGGTGATAGAGAGAGCGAGGCTGGAAGAGGAAGAAATGATTGGCTTTTGCCTGTTTTCTTCCTGTTCCTGTAAACATTGCTCCAATAATGGCAGCTGTTTCCTACCCCTACCTTCATTTGCCACTTACAGAATCAGCCTTACTGTGTCCTTTTGTAACCAAACTGAACTAGGTCCACTTGCCAGTGCACAAAGGAAAGCCAAACACCTAAGCACTAGGTTTTTTGCAGTGAGAAAGGTCTATTGTCAGGCAGCCAAAACAAGGAGACAGGAGTTTGGTTCAAGTATGTTTCCTGAGCTGGGTGTTGGGACAGGTTTTATAGTCAGGGGATAATGAGGTGTGATCTGGTTGGATCTTGCCGTGGAGTCGCTGGGAGGGATGTTCTGACTGCATTCTGCAAAGGGTAATGCCAAGGTTCCATCTGATTGGATCCTGCCATGCAGTGTCTGCTTCTTAATTCAGTCCCTGCTCCTAGGTCTGAGCACTTAGGTTTCACCTGTGGTTGTAGGCCTGGTTCATCTGGGCATGCTCTGGTTACGTGACCGTCAAGCTGAGGTCCACAACAACTAAAGACAACTCACAACTTTGTTAAATACAGTTTGAGCCAGATTGGTCTGATGTGGTTACACCTTTAGAGGTTTCAGCAGCAGCTCATCTGTGTTTTCGCACTAGAGGCCTGAGCCCAAGCACCGTGGAGCTCCTCCTCTTTCCTATATTTGAATTATTTTTCTTGGTGTTCTCTTTTTGTTCTTTAAACAGCCAAGCACCCACATAAACAATTCATCATATCACATTCTGGACCCTGGCATACAACAGGGTCACATTTCCTGACAGTCTGGAGGTACTAGGGGGTGTAGGGCAGAAATAACTTTCTTTTACCCTCGAAAGTTCTGTAGCTGCTCCTACGAATTAAACTAACTGGGAAAGATTAACAAGAGGAAAGCATACGGATTTATTTTCTATTTTTACGTGTACATGGGAGTCTTCAGAAGGAAAACGAAGACCCAGAGAAGCCATTAGGCCCAAAAGCTCATATACCTTTGTACATAAAGGACAATAAATTGTGGTGATGTGACAAGAAAAGGGGTTTAGACTAGGGGCAGTAAATTGTTGGACAGTGACTAGGAAATATATGGTGGGAACTAATGGAAGATAAAGGTAATTTTACTAGCTTTATTTGTGCAAGTCCATTTTGTCATTGACTCCGAGTCTCTGATGATAAGAATGTTCTTCTTTTCCAGGTATAGGGAGGTCACATTTCTCATGGGAAATTTTATGACCTGCTTTTAGGTAGGAAGGGGGAGGTCAGAGAGCCCTGCCTGCATCTGTGGTTTCTCAAGTGCCTTCAGCTCACAATAGTTAACATGTCAAAGCAGCATATTGTGGGGTGACATGTTCTGAACTCCTTCAAGGGAAAGACGAAGGGATCATGATATTGTCTTGAAAATCTCTGCTGGAGATATTTTATATGTATAGAAAATCATACGCACACACACACACAGTTGATTCTCATTATTTATGGTAGGCACATTCTATAAATTCACCAGGAATACTGAATTGCTGAATACAGGACCATTGCTCCCAAGGAAAATCAGGATTGGGTTTGTTCCTTCAAACCTCTGGTCACAATATTTTCATCAATAGATCAATACATAACCTTGTTTTGTATGTGTTTTATATGTGTTTCTGTTTAAAAACACCTTATTTAATGTATATTGTTGAATTACTAAAATTGAACACACAACCAACAGCACTATAATTCATGCTTGAATGAAACTTATCCAGTATACATATGTTCTCCATAAGGAACATTCATTACAGCCTTCTGTGCCTAAGAACCCTAGCCATCACTAACACTATGCTTGGGGGAAAAGGGGTATGCATTTTAAACAATAAAATCACCAACAAAAGGTATAAAAATACAAAAAAAACCCAGTGAAAAACATGGTAAAAGGTATACTTATTTATAATATGAGAGCTGAAACAAGAAGATGGAGAATTGCCTTCTTCAACTTTAGCAGGAAACATGTGTCAGGTGGCTCAAATTTTTTTCCACTCTGAGCATTATCTACAAATGACTGCAAAAGAGCTACAAGTTTTGATTTGGGGGTTCCAAATAAATATTAGCAAGTAGGTAGAATCTATGAATAATAAAGATCTAATATGTATGTTTTTTATTTATATATCTACATCTCTCTCTCTCTCTATATATATATATATATATATATACACACATATATATACACACATACACACACACTATTATGGGGGTGATATAATGGCATATATTATACAGGGTGACCCAAAAGTCACCATACATAGGGAAAATGGGAAATTGTAGTTAAATGCACCTTTATTTATAAAATATTCATTACAAAATTTTTCATTTGTATGGAAACTTTTGGGACGCCCTGTATTGTATAGAGCCTATAACAGGGCCTAATGTGGGCAGCTGGCAAAGCAGAAATGTGGTTTCAGAGTCTTCCTCTCAACATCACAAAAAAATCTCAATATTGGGAGACAATATGTACAAGACTACCACTGTAGTTACAAATTGTGTGCTTATATATACAAATTGTAAGCAGTTACATATATACATATATATGTGTATATATATAAAACACATATATTTATATATGTAAATATATGCATACATATATTTATATATCCATATAAAAATCTCCCAAATGACCTCTTACTTTTGAAGCAATGTATACTAATGATCTTACATTTTCTGCTTTTGACCCAATCTGCCACTGAAGACTTCTAGTTGTCCTTCAATGTCACCACCTCCCAATCCCAATATTTTTGGGAATGACAAAAGGATTCTCTAGGTTACTAATGAAATAGGTACATCTGACCTATATTTTGTATAGGCTTGCAGCATTGTTTGAGGGGGTCTACCCAATTCACTGAAGGCATTAGTCACCATAAGCACAACAGTGATAATTTTCCCTGATTCTTTCAAGCCACAATGTGCTGGAGTGGTGTGGGGTTCTGTGCAGAAGTAGGGGCAAAGGACCACTCTCCAACTCCATGCTATTATGTATTTAATTATGTGGTGAAATAGAACTGAACAGAATTGAAGAACTTAACAAATAGTTTTTCTACAGACCTGTGTCAGGCTGGCTGCCTAAGATTTACCAGGGGATCTTTAGTCAATGTTGATTGTGGTGAGCATTTTTGGTTGCCTATCTAACCAATATTTCTTTACAACACTTTTTGTTAACAAGGTGGCCATATATGTTAGGTGACTCTCAGTCCCCAAATCTAGGGTGGAGAATATTAATCAGTTACAAATCATGTTCATTCCATTGTTCTCATCAGGATTTATTTAGGACTAAATCTTGTGCTGCAATTCTGGCCAAGGGAAGAGAGCGTACATCAAATGGGGAGACTGAGGACCAAGGAAGGGACTCTTTCTTCCTCTGTGGACATGCCATATAAAGATATGAGCTGCAGAAACCATCATGTAAGCATGAGGGAGCAAATCTGAGGAAAACAGTCAACACACTGAAAATGGCAGTGGGGGAAGCACTTGGGTCCTTGGTGCAGTTGCTAAGCTACTCCCTTAGCCAACACCGAAGTGCTCTCCTGGACTATTTGCTATGTGAGATCGTAAATCGTCTTCTTATATAAACCATTCTGCAGTGGGTCTTCTTTTATTTTCATTCCGTAGTACCCTGATTCACAGACTTATTAGTGGAGGCCCAGATTCAGTAGATGTGGGGTAGAGTGTTATCAGAACTTGTGGTATTGAAACATTTCCTGTGGGTTTCTCACGGGCAGCCTGGAGCCAGTTTCCATAATAAGATTTATTAACTTAGGTCAAATCAAGAAGAATGACTATGTACCCCAGATTGGAGGAAACATACTTGAATCATAGATCAGCATGGTTCTCTTCTCCTCTTTACTTAAATTTGTCCCTGGGGCTATAATTAGATCCTTGGTAGTAAGTGTTGGATGTAGACAGTTTACAAAATGCTCCACATCCAAAGGATTTAATTCAACATACGGCACACAACTTACACTTGATCTACCCTTTTCGTTCCATCCTGCTCCTCTTGAGCCTCTTACTAACCTTCTACTTCCGCATTTTGAGGGGTGGACCGATATGCACCTTGAAGACCATACTTCTTACTCAGAAACTATGAATGTCTCATTTTTTTTTCAAATGGGTCTTTAATTTGTACAATACATCCCCTTAATCATGCAGCTCATTCTTACACAGGTACAGATAAACCCTTAAATTGTGCTCTTGAGAACTTAAACACAGATTGTAAAATCCTGATAGAACAGAAATAATTATGAGGTAGAACTCATGTTCTGAGACTGAGCTGGGACGGAATTTACAAAGGCACCTCACATGTCCATGTAAGTCTATGATAGGATTATGTAAAAACTCAGCCATTCTGTATCAGGATCACCTCCTCCCATTTCAGCCTTTATAATCTGCTCTTCTGCCCTTTTTAGTTTACAATTCTCTAACCTTAGTTTGACTCAATTTCTTTGTTCTAATTATCTCATCAACTACTTTCTACTTTGGACATCATATTCTAGCTCAAGTTGCCATTCCCCTTGGACTTAATTCTGATATTCAGAAATTGGCTCAGGGGCATATTTCTATCTTTTTCCTGTCTGGAATCAGGTGATACATAGTTCTTTTTCTTAGAGGGTATATTTGGATGGAGGAAAAATTGCAGGAGTTGAGACCCTAAAGCTTAGGACAATCTCAAACACATATGGCTTTTAGAATTTTGCATGAACCCCCAAATTTTTAGATAGATGTTTATCCCTCCTAGACCACTAATAAGAATATTGGTTATCATTAGAAAGTTCTGGATAATTTCTATAGCAGTTTTGTATTTAAGAGACAGGAGATTGCCAACAGCCAGTGATATTTTTGCAGGAGTTGAGACCCTAAAGCTTAGGACAATCTCAAACACATATGGCTTTTAGAATTTTGCATGAACCCCCAAATTTTTAGATAGACGTTTATACCTCCTAGACCACAAATAAGAATATTGGTTATCATTAGAAAGCTCTAGATAATTTCTATAGCAGTTTCATATTTAAGAGACAGGAGATTGCCAACAGCCAGTAATATTTTTCTCCCATTCATCGAAGCATAAGTGGAGTCTCAGGAATGGTCTAAGAGTCACCCAAGGTCACATAGCTTGGCAAGGCAGAGTATTAGAGTCCAGGTCTTTGGTTCCAGCAATCCCTCCTGCTTCCAGCCCTCCTCTTGGGCTTGTCATTATTTAGGAAGCCATAAGAAGGCTCCACTAGATTACTCCTGTTACACTGAGACAATCCACTGCTAATTAGGCCGAACAATGTTCTAATTTCCAAATCTAGTTTGCTAATGAGCACAGCCTAGTCCAGGATGTGTAGAGGTAAAAGTTGATAAGCTAGTAATGATCAATATGCCCATCCTTTTATTAATATTTAATTGCCATGAATTTTGGTAAAAGTTAGAAATGGGGACAGTATGCCCACCTTGAATAGTGAAATTTAATTTAAGATACAATTTGGATTAAACCAACACATGGTTGGGTTTTCCCAACTTAAACCTGCCTTATAGCTTATTCTCAATTACCAAATGGAAATTTCAGTGTAGGTACTTCCTCTGTTATCATCCATTGACTTAGGAACCCCCTATCTGCATAGCAGATGGAAGGCACACTGCTCCCATACCTCTCCTTAGTCTGGGCAGGAGCCGGGCTGTGCAGGCTGTTGATGGCACCTGGTGATGGCTCCTATTTCTATGACTCCCACCCCAGCATAGCCCAGGGCTGTTTCTGGGCTGCCTATTATCTATTCCATCACTTTCTTTCTTTCTTTTTTTTTTTCTCTATTTCTAGAATATCATGTTTTAATCATCTTACTGCTAGAATTTTTATGTATATTTCCAAGCAAATTGTTTAACAGATGATCTAATTGGAAGCACAGCACATGAAGATTACAATATTTTGTTTTCAGAATGTTTCCATGCTGATATTCTGATTTTTTGAGATAAGTTAGTATTTTTACTTCTTTTTTATTTTTTATTTATTTTTTATTTTTTTATTTCAGGGTATTATGAGGGTACAAACATTTTGGTTACATTTTACGTCCTTGCACTTTCTGTCCTCCCTGCACACCGCCTCTGCTTCCCATGCATTCATCACTCACCTTGCATCTAAGAATGAAGGACCTTGACAGGCCTCTTGCAGGCAGTTGTTTAGAAGTGCAAAACTTCTCCTCCTTCTTCTCTGCAGCCCTTGCTCTCAGCTCTGCCTGTGTATTTGCATTTGTTAAGCACATGTGGTTGCCTCCTGGACCTGTGATTTTGACTTCCTAGTTTTGAACCACCTTATTCATTAGGCCAAGGCTTGAAGTCACCCTCTGGTTCTTTTCTTTCTTGCTGCTTCAGGACGTGGTTACATTCCAGTCAGGTCCAACCCATAGGCTCCTGGTTTCTGTTCACCATTAACAAGATTTCCTCCTTGGTTGGTGACCTTGTCTGTGCACCATATGTGCACTCTATCCCTCAAGGACAAAATGTTGTAATCCCCATGTTTGCAACAATTCAGATACTAAGGAAGAAAGATAGCCTTCAACTCATTATATGAAGTCCATATATTAGCCAGGCACCATGAATGTGACTCATGCCTGTAATCCCAGCACTTTGGGAGGCTGAGGCAGGAGAATTAATTGAGGCCAGGAGTTCAAGACCAGCCTCAGCAACAGCAAGGTCCCGTCTGTACAAAAAAAAAATAGGAATATTACCCAGGTATGGTGGTGCGCACCTGTATTACCAGCAACATGGGAGGTTGAGGCAGGAGGATTGCTTGAGCCAATGAGTTTGAGGTTGTGTGGGCAACAGATGAGATCTTTCCTCAAAAAAACACAAAAACCAAAAACCAAAAAGAAGCCACCATAATCTTACTATTAAATATAGGTAATAATAGCATAAATTCACTAATAGGTATAAAAGTTAAGTCCTATATTAAATATTAACAAATCAAGTCCAGCAATGCATTAAAAATAATTTATCACAAAAAAGTGGAGCTTGGCTCAGGGATGAAAGAATGGTGCAACATTAGAATGTCTATTGATGTGATTAATACATTACCAGATTAAGCAAAAAACATATTAAAATCTCAATAGATAAAGACAAAAACATTAAGTAATATACAACATCATTTATGATAAAAAGTTTTAGCTCATTATAAATGAGGAGACTTCCTTATTTGGTTAAACAGTTTCTACTAATACTATGAAACAAGTAAAATACTTAAGATTCATCTATTTGAAGTCAGGAACAAGAGATAAGGACCCCTGCTATTATTGCTACTATTTATCAATGTGTTGGAGGTTCTAGATAACTCAATAAGACTATTATAATAAACAGTTATTAATATTATAGAGGAAGAACTGACATTATATATAAACAATATTATTTTTCTATATAGAAAAGCACAAGACAACCTAGAGAAATTACTAAAATTAATTAAAAACTTCAGAAAATTTGCTAGCTACAGAAGCAACATAAAAATAGCATGAAACCCCAAAAATGCCCTATATATCCGACATTACCAATGAGTTACTTAGTACTGAGTCTAACAAAAGAAAAATTCTAAATTAAGAGAGATTATTATGTTTAACTGGGAAGTCTTAACAGTATAAATAACTAGATTTATAAAATAAATTATATGTCAGCTAAAATCCCCAAAGGACTTTTTTCTTGAATTGTACATATTGATTCTAAAATATTAGAATACATAAACCAACAATGGATATCCCAAGAGCAGACCTATGTATATATGTGAACTTGATGTATGACAGAGGTAGCACTACAAACTAGAACAGAAATGATGGACTATGTCACGTGCAGCATTGGGACCAAACGATACTCACATGGAAAAAGTAACTAGACAAACCACACTTTCAGATGGATTACGGTTATTGCTAAGGAAAGTAAAACTACCAAACATTTAAAAAATATAGAATAATCTGCTGATAATATTTGTGTAGAAAACATTTTCTTAAATAAGATAAAATGATTACGAATAAAAATTAGGATAAATTTGACTCACCAAAATTATAAAGTTCATTGTAACAAATCCACTAATGAAAGTTGAAAGAAAAGCAGCATGTTGGCAAAATCTATTTGCAACACAAGTCTAAAGGAAATGATTAGTGGTGGCATTATATGTAGACTATCTAGTATTAAAGAAGAAGAACAACAGTAAGAAATAAGCAGAAGAAGATTGTTCACATAAGAAGAAATCTGAATGGGCAATGATGGTATGATAAGATATATAACCTCAGTAGAAAACAGGGGCTTGAAAGTCAGAGATGATTGAGAGAAACCCATGCTCATTTCACATGGATAGGATTATAAGGGTGACCACAGAATAGTGCTTGTAATTACGGAAAATTGTAAGTAATCTGCATATCTCTCATAATGGATGAAATAATACAGAGCAACCAAAACAAACAGACCATCCATACATGTGTCAACATTAACATCTCGAAAAGGTAAAACAATACATTTACATTCTAAGTAAACAAACAAAACATAGTATTGACTAGAAAGACCAAGCTATTGAATGAAAAATGCAATGTGGTAAATTTATTTATATTAAAATACATAACCAAGATTGTAGATCCAGATGTATTAAAATCAGAAAAATAATACATAAGCATGATAAACATCACATTACTGTTGGGGAAGAAAAGAGGACTAGGAACAGGATGAGGCCTCTGCGGTGCTTTGACGTTGATGTAGGAGAGAATTGTGAGGAGCTTGTCTGATTATTGGTGTCATGGCTTAGACCAGGCACAACTCCTCCTGTTTTCCTGGGGTCATGCATCTCAGAGGGAGAGATAGGCTGTCCTAAGACATCAGCTCAGATAGGTGACTCAGATGGTGGTGGCAACTGTTCTCCTCATCCTAGGAGCTTTGTTCTAGATGGCTGGGTGGGAATCCATCCTAGAAACAGTTCTTACTCTTACACACATCATGCATCTAAGGGGAGACCACTCTCTTGAATTCTCTGAGCATCAGTTGTGAGTTCCTCGTCTCTCTGGATCCCTCATGACCAGACTTCTCCCCACACCAAGCTTCCATTGCCAACTTGTTTATTGACTTTTTAAGGTTTTTTCCATGCACTCCCCACCTGCCCCCTCGAAATTGTATTTTTTCAGGGATTTTCTACACAATTCCTATTGTTAACTTTAAGGGAGATTCCAAAAAAGCTTTTCTGTGAAAGACTAAATTATAATTTAGAACATGTTTATATGTACATAAATACTTAAATTTCACTGAGGTCTGGTGGAGGGGAAAGATTGCATGGATGGGTAAGTGGGTTCTTTTAATCAGGGTTCTCCCGAGAGAGAGAACCAAGGGGATATATATATATACACATATATATACACACACACAAATATACACACATATATACAGGATATATATGTATATATGAGTATACGCATATGCATATACACACATATAGCTATATATATATAAAACTAGTCATATAAACTAATACAAACTATATATACATATATATATATATATATAT
>VBSM01002223.1:13719260-13743513 GCA_008086735.1 Cheirogaleus medius | reverse complement strand
AGCACTGAGAATAAATACTGCTTTACCAGCCATCTGAGCACCCCTTGATCCAGTCAAGTTGACACCCCAAATCACCCATCACAGAACTTAAGAAGAACTAATTTTTCTGAGTTAGGAAATACAAAGAGCAAATGCAGGAAATTAGCTTTTAGTTTTAAAAAAGGATGAAGAAAAGAAAAGAAAAAAACAAAAACAAACCTATGCCCAGCTGGCAGAGGCCCAGGAAGAAAATCATCTGACTGTTATTTGGGAGCTGCAGGGCAAATGGTTTCTAGAAAGACTCATTGAACATTTGCAGGAAGAGAAGCATGTAGAAGTCAAACCAAATTTGTAAAAGGACTGGAATGAAAGAGAGAGCTTTACTTTTTAGTTGTGCAGCACGGTTCCGTCTGAAATGAAGCTCCGAGTCAGCACCTTTCCTGCTCAGACCTGTTCCATTTTCACAATGTGACCTCTTCAGAGAGCAAAATCAATAATGTGTCTGTCTCAAAAACTCTGGCTGTGATATTTTTTAGGGCTTATCATGACTTTTTATAAAAACAGCAACAAATGTCCAGATAAATGAGCTGTTCTAAATAAAATGCATTTTCTTAAACCATCCGAGGCCAATCCCCAAATTGGTCATTTACCTCTGTAGATCAGATAAGCCATGACTAACATCAACTCTAAGGTTTGGTTTGCCAGGAACCACATCAACAGACTGGCTAATTAGCTATGACGCTAAATTAAAATAAGAATTTCAATCCGTCGAGTTTCTTCTCTTATGTGAATAAATTCAGTTGATATGGCATTTGCATCCCTGGGTAATTTCAGCTTTATGGATCTTGTGGTTCTTATTTCTATCTCCATTGATTAGTTTTGACTATTCTTGAACTTCGTATAATAGAATCATTGAATGGTTTTGTGTCTATATATTTTTGTCTATTGTTTCACTCAATATATGTTTTTAAGATTCATACATGTTGTTGCATGTAGGAGTAGCTAGTTCTTTTTTACTGTTGAGTTTCACTTTACTGTATGAATATGCTACAATTTGTTTATCCATTTACCTGTTGATTGAAACTGAGTTATTTTGGGATTTTGGTGATTATGAACAAAGTTGATGTGAACATTCTAACATCCTTGCACAAGTTTTTTGTGGGCATATTATTTTCAATTGTGAATAATATAAATTCCTAATAGTATAATTCCTATTTCATGGGATGAGTGTATAGTTATAGTTATTAGAAATTGCCAGTTTTCAAATAGGTTATATCATCTTCCACTCCTCCAGCGATACATGCTTGTCAATATTTAGTACTGTTAGTCTTTTTAATTTCAGGCATTCTGTCTGTGAAAGTCCTTTGCCCATTTTAAAACCTTGGATTGTTTGTATTTTTTGTAATGGTTTGTAGAATTCTTTTATGTGCTGGCTATGAGCCCTTTGTCAGACACTTAGCATATCAGTCCCTGTTAATTTCAGCATTGTAGATTATTTCATGAGTTGCAAATATTTTCTTCTAGCATGTGACCTGTCCATTCATTTTCTTAAAGATGTCTTTTGATATTTGGAAGTTTTTAACTTTGATGAAGGCCAATGGTAGTGGACATTACTGGGGCCTAACTCAGGCCCCGTCCTTTGATGATTCTCCCATTCCTCAGGTGATGTGAATGTTGGCTGTTAAAGGCTTATGGCAATAGCCTTCTCAAGAGAATTGCCCTCCAGAAGCCATCTCATCTAGAAGTAACTGGGAGGCCATGCTCTCTTCTGGAGCGGCTTAGACAAATGACTGGCTAGTCTGAGGGTATAAAAATCCTATCCTCTGACCTTCATGTGGTATAATTCTGAAGTGTCATTTGTGTGCTACAGCTCCCTGTGGGGTCAGGCAGAGGTTGGACTCCAGCTGACCCCACTTCTTTGCTGAGCTTCTTCCTCTGCCCATCTGCCCCCCTCACTTTCTCACAGATGCCTCTTGCAGTCACTCAACGTACGTCTCACACAAGAAGCACCATCTCAGGCTCTGCCTCTAGAGAACTCAATCTAAAATGACCCATCCACCAATATTTCTTTTATGCTTAGTTCCTTTTTTTGAAGCCTGAGAAATTTCTGCCTACCCCACCACGCATGTCATGAAGATATTCTTTTACGTTTGCCTTTAGGGGATTTATAATTTTAGCATTTACATTTAGACCTGTTATCTATTTCACATAAGTTTTTGTGAATGATATAAGATAAGGGTCAAGTTTTATTTTACTTTTTCATAATAACATTCCAGCACCTTTTTTTTCCCTAAATGAATTAATTGTATTAGCACCACTATAAAAAAAATCAGTTGACCATATATTTGCGTAACATTTATTTTTATTTTGTTTTTAACTAGCTTGGCATGGTTTTCTATTTCTTAGAGCTGAACAATTCTGGCTAATTTAGAGTCTCCCTTTTATTTGGCGTTCCATCTAGTGTTACCAGATTTAGCAAATAAAATATAGGACACCGAACTAGTATGTTTTCTGCTACTATAACAGAATCCCAAAGACTGGGTAATTTATAAAGAATAGAAGTTTATTGCTATGACACTGCATCTGGTGAGGGCCTTCTTGCCACATCATCCCCTGGTGGAAATCAGCATGTGAGACAGAGAGGAAAAGGGGATCAGATTCCCACAATAACTAACCCACTCCAGCAATAATCACAGTCATCCACTCAGGAGAGCAGAGCCCTCAAAACCTAATCAGCTCTTAAAGTTCCCACCTGTTAATGCAGTCACCATGGCAATTAAATTCCAACATGAGTTTTGGAAGGGGCATTCAAACCACAGCATGCACCAAGTTAAATTTGAATTTCAGATACGCAATACATATTTTTTAGTATAAATATGTCCCATGAAATATTTGGAACATACATTAATAAATTATTAATGTATTTCTGAATTTGGAATGTAAATGGGCATCCTGTATTTTATCTGACAACTCTACTTCCACCTGACATTGAATTCTGACGTTCTGCATCTCATCACTGCCTCCTGTTTGGCCTTCCTCTATCTTACCTCCCCACCTACCTGCAAGATGAGGCTTTCCAAATCTCTCCACTCTGATGGTCTGAGTCCTCCTGTCTGGGAGGCTGGATGGACAATTCACACTCTTATCACAATCTTCCACTCTCTAGGCTGTCAGCTACTGAAGCAACTTGATTATGTTTTAAATAATGTTTCACTTCTGAGGTGCGAATTCAATGTTATTGGCTGTCAGAACAGACAGAGATGTGTTGTGACTTCCTGACTCTTGAGAGAAGTGGGAGTAGGTTAGGTCACGTCTCATATCCTCACACCTGAAACTCCGTGACTAGGTCTAAAGCTGCCACCTTTGACTACTGGATAGGGCCAAACTATCGGACTTTGGGGAAATTTGATCTGTGATCTTGACACCATGAGGACTAATTTGTGAGTTGCTGGGAACACGCCTTTCCTTCCCTGCACGCAGGCATTACAAGCCCCCAGCCACGGAGTGGGAGGACTGGAATTCTCTTCACAGGCTCTGTGAGAGATGCACCGCGTGGAGAGCAGGCATGGGGGACAGGAGTCACAAGCCCACAGCCCATCCCACAGTAACGTTATTTTCCTCCATGGAAGATAGGATTTCAAGGTGCAAATGTTCTTTTTCACGGAGCATTGCCTGAGTCTCTAATATGAGATGAACCGAATGTGGAATCATAAACGGTAACAAGCCAAAGGCTCATTATGGATTCTGGGTGACAGAGGCAAATTTCTTGCAAATCCAATGATGCTTAAATTTAGGGGCCCTTGTGTGCCTGGGTCCCCGTGAATGTTGGGAGGTGCTGGGAGTTGAGGCCTGTTCTGGCGAGGAGGAAGCAAACTTGCACAGGAAGCCACTGTTCTGGAAGCATTTCTAGCAAAATGCCTAAAGCTACTGCAGAAAAATGGCGCCGAATTTCCAAGTCTAAAATAATTTGTTGTGATTTCTTCTCTTATTCTAAATAACTATTTCCATTTATAACTAGTTTTGTATTAGTAATTAATTTGTTTTTCTTTCTTTTAGAAGGTCCCTAAAAATGTATGAGTTTCATGCTCCACAAAGCCTGGACCTTACTCTTCTCATTGCTGTGAGGGCAAGGACAGGAATGTGTATGGATTTGGGATTCATGACCTTGAACTTGGAGGAGACTTTGCTTACCTGGTTTATCAATCTGTCTCACCACCTTCAGGCCAGTCCCTAGTAATCCACATGGAACAACAGCTCCAAGACCAGGATTTATTTATAATGTTTCCATAAGAAGAGAGTACTCCAAAAACACCTCTTCCTGCTCTGCTAGGCCAGTGCATACTCTTGCCCTTCCCAACACATTTTTAACCACACTTCTGAACTAGTGATTCAACTCACATATGTGTGAACCAAAATTACTGTGTTTCTGTAAAAGGAATCCAGAAGTAAGGCTGCATGAACTAGAATTTTGTATAAAAAAATACACAAAAGAAAGATTTGGTCTACTCCCTTTAATGCACTATTGCACAGGCTAATATAGTCTGAGTGTTTATTAACTAAAGAGCAGAACATCAATGATTGATATGCAAAAAATATGTAAAGTTATGCCCTACTTTATGAATATTTAATATAGCTTCTAAAACAAACTGTTATGTAAAACCTAAACTAAAAAAAAAAGAAATCTCTTGAAGTAAATTATTCTTATTCCAGAATGCTATTTGGCAGAGTTTTTAAATTGAGTTCCCTTAGTTCTTTTAAAAAAATGATTTTGATTAACCATAAATGTATTTCTGATGAATTCTGAGACATAGACTTTATAAATAAATTGTAATATATTTATATTTAGCCTCTTCTAAAAATAGTTGGTTTATTATCACCAAAATTAATAAATTATATGTTTTATCTTGTTTTGGCTAGAACTGTCAAGCAATTACAGAAGTTTAGAAACTTAGTTTTTAAAATTTTGCTGAAAGTTTTTACTGTGATCCTATTTGTATCACACATCCCCCCACAAATCATTCAACTAATCTATAATTATTTTAAGCTAGGCTTATTACTTAGAAACAGAGTAAAAATATTCTGGACTATCATTAAAATTTTCTTCTATGATTAATTTCTTTACATGTATTAATACAACCTCTTCTTTATTCCACTTCATAAAACATACTTATATACATTGTATCATTTAATCTTCATAGCAATCTTATTATACAAATGGCAGTAAGTTTTTCTTTATTTTAGAAGTCAAATATCTTAAAAGTGGATGACACAGAATTGGACCTTGAATTTCCAATGTCTATCTTGGAACTCTTTCTACTGATTTTTATGTGTCACCTTTTCTTTCCCATTATCCTCCTCTTGACCTCTTGGTATGTACATGCGAACTATGTGATCAAAATTAGAAATGTAATATAGATATTGCCTTTGGTGATTTTATAGTCATCTAGTTGATATGTGGGATATATATATTCACATATATGTACAAAAATATGCATGTATACATATACACACTAATCATTGCAAAACCATGCAAAATGGCACATCAAGAGTTTTCTCAAGATGTGATTTATATATTTATTTTGAAAAATTATTTAGTGCCTAACTGTCTAAGGGATGAATGAAACCTACTGATAAGAGATCTTGTTGAAATTTTGAAGAGAAAAAGGGATATTTGGGTTGGTGAATGAGAAAAATGCAACCTTCTTGAATCTTTATAAGTCTTCATGAATCTTTAAGTAGAGTGAGACCAGAATAGGCAGAGAGAAATTGACAGGTCATCAAAAGGGAGAAGTTTGGAGATAAGAAAGAACATGGGTACTTTGGGCACTGGTGAAGCTATTTGACTGTTAGAGAAGACGAGTTTGGTAGAACAGTTTGTATTTGGATACAGAAATAAGCACAAATTATGAAGGTCCTCATATTCTATAGTAAAAAAAATTTTTTAAATATTGATAATGCTCACATTCCACAATTGACTCTTTGTTATTGTCTATACAGTTTTTGAGGGTTATTGATCCCTTTGAGAATCTGTTTTATATAATCAATTTCCCCATAGTAATGTATATGTGAGAATGCATAATTTCACAAGAGTTTTAGTGAGCTCAAATTCCCCTAAAGCCCATCTGAGGACTTCTAGGTTTAGGAACACTTCCGGGACACTCTAGCCAGAAACTAAATCTCTTTTCTGAACTCCAGATCTATGTGTTCAGTTGCTTGGTAGACACTTACACTCTGATGCTCCAAATGAGACTAATTATGTGTTCTACATAATCTGTTTCCCTGACATTTCATGACAGAATCATTCATTACACTTCACTGCAGAAAATGGCAGGATGGGATACCATTCACATGGCCACTCAAGTCAGAAATGCAGTAGATACTCTTGGCTCCACCTCCTCCTTTCTTTCCACTTCTAGCTAATTATTCAGATAATGCTTCTTTACATGCAGAGGTCCTTCCATATTCATGGGTTTTATCTTTTTCACCTGGATTGCCACAACAGCTTTCCAGCTCTGGTCTCTGCCTCCAATCTTGCTTGTCCCTTCCAGTTCATTCTCCATGTTGTTGGAAGAGTCACTCTAGTAACACTAATAACAAATCTTGATAACATCATTCACATGCTGAAAATTCTTTAATGATTCCTTCACTGTTTTAAAGAATACAATTCACACTCAGTTACATAATGTGATGTGGTTTGGCTTCTATCTTCCTTGCTGGCTTCTGTCTTTCTTAGCCTCACATCTCGGCACTGCTATTTTTTTTTTCCTTTCCAAAATATGTTAAGACTAAGCCTTCTTCACCTGCCAATACAAATTCATCCACAGAGATCCTGCCCTTGAATCATGTTCTTGAGCACCTTTTTCTCACCTCTTTAATCCCAGTGAGGTTCTAGTCCTCTGCACTCCCATAGTGCTCTGATTAAACTCTCATAGGATACTTTTTACATCAGAATTTCCTGTTTCCTATCTGTCTCTTTCTAAGGTTGTGGCTCACTTAAGGCCTGGTGAGGTTCCTTAGTTACCAGTGCAATGTCTGGAGAATGTACATTTGGTAAATATCCTGACCGTGGACATAAGAATGAATACATTCTGTTGGCAGGTGGGTTTCAAACTGTTCCCAGGTGCTCCCAAGAACACTTCAGTAATACCACAAACAATGAAGTATTTTCTTATAAACAATAAAAATGTAAACTACGTTAAGAAACCGTTTATTTCCTTTTGTTAATTTCCTTTCTGTTTTGCAAGTTCTGTAAGATTTTATTTGCCAAAAAAGTTACACCCTAAAAAATGTTTCTCTAGGCAATTAAGATATATTTTTGAGCTAGGGACCAACATAATGATAACACTATTTTAGCAAGAGTGCCTTGGCATCGTGAGCAATATGCATTAAGGCAAAGAACTGATTTAGTCAGAAATACAGATTAACACAGGTTTTTTATTTAAGTTCAATAAAATGTGCATTTATCTTTTAAACATTTATTTTTGGCTCTATCAGAAGGCTTTGGATTATCACAGCAAGCCACTTTGTTCATCTTCCTATGTTGGTCTCATATGGTGAACTTCAGCTCTCTAAAGTTGACAATGCCACAAATTCAGTATTTTCAAATCCTGAAACAAAAGAGAAAAATCTCCTCTGAATAAGTTCTAAAAATGTAATTCTACCTTCAAAAAACTGAACACTCACCTGTAGTTTATTGTCTAAAAGTTTCAAAAGAGTAGGCCAGATTTTATGTGCTGAATAAAATGCCATTGACATTTCACATTTCTTAATTCTGAAGTACGCAAAAGTGGAATGGTCTTCCCCAGAAGGAAAGCTCTCTTTTACACTTATGTGTTTAAAAACAAACAAAAATTCCCTCCTGGATGATCATCTAAAAAGTCCCAGTCTATAGAAAATATATACTCTGACTTTTAAATGTCGACCAGCCTTGGAAATCTATATGACATAAACTTTTGCCAAAAAATCAATCTTGAGTTATGATTTGATTAGCAGAAAATTGCTATCACATTTGTTTCTACATTTGTCTACCTCATGTCCTTTTCATTCATAGGCTGGCTGATTCAAACCTTCTTTAAAAACTCCCTGAGAAAGTCTGTGACATTAAAATGTCCTTTGATGCTCTTTCACTAAGCAGTGAATATTAACAGTTATGGTGACCCTGTTCCCTAATGTGTCTCAGCAGGATCAATAGCAGTTAAGTGCCACTGTTTTACAATTAAAAAGGGGATCATTTTAAATTTAAAAGCTCATAGCTAATTTTCTTCTTGGCACTTAATGGCATAATTCATTTTTGAAAAACCTCATTGGGAGAACATCCACTTTTTTTTTTTTTTTTTGGTGGCAGCAGTGGAAAAGGCTAGTTTAGCACCCCTTGTTGCCTCTGAAATGATTTGTAGCATTTCTTCATTAAGCTGTCAGCAGGGCATCTGTAAGATTTTCTCCAAAATAGGGACCCTAATTCAGAGCATGAGCAACCATTGCAATTCTCTGTGAAACTGTTTAGCAGCCTCTTTAGTTGAAACTTTCTTCCTGAGTGCTGCTGTTTTTAGCCAACCTTGCTTTTATATTCACATTTTTCCTGATTCTTTGCTTTTCTTTTTGGTGACTGCCTCCTGTTCCCCATTAGGAACCCAGGCACATGACAGGTGGTTCAGAGCAGTGCATACATATTTCCAACATGTAATTGGCTAACATTATGCTGGAAATGTCATTCTGATTCTACCTCATTGACATTGCAGAGAGTCTCAGCTTCTTTCTACACAACAGTGGCTTTCCTTTTCTCCAATTACAACAGTAACAGACCCATCCAGTTACGTATACACTATATCCCTGGGGATAAGCACTCGATATAGATCCACTTTGGGGTAAGTCTCATGTCTGCTTATGGAATTTACATTATCTTGAGGCAAATGAGAGATACTGTCATTTATGTTTGTTGCCTGAAGCTTAGAAGAATATATTAATACATTCAGTCCTTTTTAAGGGTATTTTTTTGAATATGGCTCTTTAAAAAGCCAAAGGTACTCACTTTCCTCCTAAATAATAATACTGCTTCTACCAATTATAAAAGCAAACAACTGCATGTGGAATATATGCAAGGGACTGTGCTCAGTGCTTTATACATCTTTTCTTTAATCCTCCTTCTAACTTTACAAAAGGAACTTCACTGCTCATAATCTACAGAGGAAGACACTGAATCTCAGAGAGGTTAGTTATGAGCTAATGTCACATAGCTTATAAATGTTACAGATGGGAGAGGAAGCTCATAATATCTTACTCCTAAACGCTTCATCTTTTAACCACTCTGTCTACAACATCCACTGAAACTGCTTTATGTTTAGATATATATCTTTGACTTGTATCTAAAACTAAAACTTGCCAGAAGTCGTAGGCTTTTCAAAAACATTTCGAGAATAGAATTCTGAAAATTAGGACCAGCCAGAATATATTGCATTGTTTATTCTTCATTTAAAATTTGATCTGTTTTTACAATTATTTGTGACTTTTGTTAGTTTATCACAGTAGGTCTATCACAGACCATGAGCTGTTACTAATTAAGGATTAGAAGAAATTTTCCGTCTGAATCTGATAATTGCCTCAGTAAATATAAGTTTTTGACTGAACGCTAATTTTTCAGAAAGTAACCATGAGTAAACAAGGACACATGCATATTATATTAGGGTTTGTAATAAATGGAATATTAGGGCGTCCAAGGGCCAATGTTCCCTGACAGTTGAATTAATTTCTTACTGTGGATATTTGTCTTTATTTCCCATGCCTGTTTGTAAAAATAATAATAGAAAGGAGGATATTTATGGATATTACTATGTTCTATTGAAAATAAGATTGACTCTAATTTAAACACACACATACACACACACACACACAAAACCAAAAACTTCCTGTATACAAAACTCATTCTTTCTCCCTTGCTTGCTTTTGTGCTTCTTTTTCTTCTTTTATTCCATCCTTTTCCCTTTTACTGTCCCTCCTTTCCTTCCTTTTCTTTCTTCCTTTATAAATTCCTTTTTCCAAACATACAAAAAGCCAGTATACTCCTGGAATTCCTTTTTCCTCTTTTAACCAGACATTGCTGTGTAAGTAGCAAAAATGACTCTTGTCCCAGCTCTGCAAGGGTAAGATAAAGGCCTGTCATCTGTGCATGTGTTCATTTGAATGGAACGTGATTCCTGGGGGATGCTGCCGCCGGACTGGTCCATCCTGTCGCCGGACTGGTCCATCCTGTCATCCAAGCCCTGTGTCACAGGATGTGGCGCCTGCAAGGCAAGTGCTTCGGCTCCGGTTCGCCCGGAGCACGCTGGTCTAACATCCCGCTGTACAACACAATTAGCCGCTGACACCAGGTGCTGCCTGGTTCCTGCCACGTTACACTTCTCACATTTCATGTAATGGTGTTTGTAAAGTGCTCCCCCTTTTCAATTAGCCGGTCTGCTCCCTCCACACCCTCCCCATTCATCTGTGCAGTTACTGGGGACTCGGGGAGCCTGCGGCTGGTGAACCCAACTCCACTAGGCACAGCATCCGCGCCCAGTGGTGGCAAAACTGCTGAAAACCTGTCATTAGGCGTAATTTATTCCATATGCTGTTGATGAAGCCAATCAGTGCTGTGACTTCCCTTTTGTTTATGTTTAAAGAGGAGACGAAGGACAGCTTCTATAAATAAGCTCAAGCGACTTCATCCTTCCGTGTGTCCACTTGCTACCCAGGCATCTGGGAATGGGAAGATTTTGGAAGAGCTGAGCCTCGGGTTTCACACTCTGTCCCTCTTTGAAGTGGCTGCATGTTACCAGGCTGCTTTGTGCATTCAAAACCTCACTCCTTCTCATCCCTGTAATAAACAATACCTGCTTCATTTTTTTTTTCCTGTGGTAATTATCTTTCATACTCATGTAAAGAGTCTGCCCTCCGAGTGGGCATGAATGCTGACTATCATGAGTTACCATGTGCCTGTCTGGATTGCATCAGCTGCTAATTACTCAGGGGTTTTCTCCGCTAAAACTCACTGTGTAATTTAAATTTATGTTGTGTCATATTACACAGGGGGTGTGACACAGCCAAGTGTATTTTGACATTATGCTCTGTTGTTCTCCTAATGGTGCTTGCAGGAAGACAGGTACTATTGGGTGTGGTCAGACTCCTAGAAGTGAGGGGCATGGATTCAGGTCCTATCAGTCTACTCCTGATGAAGCTGGGCAAATTATTTGGCCTCCTGAGTAATAGCAGCCCCTTCCCCATTCACCCTTGTAATTTCAGCTTTTGTACTCCTCCAGAGCTGTGAGAGGTAACGTGTTTACTGAATGCTCGTTAGGTGATTCACACTTACTTCCACAGCAACCCTATGAACTGGGCATCGTTATTCCCCTTTCAACAAAGGGAAAATGGTACTCAGCTTTATGAAGTAAAGCCACTCAAGATCATCTCCTTGGAGAGTGGGTGCAAAGCCTGATTGTGAATATTGGCCCCTGAGTCCCCCCCACACTAGCACTCACACCCACATTATAGGATTTGGGGATACATCAGAAAAACAGTCAAATTGGTATAGGGTTGTTTGGGAGGTGGTGTTTATATGTGTTATGCAGATGTATTAATAATTCTTGATTAAGTGACCCTCACAAATGCCATATCCAGTGGGTCAGAGCTGTTGTTCATACAACATTGCAGGTCATTCTGCAGGTTCTAGCTGTGCCGGCAGTCTGGACCAGAGACCCCCAATCGACCATTTGTCCAACTATGCACACGTTGTCTCTAACACACTTTTGAATTTGTTATTATTCTACAAATGATCATCAAAGAACAGTGGTCTGAACTGGCTCCTCATTTTATTGGATAGTTTTGAGTGCTATAGAATTACACAACATATTCTCAGGGGTGGAGGTTCAAGGGTACCAAGATAGGGATGTAGCATCTATCCTGTGATCACATCAGTTCAGGGGTACAACATTTGTTTTAAAACAGAGCCTGTCTCTGCTGCTCCAAGCAGAGAATCATACTCAAATGCATTTGATAGTAATCAGAACAAAATTTCAGGCTATTGCCAATACTCTTGAAAGTTAATGTGGTTCAAATAATAGGATTAGCTTTTTTCATATTTATTCCCATAGTTCCGAGATGAAGCTGCCATATTATGAGCAGAGAGTTGCAGGAGAGGAAAGAGTATGGATTTGAAATCCAGTTCCATTCTTCACTAACTCCAGGTATATAGGAAAGTTAACCACTTCTGTGAAGCTCAATTTTCTTTTCTGGAAAGTAGAGATTATAAATATTATATATCTACCTTTTGGAAACGTGGGGACAAAATAAAATAGGAATCTGATAACCTCTGGTACAGAATAGGAACTCAAGGCAAATCTGCCTCTTCCTCCTCTTCCTTCTTTTTTTAATTATCTTTTTTCTTCCTTACCTGTCCTTTATCTCAGAGTTTTACCACCACATTCCAAAGAAAATAGTAACTTTTTCATGTCTTCCTTTTTTGTGCCCCTGACATTTCACTTGGTACCAACTACTGTCTCTTCCTGGCCATTCCCACCGCCTGCATCCTGTCTCAGCATTGCCCGTGTCCTCCCCCAACCTTCCGCGTTCCTAATGCTGGAGGACTTGTCCTTCCAAATCTCAGGTCCAACCATGTCATTCTATTTTCTATCTTCAATACCGGTGTCTTCAAATCTTTAGTAAGTAAAGAAGCCCGATTTTCTGTTTGTTTTTACTGATTTTTGCTGAAGTATATTTGACCATGGAATAACTATTAGCAGTTCACCGTGCACTGAAGTTACAAGGACAGTGATTTGGGAATCACTTTTCAAAAAGTTCTGCAGCACTTGCCCCTTATACTCAAGAGACAGGTACCAAGACCACCAGTGGATGCCTGAAACCAGGGATAGCACCAAACCACATATATACTGTGTTTTTCCTATCTATGCATATCTATGATAAATTTAATTTATAAATTAGACACAGTAAGAGATTAACAAGAAACACTGTATAAAGCTTTTCTTGGCTTCTAGGATACATTTCTTCCTCTTTCATTATTACTTTATTGGTGACAGTAAAGAGAAGCACATGTCCAGATCAATGTCAGTAGGTTCATTTTTAGGCTAAACTTGACTGAGCATTTACTGGGTGCCAGGCATGATGTTAAGGATTTTACATGTACCAACTTGCTTAATGCTCTCCAAGCCCTATTAGGAAACAGTGCAAAAGTGGTTAGGAACTCTTCCACGTACATTAGCTAGGCTAGTAGAGATGAGATGTAAACAGAAATTGGGTTGATGCCATTTTTAAGTAGGCAGCCCTATTTTGATGCTTTCTTCACACCTAGGAGCCTCTTTAAAAAGTTTGGCACACATCACAGCAATGACAATTCACATCCTTCTAGGGCACACCTAGCCTGGTGTAACTAGGAAAGGGCCTTTGACATTTGCATCTGAAATACTGGGCAGACATATAGGTAACATTTTTAAAAAGTTGACATTTGTTCTCCAAACTCTGTCTTGTTCTAGACCAGGGGTGTGGAAACTTTTCATGTTGGAAGTCCTCATTAATTTAGCTATAATGAAATAAGGCCTGCATTCAAGAAATTTCAGTTAGATATACTTAAAAATGTACACTATTTTGTAAAAATCTAACTACTATGTACTTAATAATTTCAAAAAATGAAAACTATTTGTTAAATTTAAAGTTAACTAACCTTTTAATGACTTTGTTTTGTCTACTTTTTGTTGGAAAGCACTTTTTTATTTCAGCATATTATGGAAGTACAAATGTTTAGGTTACATAAACAGACAGTTTAGGTTACATGTCCATCCCTCAGACAGTGCGCACCACACCCATTAGGTGTGTTTATATCCATCTCCTCCTCCCCCACCATCTGCCCGACACCTGATGAATGTTATTACTATATATGCACATAAGTGTTGATCAGTTAATACCAATTTGATGTTGATTGCATGTGGTGCTTGTTTGTCCATTCTTGGGACACTTCACTTAGTAGAATGGGTTCTAGCTCTATCCACGATAATACAAGAGATGCTAGATCACCATTGTTTTTTGTGGCTGAATAGAACTTCCTGGCATACATATACCACATTTTATTAATCCACTCATGTATTGATGGGAACTTGGGTCATTTCCACATCTTTGCAATTGTGAATTGTGCTGCTATAATCATTCGAGTGCAGATGTCTTTTTTATAGAATGTCTTTTTTTCCTTTGGGTAGATGCCCAGTAATGGGATTGCTGGATCAGATGGTAATTCTACTTTTAGCTCTTTGAAGTATCTCCACATTACTTTCCACACAGGTTGTGTTAGTTTGCAGTCCCACCAACAGTGTATTAATGTTCCTATCTTTCCGCATCCACATCAACATTCATTGTTTGGGGACTTTTTGATAAAGGCCATTCTCACTGGAGATAAGTGATATCTCATTGTGTTTTGGATTCTCTTTTCCCTCATGATTTTAGATGTTGAGCATTTTTTCATATATATTTTGGCTATTAGTCTATCTTCATTTGAAAAGTTTCTGTTCATGACCTTTGCATACTTCTTGATAGGGTTGTTTGATTTTTTCTTGCTAATTTTCCTGATTTCTATGTAGATTCTAGTTATCATCTCTTTATAGGATGTGCAGCATGCAAATATTTTCTCCAATTCTGTAGGTTGTAGGTTTGCTCTAGTGATAGTTTTCTTGGCTGTGCAGAAGCTTTTCAATTCGATCAGGTCCCATTTATTTATTTTTGTAGTTGCTGTGATTGCCTTTGGGATCTTCTTCATAAATTCTTTGCCTAGGCCAATATCTAAGAGTTTTTCCAACATTTTCTTCTTGAATTCTTAATTTCATGCCTTAGGTTTAAGTCTGTTATCTACCATGAGTTGATTTTGGTGAGAGGTGAGAGGTGAAAGGTGTGGATCCTTTTTCAGTCTTCTACAAGTGGCTACCCAATTTTCCCAGCCCCATTTATTGAATAAGGATTCTATTCCCCAGTATATATTTTTGTCTGCTTTGTCAAAGATTAGATGGCTATATGAGGATGGTTTTATATCTTGGTTATCAGTTGTGTTCCTCTAATCTCTACACAAAGTCATGGAAACTAAACAACCTTCCATTGAACAATTATTGTGATAAAGAGGAAATTAAGGTGGAAATCAAAGATTCTTTGAACTAAATGTTAAAGGAGACACAAGTTATCAAACTCTGTGGGACACTGCTAAAGCAGTCCTGAGAGGAAAATTTATATCCATAAATACCTTCCTTCAAAAAGACAGATCACAAATCAACAATCTAATGAATTGTCTCAAAGAACTTAAAAAGGACAAGCAAACAAATCCAAACCCAGCAGAAGAAAAGAAATAACAAATATCAGAGCAGAACTAAATGAAATTGATAACAAAAAAAGTATACAGAAGATTAATAAAATAAAAAGTTGGTTCTTTGAAAAAGCAAACACAATTGACATGCCTGTTGCTAGATTAAGGAGAAGCAAAAAAGAAAGGTCTCTAATAAGTTCCATCAGGAATGAAAAAGTAGATATTACAACTGAAACCACGGAAATATAAAATACCATCTATGAATACTATAAAAACCTCTATGCACAGAAACTAGAAAACTTGGAAAAAATGGACAAATTCTTAGAAACACACAGCCTCCCTAGGCTCAATCAGGAAGAAATATAATTCCTGAACAGATCAATATCAAGTACTGTAATTGAAGCAGCAATAAAAACCTTCCTAAAAAGAAAAGTCCCAGACCAGATGATTTCACACCTGAATTTTGCCATATCTACAAAGAAGAACTGTTTCTTATCCTGCAGAAATTATTCCACGACATCGAAAGGGAAGGAATCCTCCCCAACACATTTTATGAAGCCAACGTCATCCTGATACCAAAACCAGGCAAGGACATAACGAAAAAAGAAAGCTACTGACCAATATCCCTTATGAATATAAATTCAAAAATTCTCAACAAAATCCTAGCAAACCAAATTCAGGTGCTTATCAAAAAAAAATAATCCATCATGACCAAGTGAGCTTCATCCCAGAGATGCAGGGATGGTTCAATATATGCAAATCTATAAATGTCATTCACTACATAAATAGAAGCAAAAACAAAAATCGCATGATCCTTTCAATAGACACAGAAAAAGCATTCTACAAAATTCAGCACTCTTTTTTGATAAGAATGCTTAACTAAATGGGCATAGACAGGATGTACCTCAAAATGTTAAAAACCATATGTGAGAAAACCACAGCCAATATCATGCTGAATGGGAAAAATTGAAAGCATTCCCACTTAGAACTGGAACCAGACAAGGTTGCCCTCTATCACCGCTTTTATTCAACATAGAGCTGGAAGTACCAGCCAGAGCAATCAGAAAATAGAAGGAAATCAAGGGCATCCAAATGGGGGCAGAGGAGGTCAAACTATTGCTCTTTGCTGATGATATGATCTTATATATAGAAAACCCCAAAGATTCTGCTACGAGACTACTGGAATTGATAAACAAATTCAGTGAAGTGTCAAGTTACAAAATCATTGTACAGAAATCAGTAGCATTCCTATACGCCAATAACAGTCAAACTGAGAACCAAATCAAAGACTCAATATCTTTTACAATAGCAACAAATAAAATAAACTACCTAAGAATATATTTAATGAAGGAGGCAGAAGACCTCTACAGGGAGAACTATGAAACACTGAGGAAGGAAATAGCAGAGGATATAAACAGGTGGAAAGCCATACCATGCTCATGAGTCAGCAGAATCAACATTGTTAAAACATCTATACTACTCAAAGTGACCTACAGATTCAATACAATCCCTATTAAAATACCAACATCATTTTTCACAAATCTAGAAAAAATATTTCTACACTTCATATGGAACCAGACAAGACCCCACATAGCAAAAGCAATCTTAAGCAAAAAGAACAAATTGGTAAGCATCAATTTATCAGACTTCAAGCTAAACTACAAGGCTATAGTAACTAAAATAGCATGGAAGTGGAACAAGAACAGAGACATAGACCAATGGAACGGAACTCTACAGCATTTGAATATTTGAGTACAGCATGATTATCTGCTGTTTCAGTTGATCCTCTCTAGATGGGTATGGATCATTTGTTACCTTAACAGCATCTTGATTTGGTTAGGTAAGAGAATATAGATTCACAGAAGTAAGTGGTTGAAAAGCAAGAAAACATTTTTCAGGGATGTTGCCAAAGGCGTGAGTATGTTACTGAATTTTTCCATGTTTCAGTTGGATCTTTCTTAGCATCAAACAATGACTTTTAAATGTCATCTACTGAGAACTCAATCAATTCCATCTGTAGTTCTTTAGGTGCCTTGGTGGTATCAACTAGGTGAGGCTGAAATGCTAATTTGAGTGTGATGTGATGATTCTCAAAGTTAGTGAAACTTTCATTGCATTCTCCAATTAATAGTTCTGTAACAGCTGTGTATTCTTCAAATGATTTGCATATATCATCTTGATCATCGATGGCCTTTGCTAACTGGTGAAAATGTTCATCTTAAATTTCCTTTTGAAGAATTGTTTGGAAAAAAGATAGATTGTTTTCAAAATGTTTGGATTTTTTGCCACATATCATAAATAGACTTAATTTTACCTTGCAAAGAAATATTCAAGCCATTTTGATTTGATATGATATCACACATAAATGCTGCATTCAAATAGAAATCTTCTTTCAATAATTCATATTGCTGATTCTGTTCTTGATAAAATTTAACTATCTATTCTTGCAGAGATAAAATTTTGGCTAACACTTGTCCCCACGATAGCCAACGCACTTAAGAATGCTATGGCAAATCCACACTAATATCTCATCATTCAACTTTAGCATGTTATGAAACTGATGATGCAGTGCATTTGCATGAATATAGTTAACAATACTTATAACTTGTTGCATAGTGTCACTTAAAATAGTAGCTTTAGCACAGAGATTTTACTGATGCAAGATACAATGAAAAGAAATGAGAGCATCTGATCTGTTAATACTTTTTTTTAATCTGTGGAATAAACCCTTCATATCTTCCTGTCATGGAAGGTGTATCATCTATATATACACTCACTAAATTTACCAACTTCAGTCCAACTTCAAGACATTTATCTTGAAAAGTTGTTGAAGATATCTATTCCCTGTGCTCTGTGTGCAAGAGTACCCAAAGTAAGTAACTCTTTGTAGCAAGGAAAATCTTCTATTATAAATTGAATGAAGTATAAAACATGCTCTGAGTCAGTAGAATCCAAAACAATTCAATAATATATATTTTCCTTTTGAAGTATTGCATGAAGTTGTTCTGTTAAGTTGAAGGCTAATTCATGCTGCCTATCAGTTATGGTTCTCCTTGAAAGAGGCAGTTGTTTGTCCTTTGAAATGTTATCAGGGTCTGAATATCCTACAACTTCAACAATGCATTCTTTCACAATTTCTACATTACTGAATGACTTCCTTTTTTTCCTGAGTATATAAGCTACTTTATAAATTTCTTCAGTGGCAATATTTCCAGGTCTTATTGCTGCTTGAAAGAATTGTCTTTGCTTTTGTTTTTCGTCTTTTATTTTCTGCAATACAACCTTTTGCACCTGTCCCTCTGATTTAAAATATTTGTGGTCCTTATGAGTGTTATAATGCTGATGAACATTGAATTTCTGTAATGTTGATATTGCCATATCACAAAGCAAGCAAATCATCTTATCTTTAGCAGAAACAAGATAATATTGCAATTCCCAATCCTCATTAAAAAATCTATTTTCTTAATTCAGCTTTTTCTTGGTCTTCTTCGACATGATGGCTGTTAAGCAGACAGAATTAAAAAACATTGTGGAGTTGTGCGACTATTCAGAAATTCCCCTTTAAACAGAAATGCAGTGCACTGTTGTCAAAAGCTGATAACAGACTGGCGTCTGTCTACCCCCATAAACTCACAGCGACCAGTCTTGTGTAGTAGCAGCACCAGTCAGGTGGGGGAAATTAGAACTAAATCATGAATGTACCAGCCATCAACTTAGCCATTATGGCTTACTAATGTTCTAATTGTGCTGATCAGCTGGGAGCATTATTTCATTGAAACTTATTCTTTGGTATTTTAAACATGTTAATTTTAAAAGTAAAATAAAAATACAAAAGATGAACAAAAACGTATTAATAGAAACTAAAGGATTTGTTCTGTAAAATTGAATTCAGTAAAAAGGCAGCGCTTAAGGACCTAGAAGGCCACATATGAACTTAAGGCCATGGGTTTCCCATCCCTATTCTAGGTAAGAGCCTGTGCCTCCAGCCATGTTGGAAATGAAATTAATTGTCTGAGTTCTAGCCAAGAGCCAACATTTCTGCCTTTTTTTTCTATCACTAAGGGATTTCTTGTTTAAAATAATTTATCTCCTTTGGTTTAGTAACAGGAGATTGGGTTTGGAATCCTGAGTTTGGTAAGAAATAAAGTGATACCACATGGTCTGCAGGTTGTGGGGAGAAGCCAAAAGCTTATGTTGGTGTGTAAGGGGGACTCGTGGAGGACCACACACAGCTGTGAACTTCCTGCTGCATGGTTCCTAGGCTGTCCCATGGGCACCGTGCACACTCTAGCCCTTGGAAATGAGGGGAGGGCCTCCTTCACAGGACACAGGACTGCTAGCCACCAGGAGAATGCTTGAGTTTCTATCTGATCAGTCTTAAAAGTTGTGAGTTGTGTGATCTCAAGAGAGCCCCTTCATTCTTCTGGATTTGTGGGATTATATCCATAAAGTAGAACACTACAGTGACCCTGGCATCTTGCTCTCTCACACACTACAGGAGCCCTCTTGCCCTGAAGCCTCAGCTCAGTGGCTTCTTCTCATCATGGTCCTCTTCCCTCAGATACACACAGTTTCACTCATTTATTCCAAATCATTTACATCTATTAGCCTACTTTTAAAAAACTTTATTTTTAGAGCACTTTTGCACTTGTTGAAAAATTACACTAAAAACAGAGTTCCCGTATAGCCTTTCCATCCCCTCCCCCCTCAGTTTTCCCTATTATTAATACCTTGCATTAGTGGGTTACATTTGTTAGAATTGATGAACTGATACTTATACATTATTATTCACTAAATCCCATAGTTTACATTAGAGGTCATTCTTTGTGTTGTGTATTCTATGGATTTAAACAAATATATAATGATATGTACCTACTATTACCATAGTAGGAATAGTACTCATAGTAGGAATAGACTCTTTGCCCTAAAAGGAGTCCCCCAAATTAAACCAAACCAAACCAAACAACAACAACAAAAGCCCTGTGCTCCCTTTACACATCCCTCCCTCTTTTATCCCAAACCCTGGCAACCACTGATTTTTTTTTTACTGTCTTTTCCCAGAATTTCAAATAGCTGGAATCATATAGCATGTAGACTTTTCAGACTGACTTTTTTTCACCTGGTGATACATGTTTAAGGTTCCTCCATGATTTTTAATGGCTTGACAGTTCATTTATTTATCATTGAATATATTAATATTTTGTTTTATTTATGCATTCACCTGTTGATAACTTGGCCACTTCCGAGTATTGACAATTGTGAATAAGGTTGCTATAAATATTCACATGAAAGTTTTCTTATGGATGTAAGTTTTGAACTCATTCGGTTAAAAATCTAGGAGTGCAACGATTGGATGTTGTGGTAAGCCCACATGTAGCCTTGTAAGAGATTGCCAAACTGTATTCCAAAATGGCTGTACTAATTTACCTTTTTATCTTTTAAATTTTAATTGTATGTCTCATCAATATCAAAATGACTGTTTTTTATAGCCCCCTTAATAGAGCCCCTTTGTTGTTAAACTTTCACTGGTCTGATAGGTGAGAAATTATACTTGAGAGTAGTTTTAATTTACATTTCTCTTTGTATGAATGAGTTTGGCATGTTTTCACATGTTTTGGAGTCACATGGTTTTCTATTTCTGTGAACTGGAAATTCATATCTCATGCTTATATTTCAATCAGATTCTTGGTCCTTTTTGTCTCTATTATTAACAGGTGGGTGTATACTACGAATGTAAATCTTTCATCAGTGGTATAAATGCAAATATCTTTCCAAGTTTGACATTTTTATTTTTACTTTACTTGTTTTCTTTTACTACAATAAATTTTCTTTTACTGTAATAAATTTTCTCTATTATAGTCAAATTTATAATTATTTTCCTTATTACTTATTGATTTCGAGTCATAGTTAGAAAAAAATTTCTCTTCTGAGGTTCTAGAAGAATTCATCTAATTCTTTCTAAAACTACCTAATTCATTTGGAATATATCATACTGTAAAATGTGAAAATAGACCAAATTTTTTGTTATTCCATATGTTGATCCATGATCCTAACATCATGTATTAAAAGCTCTACTTTTCTCCAGCTGGTTTTAGAGATGTCATTTTTATATATGCCAAATTTCTATTTGGAATTGTGGACTTTTCCTGGGTTTTATAATTTGTTCTAGTCACCAAAACACACTATTTTCTTTATAGGCAATTTGTAATCTTTTAAAGCATGTTAATATGTGTTCCTTCATATTACTGCAGAAGAATATTTTAATCAACTAAGATATAATTTATGTGCAATAAATGCCACCCATGTAATTTGTACAATTCAATGTACTTTAAGTATATTGACTGTGTAACAAGTGGTACAGTCACAAGGCCAATAATTTCCAACACCAGCACACCTTTCCCATTGCCCTTTTGAAGTCTCTTCCTCTTCTGCCCCAAGTAACCAATGATATGCTTTTAGTCAATGTAGGCTAGTTCACATTTTGTGGAATTTAATGGAAATGAAAACATGCTGTATTTACTCTTCTGTATCTCACTTCCTTTACTCAGCATAATTATTTTCAGATGAATATTGTGTGTCAGTAATTTGGTCTTTTTTATTATTAAGTAGCATTTCATATTATGTTTAAAGTTCATTTTATTTATCCATTTACTTGTTGATGGACATTTGATAGGTTCCAGTCATGGCTCTTAAAAATAAAACTGCTATGAACATTCCTATACAGTAAGTCATGTGGTAGGTGTATGCTGAATTTTGTAAGAAACTGCAAATAATTTTGTAAAGTAAATGTACCATTTCACATTTCATCAGGGTTCCAGTTGTTGCAAGTTTTCATTGTCAATGGCCAGTGTTAGTAGTCTTTTTTGACTACTATAATGGTATATACTGATACTACTTGGTGATTTTAATTTGCATTTCTCTTATGATTCATGAAGTTGAACATCTTTTAATCTATCATTTATAGATTTCCTTTTATGAAGAGTGTGTTCAAATTTTTGCCTTTTAAAAAATTATGTATTTGTCTATTATTATACTTCATATATTCTGGGTATATACATATTATAAACTTTTTTTCTCATGTTGTGCCTTACTTTTAATTTCATAAAATACAAACATTTTTGAATTCATTACAATTATAGTTATTGTTTTAAGTGGTTTGTGTACTAAATGTCCAAACTAAGAAATCTTTGCCTACCCCAAAGTTGCAAAGTTTTTTTTCTCCTTTTTTTGAGGTTTTATCTTTAACATTACATTTATGCTCCATCCCTTGTAAATGCTGTATGTTATGTGATGTATGGGTTTTCATATGGAAGTCCAGTTGTTTCAGCATGATAAGTTGTAAAGAATTCGCATTCCTCATTGTCAAACATCAATTGGCCATATATGTGTGGGTCTATTTCTAGACTCTCCCTTTGGTTATACTTATCTGTATGTACATTTTTTCACCTACATCACACAGTCTTGAAATCAGTAGTGTAAAATTTCCATCTTGATTCTTCTTTTTCAAGTATACTCTTTTAGCTTGTTTGAATATCCACATAAATTTTAGAGCCAGCTTCTCAAAGTCTGAACTTTTTTTTCTACATGAAAACCTGGTAAAATTTTAATTAGAATCAAGTTGAACATTTAGATCAATTTGCAAAAAAATTGAGTTTTTAAATTCAGGAAAATAATATTTCTCTGTATTCATTTAGGTCATCTTTAATATACCTTAACAATATTTTGTAGCTTCCAGTGTGAATAACTTATGCATCTCTTTTTAATTTTTCTAAGTATTTTGTGTTTCTTAATGGTATCATAAATAGTAATTTTTATTTTTATTTCTAATTAGTGCTAGTATACAAAAATACATTTGATATTTGTATGTTTACATTGAATCTCAAACCTTTCTAAATTCACTTTATTGGTTGTTTTGTAGAATTCTTAGGTGTTTTTTGTGTAAACAATCATGTCATCTTCAAATAGGGTGAGTTTTAGTTTTTCTCTTCCAGTCTTTATGCCCTTTGTTTCTTCTTCTTGCCTGTTCTTAATAGGTAGGATCTTTTATTTAATTCATAATAAAACTGATAATCTGGAAATCCTTATTTTATTCTTCCCATTTTGAAGAGCATTAAGTGTTTCACCTTTAAATATATTTGGTTTTTTTGTTGTATTTTTAAAGGAATTTGTCCATTTCATGTAAGTTGTCAAATTTGTTGGGTGATGTGATCATTATATTATGTTATTACACTTTTAAAATCTATTGATTCTGTAGTGATATTCCTTCTTTCCCTCCTGGTATTGGTGATTTGTTTTATCCTTTTCCTTGTTTAGTCTAGGTAAATGTTTAACAGTTTGTTGACCTATAAAAGAAAAACTGTGCTTTTGTTAATTTTGAACATAGGATCCTTTATGCTGTAAGCTTTAGGCTTCATATGAAGTCCATAAATAGAACAAGATACTCAAGAAGACAAAGATATATATGTGCATGTGTGAGTATGTGTGTGTGTATGTGTGTGTTGCTTTCAACCATCATATATATTTTAAAGAAATGAAGAGGGAAAATTCAGCCATTTATTTTTTCCAGATATTTACCATTTCTGATTCTTGTCATTTTTTCCCTAAAGATCTGAGTTTTACTCCAATGTCTTTGCCTTTCAGCCTAACACATTTATTTATCATTTCTCGTAGTGAGACCTGCTGCTAACAAGCTATTTTCTTTTATCAAAAAATGTTTCTTGAGGGATGTTTTCAGTACATATAGAAATTTTGATTAGTTTTTTTCCCCCTTAAATATGCTTCTGTTGTCTTAAAAATCATAATTTATGAGTAGTCCATGTCATTAAAATTATAGTGCACTTGTCATTTTTGTCTGTCTGCTTTCAAGATTTTATCTTCATGTTTGGTTTCCAACAGTTTGAAAATGCTGTGACTTGGTATGCATCTCTTCATATTTGTTTTCTTTTTTTTTTT
>VBSM01002223.1:13696733-13710545 GCA_008086735.1 Cheirogaleus medius | reverse complement strand
ACACCCTTTTATGATAAGAATGCTCAACAAAATAGGCATAGACAGGGCTTACCTTAAAATGATACAAGCCATATAGAGACAAACTCACAGCCAATATCATACTGAATGGGGAAAAATTGAAAGCATTCCCACTTAGAACTGGAACTAGACAGGTTTGCCCACTATCTCCACTTCTATTCAACATAGTGCTGGAAGTCCTTGCTACAGCAATCAGATAAGAGAGCAGAATTAAGGGTGTCCAAATTGGAGAAGAGATCAAACTCTCACTCTTTGATATGACATGATATTATACCTAGAAAACCCCAAGAATTCAACCAAGAGACTCCTTGAATTGATAAACGAATTTGCTAAAGTCTCAGGATACAAAATCAATACACAGAAATTAGAGGCATTCATATACGCCAACAACAGTAAAAGCGAGAACCAAATCAAAGACTCAAGTCCCTTCAAAACACCAACAAAGAAAATAAAGTACCTAGGAATATATTTAACTAAGGATGTAAAAGACCTCTACAGGGAGAACTATGAAACACTCAAGAAGGAAATAGCAGAGGACGTAAACAGGTGGAAGAATATATCATGCTCCTGGGTCGGCAGAATCAACATTGTTAAAATGTCTGTACTACCCAAAGTGACCTAAAGAGTCAATGCAATCCCTATTAAAATACCATCATCATTTTTCACAGACATAGAAAAAATAATTTTACACTTCATGTGGAACCAGTGAAGACCCCGTATAGTAAAATCAATCCTAGGCAATATAAACAAAATAGGAAGCATCAATTTACCAGACTTAAAACTATACTACAAGGCTAGAGTAATTAAAACAGCTTGTGAATAGCACAAGAACAGGGTCATTGACCAGTGGAACAGAACAGAGAAACCAGATATAAAACCATCCTCATATAGCCAACTAATCTTCGACAAAGCAGACAAAAATGTACACTGGGGAAAAGAATCCTTATTCAATAAATGGTGCTGGGAAAACTGGATAGCCACATGTAGAAGACTGAAACAGGACCCACACCTTTCACCTCTCACAAAAATCAACTCACGCTGGGTAACACACTTGAACCTTGGGTGTGAAACTATTAGAATTCTAGAGGAAAACGTTGGAAATACCCTTCTAGACATTGGCCTAGGCAAAGAATTTATGAAAAAGACCCCAAAGGCAATCACACCAGCAACAAAAATAAATAAATGGGACCTGATCAAATTAAAAGCTTCTGCACAGCCAAAGAAACTGTCAAGAGAGCAAACATACAACCCACAGAATGGGAGAAAATTTTCGCAAGCTACACATCCGACAAAGGGCTGATAACTAGAATCTATTTAGAACTCAGGAAAATCAGCACGGAAAAATCAAACAACCCTATCAAATGTGGGCAAAACACATGAACAGAAACTTTTCAAAAGAAGACAGAATAATGGCCAACAAACATATGAAAAAATGCTCAACATCTCTAATCATCAGGGAAATGCAAATCAAAACTGCAATGAGATATCACTTATCTCCAGTAAGAATGGCCTTTATCAAAAAGTCCTCAAACAATAAATGTTGACATGGATGCGGAGAGAGAGGAACACTCCTACACTGCTGGTGGGACTGCAAACTAGTTCAGCCTCTGTGGAAAGCAATATGGAGATACCTTAAAGCGATACAAGTAGATCTACCATTGGATCCAGCAATCCCATTACTGGGCGTCTAGCCAAAAGAACAAAAGTTGCTCTATGAAAAAGACACCTATACTCGAATGTTTATAGCAGCACAGCTCACAATTGCAAAGTTGTGGAAACAACCCAGGTGTCCATCAATACATGATGGTATTATCAAAATGTGGTATATGTATATCACGGAGTACTATTCAGCTTTAAGAAACAATGGTGATACAGCACCTCTTGTATATTCCTGGATACAGCTGGAACCCATTCTACTAAGTGAAGTATCTCAAGAATAGAAAAACAAGCACCACATGTACTCACTAGCAAATTGGTATTAACGGATCAACACCTAAGTGGACATATAGGAATAACATTTATCAGGTGTCCGGCAGGTAGGAGGGGGCAGGAGGGGATGGGTATATAGAAACATAATGAGTGAGATGTGCAATGTTTGGGGGATGGTCATGCTTGAGGCTCTGCCTCAAGGGGGGAGGGGGGCATGGGCAATATACTTAACCATAATATTTGTACCCCCATAATATGCTGAAATTTAAAAAAATGGGGATAATAAAAAAAAAGAAGCTAGACAAGATAAAATGAAGCCCAGGAGAAGAATGAAAACAATATAGATCAGAGTAGAAATCAATGAAATAAACCAGAAAAACAACAGTGAAAAATTAGTGAAATCAAAGGCTGATTTAATTAATCTCTACCTAGACTGATATGGACAATAGAAAGAAGACACAAGTCAACAATATTAGAAATGTACACATAATTATACATAAGGAGAGAGTAATGAATGATGTATGAAATAAGTAACAATAGTCAAATTTATGAGTGTTCAATATGGAGCTAGGATTCATGTACAATATCAGCTGAACTCTACAGCTACCCTATAAGATAGACCTGATTATTATCTTCCTTTATCTATGGGGGTATGAGGGTAAGGAAATTTTAATAACTTGCCAAAGATGCACAGCTAATAAGTAGTAGAACTGGGATTGAATCCAGATCCCTGTGACTCCATATTCAGAGCTCTGAATATCTGCAACATATTGAAAATTTGTTGATAAAAGTATTGATTTTTGATAAATTTTAGCTTCCATAAATGTTTGTTACGGATATATAATGTAAAAGAAGTGAAACACAGAGGAAAAAAAATAACTTCTGTCTACAGTGATGAGGGAAGGGCTTAAGAGCATGTTATCTGGATTAATTCTGTGAACTAAAAATCAAACCCCTTGTTGACTGAATGGACTTGCTTCAGCCAAGGGGTCCCAGAGAAACCTTAAAACTGAGTTCCCAACCATGACAAAATGGGAGGTATAAAGCACAATTGCACATGTGCATGTTTACTCTTTTCATAAATACTCTTGACTCTCCCATAGCTTGTTAAATATGTATATGTAGCCACCCTGCTCAGTATAAAATCCTGTTCCCTTTGTCCCTCCCTTGAAGTACATATTCCTGGGAGTCCTGATTCCCAGTCTGCCAGAATGGCTACCATAGGCTGAAACTTTATGAGAAATAAAGCTCTCCTTTTTTCAAATTATAAACCTTGTTTTATTTTTAGTTAACCTCTCTTAAGGAATAACTTACACAAATTACAACTTTGAATGGTATAAGGCAAATGGAATATGACATTAATACTGTAGAAGATTGGGGAGTGAGCTTGATAAGTTTGTTGAACACAGATTTTTCTTGTCCTTGAATGAAGAAATGTAGACTTTGTCCTGTTATCTATAAACACCAGTTCATTGCAGTCATTTTGAGAAAGATGTAGACATGATAAAAATAAGACTTTAAAATGATAATACACATCACCATTTTTCACATTTCTGTATACTCGTGGTGTATAGGTAATATTTCAAATGGTGCTGGGTATACTAGACATTAGAAAATTTGCTTGAGGGCTTCAGATCCTAGAGTAATTGAGCAGGAGCAAGAATAAAAAAGAATGAGCAGAAGTCTCAAAAATCAGGCAAAGAAGCAGGAGGAATAGAAACCATGCAATGCCTCAGATCACAACCCTGGAAAGACTGTTTTATGCTGGTATTTATCTTAAAATATAGAAGAATCTTAGGTTTGGAGAGGTCATCAGTCTCAGTCTTACTGCCGAGGATAGGAACCTCTCTATAACTTTGTCTGACCTCCGTTGGGTCATCAGGAAGTCACCATTTCTCAAGGCTACCCATCTGTGAGGAAGAGACAGCCAGCTATCCGTAAATTACAGAGGCGCTAAGAGTACAGGAAAGACTATAATCAATGAAGGTGATCACAAATATGACTACTACTAGTGTACTGACATTATTTCATGCAAAGATTACTTACTATGCATCAGACAGCTCTCCTGTATTATTTCAGTGATTTCTTCTGATAATGGTATAATTGGTTGTCTATAATTACCTTACTTTATGTGATAGAAAAACTCCGTCTTAGGGAGTTAAAGTTATTTACCAAAGGTGACATATATTATACTACGTATAATTGATTTTGAAGATTGAGAGGTAAGTGAAAAGCATTTCTTCCCGCCCTTTACTCTTGACTTGGCTAGGAGTGTGGAAGGCTGCAGGAAGATGAAATTTCAGTTAAACTTTTATTTATGAGAAGAAAAGAGAGGATATTACCTACAGACACTTCTGCTAGTCTGTTAGCCCTTTGAATGTTAAGATTTAATGTTCTCTTTCAGACTTTTGAGCATTTTGATTCTCCCCACTATAAAACAATTATTACAAAACAATTATATTTCTATTTTCATGATATGGGCATACTTATGCTTATTTTACTATTGTCCCTAGCATGGTGTTTCATAGAAGCCACAGAAGCCACATTGACTCCACAGTGGAGGGGGCTTTGTGTGAAAAGGTGACCAGGTAGAAAACAAAATTTAAAAATTACATTAATAAAAGGAGTGGCTCAGATTCCTCCTCACCCCTGTCAAGACAAAATTATAACAAATTTAGTTATAGATCTGATTGGCTTTTATTTTTATTCATTATTATTCATGAATCTGGCAGTCTCCATTCTACAAAATAGAATGAGAGCTCCCACAGGGCAATGGCAGAACAGTGGATTTTGTAAGGTGAGGTCAAGGAAATGGAACAGTAGGAAAAAATAGCTGATTGACTAACATCAGGTTAATTACTTGTAAGGGTTAAAGCAGAGGGGACTTCCTTATTACTTGGACTCATGTAGAGTGGACTATCCTGCTTTCAGGAAAGAATGATCTGTTTTAGGATCTATATGCTTCCTTAAAGTTTCAGTTTAATTATGTGGCATTTGGCATGAGTGACTCCACTTTGGTTTGGTCTAGTCTGTTGGAGCCTAGTGCGGGACACATTGGACTCCCCCACCCACCACCACTAAACAATTATTGCAAAACAATTATATTTCTATTTTAATAATATGGTCAGATTTATGTATGTTTTACCATTGCCCTTAGCATGGTGTTACATAGAAGCCATAGAGGATGCATTTATTGCATAGGGAAGGAGGATTTGTGCTAAAAGGTGACCAGGTGGAAAGCAAAGTTTAGAAATAATAAAGGAGTGACATGGATTCCTCCTTACCCAAAATTGCTGAGGAGAAACAGGGCAACTGAACACTTGCCTTTGCCTGGGTCTGCTCCTGCCTGCCAGCCCTGGTCAGTGAAAACTCTCACAATTCACTTGCTTAATTGTGTGCATTCAAGGATGGCCTCCAATTGTTCAAAAGGGATGAAACCAAACTTTACAGGATTGAAATGACAACTGCATTAAAGCACATTTATTCTTAGTTTTTCAAGATTTTGATAAACACCAACTATAAGTGAAGGAAGAAAATGGTATTTAATTGAATTCAACATTTATTTCAATAGAATTGTAGAAAGCCCGAGTTGGAGCAAGTCTTTGTATATTCTGTAGTTAACTCACCTCCATTTGCAGCTGACTTTGCTGTAAGTGATATGCAGAGATGTCTGGTATTCTTAGCCTGTCAGATAGGGGGAATGCACCATCATGACACAGTTAGCTGAGTAACTAATCACACTAGAATCTCTGAAAAACACAGTTCAGATGGCTCATGTTAACCACTACAGAGAAACAATTACTAACAGAGAGAAACTAATGGTTATCTCAACCAAAATAATAAATAATACTGATAAACGAGAATAACACATTGCCTGATATTGAAGAGTGTGTGTGTCCCTACTGTGCTCATTCTTGGGGATGTTGATGATTATGCCATTAACTCAGTAGAGCTTGAGATCTCTGGTTGTGGTAGTTGATCTCCCTAGATTTACAATTATCTAGTTCATATTATCTCAATTTATGAACTTTAGCAACTCTATTGCATATAAAGAAAATCTCTTGGGACCAAGTAATTTGACTTTGTTATAATTGTTAAGAACAAAAAAACAACAAAATAATTGTCCCTTACTTCTCTGTGCTGGAGGCTACAGATACAACACATGCCTTCCCTCCAGCTTCTATAATTCTAGTCCTAATAAAGCAGCACGGTGCTTCTCAAAGCATCAGCCTCACCTGTGAACCCATTAGAAATGCACATTTTCAGGGTCCCACCTTGGATTTGCTGAGTCAGAAACTCTGAGAATGTGTTCATCATGCAATGAGGCCTCCAGGTGACTCTGACCCTCAAGTCTGAGAACCACTGTTGTAGTCCAGTGCTTACCAGAAAAAAATGCTGTGATGATTTAACACTCAATAAAATGTAGGGACAGCTTTCAAAATACCACACCTATGTAAATAAAGTAGCTGCTTATCTGCACCAACCCCTCAAAATAAAATATTATTTTTTTTTTCCTTTTAGTTACCAACATATCCCCCTAAAGAGATTGGGAAGTGGAGGGTAAGAATGAATGAAACTAGCCTTTATTTAATATCTGGTATGTGTCCAACATTGTCCTGAGCCTTTCCAATTCAATATCTCTAATCCTTACCAAGAACCATATGAAAAAATCAGCTTCACTCTTTTTATAAAGATCAGGAACCTGAGCGATTGTGACTTATCCAAGTGGCAAAGCTAGCGTGTTTGTTTTCTGTGGTCAAAATGCAAATGCTTAAACAAGTCACACGAGTAATATAAATGAATGAAGTGAAACATAGTGTAAATGGCAAAAGGTAGAAATTTATTGGTAAAGGGCAACTGATCCTCAGCATTGATTTTTGAGAACATTAGAGAGTGTGGGAAGGATGCATTTTTTTAAAGGCAGCGGATGCTTCTCAGTTTTTTCAAGTTGTGGCTACAATATTGTGTACCCAGTGTTGTCCGATCTGATTTTTTTTCCCCAAGGAAAGCTTAAAATTAAGATTTTTAATATTTCTTTATTTTAAATGTTGGTATGTAAAATATGTACATTCAAAGTAAACACATCTGTTATTTAAGTTTGTTCAGGTAGCAACCTCTGATAGTGATGTCGAAACCCAGAAGCCTGTTTCTTTCTGATGTCCATGCTATTCTATCTGCCACCATGGAAAATTTCCCTTTGGTATTTATCTTAGCATTTGCTCAGGCCAGTGTCTAGTATTTCATCCCCTGGGCAAGAAATACAGACTTCTGTATCTAACGAAGCTCAATATTCTCTGCATATCAGGGATAGTAGGGCACCTGTTATGGGGAAGGGCATCTAACCAGATCACCCCTTCAGTCCTCTGGACCAACAGGATGTTTGTGCCATGGGATCTCCGCACTGGCAAGACACGATGGCTGTCTCATTGTCAAAAACCAGGCGCAGCAATCAATATTTCTGTAATTACTAAGCCTCCTGTTTGGCATAACTAAAAAGGTAATGCAATTGTGCGCTAGTTCTGCAAACAGAGCTCTTCTAAATTCTTCTTTTTATCCTTCTTTACATATTTATTAGAGCATTTTGGATGGACCCACGCAAACTGGCTGAGAGTAACCGGTGGAACGAGCCCCACTGTTGTCTGCTTTCCCTAGACCATCAAACTATCAGTGGAGATTGGACAGGTCCTGATGAAATAAATGTTGGCTGCTGACTCGTCCAATTTTGCTGCGCTCCTTCGTGTCACTGCTGCAGGATTGCCCAAGATTGAGATATTTGCAAACTGTCATCTTTCATAAATATCTGCCTTGAATGACACTTTCTCCTGTTCACACTTCTCTTTGAAATGCACCTGGCTGGCTCCTAGCCTGAGGAATTTCATTGCTTGTGATAGGTGATTAGCAAAGGGATGCTTCCTCCTCCTGGTGCCCAGCCCTTTTCTCCCCCCTTCCTTCCGTACCCCATGCTCCTCACCTTCCCCCCTTCCTTGCCTTCCTCCCCACCTCCTTTGGGAAGGGCCTGAGTCAGAGCTCTGGAATACTAAAGACAGCAAATTTGTCAGAGGTGTTATAAAGCTACTCCAAAAAATACTTTCATTCAACTTATCAAAATTGCAATGTTTAACAAACAACCAGAAGTTTGTCAAAGCTTTTCAATGAATTTAACCTCCTCTTAACACACAGTTCTCTAAAATCTCCAGGGGAGATCACACAATGTTAATATGCTTACAGGAATGGATATTGTCTTTTTAAATGCCCTTTTGGCTCTAACCTCCAACTGCAATGGAAACAGCATGTAGTAATGGCAAAGTTAGTAACAATATTCATTATCATTTTTATAGCCTGCTTTTTGTTTGTTTTTTGGGTTTTTTTTTAAGATTGATGTAAGAGCCCCCTGAAGCGGCCAATGCTGCCACCACACAAACGAATCAATATGCTTGCACATAAATGTTGGAATTAATATAAGCACTGAGATATCAAATTCAAATCTCCAACTGGAAAAGGGTCACTACATTAAATGGAATTACCCCTTATTAGAAATGAATATGTAGAGATTATAGGATAATCAAACATTCTCAGTTCCTTATGTATCTGATCATATTTCCCATGCATAATTTACCTGAAAGAGGTTTAATACCTTAATGTAGGATTTTTAAATCTATTTGAACTGGAGAAGTTTTAATCGGTAGGATTAAGAGAAATTCTTATTTTCAGTAAAATCTTGGTAGATTTTTAATACACATAAATAATATAATTTAGCCTGTAAAATCTTTAACAACCTTATTTTTGCTGCCAGATTTTCCAATTTTTCCACTTGTTATCAACTGAAAATTATTTTAAATCTAGTGCTAAATGAATAAACATGTCTCTATGTGATAAGAGAATAGCCAAGTTGTATTTTAAAAAGAAAAATGCAGTTTTGCCCAATGTACTGGCAATTGTGTATCAATATTTCTCATTTGTATTGCAAAGCTGTGCCGACAACGTTATCAATGTAATAATATGTAATACTACAATATACTATTCCACACTATAATATGACAATAATATGAGATATATGCTGCTGGATCGATTTCCACTAAAATTTTTCCAGTTGTTACAGAAGATTTTTAGTTTAGTATTTATATAATGTAACTAGCATGCAACATTTATAAGCTCACATAGGACTTACAATATGCAGTTTAAAGCATATTCTTTTTTAAAGCTTTACAGTATTTATGTTGTATGATTATATGTTTATTTATGGGATATTCTATATTTTAATTAAATCTTTGACACATATCTGACAAGGATGGATTTAGAGTGAGCAATTGATAGAAATTTAAGGAGTGTTTTATTCAGTCTTAGAAATATAATTTAACCATGGTATATAGATAAAAATTATGCACATCACTGGAATGGAAAAGTTCAGAAATTTAATTAATTTTCACATATCTCATTGGTTGAAGAGAGGTTTTATCATATTAAATTAAAATTTCCATATTAAAAGTTAATTTCTTTTCTGTTAATGCTATCTATACCAGAAATAGCAAAAATGGGACCCCAACTATTCAGTTACTTTCACTGGCAGATTTTAGAGTTTTGATCCTACACCAATCACTGAACAATTCTAAGAATTTCTACAAATTTTATCTCATGTGATCTTCACAATCACTCTGTATGGAAAGGAAGAGCTATAATTTCATTTTTCAGATATTTAAACTTGACACGAGAGATCAAAGGAAAACATGTATTTGTCTGGTTAGTGGTGAAAGTGGGTGCCTAACCTGTCTCTTGACCACAGTCCTGTTTTCATATTTTTCAATGTAGTTTATTTCATATTTTAGGTAATTGGCCATCATTACTGTGCTAACTCAGCACAATACAAAACTCCAGCGTCCTAGCAATTGTAAACCTTATGTGTACATAAAGTTTGGTACTTTACATCAAATTTGAGGCTTTCTAAAACCTGCACAATTTTATCTGTTTGGGATTTTGTGCTTGAGACTTTTGATGGCTCTAGAATACAAGCTCTTGCTAAAGCCATAAGGATGAAGACATGAATATAATTTGTTTATAATGTACTATAGCTGAGGTATTGATAGTTATTTCTTGTTCCTAGACCTAAATAATCAAAAGTTGTATGACAACATATCAGGAATATCAGAAGGGATTCCTACATTGATAAAAAAAAGTGACTATTTTAGACTCAGATAACTTATGAAATCTTCCAACTCTAAGATTGCAAATCTACAAGAAGTTATACTAACAATTTTCTTTAATCAATTCTTCAATAAAACTTGCATTAATGAATTTTTAAAGCATTTTCCAAGGATTAAGTTGAGTTTTTTACACTATTGATTTGGATTTCTAATAGAAGTTTGTATACTTCAAATATTTAATCTCCATTTATTTTCCTGACTTAGAAGCATTAATGGGTCCTGATACAGGGTGGAGCAAACTTCTACTTCTACAGTAAATCAATAATAAACCCATTACAGAGATCCTTTTTATGTCTTTCAATTTAATTCTGAAATTTGCTATTTAATGATTATCCTTGTATCATAGAAGAGGTATATGTCTACTCAAGGGCTAATTTCCGCCACCAACAACAAGCCAAGTATTAAATACTACTTGAATATACCCTTGAGTTATCATCAAACTAATACATACTTATTAATTGCCTTTATTGATGTATTTTCATCAGTCATTTTCTAATGCTATTGTTCAATATTCTTGGAAGTTATTTAATCCACTTTTATAACTTAGGCACTTTCCTTCAATTTGAAAAGTCAAATGAGAAGAAAAATGTTTGTCTCAAATAAAAACAAGATATTTTCTTATTCAGAAAGCACATTATAAAGATGCATATAACAATGTTAACGACTGGAGAAAGGGCTATAGTCTCATTACCAAATTATTGCATATATGCTGTATTGACATTATCACTAAACTGGTAGTTATAAGATGACTTAAAGGGGTGAGATCACTATGATAATTTTGCATAGGTTGCTAGCAAACATAGAGAATGATATTTTGTCTCAATTCTCTTCAAAGACTCAAGGAGTAAAGATAGTGCTAAATTGAAAAAAACCCCACAAAATCTCAAGTATATTGCAGATGCATCTTTCCTTTCAAATGCTGTTTGCCAAGACTAATCAGGTTTGTCTAAAATATTTGACATGATAACTAACTTGTTTATTGACTAGTAAGTTAAGCAACTGGAGTCACTAATAAAGGAAGAATATTTTTACCACCTCTGACACCTAAGAAAACAATGTAAAAGTTGGATAGAAAATCACAGTCCAACGCTTAGCACTTTAGTAGACCCAGAGTAGATGCTCATTACATATTAGTTGAATAAAGAAATAAATGAATCAATTAGATAATGTATTGGAATTTTTGATGAATCAAAAATAGCTGCCATTCCACTATTGTTCAGTAGCATATCAATTTCACTTCTAATTCATGGCCGTATTTATTTTTAGAGTGTCTCCTACATAAAAGGCTTCTCACTATGTGCCAGAGTGGACATAAGAATATTAATAAATAAGACACAGTTCTTGACCTGAAGGAGCTTATAGAATAGCATTTTTTTTTCTTTCATAGGATTTAGTGAATCTTAAAAAGAACTCAAATTCTATTGTAAAAAAAAATAGCAGCTGTAATTGCAGGGTAGAGATTCTGGACCTATGAGTTTGCAACATGTTTCTTTTGTGAGTTCACTGCTATCAAATAGAATATTCTGTATTTGTTTTGAAATGAGAACCTTCAATACATTGCCAGCATTTGGAAATCTCATTTGCATATGGGGCCGCCTGGTTTCCAATGGCCAGATAGATCCTGACTAGGTGCCAAGTAACGTTTAGGGCCCATGAAATTCATTGCTACTATTACCTCTGGCATGGTTTTAGGAAAAAAAAAATCCTTGCCCAAAAATAAACCTCATCTCCTGCCTTTATTTGGCCTCATAAGCTACCAATGTGAAGTTTTGAGTGTCTGATCCGAATGAATGAAGAGACCAATGAACTCTAAGGTTTTTTCCTGCTTCATTATTTTGAGGCACGAATGCTTCCATACTTACTTATTGTTTAATGTATTCTGCTTGTATAAAACCACAAGTGTACTCCTATTTTCTAACTAACCTTCTCCTAATTAGGCCCTGTACATTAATGTTGGCTTTCACATGAATGACTCACTTTACTAGAGCGAGATTCATATCATTGTTCAAAGGCACACACTCCTAGCTTCACAGTAGTGTGATTATGGGCCTCAAATTTATCTCTGTACATGTAGAGGCACTTTAAAATCTGAACACCACTTCCCGGACACACAAACACAAATGTACACAAAGACGCCTATGCACATTATTTCTTCTCTGAGTTAATCAAATGTAAAAGGGTTGACTAGGAACTAAATTCAATATCATGGGAGGAATTTCTGGCCCTTGGAACACAAAAAAAGACTGCATATTCACATGAAAAGCAGAGTGAATACCCAGAAAATTAAATTTCAAGCAATGGTTCACCCATTACCATTGTTAGTCTTAAACCTTTGTTTCATGTTTCCTTTGTATTCTTCCTGGGTTATTTTCTCAATGGTGATGAAAATAAACATATAAACAGGGAATACAGATATAATGTAATATTTTTCGAATGTTTTCAATTAAGCAGCAGCTGCCGTTACCAAGCTATCATCTCTGTTGCTATGGGGGTTTTGTGTGTGTGTGTGTGTGAGTGCAGGACTGGTTACTTTACCACACTCATCCCATCGCTAGAGCTGTTATACAGCATCTCTGTTAACATTGTTAATCTAACAGGGCTCTGAAAGTAGCACCATCTTCTCTATTAAATGTACCTGTGGTTGATAGCTCAAGGTCTCTTCCTGTGAAACGAGTTAAGATTACCACGAGGTAGATGAGATTTATAGGACAAAGAGAATCCAAAGGTTAAGCATCTTGTTGGCATTTTAAGACCCACTGAATTGGCTATGCTTCCTCAGTTTCCCCAGTATAACTAAGAACAAATGAGGCAGAAGGTACCTAAATTAAAGGGAGTACCAGCCTCCCAGTACACAGTGCATGGAGAGCTGGCACTTCATGCACACAGGACCACCCTTCAGTGACAAACCACTCAGAGAACAGACAAAGTTCAAGAGCTAAATCTCACAGATCCAGCTCCTGGTTTCATTGCTGGCATAACAGGAATGTTGGAAACGGTCTTTGCTGAGTGAATGAACCCATTCAATGGGTATCTGCTTGTTACCCAGCTTTTCAGTTTCTTTGAAAAAGGGAGTATAGTAATTCCCATCCCCCAATCTCAAGCCCTTGCACCCTCATCTATGCCTTTAAATTCCAAAGTAGCAAATTATTACATTCATGAATGGGTAGACTTATTCCTTTGGCCTGGGCTTATTTTTCATCCTCAAATCCCTCAACTTATTTCAAAATCTACAGAGGGGTATCTCTTGTTTATCCCACAGTGATGTGTATCTCCCCCTGGGCTTTGAGGAAACTTCTCAAATGTTTTGGCTTTGATATCTGTGACCTGCTTTGTTCTATCCTTCAGCTGAACAAATGAACTAAGGTAAAGCTTTACTTACACTGTTGGGAAAAATAGCATGATAGATTTTATACTGGATGTAGTTTTGCTACTAGGTGCCTTCTCACTGAGAACAGGAGTTATATCTTATTCTTCTTTCTATGTCCTGTAGCATCTTGCATATAATAAATGCTCAATAAACATACTTATTACAAGAGATTAGAGAAGAGGCTTTAAAAGCCCATCCTGCCCTGTCTGTTATACCTTTATCTGCAGCCACAGAGAATAATACTGCTCTGGGTTTCTTAGCCATGGTCCCGGTTGTTTAAAAATAGCTCCTGGCCAGCCA
>VBSM01002223.1:13685024-13696505 GCA_008086735.1 Cheirogaleus medius | reverse complement strand
AAAAAAAAAAAAAAGGCTCCTGTGCACTTTACAGAATTTTCTTTCTGTTTCAAAGCACTTGAAGACCCAATGTAATTTTATTCCCAGAATGAATCTTGTGCTTATGAATATTTTGTGGACAAATTGTCTTCCCTAAACTGGTTATTGATAGAGCAGGGGCTAGAATTTAGGTTTCCTGATCATGCAGTGGGCTGTGAGTGAGAAATAAACTTTTGTTGTGGGGAGACACATTTCTGGGGTTGTTCCTGAAGAAAAGTGATAGCTTTTCCTGACTAATGTAGTTTTTTTTTTCTGCTATACTATTCTGTTATTTCTTCATAATATTTGTATATTTTTCTTTAGTTAGTTCTATGTCTTCCATGTGCTTATTTTCAAGGTTCAGAATAGAATTTACTGAAAAGGAACACACACACACACGCATACATACCTACCTACACACACATCTACATACAATCACACATTCCCTCCTACAGAATAGATAATGCACAGTGGAAAAGAAGTCTACTATTCATGCCTGACCTTTTCTATAAGAGAAATGGAGAGCAAGTTCTTGGTCACTGTTACCTTACCACAGGGTTCAGCATATAACCTGTCATCCAGCAGGAAATAAGTAAATGTTTATTACAGGAAATGGGCATAAAAACAGGAGGCTGAAGCTCTGAAGACAGCTGCCACTGCAGTGCAGAGGGGAGATACTACATTGAGGGTCAGGAAGCCTGAGTGTCATGTTCTGCCTTCTCATCAAATAACTGTGTGACTTTGAGCAAATTTCTAAAGATTGTTAAGTTCCCATTTCTTTGCCTATAAAGGCAAGAGTTGAATTTGATGATCTCTGAAGCCTATTCTAGCTTTATACTTCCATCTCCAGTGAAGCTCATCTACTCCAACTTATTTTTCACAAAATTTTATCCACTTGTGAAGCTGCTCGGTATGGCTGGCATCGTGCTTTCTTCACATTTCAAGGAATTTTCTACTTCCTCGCTTTACTGGATAGACAATCTTTCCTGTTTGTGGCTGACTTTTGTTAGCTTGGTGTCAAGCTTTTTCCTCAAGATTCTGGGCTAACAAAATGTCTTCAGCTCATACAACATGAAGATTTTTCCACTGGAAGAAGATTTCCATAACATGAATGCAGCTTCTAGTAATGTGATGTTTTCAGGTGTTGGCCACAAGGCCCAGCTAGTCATGGAGCAAGGTCACTGCTTCACGCGCACTAAACTATGTACTAAGAACCCTCACCCCCCACCTTTGTCTGCATTTCCATCTATTTATGATTCCAGGTAGAGAGGTATAATGGCATGCTATCTTCAAAGGGCCATATTTCACACTGATATGATACTATGGGAATAGATAAAATGATTGAATGATTGCTTACTGATGTACCCCTTCTATGTACCAGACACTTTCATGATGAAATCGCTCAGCAGCTCTGGGAGGTGTTATTTCATCTTTACAGGTGCTGAAATTAAAGGTCAGAATACTAGTCATTTGGCCAACCAAAATCTCTACTCTGTCTTGCCTCCTCACAGTTACAAAATTGCAGCAAGTCCCCATAATAATAATCCCTGGTAGTGGAGCCCTGATTTTTAACACTTAGGAGTAATGCATTTTAGAAAGAGCAAAGCTCTGGACTTTAATAAAACAAATTTCTTTTTTATGGTTTCTTACCATTGACTGTAGCATCTTTTCAATATCATTTAAGAAGCTTTTTTTTGACCAATATCAATATGGCATTTAACGTAACAAGATAAGCATAGCTTTTTGCAAATAGGCCTAGCAATAACTTTCTTCCTAATCTGTAGGCACAGAGCTAAAACTAGAAGGGGTCCCTGTAGAAAAACTTTGGCACAATCCATGCTCTTATCTGTATTCTATTTTCTGAACCATCTTTTGATTTGGGGATCCAATCCCTATTCTTTTATTTTAAGGGCTACTGAAATAATGTGTTGGCCTCCCTCTGCTTCAGATTTCTTAACCGTGGACCATGATTCATTAACATGGTAGATTCTAGATGCTTTTTGTTTTAAAATTGAACACTACCTCTTGACACTTTGATGTGCAATGCTATTTGGTGGCTGAATAATGTGTCCCAGGCATTTAATACAGGCCAGAAGCAGGTTAGAGTTAGTACTCAGCATCCTCCAAGAAGATGATCTTAAATTTTTGTCAATGTTGATGAAACAGGAGTGCAAACAGGTCAGGTTAAATTTCTTAGCAGCAGAAAGACATTAAAAGAGGTTTTCAAAGTTACCTCACCTTTAATAAAATGAAGTCATCCTATATATTAATATATTAATATTACAGCCAGGTTTAAACTCTTGTAGACCAAGCTTTACTTAATAGTTAAATCAAATTGAATCTCAGATTTTATGAGTGATAAAACGACAATAAAACGGGTCTGGTCAGTAAAGATAATAACTTGATTCAGTACTTTGGATGTAAGTGTTTAAGGTTTCCATGATAAAACTGTAATTTTATACCCCAAAGTGTGTTAATAACATTAAGTGAGGTAATAGGCAAAGTGCATTGACAATGCAATACCCACAGGACCACAGTAATAGAAATAATTTATAATGTATCAGCAATAAAATCTTTAATGTTATCTCAATTCAGGCCAGGCACCATATCTGGGGTTTCAGATTACACATGTCCCTTTTCCTTCCCCTGCCACGGGCACAAGTGTTAACCTAAAATAATTAAGAAAATGGTTTAGAGAGTGCAGAAACCTTTCACAATTATGGACATAATGACTATCCTATTAACTATTTCCACCCCGATCCATTTATGTTTGATTGATAGAACTTATTCCAAAGTTAATAAGTAAGCATTTCTAAAAATAATCTCTGAGAGTCATTTTAACTCATTCTTGGTTTTCTTTATTTCAAACAGGACCACATCCTAACTTTTAAATTAGACAAAGAAATATTTTTCAAAGACAAGATCCAGTTATCTGTATGACTGTATAAGTATTTTATTTTGTAAAATCTGAGTTCCACAGTTTTATAGTTCAGAAACAAATCCCACACATTGTATCTTTTAGGAATCACCCAAAAAAGAATATTTTCCTAATGATCTAAAAGTAATTTTATTGAGTGACTTTACTTACTGTAACTTAAATCTGCCAGGGGTCTAGGTGCATTTCAGTTGATAACTCCTTGCATGGAAACACACAGGAAAAAGTCCGTATTGAGAAGAGCTAATCCATAAAGCACATATCATTTCACAGGACAATCATTTTCTGCATGGTTTAAAAGTACACTTACAAATAATATGGGGAAACTTGAAATTCAGCTCCTATATTTAATCCTGGTTTTCTGAGTCTATTCCAGATATTCATCTCATTGACTCTAAAAATCCATGGGAAAAGCTGGATACTGCAAGCTTGTGCATTCAAACTAACAATAGTAATGACAATGGTCATCATAACAGCCTGCATTTACTTAGTGTACTAGGAGGCCAACTTTAAATGACATCTGAAACTAATTTCATAACAACTCCATCATTATCCCCATTTTATATGAGAGGGAACTGAGAGAAGAAAAAAATTAAATTACTGTCCCAAGCTCTCTGGGCAGTAGGTAGAAAACTACTAGTGGAATGAAACTGTCCAACTCTAGCGTTGATGATTTTGAGCCACCCATTACACCCTCCGGCTGTCCCTAACAAAGCTGTCCTTAATTCTTTGTGTAAAGATTTCTTTGATTTTTCACATAAGGTTTTTGTACCTAAAGGTAACAGACATAGCTTTCATAGATGCTATTCTTAGCAGGAAAGGCATAGCATCTCTGAATATTAGTTTGCCTGGTGACTATCTGCAAGGGTGAAATGCACAGAAAGGACATGGAAGATCAGGGAAAGAGCTCCAGAAACTAATTTTATCAGCCTTCTTGCTTCCTTGTCCCTATGAATTTCTTTACTACCAAGGGCCTTCAGGTACAAACTAAGTACTGGCACTGATCCTGTCTTGGGGTGCGGGGAGGGGCATTAGAAATACAAAGTCAATTGCTTAGATGGTTCAGCATTAAGTTCACCTTCCAAGAAATTTTTCTCTGACCTTAGTAGGTCCCACTCTCACCTCGCCATGTGCCCCAGTCCCAGGAGAGAAGACACATACTCATATATCTTCAGATGCTAAGTTTCTGCCTGGAGAGCTTTCCTGGAACTCTGTTCATACAAGACAGCAGTTCCATACTCTCATACCTTTCCCTCCTCTCTGGAGGACTAGAATTCACTTCCTGGAACTCAGGACCAAAAACTTGCTGCCTATTGCAGTTGCAAGTGTCTCCAATTGCTGCTTCCGGATTGCTTGCATGGATGTTTGCATATTGCCTGAAGAGGCAATAATAATAATAATAACTTCTGTTTCTGAATTGATTTTATTCCTGGTCCTCTCCTTGATGGACTTTTCTCCTTAGTCTATAGCAGGCCCTTGCTCTGGAAGGTGGAAGGATGGGAGAGAGGAGGCTAATACAGTTCCTATACAGCAGAGAGTTACTTCAAAGGAGTCAAACAAACTAAGCTTTGGTCAGATGCATGGCTCAGACTTGGACCTGCCACTCACTTGCTGAGGGACCTTGGTAAACTCTTAATATCAGTTACTGTATTCTTAAAATAGGGATAATAGTACTCACCTTTGAGGGCTGCTTTGAGGTTGACATGTTTGGTGATTGGCAAAGGGTGAGTACCCCATCACAGTGGCCCTGATCTTTTTTCTATGGTTTCCTGTTTTTCCTGGCCTGACCTGATCTATTGGCAGCTGGGCTTTCAGGGCTGTTGTAGAATGACGTCCCTCACTACAGAGATGGCAATTCTGGGCTCATTCCAGCATAGCCCTGGGATTCGGAATCTACAACCATATGACATGAAAGCTCACGCCATATGACTCGTTTATAAGGCTCATTATAATGAAACTATCAATATGGAAAACTAAAATGAATATAACATATGATTCACAGGAATTGCCCCTTTTCAAAATGCTGAGGCCTGAAACGAAGCTCAAAGGTAAAAACCCTGTGTTGACTACGCAGTGGCCACCCTGCATTGATTCAAGCTTCTAGGAAACTCGTAAGCAAGTTTAGAGAGGATGCTGTGTGGTTTCAGAACCGAAAACCTCTCACCACACATCAATTGGATCTGACTCTTGTCAGTCTCCATCTAATTTATCTTGCCTGAAGATGCATCTACTGAGAAAACTTCACCCATCAGCCTGGGCTACTTGCTCCAGCTTCTGAGCCCTCCAGATAGAAGCAGGAAGTTTGTCAGCAAACTCAGCATCACCATTTTGTGGGTTTCAGAGTGAAAACGGGTCAGTGTCTTGCCAAGGTTGAGCTGAAACATCCAGGCTGCAGCTTGTACCTGTTCTACACTGTGGGGCACTTTTCAACAGGGCATTGGCTCAGATTCTCTGAATCAATAAGCTATGTGAATTCTCTAAAGAAAGCCCAGAAAACCTGTGATGAAAAAGCATGGATTTTTGCTTTTGTGTTCTTCTTTGTATTTATCTGCAGCCACTGAGCACAGCTGTACAGAGTGTCACTGCACAACATGAAGGCATATCCTTCACATGGACTTTTTTTGTGAATGGTGCTCCTTGGAGTTGGGCAGTTCACAGCCTGATCAATGGTACGTGGTGGTCCAGTGGTTCTAAGCCAGTTCCTGGTACCCAAAAGAGGTAGGTGCTTTCAAAGAAATTTTGAACAGCACTCCACTTCCTGATTGGGTACTGACCACTTGATACCAATAGTTGCTTAAATTCTACCTGAACCCTCTGTACATTTTTCATGTGCCAGCTTTATTTTGTCACACTAGTATCTGCCCCATCTGGGTGGTTCCCTGCTTCTTCCGGGCCCACCTTACTGTAATGTCAGCCTGCCTCATTCTTGAGCCTGCTCCTATCATGAGGCCTGAACTTATCTAGTGCACCCGACAATGCAGGTTGGCAATAAACAGATTATTTTATGTCAACATAAAGACAATAGATATATCACTCAAATATCTATCTTCCCAAAGATGAGACAGTCCAGGATTTCATGAATCTGAGAACACATTGTGAGTTCCAAACTGCAACAAGCTGTGAGACAACATTATCTATGAAGATGTATGTTGCAGAATATAAACTTTTATTCAATTTTGACACCACCAAAGCTACGTACAGGATCAGAATAATTTTCAATTGTGGCTTTCTTTCCTCCCTCATTGTTTTTCTTCTTTGTTCTAACTTTTATATTAAATACTCTAATCTATTAAATGCTTTTCCTACATATTTAGAAATAAAAATCTTTTTTTCAGTTCTGATACATACCATCTGCATTCCAGCTCTGTAGGTGCATTTCACATTCTCACTGCTCTGGCTGTCTGCACCGATAGGCAACACAAGCTTGATTCGGCTCTTCAGGTGGCTCAGGCTAGCTAAGAAAAAGTAATAATCTTATCTTCTCAGAGCCCCCCCAGTGCAAAAATAGCCTGAATGTTTATTGCACCAGGCTTTTAGGCCCAGGTGTATCAGAGGAATGGAGAAAGTGGATTGTCACTTCCTTGGCTGGATGTGGTGGCTTCAAAGAAAGCAAGGAGTCATAGATTAAAGGGAGTGTGGCTATAGTCAGCCTTCCCTGGGAAAGTTTAAAGCTTCCACACTTAGGGCCTTATCAGTCTGGAAGGGGGATGCAGAAGATAAACTTTAAAAATAAATGTCCCCCAAATCCAGATTGTCGTCTCTGCCTCCTCCTCCATGTCTGGTCAGCAACGTGTTAAGTGAATTGAAACTAGATCGTAGGGAGACAGTCACAACCTGGTTATCAGTGGCAGTAAATGGAAGATAATAGCCCCACTAGAGAGTTATGAAATGGCTTGTCTTTGAGCTGCCAAAGTGTTTAGTCTTTCTTTATTATATTCACAGCAGTAATCCGATATGTCCTGACTTCTGTCATCTGTATGTAATGCTTATCAACTCTCTGTCAGTGATTCACCCTCTTGTCAGGGACAATTATTCCTCAAAGCGCCGAGGTTATGACTGAAGCAATATTATGACTGGAAAGAAAATATGAAAGGTGCAGCACATCGCAGCAAGCAATCTGGGGGCTGACGTCAAAGTAAAGGAAAACATTGTGGATAAAAAGAAAACGGAAGGCAAAGTTTTTTTCTCTGCTCAGGGCACAGCTGGCATGGCTGAGGTTGGATGCACGGAGGACTCCTCTCTGGAAGCCACCTTACAAATCCACGATGGTGGCATGCGGCTACCTCTGCCCTCATGGCTGTGTCACCTTTTCCATATTCCACTTCCATTTATGCAGGCTTTAAGTAGGGTCATTAAAGTGTATTCTTGGTGAAGAAGGTTGAACTGAAATTGGCAAGCACAGGAGATCTGCTTTTCTAACGCAGGATAGACGCTTGCTGCCCCATGTAACACCCATGGCATTAGAAGCTCTTTACTTACACTTGGGACATATTGTGAAGGATCCCACATCACCCTTGAGAAGGCAGCAAGGGTGTGGCAGGGATTAGAAGGAGCCAGATCAAAATTAAATCATAGAGAGGGAGGGTAGCTGAGTGATCAAGAGAACTAAGGTTAAAATATCAAAAAATTTAAAGTTTTAAAGTCTAATAGAATTTGTTGTGAACGTTGCTCCTGACGCTGGGTAGTTGTGTGATCATGAGCAAGCTACCTAATTCCTCTGAGCCTGATACCTTCTTATAGAGGATAAAATAGTTCCTGATAATACCTGTCTCATAGTGTGGTTGGAGACTAAAGTGATCATGAGCACAAAGTGGTTGAGTTAATGTGCAAGTTACTGTATTATAAATAGTCATGTGTGACCAGAAATAGGATACCATTTAATCTCCTAGAGTGTCATTTCCTCAAGTGTAAATATTTCCAGGTCCCCTGACATAAGCCAGAGCACCTAGATGAGGATACAATAATAAAGACGTGTGCTCTTTGGTTCATGTTCTATGGGGTGCTGTAAGCAGCAGCTTCCAGATCATTCCTGTGGATGCAGAGTAGGAATACCATTGAGGACCGTGTTGAGTAAACTACCAGACCTCCCTGCAGGAGGAGACCCGGTGGGGGCCAAGACAGAGATAGCACTTTCTTTTTGTTGTATTGGGCCTTCTGTTTCTGTTGAGCAATCAGCTTGTATTTATTAAAAACTCCTGAGAATTGCCTAACTTTTCATGTTGTGCAGTTGCATGACTGCTGCAGAATTCACAGCCATGTATGAGGCATGTTCATCGACAGGGTTCAAAATATTCAGCAATGTTCAAAATATTTAGCAACCAGTAATTTAGCAGCTTCCTGTCTTGAAAGCCGGAGCAGTGTCTCCTAGCCTAGCTGCTAAGCGGGGCAATAATTCTAAATTGTTGAAAGCTAGTGGTCTAGAAAAGAGACCCAGCAGTGTGAGTCCCCAGTTCCATTTCCCTATATTGGGGAAAACAGACATTTCCCCCAATATAGAAATATTTTGCTATTTTAACAACCTGTCTGTTTGTACTGGTACAAACCTAATGACCACCAGTCCTGCCTATAGGAAAAGCATAAAATTCCATGACACATATTTTTATATTCATCTCCATTTTATGTTCTTAATCTTGTTTATTTCTTTTAAAATTTATTTGTAAATAATTATTAAAGGCTACATATGAGATCATACAAAATATTTAGAAAACAGAGATAATTAAAAGATAAAAATCCTCTTTAAAAACTCTCACTAGTCTAAGATAACCACCATCAACTTCTTGGAACATTTCTTTGTGCCTCCCTCGATGTGTATAAATCTTTGTTCTTGATTTTAATGAGAACAAACTTTGAATTTTACCATAAGGCATGGAGATTGTGGTTGGTTTCAGAGAGAAATTTTGTAATATCAGTATTTAATGTCAGTAATTAATTTAACAGTTTTTCTTTTTTAAATTAGGAAAGAATGTGGAATTTTACAAAATAATTTTTTGGATTATGTCAAGATTGCCACATGGGATTTTTTTTTTAAATTATGAAGTATTTAACTTGCATCCCTAATTTTGAACCATCTTCACATTTATCTAATAAGCTCTGATTAATCAAGGTGTGATAATTAAAATGACTAATCTATTTTAGAAGTTTTATATGAAGGGCTCCTGCTGTCTTTAATACCAGGGTGGTGTTCACTTTGGAAAAAAGACATGAAGACATGGGAGGGTTTCCTTTTCTTATGTCTGGACAAGTTCACTAGACATGACCATGATCTGAAGATCTGAAGTCCAGGACATAAAAGTTTGAAGTAGAAAAAAGCAAACAAACAAAGGAACCAAAAAACCTTACGTTGAGCTTCACAGATGGAGCTCTGACTTTTTCACTACCTTTTTATAGTTATTGGATTATTCATGTTCCCTTTTTTCTTTTTAGTGAAATTTTGGTATTTATTTTTTCCTAGAAAGTCTTTTATTAGGTCCATATTTCCATATTTTTTAGGACAGAATTACACATGGTTGGCTCTTCTGGTAAAATGCTTTCAGTAACTGGTATTATTTTCTATTTCTTTTTATTGTTATTTGAAGTTCTCTCCTTTTCCTTAGCCAAAATGTGTCCTTTTAGTTGGTATTTTAAAAGAGGAAACAAACTATCTCTTGAGTTTTCCATTTAAATGTTTTATTACTAATTCATTATTTTTCATATTATTGCCTATTTCCTCTTGCTTTCCTTAGATATCTAATTGCTGTCATTAAAGTGTTTTAAATCAAACACTGTGTTTTTTATTTATTTATTTTTTTCCTGAATAATGAAAACATTTAGGATGTGAAATTTACTCTAAATATAGGTGGAACTGCATCTTTCTTTAAAAATATGACTATTCTGTGTGTTATCATTATTTTCTAACTGCTATTTTTATTTCCACTGTCATCCAAGAATTTTTTTTATTAAAGAATAACTTCTAATTTCTAAGTGGATGATGTTTTTATTTTAACATTTGATACTAGTTTCTAGTAATTTATTGTGTCCAGCGAATTGGACAAGGCATATTCTACTTTGGAAATTTATTAAGATTTTATTTTTGGATTGTAAGCAGTTGTGACTATCCCATTGCTTCTGGGAAAGCAACAGTAGAACTGCTGATAATACAAAGAAAATTCAAACCATCCTTCCTATCACTGCTATTATTTCTGTTATCATGAGCTATGTTATGTTGTCCTTTAAGTGGGGAAGCCAGTTACTTCCTCATCCTAATGGGCACACCTTTTGAGAGTGAAAAAAGACTGTTAATAATTAGTTCTGGACAATAAGCTACACTGGGATACCCTGAACTGGGACGCCGTAAAGTCATCCACCCAATAATCCACATTAATGCCTTTCTGAAATAATGTGAAACATTAACTAAATAAAAAACCCTTTAGTCATCATTTGTTGTAAGGTTTAAATAACATTGAGGTAGTATTTGTGATCTAACATATGATCTCTTGTAAGGAATCCATGAATGCTGGAAAAAAAAGCTTCTACTTTTTGGGTGCATTTTATATATCACTGAAAGCAATTTCAGATATTTCAAATTGGAAAAGGGCCAATATTAATTGAATAATTAAGAATCTTTGTATCTTCTGTATGGTTTGACTGATAAAATGTACAAAATGTCCAGTTCTGTGTCTGGTTCATAGTAAATGCTGATGTTACTATATGTGAGACTTTCGGTAACATATAGGTATGTATGTGTGTATGTGTGTGTATACACATATATTCATATATGAGGTCTGTCCAGAAAATATCTAGCCATGTAACCATTCTTATTATACTAACAATGGCTGGAAACTTTCAGGACAGACCTTGTATAACATAGTATATAATATAGTATAGTATATAGTATATACATTGTATAGTATATACATTTGTATTTCCTCAAGCAAATATACATTATGTACAACATAATCAAAATGTATCTAGTTATAGCCATTTTTATCTTGATATAATTTAAAATTTTAGATCGGCTGAGTTATGTTTATAAGATTATAGAATCTCATTTCATCCCTTACATGGTTTTAAATTCCAGTAAAATATGCTTTGGAACTAATTAAAAGAAGATTTATATTTCAGTTATAGAAAACCTGTGTTCATTTTCCAGAAAGTAAAGTATTTAAGTGAGGTTTAAAAGATGTAATTTTCAAATAGTATTAAGCTATTAAATATAAAATGTTGGCCTTTAAATATATGAAATAAAAAGTAGCTGAATAAACATAGATGGTGAAATAGCAGGAAATATGACATCAATGCTCTATTTCCTCTTCAAATAGCAGCCACAATATATCTTCAGATTTTGGCCTACTCCAAAACAAATTTTCGAAATAAACCAAGTTTCTTTTCTTAAACTGAAACCCCTCTACCAACTGTTTATTATTTGTAAATGAATATTAATTTCACTTAGCAATCAGAAATATGGCTGTGATTTTTTTTCTTGAATTTTCTAGGCCAAATTAGCATAATATTCTAAGGGAATTCAAAAATTGTTTTTTTTTTTTTTTTTT
>VBSM01002223.1:13660938-13684924 GCA_008086735.1 Cheirogaleus medius | reverse complement strand
CGGCCTCCCAGAGAGCTAGGATTACAGGCGTGAGCCACCGCGCCCGGCCAGGGAATTCAAAAATTGTAAAGAAATGGTCAAAAGCTACCTGTCAAATAATTTAACATGAATGTATGTATACATTATATTGATGTATATATATATATATATATACACTTTGTATATAGTGAGGCCCACACATACCTATACAACTGTGCAATCATTGTGTATACCTTTCTATCTGTGATACTATAGTTTTGCAAAGGCACAGGATGAATGTATTATTTTGGGGGGGTGGGGATCAATCTTGGAAATTACTTGTGAAAACTAAAAAAGGGACAAAGGGACTAACTCTAATCATTAGATAAAGCATCTCAGGTGAGATTTCTCAAGTCTGATTAGTAGTGCTGTGAATACATACTGGCATGACGAGGAATACCCTTGAGGAGGTATAAACACTCTGGAGGATTTCAGAAGCACATTGAGCTGATGGCAGGCAATGCCCCCAGGGGTTACCTAGTCATTATTTTATTCCATCCCTTGGCCCTCTCTGAACACCAGGAAACAACAGCATTAAAACAAGGTTGATAGCAAAAATGGTGCTCTGAATTCCTTCCTCCTTGACCACCTTACTCCACTGAGCCCCATTTTTCAGTTTTCCCCAGCTCTAAAACTCTGCATGAACAGAGCACTAACAATGCAGACTCTCTTCCTCCTGTCGATTATGATTGAGTAAGGATTGGGGGACCTACAGCAGATTTCTATGGCAACTGACTAATCCATGAGTAGTAGGTGATGGGGTGCTTCAGTCTCCAGAATTCTATATCAAAAGATCTTTATCACTCTTCTGTTCTGTGGCATGAGTCAATTGTGCAAGATCATTCATGATGGGTAAAAAAAATCATTACAGACTGGTACAGGTGTGTACCCTTGGCAAGAGAGTGTGCTTGGCATTTATGGATACCGATTGCTATATAGCCGTCAGGGTTCTATCAGATAAAGAGAACCTAGATATGTATGTGTGTATAGAAAAAGAGAGAGAGAGAGAGAGAGAGAGAGAGATTTTAGTACAAGGAACTGGTGTATGTCACGTGATCTAGGCAAATGTGAAATCTGTAGGGCAGACCAATAGCTAGAAACTTGAGCAGAAGCTGATGCTGTGTCTACGGACCACGTTTCCCCTTCCTCAGGGCAACCCTGGGTTTGCTTTTAAGGCCTTTCAATTGATTGGATGACGCTCACCCAACTTATCTATTGAGGATAATCTATTCTATTTAGTCAACTGATTGAGATGTTTAATCGCACCTACAAAATACCCCCAAGACAATACCTAATTTAGTGTTTGAGTGAATAATTTGGTATTATAGCTTAGCCAAGATGGCATGTAAAACTAACCATCGCACAACCACAAATATTCTGAGGTCCATTCATTAGAATGTTTTGGGATTGTCCTCAAAATATCTGACTGACATCAATTCTGGTATCAGGAAATGAAGAACTGACATTTATTTATTCATTTATTGAGTTACATTGCTTGTGAAGGTGGAGTGAAAAGTCTCACAAAACTTTTCTGACGAAACCATAGGAATCTATGCAGACAAGCCAGCCATCTCTGGTTTTGGACAAGATTTGCTGTACCACCTTCCAGCCTGAGGTATGGGAAGCAAAAATGCTCTAGGGATATTTACACCCAATAGCCCTGTACCCCAAGGACTGCAGGAACCATGACGATTTAGGGTCATGGAGATTTGGGCTATGTGAGCTCGTATCGATATGCAAAAGGGACTGAAACCACCTACTGGTGAGGCAGAAACCCTCCATTAGCTTCTGGGCTAAAGTTATCTGTGAGAGGAATGGGTGAGGGAAGAGTAGAGAGGGCTTGTGATACTTCACTTTTTGCTTTTACCATAACTGATTAAAGCCTCCCTTCCTGTAGCTGGTGGTTAACCCAAGAACTCTGGAGTCAGACAGCTTGAGTTAGCACACTGACATCTGTGTTTACCCTAACCATGTCAGCATGGAACATGGAAAGCATGAAAGCACTAACTTGAAGGATAATTGTGAGAAAGACATGAGAAAACACGTGCAAAGCTCTTAGAACAGTCTGGGACATACAGCAGGTGAGTGCTCACTCAGTTCTAGCTAGTAAGGCTCTGTGAATATATGGCACCTATTAAGTATCTCATAATACTCTTATGGAATTTTTAGAGTTGAAATAACTGAGTATCAAAGACATTCTTAATTCAATAGCGTCCCAATGTCACAGAGGTAGTAAGTGGAAACATTTGAATAGCAAACAATTTCAAAGCTTTGTTGAGATGTCAGTCTGGTCGAAATTTGTATTTCTCTTGTTATAATTGAGGTTGAGAAATTTATCCATGACCTTGCCAAACATATTACCTTCTATTTACTTATTTTTTAAAATAATAGCCCTCCTAACGGGTGTGAAATATCTCATTGTGGATTTGAGTTGCATTTCCCTGATAATTAGTGATGTTGAGCACCTTTTCCTATACCTGCTGGCCACTAGTGTTTCCTCTTTGGGGAAATGTTTATTGAGTTTTAGAAGTTCCCTATAAATTTTGGCTATCAACTCCTTCTCATTAGATATATGATTTGCAAATATTTTCTCCCATTTCATAGGTTGTCTTTTCATTCTTTATAGTGTTTTCTTTGCTGTGCAGAAACTTTTTGTCTATTTTTTGTTTTCATTTTGTGGGCTTTTGGAGTCATATCTATGAAATCACTGCTAAAACCAATGTCATGAAGCTTTTCCTCTATGTTTTCTTCTAGGATTTGTATGGCTTCAGTTCTCATGTTTAAATCTTTAATCCATTTTGATACCAATTTTAGGTATGGTGTAAGACAGGGGTCCAATATCATTCTTTGGAATGTGGATGTCCAGTTGTCCCAAGGCCATTTGTTGAAGAAACTATCCTTTCTGCATTGTGTTCTTGGCACCCTTTAAGATCAGTTGACTGTATATGTGTGGGTTTATTTATGTTCCATGCACTATTGCAATTCCAGGCCTTCTCATGTGATAGTCCCTTTGGTTGGAATACCGCAAACTATTCCCTACCACCTTCTTTCCATTTGGGAGATTTCCACAAATCCTAAAAACATCTATTTAGACATTACTTCCTCCCAGAAGACTACTGACCCCCCAATTCTGATTAGGCAGTCCTATGATACCATCTACTTCATATTTTATAGCATTCTGCTTTGTCCAAACCGTTTATGTAATTTCCCTAAATGCTATGAGGATAGTGATAACATTTGCATCCTTTGTTCCAGTGCCCCGTACATCACTCCATGCATGATAAATGTTCCATCCACATGGGTAGGATGAAGATTTCTACTACAGTGTAATTTGCAATTGTAAAACATAGAAATAGTGTAAATTTTCAAAGATAATGGTTATATATATTATGGCATATCCATGTGATGAAAAATCCTACATAATGATTTAAAAGCATCATGTTTGAAGTAGTTTAATAATGAGATTTTATGGAAAACATAGGTTAAAAAGTAATTTGCCATATGTTCCCAATTTTGTAATGAAAAAACTAATATTTTGGAGATTACATTTGCAAACATTATGCTAAATACTTTATATTAATTATCTGTTTAATTATCATCAGTACAAAGTGAAATTCATGCTATTATTATCCTCATTATAGACTTGGGGATAACCCAGGTAGAGAATGATTAAGTAAAAGTAACTTTCTTTATTTGTAGATCAAAAACCAGGTTTTGTCTGAATTTAAAGTACATACTCTGAAACTCCAGGAAAACATAGATAGAGAGAGCTATGAACAACACAACACGTATACAGTGTCAAATACAATATTTTCTTATTATCCACCTTAGTTGATGGGAACATAGCAACTTTTTAACAGTTCCAACATCTGGATGAAAGAAATATAAGTGACTACTTTTTTTTTACAATTTTTTGTCCCTCCTACTTTTCCTATAGTTAAGTATGCATTATCTGAAAAGAAATTCAAATACTATATTTTAAAAAGAAATATCTTTGTTATTAATCCTCTAATCCACAAAACTTCTCTATCTTATTCATAGACCTACAAAGGAGCCCCTTGGGATACAAAGGTGAGACTCTCATCTCCTCTTGCATGTCTTTTGTGTATGGACACATGTATTCTCTGATCTTGAGCATGTGAATTACAACTACCCAAATCATCTGCACAATACAGACAACGAGCTGCTACTCTATGAACTGCATTCAGGTCTCATTCAAGTGGCCAGAGCCAAATATTTGATTCTAAAAATGAGAAATGAGATTTTTTTCATTCGATTTTTTCCATTTACTTGCTACCATTTGACCAAGAATTTTAAAATACTTTCTATATGTCCCAAACCATGCAAAGATCTGGGCATTGTGGAGATGAAAGACACAGATTTTTGCCCTGGGACAGGGAACTCACAAGAGGGTTGGGGAGAAAGTAATACAAGCAAAGATGAAAAGAGTACAGTGGTTGGCGTGGAGCATGTACGAGCAGGAGGGTCGTGGGCCCAGGAGAGGAGTACTCGGTTCAGACTTTGGTGTAAGCTTTGGTGCCTTGGTAGTGACTGAAGTCCCCATCCTGCATGTAGCACCAGCCCTTAACGAGTGGCTTCAATGAGGTTAATATTTTATTTCAGATGATACTCTCAACATATGGCTCAATCACCATTGGTGTGGCTGGCAGCTTTTTCCTCTTCCAGAAATATGCAAATTGACAACACATTCTTTGCCCTCATGGGTTTGTGTCAAAGTTGGCACAGAGGTCAGTTTTTACCTATTGCTCTTTCTTGCCCCTGGCCCTATGGACCTTTTGCAGACTTAATTGTGTCCAGCTGGGTCTACTTTGCCTTTTCCTCGAATAGGACAAAGAAATACTTACGCTCTTCCATTTTCAAAGGCTTTACTTTTTTCCCTTTGGATTTGTGGTTTGACAAACAACATCTTCCTGACTCAGCCTCCAAATTACCTTAATAGCCTATAGCATCCAAAGCATGACCTTTGCCCTGTCCTGGCTTCTCTGGTACCTTTAAATCATACTTGCAAGTCATTTAAAACAGTGTCACCAAGCTGTGGTCAATTCTTGGCACCAGCTGCTAAGCAGCATTCAAATCTTTTATTGTTTACTGGACAAAGCTGTGATTTATAATTAAAAGAGTTTTTTGTCCTCCATTCTCAAACATTTAAAAAAAATTGTCCCTAAACTTTTTCTCTCTCTCTCTCTTTATGTCTCTCTCTCCCCTCCCTGCCCCAGAGCATCATAGCATCATAATCTGATGAAAAGGGCACCTGTCGACTTCAAAATCTTGGGTTTCAGCCCCACATCAAATAGTCCCTACTGTCACCTCAAAGCCACAGTTTCTTCACCTATAATATAATAACAGTTTATATTCGAGGAAAGAGAGACAATAATGTGTACATTAAGAGTGACAGACACTAAAATTAGCAAAAAAATAAAGTAAAAGAATAGCGAGTACAATGGTTAGTTTTGGGTCTAGGGGTCAAGGAATGACTCTCTGAGGATATGACATTTGGGCAAGCGGCCAAAGAGAGTGAAGGAGCCAGCAACGGAAAAGAGCATGCCGGGAACAGTGGACAGCAAGCTTATGTGACTTGACCATGGAGGAGCTTGCTTGGTGTGCTCAAGAGACAGCAAGGCAGCAAGTATGGCTCCAAGGCAGTGAGTGAGGGGAGATGTAATCAGGGGTCATGTAATACAGGGGCTTAGAGCCAAGAGGATAGTTTTGAATTTGGGTATTAAAAGCATTAAAGTATTTTTAGCAGAAGTTGGGGTGACATGGTAACGTTTAGATATTACATAGATTGCAAGGAGACAGAAATGGAAGCAGAGAGACAGGACTGATGCTCCTGCAGCCTTCCAGGTGAGTGATGACGTGGGCTTGGATGGGTGCTTGTCATGGCATCCTGGAACAGTTTCATTCAGTACAGGGGTGTGAGAAGGAGTATTAAGCAAAATTATAAGGTTTTTGCCCTGAGTAATTGGGTGGATGGAGTTGTCATTTACTGAGATTGGTAGAAATAAGGGAGGAAGATAAGGTTTATGGGGTGCAAAAATCAAGAAATTGGTTTCAAGTACCTTAAATTTGATAGGATTAACAAATGCCCAATTGGAGATTTTGAAAAGGGAGCTATATGCAAATTAAGTTTAGGGGCAGGGCTAGAGACCCAAATTTGGAGTTTAGTGTATATACCAAAGGCTGTGAGGCCATATGGAAAGACAGGGATCCAGAACTTGAAATTGACCAGGCTGGGTTATCAGTAATAGACATGTGCTTGAACTGATGTGGTGGCGACAGCCCAAGTGGATTGTGTTCTACTCCAGAGAAAATATGGAGTGGAAATAAGCAAGCATGGAAAATTAAATTGAGGAATTTTGAGATAAAACAGGAGTCATAAAATGAGGCCCATTTGTAAGATAGAAAATATTTTACAAGTATCAGTAGTTTTTTAAATTTATAATGGGATTATAGATGACATAAAAAATTATTCTTTTCTTCATACCTATATCTTATCATGCATACTACTTTCAATTTTATTACTTTTTCCTAAAATTCATGAATCCATCTCCCTTTTAATAACTAAAGCATTGCAGTTAAATTTGGTCAATATACCTAATCTGCCCTCAAAATATATTCCAGGCTTCTCCCTCAGATATAACCACTATTATAGTCTAGGGAAGTATTCAGTCTAGAATTTATCAGTATTTAAATCTTATATCAGAACAAAACTTTTTTTCTCTCTGCTCACCTCAATCCTTTCATAGACATTTTATTCCTTAGATTATTGTGTAATAAATTTTCCATTGATAAAACCTTGATCATGTTTAATATATTTATTTGTTTAAAATAATTCTAAATTTCCTCTTCTGTTTTTACCTTTGAGTAAATTCTCTTAAAGTTTCTATGCCTTAAAAAAGTCTTTATTATACACTTCTATCTTAGACTATAGTTTGGCGGGTTTGGCTGAGTATAACACGCTAAATTCAAAATACATAAACATTACTGTGTTATATTCTTGTACTCAATGCTGCTGATGAGAAGTCTGGTGCCAATCTGATTTCCATTCCCTTGTAGATGATTTCTCTTTTGCTTCTGGCATTCAAGATTGTTTTTTTCAGCATTAGTATTATGAAATTTTACTTTATCATGTCTCAATATGAGCTTTTGGCTTGGCTTTGATTAAATTTAGCCCACTCGGCACTCTGTACTCATACAATTTGAGGAGATACGTTATTTATTTATTCATTTATGTTTATTTATTTACTTATTTTACATAATAAATAAATTTCTGGGCTTTTTTTGCTGTATTTTCAACTATTTCCTCTTCACTCTCTTTTCAATCATTATGTAAATGGTTTTAGATAGATGTTAGAAATTTTGGATCTAACTTTGAAATATTTAGACATTATTTTACACTTTTGTTCCTCTTTTCTCTTTGTGTCGTGTCCTACAAATATTTCCCAGTGTGAACTTGTATATCTTCAATTTGCCCTTCAATAATGTCTAACTTGCTATTCAGTACATGCACTGTTTATTTATACAAGTACAGTAATTATTACAGGACTTAGTTCTCTTTTCAAAGTCTCTATTTTGTTCTTTTCATTGTTACCTGTACTTGTTTCATCACATACTTTCTTTTTTTTTAATGACAGTCATTGCACTCTTTATAGCTCTTATATTAAGATTTTCTTTTTTGTAAATTTGTCTATGACCTTTATTATCTTGGGTATAAGTTTTTCTTGGTTTTGGATTTTCTATTTCTCTTTAATGTATGTGATGTTTCTCAAATGTTTGTTGGATCTTGACTCCACACTCAGCTCCTGTGGTTGACTTCTCCTGTACATTTCCTGGTATATGACAACTCCCCATTCTGGAACAATCTTGGCTTACAGCTGTTGCTTGTTGTCTACTTTCTTCTCTAGGTGATGGCTAATAGCTTTGTGTTCACTCTGTCAGCCTGTTTTTCAAATTTGTGCATTTTCAGTGTATTTTTTCTATCTAATTTATTATTAGCAAATTTTAGATTTTATGCATATCTTCAAATCCCTTTACTAATTTTATGAATAAACTTAGTAGTTGAAAACCTTAAAGAACTGGACATTCCTTTTGTGGTAAATAGTCTCACCACTGGTGGCCGCAGTGTCCATTGATTCAAGGATTTGTTTAGGTGCTTCTAGAATTTTCTCGGCTTTTCTTTCATGATGCCAAAGGGCATGCCACAGGCGAGTCTTCTCATCTGCCCCTCAGTGTCCTACACAGGAAATAATAGAGTTAGAAAATACAGGACTCTCTTTCCCAGAAACCTCCTCTCAGCCTTCCCTTAACACTTCTCTGGCCATAAATGGTGACATGCACATTCCTCACTTTAGGAGAAACTGCAAAAGAGACATCATCTGTCAAAAGAAAATGGGATTGTAATGATTAGTTTAGGCCAACTCTGCCATATCCACTAGGTTTGGGCAAATTGCAGTTCCAAACTACATTATGAAGTTGTTCTTAAGAAAAAGAGGGTGCATGTGGATTCTGAATAAACAAATAAAGTATCTGCCATACTGGCAACCCTTATACAGTTTCTTAAAATTTTAGGTTTAGAAAATCCAAATGGCTTCACTTGTATGACTATTTTCTCTGCTACATGCTTCAAAAGTAATAAAATGAACATCTACTCATAAGACTCATTTTGAATCTATCAATGTGACTCTAAGTTTCTTAATTTCATATAATGTTAATTCTTATTTTGCAGAATGAAAGAAAAAACGTTGATTAGTTGAAGAGTACTTGACATAATAAGGACTTTATAAATGAAGAAATTCCACTTAAGCCTTAAGTCTGCCTTCCTTTCCACCCATTTAGAAGCACTTGTTTCTAAATCTCTTCGGGGGAGAGGAAATATATTATTTGAGTTTGGTTCAACTGAGATCTACCAAGATCTAATTTATATGCCTGGCACTTATAGGTCTTTCAGTAAGTATCTATTGGCCTAATGAGTTAGGGCAGAACTGTATGTGTGGATTTTACTTCTGCTCCAAACAATAGTACAACATTATTTTCCAATGGAAGAAATCACCAAAAAAAGCTATCTTTATAACAGAATAAAGAGGAAATTTTTCTCTACAGCGAAAAATAACATAAAGCAATTAAAATTTTTTAAAAACTGGGAGAAAATGTTACACAAATATTTTAAAGTTAAAGCTCTTAATATTTCAATAAGCCATACAAATCTATAAAGTATGAATAAATAAATTTGTAAGTAAATGAAGAAACTAGTCAGAGGAGAAGAATATAAGTAACTAAAATAAATTCCAGCTTCACAGGTTACTAAAGAAATGAAAAAAACCACATTTATTTCTAAACATTGGAATATACAATGATGATAAGAGTGTGAGGAAACATACACTTACAAATCCATGGTGCTGGTGTATTTACAAATTAGCAAATCTTTTAAGAAATCAGCTCAGAATTATGAATCAAAAGCTTTGATTGATGGACCATATATATTTTGATCCAATTATGTCCTTATTGGGAATTTCTGATTAGAACATTTGAAATCCAGATAAGATTTTGTGCATAAAAATTATATATAATAGGCATCTATAAATTGCAATAATATATAGTCTTTAAATTATACTTAAGGAAAAATTTTAAAGACATAGATTATTTTGATAACTAGTAAATAAAAATTCCAGATATAAAATTATTTGTAATGTGTCACATCATTATGTAAAAGATAATTCAGAGAGACAACTCAAAATTTTGTTAGGTAGATAGTGAGGGATTCCAGGTCTCCTAGGGATGAAAAAGTGCTGTTGTCCCCATCTTGGTTCTCCCCAACCTAATTCTCCATATCTGGGGGAGGAGGGAATACCCTATGAATCTGCCAATCTGAACTTGGCACGCCAGCTGCAAAAGAATGTAGAGGATTCTCTAGCCCACTGGCCAAGCTGCATGGGCACCATAAGGCCTGGAAAGTGACCTAGAACTCACATGTGTAAAGCTCAGGTCATGTGACTCCCAACTGTCTAATCAAAGTGGTTCCATAGTGACCTCTGAACCACAAGGGAGGTCCTTATCTGGACACTATGAAATAGGACACAGACCATAGCCAAGCTCTCTCTCTTTGCCCTTCCTTTTGCCTGCCCTGCTGTGACAATGGGTCCAGTGGTCATCCATGATGTATATACTATGCTCTGTAAACCTATATCTTGTTCTTGCACTATAATCTTATCTTTCTCTCCTCAATAAACCTCATTTTTGTGCTTGCCTAACTTTGGCATGTCTGGTCTTTCTTCAACCATGAGTGCGCCAAGAGCTGATGGTTTCAGACTGAAACCTAATAATTTTACATCGCTTCTCTGGGAATTTCTATTTGCTCTACCTGTATTTTTCTGCTGGTTCCAACATTTCTACCTTAGAGAGAGATTGCTCTGACAAATTGTAAAATACAAATAATAACAATAGCAACCCAATATCTGTGGTTCTCCTTTGTGAACCATACCACAATTATTTGGCTCTCCCAACCCTCTGAGTATGAAAAGGCAAGCATTACTGCCTCCATCTTCAGTTAAAGAATGTGAGGGTCAATTGTGTCAATCACTGTAAATACCTTCCCTAAAGTCATCTAGCTTGTAAGTGGTAGGAAGTGGTAAGAACTCAACACTTGTTACTTGGTTTCTGGTTCAGTGTTTACTCCATCAAGATGTTCCTTTCCTTTGTATGAAGTGCATAATTTATTGCTTGGAGACCTCCATGTAGATTATTTGGGTTTGGTGAATGATCCCAATCCCACTTTTAGACTGCAAGTAAACACTCCTGAATAATTCCAGGAGTCTTTTCAGTAACACAGACAAGAGGAATAGGGTTTTCTGTGACAGAATATCCCAGAGAATGTGGAGTCTGTCCAGAGGACCAGGTTTGCATATAAATGCAGAGGAATGCTCTGGGTCTGTGCCCACCCTGGAACCCATTGAAGAGTCATTTTGGCAATTTGGAGAAAAGTAAACGAGTGCAGGTCAGGAACTCTTCCTTTCTGTCACTGTGACCTAAACATCTGTGTTCTCTATTCTCTCTAAAATTGGACAAAAATTGGGATGGCATGACAATTAATCATACTTTTTTACCTGAAGTTTCCTCTTCAAAACAAAAACACCTGTGCAAGCAATTAAATACAAGGTTATGAAAGCAATTGTTTTCACTTAGTCTTTATGGTCTAATGACTACTGTATTAGCACTGTTCTCAGGGACTACTACCCTTATGTAAGATATCCATTGAAGAAAGTATAACTATAATAAGTATCATTATATGGTCATGAAATTATAGAAGACTGTCCTGGAGAATCATGATTAGAAAAAACCTTTTGCCATATTTTATATGAGGAAAATATAAATAAAAATAACCAGCAGTCATTCTGAATTTGGTTAGGCTTCACTACTTTACTTGAAAAATCTTTTAAAAATATGAGAGTGTCTCATTCCCACTTTTTTTTTTTTTTTGAGTCATGGAGAAGGTAAGTCTGTCTTTCACAGCAGGGCAAAGGATCACAAAACCTCAGTGATCTAGCTCTTTCAGCATACTCTCAAATCCCAAAACCAATATAAATTTCATTCTCCTAAGAACTTGCTCTTGTCCATGTCCAGAATGCCCATCTTCCTCCTGCCCACATGGGATCCTCCTAACTACCCTCCATGCACCAATACAAAGGTTGATTCCTCCCTGGAAACATCTCTGATCACCTGTTGATCACACCTCATGGTACTTAATAAACAGCTCAGTTAGTGCAATTATCTCCTAGTATTAAAGTTATTTGTACACCCAACTGGTTTTCCTACTGATCATGAATTCTTTGGTGGTATGGACAGTATTTGAGTGTCCTTATTACTGGGAAAGTTAAAAAAAAGTTAAAAGTACTCAAACAATGTTTATTGAATAAAAGTGAATTCAAAGACCCAGTATCTCATACTCCGGTAGGCTCCTCAAAGGGTTTTCTCCCATGAAGTATGAGAATACATTAAACAAAACTATTTAAAAATACGGATATGAATATGGTCAGAGTTTTTTTCCTGTATTCAAAGGACACTTGAAATGGAAATTAATTAAGATTATACTCTTCAAGTTATAATGAACCTCTTTAGTATTTAAGAGCAAGTAAAGCAATGTAATTTTTGTTTTTCAAAACATCTAAAGACAATAGTAAGAAATATCAATAATGCATAACATACACATAGTGCTAGTCTATGTAGCTAAAGGATTATTGCTTGATAATGGTTCTTAGTGTTGGCTGCATATTGGAATCACCTGGGAGCTGTATAAAATATGGATGCCTGGGCCCACCCACCTGGTCAGAAGTGTGGTGGAGGGTTTTAAAGCTCCTAGGTGAGTCTAATGTGCCATGGAAGTTGATAACTTCTGCCTTATAACTAAATAGCTTCCAAATGTCCTACCTACCATATCTGGAAACAAAATGGACCCTGCTTAATAAATTAGCTCATAGCTTCTTGGGAATACTTAATGTTTTCAAACATCATGGAATTGAAGCTGAGAAGTATATTATCTGCCTCTGAGCAAACTCTCTCCATTCCTACGTAAGATACAACTTAGCCATAAAAAAAGGTATTTCCTTTTCTTACTCCCTGTATGTTGAGTCATTGAAACACCAGCAGAACAAAGCACAGATTTGGAGATCCAACATGAAATCCTCTTGCTTATAATTACAGACTCATGAGAGACTGTGATAGATAACCTATTTACATAATGTTCTGTGAAATAGTACCTTCAGTATTCTTCATGGATGGACTATAGGCAATTATCTAGAGACTCAAAAATTAATCTTTTCCCATCTAGGAAGTGAAAAATAAATCCATCTGAGAAATAGGTTCTTCGATGCCTAATGCCAAAATTCCAACAGATACTGCAATGAAGAGAAAGCAAAGACATATCCAATGACAATTATAACCAGTAGTGAGTGACTTGTATTTTGTTGTAAAAATCTGTTTTATCTCATACACACATACACACACACACACACAAACCCCACCCCCCAATAAATCACAATTAAACAACTTTGGGATGGGAACAAAGAATTTGAATAAGAACACAATTAACTTCTCCCACAGAATTCAGATGTGTGTTTTGCTTATACTTGCAACAAGCTGTGATTCCCATGTGAAAGGTATCAATGTGTTTCCCCCTCCTGTCAATCACTTGTGCCATGCCGAGTCCTGGTATGTTGGGTTATGACCTTTCATCCTGGACATGAGCCAAAAGCCACCAGTAATTTGACTGGTATAATTATTTAGGCTGTTTCTAATAAGCCTAAAAATGTGATGTTAACACTTTTCACATGTTTGTATGCTTCTGGCCTTCAAGTTATCCTCAAGATGCCATTGTGTGCTTCCATTTAGTTATATTGGAAGAAAATATAATGTTTAATAGCTGAATTTTAACCATTGGTTTCTGCTTGAAAATACTTCGTATAGGACCATAAGATATTATTTCTTTAGAGTTTTCATATTTTTTTCTCATGGAAGTCCAAGCTTTTGATAATAATTAAAATCCACTTACTATAAATTTATTGAGCTTCTACTATGTGCTAGACATTGTACTAGGTGCTGAGAATAAAAAGAACAATAAAACCAATTTCAGGTCCTCAAGTAGATGAACTGGTAAAACATAAATTAATACTTAATATGATTAGTAGAGACACGTGGTTTAAATTCCATCTCTATGAATTGTAAGTATGTGACTTTTGCGTATATTATTGTACAGACTAGGAAACTGAGGCACAAGTTCACAAAGCTGGAATGTGGCAGAACTGAGAACTACACCTAGGAAGTTTGGCTCTAGAGGCTATTCCTAAACAGTATGTATGTCAGCCTGGTTCTGGAGTCTGAGTTGATTGATTGGTTTAAACAGGGAAGAATGTTAAATGCCATTTAGAAGAAGTGGAATTATCTATATTATACATAACATATGCATTTATATAAATTATGTTAATTTTATATAATTTATATAATTTTCATATAAATACATAGAATAGAATAGAATTCAGTAGTGTGGGAAGAATCCTATGGCCTTAACCTGAGCCAATCAGTCCGTATCATCTCTTTAGAGAGGGTTACCTTTAGGGTCAATTTTCACATACTAAATCAGGAAGAATGAAATGATTTGGTACTTCTGAATGGATTCTGTAGAGCCAGAACCCCAACATAAACATGTTCCAGGATGGGTCTTCCTACCTCACCCGGAGATGTGGATGGTCTGGTAGTCACACAGGTAAATATCTTTAGTCTATAACATGCAGCATAAAACAAAGTCAATAATTATTAGAATCCATTCTCTGAAGCTGACAGAGCTGAATTTAATTAGTTCGTAAAACATGTATTGAGTAGAAACTGAAAAAGAAATGCCAACCGGGGTATACAAAAGTGAATAAAAAGGACTACAGCCCTTTATCTGCTTCCTTTAGTAGAAGAGGTGGATGCAGGAACAGGTACTACAAAGGTAATGTGGAGTGAGCGCGGTGAAGGGGACTCCGAGTTGAGTAAGGGCTCTGGCAGGGAGGTGATGCCAAAAGTCACTGTTCTCATTCTGTCCAGTTAACAAAATATGGGCAACCGACTGCAATACAAAGTTAGAAAATGCCAGCCAAGTTACCATCCTCTTTATCTCTTTATAAAATCCTTTCAAAAAATAAAATGCCCCATTAAGAGATGTAGATGTAGGTAGTTTAAACATGAGGGTTTTTCTTAGTTTAAATCCTTTGTCATCTGCTTTCTAGCCATGTTATTTTGAGGATGTAAGTTACTTAACATATCTGCGACTTCATTTTTCCTTCTCCAAAATGGAACTAATGATTGATATCATTAGTTCACTCGCGGACATATTATGGGATACAATTTTAAAAAGTAAATCCTTTAACGATAGTGCCTGGCAAACATTGAAATCTCAATAATTTTGATCGGTTATTTTATTCTTATTATGATCCAATAAAAGTGTCTTTTGAGGACATAAACACAAAAACAGAAAATATTCCAGATACTGGCCTTTCCTGTGGGCAGGCCAAGAGAGGATAGAAGATTTCTGGAATCTGGTTCCAAAGCCACAAGGAAATAAAAGTTGGGGTGGGAGGCTCATGCACAAAATTGTCTGTCTTATAAGGTAGACATTCAAATTATTCTTGGCCCCTACGCTGCAACCTGCAACCTGCCACTCTTACTTTTTTCCTCTATAGAAATCTCTCACATATGATTTCTGTATGGGTGAGTCATTCCAAAAAATGAGTCTAAGTTCAAAAAAGAGTTTCTGGGCTTGAAACAAAAATGTAAAATAGCAGAAGGCTGAGACTGTTGTTCCCAAAAACTAGTGCAGGAACTGAAAACACACTTGGCTTAATATTTCAGGTTAAGCTTAAAGCAGGTACCAGAAGCAATTAAGTTTCCTGCCCCTTGAGTTTGAATATTTCAAATTTATCTACAGCAGTGAGTGAGATGACCTAATTGTACCTCTGGTTTTCACTAGAATTTATCTTTCTGAGTGACAGGACATTGCTTTTTAGACAGAGGCCTCCCGTTTAATAATTCAGTAATTAGATGCATTGCTGTCAGCTGGGAAATTTCTAACAGCTTTTCAATGACAACATATTGGAGGTTTTTGTGATTCTGCAAGGTCTGTCTTAGTTGTCTTTAACAAGAAGGATAAAGGTATGTGAGAGCATCCTCACTCAGGTGTGTGCAAACCTAGGTGTGGAGGCGGCTGAGGGGTTACATTCAATGCCTTCATTTCCTGTCTTTCAGAGTGCATTAGCTGTGAGGGCTCAGGTATGGCCTGAGAAAATGGAAAAGAGTAAAAATAAAATGTCTCATCATTTGTGCACTCTGATTTTGCCAGAGATGTTAGCCTAGGGCTCATTCAATAAGCATCACCTTGCTGGAGTCCAGGGAAGATACCCCATCATGTCATTGTGTAAATTCTGCCTACACAAAGGTATGTACTTTGTTTTGAGTCTCATATTTTTTTTTGCAAGTAATTTATTTTTTTTTCCAAGAAGAAACCTCCCAAAGAAACAAAAATAGGTGAAAGGTGCTAACAGCAGCATGCTAATTAGCAAATACATCCCAGCCATTCTGCATTAGCAGACTTAGGCACATTATGTTTTATGTCTTTGTTCACTGGCAAGGACTTCCAGTAGCCTAATAATTCACTCTCAGACCTGCTTTATCAAGAAGACAGTGTGTTTTAGAAACTATAAAAGATCATTTAGAGCAGTAACAAATTACTGCTTTTAATAAAATGCTTTTTTCCCCACTCAATAGGATACCATAAAAAATAGTCTGTAAAGAAGTAGTCTATAGAAAAGGAACATTTTTAGCTTTGAGAAAATAATACTGGGAAAATGGTAATGTAGTAGTAAGTCATGGTACAAAAGGGGATAAAGAGGCTCATTCTCTGACATCTCTCTCTGCGGCTATTCCATCAACCTGTCGGATCATTCCTTTGGAGTCTCCTTTATAAGTTCCTCTTTTTCCAAGCTTGCTGTTTAATGCTGGACTCTACAACAATCAGTTCTTTTCCATTTGCTCTTCTCTACACACTGTTCCCAAGGTAGTCCAATTCATTGCTTTCCAAAACGAACACACATCAAAATTCCTCAGGGTGCTTTCTGACCATGCAGATCCTTGGCCACCTTACTTGACCTGTTCAATAAGAATCACAAGGAGGTGGGCCCAGGATTCTATGCTTTTGCAAGTTATCCAGGTGATGCTAGATCTGGGAGTCTAGTTTGAAATTCACATGCATCACTCAAGCTGCCAATAGCTGTCAAGATCCGTGTTTCTACCTCTTACCTCCCCTTCAGCCTCAGGAACAGCTAACTACCTAAGAAACGTTTATGTCTGGGTATCACTCAGACTCTACACATGCAACATGTCCAAATCAGTTTCTCCTCTTGCATTCACTGGGTGACCCTTGTCTCCACCCTGGCAAACAATACCTTGGACTCCTATCTCTCCATCTGCTCTATGTATAGTTATCAAGGCCTAGGACATGCGCTCTTTATTGCATTTTGTTCTCTTTGTCCTAATTTGGTGTCTTCTCAAGCTTTGCTTAGACTAGAGTAACAATGACCAAGTCGCAGACTGCTGTTGGGTTGGATGTGAGCAGACAGTGGAGAGGAGGACCCTAGAAAGGCTCTAAAGATTTTGGCTTACACAGCAGGGGATACTAGTGCTCTTTATGGATATGACTAAGCCTGGGATGGAAAAGTGTTTCACAGAGAGATGAAAATTCAGTTTTGAACATACTAACTATCATATGCTAATGAAATATCCCAGTTGAGATATCAAGTAGGCAATTATATATATCCAGGTAGGACCTCAAGGAGGGTGCCTGGCTTGGAGATACAAATTTGGGTCTCCTCTGTGAATACATGATATTTAAAGCAGTGAGAAGGGAAGAGACCATCAGAGAGAAATAATGGGATGGCTAGACTTTTATGAATGACAAACACTTTTCTGGGCTCATTCTGCGCACCCTAACCTGTCACCTGTGTTTCAGCCACGTCAAATAACTCTCTGTGTCCCAGATAAGTGCAGGCAGCAGGGAGGCAGCAGTCCTAACTCTGCCTCACCCTTCCTGAACTCGTCCATCGCCATCTCTACTCTGCTGCAAAGAGCCCTGATCTCCGAATAGGAGGAGAATTATCTGCTATTTCTGGTTTTGGCCACCTTGTCATCTCTCTGGAATTTCTATTTTCTTACCTCCCTCGACTCTGAACCTAACATTGAGAACATGGGGTTTTCCTCCCTGAAAGGAGTCAAAAAACATCTTAGCCTTAGAGTTGTGTGTCCAAATTACTCCCAGTCCCAGCAAACTTTCCCATTCTATTTATTGTGACTTCTCTCAGTTTTCAATGGCTTACAGTAAACCTCTGTTGTCAGTCCCCCAAGATTTGTTAGGGTTACATAGAAGGACATTTTAGAAATTTAGAAATCTTTTATTAGTTCAACAATGCTCAGCTTTTAAGACGATGGGCTTAAAAAAAAGTTAGCTTGAAATTCAAGTTAAGCAATGACTTCTTTGTCCTAGATGACATTTGCCATCCTCCTGGAACAATTAATGCCATTGATCCAAGGGGTGAGAAACATCAGGGCAAAATGACTGACAGGGAAGGAAAAATACATTGTTTTCAATACCACCCCCCCAATCCACTTTCTTCTCTGCCAGACCTTTGCACCTTTGAAAAGCATGTTTGTTCTCATGGAAGTGCTCTCTACTCCTTTTCCGGGAAGAGAGGATGTCAGTTTTCTGTGTGGAGCTGGCCCAGTGAAGGAAAGCTTGCTCACTCTCTGGGAACCTATTGAGCCCCATCTAGGTTGAGAAGACCCCCACCTCCCCACTTTTAATGAAAGATATAAATAGATTCCCTGAAATGAACAGTGGGTCCTTGGCACCCAGAGAATGCAGAAGTGGTGTGGCAGGAGAAGAAATTCCTCCCACCTGGGTTAGCAGGATATTGGACTCTGGTAACCTACGGTATGTGGGTTTGTATTTGTACACATTGCCTTAACCAAGAAGAATTCCAGTCCCTGTATCCATTCCTGTTGGCTATAACCAGAAAACAGAAGTGAGGCTTGGGAATTAAAAAGAGAGAGAGAGAAGCACAGAAATAGATGGCTGAGGTGAAGCCAGATTTTTTTTTCTTGGTCAAAAAAGCCTTATAAAAATAACACTGAGGTGGGAAAATTTGGATTGTAATACTGTTTTATCTTAAGAAAGGAGTTGAGTCATACATATCTATTACGGGATGAAGCCAAGTGCTTTATCATGAGTAGAACTGAGGCTATATAATCTCGTATGTTGGGTTGGTTAAATACTCAAGCTATTTCTTGATTTACACACAAACACACCCTACAACCTCATAGGTATGAAGTGGGAGAGTGGGGGAAGAAATTAAAACTCAGAAAATGTGTTGTGCATATTAGGTACAACAGGGCAAGCAAAATATATAAGCATTTTGTTAAAAATAAATGAAAGTTTGGACCTGAAACTATTTCAAACAATTAAGGATGATAAGAGGATATTATTTATTCTAACTATTTGTTCAAAAAGAATTGTAAGATATAATAGTATGTCAGAGACTTCCCAGATACTTTTATTTTAGTTGTATCTCCTATGCATGCATAGACCTGTATCACAGTCTCAGAGCTGTGGTATGTGCAAAAGGCCAAGTTTAACAGTACAAAGTAATTAAAAATAAACTTCTTATTTCACCCCCAAGGAATCTGAATATGAGGTACGTGGAAATGCTTTGAAAAATCCCCTTTCCTCTTTTATTTGTGTCCCTTAAAGCCCAGAGTCACTCTAACCCTTCTTCCCTCTAGTCATTCCTCACTAAAATTCTCTCCTTAACTCTAACCTACGTGCTCCTGGTCCACATGGTTCTCTTTTCTCTCTAGTCCTCCCCTGGAGACTGTCATTCCCTTATGGCTTGTGCTGCTAGGTCATTTCCTTCACTTTTGCCAGTCTTTTTGTTCTTTGCCTTTCTTGGTCTCTAGGTTCTGGTCGTAAAAATTCAAAGAACAGGACCCTGGCAATAACGTTCTGTGTCTTACCAACCTGGATATATCCTCGGAGAGATCATAGTGCCGGGGATACAATAGACCCTTAAATGGGGACAAGTGAGGAGAAGTTAAGAAGGGAAGGCTGGAGCAAGAAGAAAGGAGAGCTGGGTTACTTTGTGAAGTTTTCCAAGTCTCTCAGCATGGAAATTTTACAAAAGAAATTTTAAACATGACAAATTTCTGCCTTTTGCATTATTATATCCAGTAACATAATATTAACACAGACAAAAGTGTTCTCAAGTCCATTATGTGGCTGAATGGATCTTTAAACACAGTTGATTACAAAAGATAGGGAATAATGGTAGAAGATCAATTTAAAACCAGAAATTTTTGTTCTATGTGGGATCTTTGGTATTTAGTTGATCCAGAAAGCCTGCAGGCTGAAACTAAGCAGGGGCTAATGCAGGTCCCACTCAAGTAGGTGGAATAATGCTGGACACATTGGATTTAGTTATGAATAGGAAGTTAGACTCCAAGGGGTGAGAGATGATGAGTAGACATGAGGATTAAAGGAAAAGATAACTTAAGGCTCAACTAACAAAGAAAATTCATGGTCAGAGGAAAACAAGGAACAAAACTTCAGGACCAGTCTGAGATAACAAGAAGGTTGGTTCCTTGGGGCTCAGTCTTACCTCTCCAGTGCCATTTTACTTTTATTTCAGGTCTAAACATATGTAGCAAAGATAATTTTATTTCATGTCTTTTGATACAGTACAGAAACAGATTTTCCAATGGGAGAATGGGTGGCAATGGGACCTTGTCACCCAGAAGAAGCAGAAGTAGTATGGCGAGAGAAATCCCTACCACCTGGGTTAACAATTGTCGCATTATTTCTAATTATTCTAATTCTAATTATTTCTAATGCAATGAATAAAGTATTTCTTATTTCTTTAAATTTTCAGATAGTCTCTGTGACAGTTTGCTCTTCATTGTCAGAATTGCTTAGATTTGAGTAAGGGTGCAAGTGGGTTTCATAATCTAACAAATCAAGTTTAAGATTACATGCACCACAGTGTGCACAGTTTAAATGAGAGTTTCTTACTTATCTATTAATATATTCCAAGGACATTAACATAAACTTTGCATATAAAGAGCCATAAATCTTCAATAAACAAATGTTGAATGAAGATGTAGTAAGTTGAAGAGTAAACGAGTTTCCAAAAAAAAGCACAAAAGTATTTTTTCCTAACAAGTGGACAATGATACACAAAACTATTCAATAAGATTTGGCCAGATTTGGTTGTGGCAAACTGTGTCATCCTCTATAAGTGGACATGTAAATTATCAAAAATATCTTTCAACTAATTTTTCAAACTATTTGCAAGAGATCAAGAGCCAAGAACATATATTCATTTTGATTTAGCATTTCCATTTCTATAAATTTGCCTTCTAGAGATAAGCAGTATGCTTACACAGGATATTCATTATAGTCTCATCCTTATAAGAGCAAAATTTTCTAGGAATTTACAGGTACAAATGTATAATGGGTTTTGTGCAACAAATAAATTGAAGTTTTTGAGGAAATTTTCTGACATAGAAAATTTTCCTAATATAATTTAAATAAAAAAGCAGCATGATCTCAATTTTGCATATAATATATATGCAATGAAAAAGCTAGAAGGAATTATGCTAAATGATAACAGTAATTATCTCTGGTAAATGAGATAAGAAAATTTTACTTTTTTCTTTATCTAGTCTCTGTTTTCTAAATTTAATGCAATATTTTTTCATTAGCTTTATGAGTAAAATATACACACATTTTTCTAAAGAGAGTTCTGAAGACTTTATTATTATAATTACCCACTGAAATAATGAATCATATATTAGAAATTTTATTTTGGTACTTCCTTCAATAAAACAAATGAAGTATCCATATTTTCTCTTTCCCTCCCAATGCCAAAAATAGAATTAAATAGGATAATTAACCGATTTACATACTGAAACTTGTACTATTGATTTGTGAGTTCTAGTCAACTTTTCACTTTGACTTCTAAATCCCTGTAACTGGTGCAGCCTTTGCTCTAGGCTACAGAGTATAGGAAGATACCACGTTCATAAAGAAACCTTAGCTCTCACTTGACCATACCTAAAAACCAGATTAAAGTACTTGGAACAAACAACACAGCTGTGAATTGTTACACTCGTTGCATGTCAGTGGAGAAAATTCACACAAGAGAAATCACAGACCTAAAAGTAAAGGAGGAGAGGGGGAGGGGAGGGTGGTTCTTTCACAATACTTTGAGTATAACTCCCTAATAGGAAAACAAAGAAAAATAAAAAGGAATTTCCTGATAGTTAAAATTGTTAAAGAAGTTATTTTGTAAGAAGTAATAAATCATTTTGAGCTCTGAGCTTTGAGCTTTGAGCACTATGCTCAGTTCTCTTTAGATGGTGCCCAGTTTAACTCAATTGAGGTTTTTCAAAAAAGCATTTGAATTTATAAGGAATAAAGAAAACAATTCAAACTGAAAAAATATATCCTGGACATTAGAAAATATGGCACAAATTTCCCTCAACCAGGCCAGTACCATTTTTGTTTCATTGTATCTTAAATTTCCCAATTGGTATTGGACTCTTATAATGATCGTGTACATAGAGGGAAAAATGTAGACAATCAGTAATTTGGGGAAACAGCAGAATCTCCATTTTATGTTTGCTAGCTTCTCTTCATTTTTCAAGTTATTAATATTTAAAGAAGACAATATTTTGACTCTGGAGTTCAAAGATCACAGAGAGGAATTCTTGTGAAGGAAAATAATGTCAGACCCTTTTTTTTGTTACTTTATTGAAGATTGTTTCAAAGATTAAGGGGCTATGTACTTTGCTTTTCTCCAAGTTATAATAAAGATTATTTTGTTTTTGCAGATGTTTAAAGACATGAAGCCAAAGACAAATTTTTCAACTAGAACCCTCAAGAAATGTTACTTCTGTGTCTTGCCAAGAGAGATCCAGCATTTTTGTCTACATAAACATCTGCTGGGAACATTTAAAAAAATGCATTTTAAATAATGATGTTTTTAGCTTTTTGTCTTTAATAAGTTTTAAGAAGGAGAAAAATGAATTTGTCATACATTCCCTCTGAAAGTAACTTTTTTTCACTGACATGCATCAAATAAGATGATCTAAAAGTGAAAACATTACCATTATGTTGGGAAGAAATGGTTAAAAACATTTCTCTGAACTGGCTGTATCAATCATACCTGAGAGACACACATAAATCACAGGTTCCTTTAACTCCAGAAACTCCACCAGTTCATTGTCATGCTTACTTGTTTGTGGCAAATTATACTGTGTTTATATTTACATAATAATTGGATTTTCTATTAAATTAAACAAAACCCCTCAAAAATGAGATTCAGGGAACCATAAGTTAGCTATACAACCTGAACAATGCAAACTCATTTGTAGTTAGAGTAGAAACTTCATCTTGTGCAAACTAACATGGATGTTTGGGGATAATTCTCTGTAGGAAATGCAAGATATATAGCCAGGCTCTTTAAGGTTCCAAGAAAAAGAGACACACATATTGCCTTTGGTAATAGGTGTTTATTGCAAGGATACACTAAGATGTAATTTAGCAAGAAATGTTATCTCATTGTTACTCTGGGTTTCACTGCTTTAAAGAATCAGGGGTACTGCAGACATCAGGAAGAAATGGGAAAATGGTTTGGCATCTTTCAGATTACAAACTAAACTCAGATGATCTGCCTTTTCCCCCTTTATCAAGCATTTTAACTTCCCCAAATAACTGATTCCACTGATGGCTTTGCCACCACCCAAAGGAATATCATTATTCTTAAGAATTTCAAACCAAGCAAGCTCAGGATACTCAGGCACCAGTTCCTAGGTAGAAGGTTTGGTTTCTCTTGACACATGGACATCAAGCAATTATTGACTAGTTCAATGAAGTACTGGTTTGGATTCTTCTTAGAATTAGCATGACTATGGCTGAAATAGTTCTCCTAGAATATTCCTGCAGCATGTTTAATAAACTATATAAATTGAAAATAAGTATATAAAGCATGGATTCAGTATGTATGCCTTCAAATGAGATCAGAGTATCACCTGAAACTAGCTTTGGAGCCCAAAGCTTGCTTGCTTGCTTGCTTTCTTTCTTTTTTTATTTTTTTCATTCATAGAGACAGAGTATTATTCTGTCACTCTGGCTGGAGTGCAGTGGCATGAGACTGTGACCTCAAGCTCCTGGGCTCAAGCAATCCTCCTTCTTCAACCTCCCAAGTATCTAGGACTACAGGAGCATGTGTCACTACAGCCAGCTAAAAGGAGACTGACGCTACACTGAAAAACACTATTAGTGATTAGTACTTCCAGTAGGGTGAAGAGAGAAGCT
>VBSM01002223.1:13633316-13660838 GCA_008086735.1 Cheirogaleus medius | reverse complement strand
AGACTGTGTGCATTCTTAAGGCCGTGATCTCTTAAGAGCAGAGAGGGTACCTCAAAGTTACTAGTCACTGGCTGAACATAGGTAAATAAACAAACAAACAAAAAAACAAAATATAAACTTCCTGAGCTTTCATAGCCTTCAAGCCACATATGCACATCCGATGGCAGAAGGTAAAAATCTATCTGGCTAAGAGTATTTAAATATAGCCTATGATGAATAAGTGTCTTATGCAACCCCAGGAACAACATCTAGCTGGCCAGGTGACAAAATAAAGACAAAGATTAAAATATGATCAGGGACATTCAAAAATTCATGCTACAGGGGAAATAGACTTGGTAGAATTAGTTTAACAATGTCACTAAACAAATAAATAAACAATGAAGCAAATAACAACAATACCTGGGCTGTATGGATAAGGGGAATCACTATATGGAATTGCTAGAATGTATCATTTTGAAATTTTCAGTTTTCAACAGCAACAAGAAAAACAAGACCTACAAAGAAAGAGGAAAGTGTTACCCATACAGAAAAAAGAAAGTGGGCAATAGAAATTGCTTTAGGAGAGGCCCAGATGGTGAACTTAACAGAATAAAATTTAAAGCAATTGTTATATATGTGTTCAAAGACTATAGGAAATATGCCTCAATAATGCAAAGAAGTATGATGGCAACGCATTATCAAATAGTTTATATCAATAAAGATTTAAAATTATTTAAAAGAATCAAATGGAAATTTTGGCATTAAAAGTATGATAACCAAAATGAAACATTTATTAGCAAGGCTCATCAGTAGATATGAGAAGGCAGAAGAATCAGCAAACTTGAAAATAGATTCAATAGAGATCAAATGATCTGAAGAATAGAGAAAAAATGAAAAAAGATGCACAGAGCCTCAGAAAAATGTGAGACAACAGAAAATGCACCAATATACACATAATAGGTGTACCAGAAGTTTAGGAGAGAAAGGGACAAATAAAATAATCAAAGAAATAGTGGCTAAAAACTTCCAAAATTTGATGAAGACATTATCTCAACAACCATAAGGTTAATCAATGAACTCTAAGTAGTAGTATTGATGTAAAGATATCTATTAACACTTAGATACACCATAGTCCAAATGTTGAATGTCAAAGTTTAAAATAATATTTTGAAAGTTATGAGAGAAAAATGACTCATGACAAGGAGATCCTCCTAAGATTACCAGCTGACTTCCCACTAGAAATAATGGAGTTTGGAGGCAGTGGGGTGATAGCTTCAAAGTGCTAAAAGGAAAACTGTCAACCAAGTATCATATATCCAATAAAATAGTTATCTTTAAAATATAAAGGCAGGGTAAATACTTTCCAATCTAAATTAAAGTTAAGATAATTATTTCTACCAGAACTGCTTTACAAGAAATACTAAAGGAAGTTCTTTAGACTGAAAGCAAGTTATACTAGTGAGTAATTCAAATCTACACAGAATAAAACAAAACAAAAATCAACAAAGTGCACTCAAAAGGTAATTATGTAGGCAAGATTATATGCCTACAGAATTGTCTTCAGTAAAATCTGAAGTAGATTCTGATAACTTAAGATATATATTGTAACTCTTAGAGCAATCACTAAGGAAATAACTAAAAATTATACTTACAAATTATCAAAATGATTTTACACTAGAAAATATTCATTTAATACAAGAGAAGGCAGAAAAGAGATTTAAAAAAAAAAAGTCATGCCACATAACTCCCAAACATCTGATGGCTTTCCAGCACACTTGGAATAAAAGTGAAGCTCGTACTCCAAGACCACATCAACTTGACATTTGCTTTTGCTGCAGATTCACCTTTCCTATCCTTTGCCTTGGTTCAGTGTGTTCAGCCACACTGGCCGCCTCCCAGTTGCCGGGACTCACCAAGCTTGTGCTTTTGTCAACTTGTTCTTTCCACCTCCTGGAGTAGGCCTTGGGAAGATACTTCCATTATTCTCTCACTTCATCAAAGTCTTTGCACAGGTGTGGCTGTTCTCCCTGCTCTACCTGCAACAGCCCCCACCCCACTCACTCACCATCTCCTGGACCTGCTTTCCTTTCCTTTCCTTCAGTGCACTTATCACTACTTGGAATTACACTGCACATGGACTTCCATATCTAGTTATTTGCATGCTTTCTCTTTCTCTCTCTCTCTATGTGAGGGATGGATTCTGTCTGTGTCATTTCCTCACCAGACCCAAAGGAGTGCTGAGTACAAAATCAGTATTCAATAAATATTTAATGAATGGACTCAACTGTGATTCTCCTGTTAAGTTCATTGCCTATGAGTAGAGGTTTGAAGAATTTATTCTCTTTTTGATTTTACAAGCACTGTTTCTTATCAAATGGCATAAAAACCTGGGATCAGTGAGATTTAAAATTATAAAATATCTCTTGGTGATTGAAGTAGTATCTCCTCTTGGGTTAGGAAAGATGGTCTCAGAAAAAAGGTTCTGGTAGAGAAACAAGAAGTTTCACAAAATGAGTAGTGTTTTATTTTCTATGCAGTCAAATCTATATTATTACTCCTTTTACCACAGAGGAATGTAGAAACCAAAAATAAAACACCTAAAATAGAGAATTCTACAAAAAGACATTTAAACACTATTTTGTGACATTAAATGTGTATATGTATGTATGATATATATATATACACACACATATACCTCTCTCTGTCTCTCTCTCTCTCTATATATATGTATATACGTGTGTGTGTGTGTGTGTATTATTGAACACAATAGAAAACATGATATTACAGTTCTTCTTAACTCCCACAGTGGAGTCAGATACACTTGGTCCAGACTTGGGCCCTACTTGAGCAAATTATTTATCTTTAATGAGACTGAGTGGGCTCATCTTTAAAATAGGGATAAAGCTAATTCACAAAAGTGTTGTGAAGACTAAATGTTGTAGTAAATGTCAAGCGGGTGGCACAGTGCCTTGGCTTGAATGCTTATTATGTATGCATTCGATAAATAATAATTCTTTACTTTTTCCAGCAGAACTTTCTGGGGTTAGGTTACACTCCATTTAAATCTTTTTCAGCTTTATAAAATACACTGTCATTGAATTTGATTCTTCTAGAGTGTTTCTATTCACATCTTTCTCATAAGCACTACAAATTTACCTGAAATGTGACAGATACATAAATTTGGTAACTTAGTCCCTCCAAACAAAATAAATAAATAAAAGGAAATGGAATAAATTATAGAAACCCTGATGCAGCTATCTGTGGTTGAAATGTTTTATTAGATTTTATAACAAAATCTAAAAGCAATATCAAGTAAGAGTGTGTATGTGCTTCTTAGGTAAGTAACTGGATGAGAATATGTTACAATATATTGAGTTTTGTCTGTATGGAAATGCCTTTAGGATGCTGTCATGATGTAGAAGTGTAAGGTGGACAGAGAAAGGGAGAAAGGGTCTGACAGGCAGAGCATGAATTGTGATCTGCAAACCTGGATCCAGATGCTAGTTAGGAGAGAACTTTGCTCCATAGCTTACAGTGAAAAAAAGAAAATCCGGAAATTCCTTACACTGAATGTTATTCCTATTATATTGTTTCATTCTGATTCACTTAGTGAAAACCTCAAACTTATTTGGCATGATATTCTCAATAGCATAGACAAAATTAAAATGATTTGTCATTTCTATCTTCTTGAATTCTTGTTCCTAGGTGTAAAACACCTTTGCAAAGCAAAGAGAAGACAGTAATTCAACCAGGAATCCTATGAGCTGGAGCATCAGGATACAAGTTGTAAAGGTCGTTGCAAGCATTAAAAAAAAAAAGATCTCTGTAGGTCTGGATGAGAAAGAAAAAAAAAAAAAGGAAAACAAAAAATAAATGTCATGAACTAAAACACTGCTCAAACTTTCTTGGACAACAATCTTCTTCAAAATACCTGCCAGACTGAGAAAATGGCTCTCTATGAAAAGATTGACCTTTGGAATTGCCTGGAATATATTTCTTATAATTTTAAGAAATTTTGGTAAATCACGTTTTTTCTGACTTCTCTGAATCTTTACGTCTCTGTGTCTCCTGTTTTCCTACTACCTCAGCCAAAAAGAAAAGGGGAGAAATAGAAAAAATAGAGAAAGAAAAAGGAAAATGAAAAAAAGAAAAAAGTGTACTGTAAGCATATAGCAAGTTGTCAAACTGTGCTTTAGAAAATCACTAATAGAACAGATGATTCACCCCCTTCATTCACTGATCTTTGGGTAACTGTAGTCCTAATCCTAAAGGTGAATCTTCTCCCTGGAAGGAGGGAATTCAATCTCTAGAGAAGTTCACTTATGGGATTAAGAATGCTGAACTCAAGTACTTGGAGAGTCTGCCTGAGCCTCTCTAGGTTTTAAGAGAAGTAGCTGAAAGAGGAATTTTATTAGGGCCTAAAGAGCAATATTTCAGTCGGCATTACCTGCTGAAATCCAGAGACTGTGGTCCTTGCCCCTCCCGTGTGTGTGTTCATGGGTGTGTTTACCTATTTTGGCAATTTTCTAAGATTTTATGTTGAGCAAATGCCTCTCTGGGAAGAAATTTCTGTGTATCTAATACAATATGAATGAATCCTTCATAAATAACCAAAAACACATTTAGAAAACATAGCACTTAAAGTTGTGTTGCACAGATTTTACAGTCTATACAAAGCTAACATCCAGAAACGACAACATCATTATTTTGGTTTGGAGATATGGTAATAACTACTTTAAAAATCTGCTTAACTGAAATCATGTTCATATATACATAATTAAAAAGCTGAGTTAGGCTGGGTGAGGTGGCTCTAGCACTCTGGGAGGCTGAGGTAGGAGGATTGCTTTAGCTCAGGAGTTGCTCAAGAGTTGAGACTATCCTGAGCAAGAGCAAGACCCTGTTTCTACTAAAAATAGAAAACTTAGCCAGATGTGGTGATGCATGCCTATAGTTCTAGCTACTTGGGAGTTTGAAGCAGGAAGATCACTTGAACCCAGGATATTGAGGTTGCAGTGAGCTATGATGATGCCACTGCACTCTATCCAGGGTGACAGAGGGAGCCTCTGTCTCAAACAAACAAACAAACAAACAAGAGCTTGAGTTAGAATTTTATAAATATAGTTTTAACATTAGCCCATGTTCTCTGAAACTCTTTTTTTAAAGAAGTAATATCTCATTTAATATGTCTTATATCAAACAGATTTCCATATAACTATTGAGCTATCTGAATTTTTTAGTATACAATAAATTATATAAATTCACAACTATATATTAAAGTAAAACAAGCAATTTTACTATAAGGGACTAGAAAATTATCTAGAAACTGTATAATATATATTTTACTTAGGCTATTTTAAATTGGAGGATTTTGTATAAGTTATCTTTTATTTAGTGAAAGGGAGGAAGGAGAAACAAAAATAAATATTTCCTTTTTGCTTTTGCTCTTCATTCAAATTGAGAAGCAAAAATGTTGAGAGTAAAAACAGCTTATTTTAAAAGTTTTAGTACAGAAATCTATAAACAATGTGACTATCCTTTCAAGTAGATGGTCTTAAATGGCGGATCTTGGATTCAATAATGGAGCCAGTATGGCTTATACATTAGTGTTTTCTAAAATGCAATCCAAAGATCAAATCAAGGGAGAAATTCCAACATGAAACTTACTAAAATAAAAAAAAATCATGCCCAAATCTCTCCAAATGTATTGATATTCTTCAGACCGATAATTAAAAAAAAGCATTACATACTTAGTTCCAGAAATTCTCCATTTCCATTATTGCTGGAAAAGCCATCTAAAAAGCACTTCAAGTTGATGATGTATGTTGTTTACTCTCTTGAAAAAACATCCTCTCCAAATAGGGGGAAAGGTTAGAAATGATTTGTACTGCATTGATCAATTTATCTGAGTTGTCTTTCGACAGATTGTATTAATGGAACTTCATTTTCTTTTATTCAGTTGACGGCCAATTTTTCGTTGTCTCTTAAAAAGATCAATGAACATGTCTCGCCATCTTTTCACAAAACAAGATGATTTTCCCCTTAAACTTTAAAAAAGACTTTATTATTTTGTTGTAATAGATTTTTGTCCCCCCTTTCTTGCTTTCAACCCCCTGCAGTGCGTCTTCTAATGCCTGCCTATTCTTTTATATATCTCTTTGTAGTTTTGACTTCAATACCTTAAATTTCACTTATTTTTTTCATCATTCTGGATGCCACAGATATCTTCAGGGACAGCAGTTTCTCCACTCTTCGGCTGCACTAGGTGGATAGACTGATGGTGTTCACTACTGCAATGAATAAACACAATCAAAACAAGCATCCAAAACAAGAATGCATTTTGATTGGGGTATTATGCACCACATCTTTCACATTTCTCAAAAATGAAAGCTTGCCGCTTTCACCAAGGCTAGGTGGACACAGTTGATTCTCTTTCTATACTAGGAGAGTAGGGCAACTAGTAGCCTTCATTTGCATTTCTTTAAATTCAGAGTATGTTTCTATGATTGTAAATGAATCTTTCTGGCTTATGGAAGAATTCTTTTCTTGTTTGTTTTTATTGCAAAGGAAAATATGAAAAGCACAGAGACAGTAAAACTCAATTCATCTACTTGTCTTTTCCCTGCACATGCTCATGCTGATCTCTAGTTTCTTTCATCCCTCTTCTGCCCCCTCATCATAATCCTCACACTCCCTTATGGGCCTAGCGTGTGCTCAGACTATTGGCATTTGTTAGGGGTAGCCACTTCTGGAGAGGATTGTTACAAAGCAGTGGAAATCATGTGATACATAGTAACTTCTCCCAACCACTCTCCAGTGAAATGACAAACACCCAGTGAACAATTCGAGTCCTATGTCAATGCATATACTAAGCACAGAGTAGTAGAGATATCTCCATCTCGAGCACAGTATTGCATTTTTCCTTACAGACTCAGAGGCATTCTTGAAATATATTCTAGGGAGAAAACAAAAGCAAAAAGAAAAACAGTATTAGTACATTCATGTATGTATTTCTTTGCAAAGTCATAACAGCAAAACAATGTTAAATTCTGAATCCCTGAATTAAGGGGCTAATCCTAAATCATTGCTTACTAGGGAAGAGGTTACCCATGTTTGGCTTAGGATCAATCACAAATAACCCTTCACTCCCAGGACCCCCATAGTATGTGGAGGAGAATGAATGCATATCTGAAGTGATGGTGTTTTCACAGGGAGGAGGAAGGGCAGTGAGTTGTTTCCTTTATCTTGGGGATTATCATCAATATCGCCTAGGAGGGACATCTAGGCATCATTCAATTATTCCTCCCTCTTACTTAATCCACATATAACCAGTCAGCAGGTCTTATATATTTTCTTTCCTAAATGTCTCATATCCATCACCTTTTCTATTCTTTTTGCTATTTTCTTAGTTCAGGCTTGCACCATTTCTCACCTGCATGACTGGGTCAGCCTCTCGACTTGTCTCATTTCCTCCAGCATAGCCCTTGAAATGATCCCCCACACTCTGCTAAAATAAGCTTCCTAAACTGCACATATGATTATATTATCGTACTCCTCAAAGTACTTGGAAGCCCCTTTCGTTTCAGTACAGCATTCACATCTCTTCTCTCTGCCATTTCTTCTCTCTGGCTCCCCCTCAGCCACCCTCTCACATGCACAGGACCCTACAGTTGTAGGGACTACTTGCAGCTCCTCCCTTCCTCCTGATAGTTTACTCCTCTGAACTTTTCCTTTGCCAAGGATATTCTTCCCCTCTTTTCCACAAGCAATTTCTTACTCGTTTTCAAAGGCAATATATGTGACCTAAACATTTGCACCCCCCATAATATTCTGAAATTTAAAAAAAAGGGAAAAAATAAATAAAAATAGAAACATTAGCTGGGGGAAAAAAGTAAAACAATACGAAAACAACAATGTAGCATAAATGCAATCAAATACAATATTACTTTCTTAGAAGTCCCACCTAAACTTCTGAGTACAATAAAATGCTCCTTTTTTATGCTTTTATAGCAGCCTCTGCCACACCTTCGTAGAACTGACCACAGTTCTGTGATCATGGACTTAGTTGATACTGAAAGCTCTGGTGTTCCTTTAGCTTTAATTCTGTGGTGCAGAGTGTTTGGCACCTAGTAGACCCTCAAGAAATATTTTTGGAATGTTAAATGAGATATTTGGACTGAACATCTGTCTTTGACAGGATTTTTTGGCCGTGAATCACAGAAATATCCCACAACCAATGGAGTAGTAAAGGGGCATTTACCTATGAGAAAGGTTAGGTATCATGGAACCCAAGGGTATGGATTAGCTGGCCCAGTGAAGGTGAGTTTCCATGACTGAGCACTGGGGAACCAAATCTCTTCCCTCCATCTCTTTAGAGTTATATGCTCTCTTGTCTCTGCTTCTCTTCGTCTACTAACATCATTCTTCTCTGCCTCTGCAGACCAGTTTTCCAACTTGCTCTTGTTTACATGCATTCAAGCCTAGCCCAGTCCTAGCTTTACATAGCATTCTAATTCAGGAACTCATTCAGCATTACTGGTAGCACTGAGTCTTTAATCAAAAGTCTCCAGTGAAAGAGACCAATTACCCCAACTTGGGTAAATATCCACTATTGGCCCAAGAAGGGCTTAATCAGGCAGTAAAAAATGAACTGACTGGCTGTTCCTATGGGTGTTGCAGTGGAAAGTTGGCAATTTTTATAGGAGGATGGTTGTGGTCTACTTTGAGGTGTCAAAGCATTGAATGAAGAATCCCAATTCCCCAATTTATTTAAGCAATTTCATAGAGTCCTAGATCAGAAAGTCATGCAGATCTTTTTTCTCAATAATGTGCTTTCCTGAGGTCCACTAAGTGTGTTAGAAAGGGTTGACCCATGTTATAACATCTGGTGATGCTATCATTCTTCAGAATAACAGAGCAGGAAAGGAAAAACTGATTGACACTAATCAGATAAACATATTAAACCAGATTCATTGTTAGTGATTCAATAAAAATAGTGATGAGAATAATGTAGTCCTAAACAAATTTGGCTTACTTGTGTTATTGTGCTGTTGTTAATTAGTAATAATGATAAGGGCTTTGTTTAAGATGTGATTATATTTTGATGATAATCCTGTAAACATCTATCACTGAAATTTGCACCCATCAAAGAAAGACATCTCTGGGTTAGGTACTGTGCTTTCACTTAAAAACAAACAAACAAACAAAACAAAACTATCTTCTAAAGTTTATGTTATGGGTTGAATTCGGTCCTCCCCCAAATCCATGTGTTCAAGTACTAACCTCCATCATCTCAGACTGTAACTTCCTTGGAAATAAGGTCATGGCAGACATAAGTAATTAAGATGAGGTCATTCTAGAGTAGGTTGGGTCCCTTATCCAGTACGACTGATGTCCTTTTAAAAGGAGGGAATTTGGACACAGACATATGAAGATGGCAGAGATGTGTACATTTTTCTACAAGCCAAGGAATGTCAAAGACTGCTGGCAGACAACCTGAAGCCAAGTCAAAGGCATAGAACAGGTTTTTCTTCACAACTCTCAGAGGGAACCAAACCTGCTGACACCTTGATTTTGAACTTCTAGCCTCCAGAACTGCAAGACAACAAATTTCTGTTGTTTCCACCACTTAGTTTGTGGTACTTTCCTATAGTAGTCCTAGCAAATTAATACCCACAATAAAATGAAATCACAGTCTATAAGCTTGAAAATCATACAAATATTAGCTAAAATTAGCAATTCTAAGATGATTGCTAACTCTTCCAGAAAAACAAATAAATTTTTGAGATTAGCATGTGAAGTGTTCAGTTCCCTAATTGTAGTACAGGATTTAGAGGCTCCTTGCTTCTGTGAATCTTTCTTGAAATGTTTTCCTTTCTTCTCCTCTCTCATTGAATTTGACCTGATTTTAAAGAACACATAATTACCACTCCCAGAAGTCTTCCACAATGAGACAATGCATGCTTTCCTACCTCAGTTTCCTTATCTATAAATCAAAGATGCAATGAAAAATATCCCCTAGAATTTATGGAGGACTGGGTGAGAATAAACAAGCGAAGTGTTTAGTAATCCAGTGACTGGCACAGAGGAAATACACATTAAAATTTATTTATTTTTCTCAAAGTTAGAAAATATTTATAGCCCCAAATTTGTATTTTGATATCCATATCCTGGGATGATTTCCTACTTTTTTCTGTTGGTTAAGGTCCATCTTTCCAAATAAATAATATTTCAAATATATCTATCATGTAAATAAATCATTTTTTGAAAAAAGGGATCGTAGAGTTTTATATTCCACGTTTCTTCCCCATTATCCTCAAAATCTTGCATAATGATGAGCACACAGCATATGTTAAGAGGTGAACAAATAAGTGATGTATGAAGAGAATGATAAGTTTTTCAAGCAAAATTGGAAATTGAAATAAAAACAATATCATTTGCAATAGCATAAAAATATAAAATACTTAGATATAAATCTGGCAAAAGATGTACAAAATCTGTGCAATGGAAAATAAAATACATAGCTGAGATAAATTAGTGAAGGCATAAAGAAATGCAGAGATACACTATGATTAGTTGAAGGACTCAATATTTTTAAGATGCCAATTTCCCCCAAATTGATTTATAAATTTAACATAACCCTATTAAATGTTTCAAAAGATTTTTGTAGGGCTTCACAATATGATTCTAAAATTTACATAGAATTTCAAAGGACTAAGAAAAGCTAAAAACAATTTGAAAAAGAACAAATTTAGAGAATTTATACTACCTGACTTCAAAGTCTATAAAGCCACAGTAATTAAAACAGTATGGGACTTATTTATAAAGATGTACAAATAAAGCAATGAAACAGAATAGAGTCCAGAAATATTCCCCCATCTATATGGACAAGTGATTTTTGGCAAAGGTGTAAAAACGATTTAGTGTAGAAAGAACAATGTTTCTAATAGTTGGTGCTAAAACATTTAGAAACCTATAAGCAAAAAATAAAATCCTCTTCATACTTCCCACTATACAAATAATTAATTCAAAATGGATAAAATAACTAAATGAATAGCCTAAAACCATAAAATTTCTAAAAGAAAATACAGTGTAAATCTTTGTGGCCTGGAGTTAGGCAAATATTTCTTAGCTATGACATCAAAAGCATAATTTGTAAAAACATAAATTGATAAATTGGGCTTCATCAAATTTCATACCTTCTGCTCTTCAAAATATACTGTTGAGAGATTGAAAAGACATACCCTAGACTGGAAGAAAATAATCACAAATTATATATCTCATAAGGGACTTGTAACCAGGGTGTATCAAGAGCTTTCAAAACTGAACGATAAGAAAAAGATGCAGTAAAAATATGGGCCAAAAATTTGAACAGACACCTCACCAAATTAGATGTGGCCAATAGGCACATGAAAAGATGCTTACCATCATTAGTAATTAGGGAAATGCAAATTAAACCCACAAGGAGATACTTCCACACATCTATTTGAATAGCTGAAATTAAAAAAAAGAAAAAAAAAAGAAGACTGACCATACGAAGGCTTAGAGAGGATATGGAGGAAATGGAATCCTTATTCCCTGCTAGTTAGAGTGTAAAACAGTACAAGCACTTTAAAAAATCCAATGACACTTTTTGAAAAAGTAAAGCACATGCCTAATCATTCCCATCTTACCTATTACCCAAGATTAATGAAAGCATATGTCCAGTCAGAGACTTGTACATGGATATTCATAGCAGCATTATGTGTAATAGCCAATAATTGGACACACATCAAATATCCACTAATTGGTGAATAGATGAACAAATTATGGTATGTCCATACGGTGGAACACTACTTAACAATAAAAAACAAGTAACTACTAATACATGCAATGACATGGATGAGTCTCAAAATAATTTTTTCTGAGTGAAAGAAACCAGACAAAAGAGTATATATTCTGTCATTTTAATTTTTTAAAAATTCTAGAAAATGCAAATCAATCTATAGTGGCAGAATGCAGTCAGGTGGCTCAGTGACAGTGGAGAGGGTGGTAGGAGGGAGGGAATGACAAAGGGTGGTGGAGGCAACTCTTGGCTGATGGATACGTCATCTTGATTGTGGTGATCATTTCATATGTATGCCATAACTTATAAAATGGTGCAATTTAAATAAGGGCTGTTTGATATGTGCCAATTATGCATCTCAATAAAGTGGTTGAACCACCAGAAACAGTATAAATAACAACAATAAATCAAACAACAAATAAACATGGAGCTAAGGGAGCCAGACACACTGAAGTATGCACTCTATGATGTCCTTTTCATAAAGTTCCTGAGTAGACAAAACTCATTAAAGGTGATAGTAGTCAGAAAATTGGCTCCTTTTGGGGAAGATGACTGGGAAGAGTAGGAAGAAACTACTCATGGAATAATGTTCTGTATCTTGATCTGTGTAGTGGTTATATATGAAAAATTAAAAAAAATGTTTAAATGACAAAAAAAGGAATGCCTTTTAGAAATAATCAGATAAATAATAATGGAATGGAACACAAAGAATTTGACTTCCCAGATTATTTTCTTTGAAACATTGATGCTTCCTGTCTACTCCCTACTCCCTTGGAGATTTTGATACAATTAGCATTGTAGAGGCTCTGAAGATTTTGCAATATAGGAACTTGCTTAACTTTGTTTAAAACTAGCATTTCCAAGACTTATTGGACCACTGACTTATTTAACACTTTTAAACATCTGATGGAACAAGTGTTCCAAAGGGATGTATTTTAGGAAATGCTAAGCAAGCCAATTAAAAATATAGCATTTAGAGTCTATGGAGGTTCAGAGAGGTTAATTGTTTTTGTCAGAGCTCACACTGCCTGCAAAGGTAGTGGCAAGATTGAAAACGCATGGCTGTCTGACTCTAAGGACATTCCTTATTTCTCCCATCCTCACTTACCTGCTTTGGGCCTCAGTTTTCTCATCTATAGAATGAGGAGATGAGAACATATAAAGTGTGAGATAGCAATTGTGAATTGTGCTGCAATAAACATTCGAGTGCAGGTGTCTTTTTGAGAAAATGACTTCTTTTCCTTTGGGTAAATACCTAGTAGTGGGATTGTGGGATCAAATGGTAGGTCTATTTTTAGATTTTTGAGGAATCCGTATTGTTTCCCATAGAGGCTGTACTAATTTGAAATCCCATCAAAGGTGTTAAGCTTTCCTTTCTCTCTGCGTCCGTGCCAGTATCTATTGCTTTTGGACTTTTTAATAACTTCCATTCTAACTGGGGTTAGTTTATATCTCATTGTTGTTTTAGTTGGCATTGGAATCAATCCAAGTGCCCATCAGTTCATGAGTGGATTAATAAAATGTGGTATACATATACCATGGAGTACAACTCAGCCATAAAAAAAGATGAATTAATATCTTTTACAATAATTTGGTTGGAACTGGAGATCATTCTCCTAAGTGAAGTATCTAAAGAATGGACAAGCAAACACCACACGTACCCACTATTAAATTGGAGCTAACTGATGAGCACACATGTGCACAGAGGGAAGTGAAACTCAGAGGTAAGCAACCAGGGGGAGAGGGAGTGAGGGAAGAGAATAAACCAATGGGTATTATGAACACTATTTGGGTGATGGGCACATCTATAACCATGACTCAAACGTTACAAAAATGATCCATGTAACCTAAAACCTAAAATGATCCAGGTATCTCCTTAATATTTTGAAATAATTTTTTAAAAATTAAAAAAAAGTGTGAGATAGCAATTGGTGCTTTCTCCATCTGTGTTTTAGAGAGGCTTAATGAAACTTTCTGACCTGTAGATTCCTTGCCTGTAAAATGAGTATAATAACACCCCAACTGAGGTGCTTGTCTTCTTCTCATTTTACGATTTAAAAAAATAGGCAGGTAAAATAAGACACTTTAAAAAAATTGTCCAGCTCCCCCTCACCCACCCTCCCACCACTTCTCCTGATGATTGGCTACTCTATGTGTCAAAGATCAGCAATTATTCTTCTGTGTTGGGTTCCTGTTAAGGAACACCTCAGGCTTGGCACACACACATAATCATTAAATGTCCCACCTCACCCAACCAGCTTTACAAAAAGTATAATTTGAATTGAATACCTGATGTATTTATTAATAAAGAGAATAGGCATCATTTATGGTATAACATGCCCAGTGATCATGCTACTAATTCATTTCTATAAAATATTATTTAATTTGAACCTCATAAAACTCTATGTGGAAAGTATTATTATGCCTATCTGCACATTGAAAAAATAAATACTAGAGTATGCAATCAACTACCTAAACTTTGTAGATGTTGAGAGGTGGAATCACAGCTTAACCCATGCCCCTCTCCCTTCCAGTCTTTGTTTCCCTCCAGGTCACTGCTGGTTTGAGTGCTTCATTGTGATTTAAAAGGTGCTCATAGAGCAGATTTCTGTCTGGGTCAAAGTGCTCTATTTTATTTTATATCTTACAGAGAAGAACAGAACTCACCTATGCTGCATTTCTAAAATCTTGTAATTCAAGGTTTGGAAAATGTGTTTTTCATAATGTGTATATGCCATTTATAAAGTTCTTGGAATCTTTCCACATTTCTCTTTGAGAAACATAAAAACAACATCAAGTTTGATATAGGAGTAGAATAAAGAAGAGGATAGAAATCTACCAGCCCCATACCCCAGATAAGCAATAAATAAATAAATAAATAAGTGAATAAAAGCCATGTGGCCTTTTTCTTTAACATCATGGAAATTGACATTGAAAGGATGGCATTGTTAGTAAGTAAGCATAAAAAATGTACTGCACACAATGCCCCTTTGTTGGCTTAACCACGTATAGCTTAACTTGTTGTCTTTAAGAGTTTGCTTTACAACACTTGAACAGTACAGAGCAGACAGAAAGGGTGTGACCCTCCTCCAGATTCAGGATACCACATTCCAGAGAAGTCTGATAAAGCTAGCCTAACAGAGAAAAAAATGAACACAACCACTTGCCATTATCATTTTGCAGCAATAACTACTTTTCTTTTTTTTTTTTACTCTTTATAACCTCAATGAAAACTCAAGCCACTCATCCTCCAGGCCAGCACTTCTTCTTTCTTTCCTGCTATGCCCTTTTCTCTCTTGCAAAGTAAAATAAACTTCTGACTTCAAACTTATCCTAATCTTTGAGTCAAGAATTCTTTCTCATCCTGTGTATGAGCTTGCTCCCTAACAGACGTTATCATAATATTCCCTTCCAAATTATCAGGAAATAAAGATGTGTTTATAGAAAACTAATTCATAATGCAAAACACATTTATAGTTGTACAACAACATGTGACATGCACATCAGCTTAACTATATGAATAACTAAATGTTATCAATTGGAGTAGCTTCTAAACAATTCTCTGAAAGTGCCAATTATTTTTTAGAAATTAGCCAGTAGTATTTACTAGCCATTTATTTATTTAAACATCTCACAGTTTTGAGTACCTACTATATATCACATCCCATGGTAGATGGACTTGGAAAGATAAAGTCATTCTTGATTCCTTGTTTATACAACATATTCATATATCATATTTTAAAGGAATTTTTAAAAGCATAGAAAACTGAAGGATTATTAAATAAAGCCACTAAGTTTAAGAAAAATACAACACAATAAAATAAAATGATAAAATGTCAATAAATTCAAACAGCCATGGTGCAAAGCTTTGCCTCATCTGGTCCTCAGGGACCTGTGTAATCTCATCCGACACCACTCTCCTCTGACTATCTATGTATGCTACTTTTATGATGGCATCATCTCCCTTCTTGCCCACTTTTAATTTTCTTTTATTATTAATACATTATACAATTTTTAATATTTCTACCTTTTGATTTCTATAGTTTTTTTTTCTTTTATTTTTATTCATGGTGTCATATGTTGTTAAAAACAGTGGGCAAGAAATATAGGCTTATTAACAACATGTTGGTAGAGTGACTGGTACATTCAAATATATGACTATCCATTTGATTTTATTCAAGTTCTAACTTTCCACAGCATACTGCCTCAAATGTGTTTCCTTCTTCTTCCTTTTCCCCTTCTCCTTTCTCTTTCTCTCCCTCCATTCTTCCCTCCCTCCTTCCCTCCCTCCCTCACTCCTTCCTTCCTTCCTTCCTTCCTTCCTTCTTTTTTTCATTTTCTTCATTGTTGTCTAGGATATACATGACAAGCAAGTAGCTTACAATCTAGAGGGGCAAAGAGACAAACAATGATGAAAATATGAGAAGGGTAAGGGGTAGGAGAATGTCACTCTAATTAAAGTTTCATTCTTGAGATTTTGTAACCTTGTTTTTACAAGAGAACCATAGGCAATACTTGATTGGCTACTGTATTTTTACATTCAATCATCCATAGGTTCTGATAAGAAGCCAAGTTTTTGAAAAGGCAGTGGACTTCAGTAACACAATGCACCTGATATATACTGTATAGTTTCCCAGGCAGAACCGCTTGGTTTGTAGGCTGGATTCTGCTAAGCAACTTATTGATTTGAAGTTCTGATTTCTCTTATGAAGAGCATGATCAGTACACAATAAAGTGCTAAAGCCGAAGGGAGACTTGCTGATGAGAAACAAATGATTCTGCTATTTGCATTGATTGCTAATTGATTAAAAAGGGACTAAGTGCAAACCTACATAATCCATTCAGAGAAGAAACAGATTGACTAGTGGCTGCAAAGCGTCTGTGTTCATCTTGTTCTATGAGGTGTTTCTCAGGAAGGGGTATTCTGGTCAGGAGAGAGGGACCCTTTAGCATAAAGTGATGTTCATGCAAATAATCTAGGCGTGAGATATACAGAACAGCATTTCTTAGAAGCATAGGGAGAGCTGAGCATTCTTGATTATGGAACTATACTAATTATTAGGTCCACATCAAGCAGTTCACCTAATTAGCTATTTCTGAAAAATTTGCTGTGGCCATGAGCCAAATCCCTAACATAGTTTTGAAACTGGGAAATTTGTTTCAGCAATGCCATATAGAACTGAAGAAAAACATTTTTGTTTTTTTCAAGTACAGTGGGCCCAGCAACGGGCCAAGATTATGAAAGCAGGCCTACACACATGCTGTATCATCTCCATCTGAGTGAGGAGAAATAAACAAATAAATCACACATTTGTGGCATTAGAGATGTATGCAAGTTCATGTTCTCTTTGTCTACAGGTAAGTACAAGGACATAGCTTCTTACTCATGCTCTAGAACCCAATGCATGAGGTATAAAAAATCAAAGAAGAAGGAAGAGATGCCACCAGCTTTTAGCAGAGTATGTTATTTTTTAAAAGGGGATAGAGGAGTAAACTAAATGCCCATCAGTAAAGGAATGATGAAATACATTATGGCAAAGAGACAAAGTGGAATGCATATAAAGAATGAGATATTTCTATTATTATTTATATAGAAAGGTGTTCAATATAATTGCAAGAGAATAAAGACAACACGGTTCACTATCATAGAGAAAAAGTACACTTATCTGTGTGTATGTATATGTACATATATATGTATATGTGTGTATGTTTAAGTATGGAGAGATCTGTAAGTAAATAGGAACAATTCAGGAACAACAAACCTATAGGGGAGAGTGGAAAGTGGGACTAGCTCTGGTGGACAGGAATTTCACTTATAATTTCTCTCTGTGTGTATGTTTGTATGTATTTGTGTGTATGCATGTGTGTGTGTTTCCAGAAAGCCATTAGGGCCAATCACCCTTTGGTTAATTGTAATACTAAATAATTTTAAATTTGGGTGTTTTGATCCAAAATCATAAGTGAAAATTAACTGCAATGAACTCCTAATCTATTTTAGATTTAATGGAAACTATCATTATTCTCCTAATAATGATAAATAATGAGACCTACAAATGTTTTGAGTTAACTCTGTTGACAGCACAGGATATCTTCTGGCTATTGTTTTCTTGTTAAATCATGTCTAAGATCTCCTTTATATTAATAAATCCTGAAACAATTGCAATTTTAAATCAACTTGGATATGCCAGTGTGAAACCAGCTTAGAAATGGAGTCTTTGAAAAAAATGTACACCTACCATTAGATTCAGAAAGTCCAGTACTGGGTATCTACTCAAAGGAAAATAAATCATTTTATTAAAAAATAAAATAAAAGACACCTGCACTTGAATGTTTATCACAGCACAACTCCCAATTGTAAATATGTGGAACTGACTAAAGTGCCCATCAATTCACAAATGGATAAATAAAATGTGGTGTGTATATATATATGTATATATAATGGAGTACTACTCAGCCATAAAAGGAATGAAATAAGGTCATTTGCAGCAACTTGGGTGGAACTGGAGACCATTATCCTAAGTGAAGTATCTCAGGAATGGAAAACCAAACAGTATATGTTCTCACTAATCAATGGGAGCTAAATGATGGGTACGCACAGGCACAAAGAGATATAAATGGCATTGGAAACTAAGAAGAGGGAAGGTTGGAAGGGGAGGTGTGGGATAAAAACTTTTCTGGTGATGCACACATCAAAAGTCCTGACTTACGCATTATATAAGGTATCCATGTAACAAAAACATTTGTATGCCTTAATATGTTGAAAAATAAATGAATCAATAAATAAAAAGAAACGGAATCTTTATTGATTTTTAGGCTGAATGCAAATAGAGTTCCAGATAATATGTGTTAGCCAGTTATAGTGGGGATCGTAATATTTTAGCTTTCTCACTCTTTGCACCTGTGCTGAAGCTGGCTGTGGATAGCCTTCTCCCTCATGTAGGATTTCTAATAGTATTTGAATAAAATCAATATGTGATATTGATTTGCTCCCTGATCCCTGAACAGTGTACATTTTCTAACCATGCTTTACTCCAGGCCATCCTATAATTTAACCACTTGGCTCCATCCCTAACTTGAGCTCTCCTTGTCCTCTTCCGCCAACCTCCAGGTAATGTGTTTGGTATTAATACTCACATATGGCACCTATAGTAAACTATGTCACATTGGTTTCTCAAGACAAAGTGGAACTGGGTATGCAGCTATATGCTTTTTAAGGGTCAACCTAGGAGAGCTGTAATACGATTCCCAGAAGTGCCTTCCTATTAGGTTTGAGTTAAGGTCTGCTGCACAGAAATCTGTGCGTGACTGGGAAGGTGAAGTGAAACAGTTGTCCTTATGCTCCAAAAGTTGGGAGTAGGGCTCCTGGCCACACTGCAGTTAGTGCATGTTGTCACCGACCTGCTGGATCTTCTTGCTGGTGAGGGGCAGTACCTGGGGCCCTATCCTCCAGCCCCTGCTGTCTATATTCCTTCTGTCTCTTCAAGTCTTAGGTCAAGTTCTTGTACAGATATGTGGCCGAAGGTGTCAGCTCTTTCTGTAGATCGCCCCTGTGCCATCAAAGTTGCAGGCAGTGGGAGACAAAAATGACTCCCGTTTGCTCACGAGTTCCCATTTGTCCTCATGGATTTCAACTTGTCCTTGCTCTCCCACTTTATGTCCAGCTTTTCTTCCCAGCTTCAGGTCCTGCCGACCCACAATGACTCCAGCCTCACCACCAGATCCTGTAATTACATAAGATTCAGTCCCTCTAATAATCCCCATGCTCTGTAGCAGTCACAGTGGCGCTACTTCCTCACTGAATCCTAAACGACACACTAGCAGAATCCTTTCTCCAATATTTAGTGCATCAGGAAGGTCTGAGGGACAGGAAAGGAACTCCTGGAGCTGGTGCTTACTCATTGTGTTCTTTATTTAACTTATCCACGCTGTGTGTGTGCCTTGGCTGGTAAAGCATCTCAGAATTCCTTACTGGGAATGATTTGGAAAATTTACAACCAGGCTTTGGACCCCAAGCAAAATTTGCTCAAGCGCATCCTTGTGGGAAACAAAAGTTTTGTTTTGTTATCACCTCCTCTCTCTTGGATGGGGAAATAGCTGAAAAGCAGAAGTGTATATATTAATAATATTGTGCTTGTGCTACCGAAGTTCTAATGGTGTTTACCTGAAATGTTTTTTTATCACTCCTAAACTTTTGGGTTTCTGTTGGTGATTGGCAAGGAACAGATTGCACTTTCCTGAACTGAAATCTAATGAGTGCCTCAAAGTAAAAATAAACTAGAGACACTTGAAAAAAGAAAAAGAAAAGAAAAGAAAACTCACTTCAAGAAATCTAAGCTTTTTTCCCCCCTCTTCTCCCCTCACTTGCAGCCAACTAAGCTCCCCACACATTCTGATCGTCTCCCCGCACGGTGTCTGTGGTGGTGACAACTGATTCATGTGTTCATTTGCATATCCCCCGGTGCCAGCAGCAGAATGCAGAATGGGGCCTCCTGCTCTGGCAGCCAACACAGCACTGGCAAATCAGGGAGCTGTCAGAAACAGCTGTCCATTAACGGAGTTTGTGGAAACAACCAGGAGCTGTTTGAAAATGCTAGGTGGTAGAATTTAATTGGAGTAGCAACTGTTCAAAATTAAGATTAAAAGGACCAGTCAGTCAATGAGGATTTCATGACACCTTAAAAATAACGTTTCAGGTTTGATTAATGCTGCATGAAGTTTGCACATTTCTCTCCTTTGCCAATAGGGCCAGTTTGCTGGTAGTTGATTCAGTGACTATATCTCGCAGTGAGAGCTCCAGGGTTCCAAAGGTCAGAAATCTTATTCTATATGCTGAAATCCTTGTCACTGTAAGAAAACAGGATTTTAATAGGAAGTGCATGCAGATGGAACAGAGACAGCCAAGGGGAAGTGGAAGAAGCAAAGCTGGCAGGTTTGGAGATGGGCATCTATTTATCAACAGTGTGAATGTGACTCAGCTCCATCCCTAAATCTTCATGGCCAGACACAGGAATTTACAGAGCACATTCCCTTCCAGGCAACAAGACAGAGGAGCAAAAGGAGTCTGGTCTTCATGGCCCATTTGATCCTTGGCTTCTCCCCTGAGCATGCCAAAAGGGTATCAGATGTCAACACTGAAGTGAAGGTGGGGAGTGGGGGTCATTGAGATCTGAGGATCAGTAATAGTTTCCCAAAATGACTTTTTTTCTCCTGAAAAATCTCAACTTTAACATTTCACTAAGATTAGAAAATAATTCTAGTATTCCAGGCATAGCTAGCTACTTGTAATCTGGAACAGAATTCATATCCCCAAACCGCGAATTTGAATGACTTTTAATTCATGATTGAAGTCTAGGTGCTCAAGTCAACATTCTGGGTGCCACACTCTTGATTCCTGTTGTGGTCATTTCGTTGAATTCTTTGATTTTTATTATGGAATAGATTGACTGTCATGCCACTCCTCACAAATGTCCATTTTAAAATTGATTTAAAGGGAAGCATATTGAATTTAATTGAGAATGACAGCACATGTACATTATGTTTAGATGTGATTTTTTTTTTTTTAAACACCATAGCAGATATACCGTAGAGTAAGGACAATGAGTGCAAAGCTACAGCTCCAGATAGGTAGTGCATGGCAGCCAGGAGAGGAAGTGACAGCTGGTGGCTTAGTAAACAGATTTCAGTTTAGGATTTTCTAAACATTTTAATATGCTTCTCCACTGTATCTTTTGTTCTCAATTCAGTAACAAAGCCGTTTCCTATTTGTTGCCTGGAAATATCAGATTGGTTAGAAAACAGATATAGAAAAAAGAAAATCATTTGGTATTAAGGCAAAACATTTCTAAATATCTGGTGCAATGTTATAGCAATATGGGGGGAGGGTGAGAGGAAGGGAAGTTCTCCAAAAGGAGCGAGCCTGAGAATGTTTGCAACTGGAAATATATGGCATTGCATTCCTCTGAGGCTTTTTCCTTAAATTATGATCTTTTCCTCCCAAACACTGTGCATCCTCTAACTCCTACCAAACTGATTAAGAGGTTCAGCTGACTGGTGGTGTTTTGAAGGAGAAAATAAAAGCTGTGAAGAGTGAAACTGAGTGGCACAGAAGGCATTACTCCTATTAACAACCCTGCTCCTTCTAAAGATGCCTTTGAATTGATCTTCCTTAATATACTTATTAATGATTATATTTGTCAAGAGTTTGTAGATTCTTTTGGATTTTCTACATATGCCATCATTTCATCTGCAAATCAAAACCTGTTTACTTTAACAAAAAAGATGTCAGGCATTGAAAGGGATGGTTATCTCTGAGTCCCATGGTATGGGTGGCATACATTGCCTATCTCAGTGAAAAGCACCAATTTGTGTTTGTTGTAAAAATCTGTAAATACTGTCTTATGGCAGCTAGTATTTAATTGTTGCCAGCCTCAGGGGAAAATGCAATTGAGTCCTGTGTGCTGCTCACGTTGTACATGCGAGAGGCAATAAGGCAAGTGGAGCTGTTCTTTGAGTGGAAATGTTCCCCTCCAGCTTGAGAGAATGAGAGAAATGCTTCAGAATTCAGCTCTTCCCTTGCTATTGTTAGTTAAATTAGGCTCATGATCAGGAGATAGTGTCACTGCATTGGCCCATGATACGATCAAAGGACACTGTTTATATTTCTGGAACTTGCAGAGATTCTAAGTGAAGCAGTTGTTGGGAAATCTTAGTTTTGAGTAAAAAGATAATTGAAATCAAGAAAGAATTAAACGTAACTTGGAAACTATTCTTTCATTTCACTGCATTCTACTGAGAGGATCACAGAAGGCATTCATGTTTCAACAGCATTCTGGTCTCAATTTTCCCATTTCTAGTTTGAACATTCAGGAAGGATGCAGATGACGCCAGTAGATTTATAAAATGTGTTATTGAGACTTACTCATGCTAGCTCAATTGAGGCCTGGCATATAGGAAGGAATATTGGCCAAGTGAGGTGGCTCATGCCTGAAAGCCTAGCACTCTGGGAGGCCGAGGCGGGAGGATTGCTTGAGCTCAGGAGTTCGACACCAGCCTGAGCAAAAGTGAGGTCCAGTCTCTACTAAAAATAGAAAAATTAGCTGAGCATGGTGGCGCGTGCCTGTAGTCTCAGCTACTCGCGAGGCTGAGGCAGGAGGACCACTTGAGCCCAGGATTGAGGTTGCTGTGAGCTAGGCTGACGCCACAGCACTCTAGCCCAGGCAACAGAGGGAGACTGTGTCTCAAAAAAAATAAATAAATAAATAAAAAATAAGGGATATTGTGAGGATTTGAAGAAGGAACAATGAAAAAAGTGGGATCAAGGCAGTGCCATGCTTTCTCTTAGGACTTTTGCTTTTGTTTTCTTCTCCTCTAAGCAACTCAGCTATCTCTTTATGTTCCCTTAGGACTCTGGCTTGCACATGACTTTTGATTTGTGTCTGCAGCATCTCACCAAAAATGTGTTTCTTTTTCTTCCAGCACACTAAGCTCTACTCCTTTCCCAGCATCCCTTGCTGTTAAGGGTGGTCACATGACACTTCCTCCTCAATGGAATCTGAAGAGAAGCAACAGCTTCCAGGTCTAGGTTTTAAGAAGAGGATGTCCCCTCATGCATGCTCTTTCTCTTCAGGGGATGGCCAAGTCACAAAGGCCCTAGGAGATGGTAGAGCTGCGAAGGGGAAGGATCCTGGTTCCTGGAACCACTGCTTGAGGAAAGGTACCCACTGGCTAGAAACATCTAATGTAGACTGTAACATGAGTGAAAACAAATGTCTCTTTTCTTTGAGGCCTTAGAAGTTTTCATCAGTTATTGCATCTTGTCCAAAGGGAGCTCCTGCCCATGATCCTGAATTTCATAACCTGGTTTTTATTTCTGTCACCTGCTATCATTCCTCAAGCCCATCTATTTTCCACACCCACTCACTCATAGTTTTATTTGAGGCTGGCTGATGCGTCAGCTGCAGCTGCTTGTCCATACCTGATGCAATGGGCTCTGGTCATTGTGTGTAGTCACAGCTGCTGGACCTCACCTGCAGAGGAGAGTGTAAGGGCCACAGGGTAGAAGAATAGCTCCTGGGTGGAGGTGGAGCAAAAAACAATGGTGGGAACTGCTTATCTGGTGTTATAAGCTTTCAGCAGAAAGCAGTCTCTCTTTCACGGTTCTCAGGTGTAAACCAGGAAGTGAAAGCTATCTCAGCAAGCTGGCAGGAATGCTTCTACATTTTCAAGATGGATTCTGATTAAATTGGCATGTACCAAAATTATAAATGGGCCATTATTGCTGTCATCCTCAAACTTTTTTTCCTTTCCTAATAACCAGTCTCCTTCTTCCTCCAAATGCAGACATTCATTTGTTTACTCATGAATTCACATGAGGACTGTGATCTTTGTCCTTCAGGGGTTTCCAGTGCTGCAGGGACAATGGGAGGCCAAGCACAATACTAGGACTAGAGGTACAAAGATGAGTAACATAAAATATGGTTTCTGTTCATATTTGCAGCACACAATAGGCATCCACAGGGCAGGTGAACCCTGCAATCTGCAGGAAATGCTGTGGTATCCCTTGTGGGAGTGGTCACAATGGAAACAGAGCTAGAACTGGTCAGAATTAGCTATTAGGACAATGCTACCCCACTTCATTTTTACCTTACAACTGAGAGGATATAGGAGTAGAGATACTTTAAAAACATGCAGGCAGAAGAGGAAATCAGACACGTTGCATCTTCAATGATTACAGGAATATCAAGTTTTTACAAGACATGGCATAAATAGTGAGCTCAAATCAACAAGAGAGTATCTTTCAAATGGTTAAACTGATTTTCTTCAATTATTAATAATAGCTTCTTCTGTTAGAATCCTTAAATTTCTGGTATAATTTACAAATTAGTTTTATTTATTCTTAAAATGGATACAATTTTAAAACATTTTAGTTGAATGTCCTCTACTGAAATATAAGAAAAGTCATGGGCCTTTCCCTGATATGAATAGGTTGGAAGCTACAGATCAGTGAGGCTAGGAGGGTGCCGGCTCTGGCACACTGGGGGAGGGGGGCGACTTGTTACTGCCCACAGCCCGTATTATGGGCCTCTTAGGGCAATTCCTTATTTCACATGTCAGTAATTGCTTCAGACTGTGGTATATTTTGGCTTACTCATTCATGGATTCTAGTATATGGCAGGTAAAATCACATATATTGAGATTTAATCATATAGAATAAGAAGCTAATATAGTTGTCTTTATCCAGAGGATAGTAAAAAAATATATATATATACATATATACACACATATATGGATGTTCCCGCATTTTTGGAGACAGGTCTTGCTACATTGCCCAGGCTGGAGTGCAGTGGCAATTCATAGGCGTGATTACAGCGCCCTGCAGCCTCGAATTCCTGGGCTCAAGCCATCCTCTTGCCTCAGCCTCCAGAGTAGATGGGACTACAGGTGCCCACCACCCTGCCTGCTTAAGTATGCATTTTTTGATGGGATATGAATACTTTAAGATTATATGTATACAGTTATAATGTGATTTTTCCAGAGAATATTTACCTAAGTAACTTTTATTATTTTTCTTTCTAATGCAAAGGTGTTTTTTCTCATATGCACCGCAGTCAAATATTTTGTGTGTGCATTCATGGCAGGTCTCCACTGGTTTTACAACTTCGCACTTGAGCTATTTCTTCAATATTACCATATTTAGACATACAATGGAGTTTTTAAAAATGTAAAGGCCAAAGAAAAGAAAGATGCTCCCTGTATAAGGGAAGTAGACAATAGAGTATACCTACAAAACAGGATGGAACCCATCATTTAAATCCATGCTTTGTTGAGCCCTTTTTTTCAGTCGTCTGTGTTTGCTTAATCCTTATGGTAATAATTTCAACTATAGAAATATTGAAAAGGTACGATGAGAAGAACATTAAAAGGAGCCATACAGTGCAGTGTCGAAGAGCTCTGGCTCAAGAACTAGAAAAGGAAGGAGCTGATCATTATAAAACCACAATCGTGACTTTGGACAACGTTTGGACCTCCCCTCTGAACTTCTGTTTATTCCTTGGTAAGTATAAATAATATACTTTCTTGGGAGAGATAAATAATTTACTCCATGCAGATGACACCTGGCACATGACAGTGATCACCACATCTAGTCGCTGTCTTAGTGAGGATGAGCATCGCTATTGTCACTTTCATCACAATCTCTCACAATCCGGTCCTCCAAGACAGTAAGGTTTCTTTCCCATCCTTTTTATTATGCCTATTTGTCTTACGTGTTTTGATTCTACTGCATATCTGTACCCCTTTGAGTGTAGCAATTTAAAAGCTGATGTTACTGTGTTTCAAAATAAAAGTTTCCAGTTCTTTCTAAAATTATGGTGATTTGATTGATTACGTGATACATTAAAGCAAATGTAATACTGTGCACCTATACTCATTTGTTGTAACACATTTGTTACACTAATCATTTGTCTGCTAGCTCTGACAAATTATGTTCTGTTATGTAATCGTTACATAATGGTAAGTGCCATGTAACATGGTGATCCTGTACAAAAGGTGTCATTCTTTTTCTCCAATGTCAGGATTATAAAAAAGATGCAATGTATTTTCACAGAATCAATATTTATATTCCTCTAGCAAATGATATCCAAATGTGTACACTCCTGCCTAAACTTTTTTTGTGATCAGTTTCTCATCACACATGCATGTTAATAGATACAGACACATCCTTTGCTGTAGCAAAGTTATATTAATGCACAAATATGCAACTTTTTTTAAAGGAGCCATACATACAATCAGTGTTTATCAAACTTCAGGGAAGTTCTTACAACTAAGCAGAGCCTCTGGAGTTAAAAATGAATGAACAAATGAAAACTCCATCTATACACATAATAACAAGGGTAGCATCGCCTGTCTTAGCAACAGAGATCTTAGCTAGAGCTAAGACACAATAAAAAGAAATGTAAATTTAAAGGGAAAAACGAGGGAAAAAAAGCATTAGGACAAGAGGCAGGCTGGAGAGAGAGGGGCTGCCACTTAAATGGGAAGCCACAGCAGGTCACATCGTCACTTCTCTGTGTGTGTGCTCCGTGATTCTCATTCAGTTCGGCAAGATCCTCAAAGAAAGTCCAGTGTCCTAAAAATATTTGGAACTATTACAAAGCATAAATTATAAATGTGTCAGGAAAATGGAAAAAGGTGTCTTGGGCCTACTTAAAGCACAAAATGATCTCAACCATTATTCAACAATGATATGAACATCTTTTATTTCATTTCTCCTTAACAGTTCCTTCTGTTTGCTATCATTTCCTGCTCAGCACCATGTCAATAATTACTAAATTAGCAGGACGCCTGTACAATTTCAGCTCAAGTGTTATTACTGACAAGTCAAACAATGGGGCTGATAGAAAAGATGGGACTCCATCTCCTTATTTAAATGGACCGTGTTCAGAAGGAAAGATTGAAGCCCCCTTTTTCTCCAAAAGAAGGAGGGAGGGAATGGTTTACATTTTGTGCAGCTCAAGGACACAGAGTCAGAGGAAATGCCTTTTTAACGTAAACCTCTTTTCATTTCCAGGGGACAAAAATGAAGGTTATTGAAAAGAATCATGCTCGGTGGAAGAAGTAATTACATTTTTTTTCAAATCTCAGAGGAATAATGCTTTTATATTTCCTGAGATGACCCAATTTGCACTACGATATGCTCCCTTAAATGTAAGTGCATGAACATC
>VBSM01002223.1:13622299-13632849 GCA_008086735.1 Cheirogaleus medius | reverse complement strand
CTGAGGCTCTGGGTCCACTCACTTAGTGGGTGGCTAAGTGGATTGGAAGGAAGGGTTTCTCACCCCTCTCTCATTGCTCTCCGGCCCAGTGTGTGTATATGTAAATATCCCAAGGACTCTGCTATCTACAGATGGACAGGACTAAGCTTCAGGAATGTCTTTCCTCTACAGTAGGAAGTAGTGTTTTAAAAACTGTATTAAATGTTTGTTAAAATGTGTGTACCTAGCAATATGATTGCTAATGAACACTCCAAAACTGTGTTTACACACCTCTGAATCATTCTTTGATTATTTCCATTAAAATGCTTTAAGCACTTTCTAGAAATTGATTTGCATTTGAAATATTATAGATAGAGACTCACTGGGCATAAAACAAAACTTATTTTTGAAATGTCAAACAAACCTTCCATGACACCTCTGGCTCGTAGTGAGGTAAATATTTAGGATACATGCACACACACACACACACATACACACACATACACACAGTCTGTTATAGTCTGTAAGAATTCACCAATGAACTCTTCATTTCTGAAAAAGAGATCATTCATGATGTCATTTAACATGTTGAAAGACCCTAATCTAAAATCTTTCAACTTCCCCAAAAAATTAAAAAAGAAAAAGCAGATGGGGAATTCAATAATGTTAATGAGAAAAATAAAGAAATGAGGTTTCTACTTTTCTTAAAGATTTAGCTTTTTATTATTATTTAGTCATTTTTTCACACCAGCTAGAAAGACGACACTATGGATAATTTAGGGCGATTTGTTTTGAGAGCTGACAAAGAGCTGGGATTTCTATTACCTGCAATAACTCAAAGAGAACTGTACACAACCACCAGGGCAATCAAATATTCAACAAACACGTGCACTGGGAGACTCAGAAAATAAATGTCTTTTTCACTAACATGAACTGCTGACACTTTATATCAACTGCCATAAAGTTGGTATTTGGTGGTGAATGAACATTTACCTCCCCTCATTAGGCCTGTGCTACTCGGTTACTTCTGCTCAAGAACACAGTTGTAGATTCCGGTAATTTTAATAATGAGTCTTAAGGTATGAAACAACCCTCAATATTGCCATTTTTTAATGTCAGAAATTTATTGGAAATCTCAAAGCTCTGGCTGGAGATTGAGGGAATTCACAACAAAAGGAAAGAAGAGAAAATAAAATATCAAATTATAATAGAAATCATTCTAACATTTGAATGTGATGATTTTATCTGGATTTGTGCATAGGTCATTTATTCAGTCAACTAGTTTTCTTCTCACTGAATTGACTGAATACTCTGATTGTGTTCAACAGTACTGGTCCATTGAAATCCTTCAGTGTATGATTCATTGCATGGTTTTTGAACCATTAACTGTTTCAGTTCATTATTTTCCCACTAGGGTTTATTTATTTGCATAATACTAATATTTTTTGCAAGATATTTCTGAATATTTGAGGTGCTTCCTTGTAATTTGGATAGATTTGTAAATATCTTAACAGGAAAATCATAGATAAATGATTATAATGCATATTTCAATATTGTACTAATGGGGATTGGTGGTATTGTGAAAATGTGAGTTAGCAGACTCTTCAAATCCACATTTTGCAAGGAATATAGATAAAAATGCTACTGTCTGTAACACTAAAAGACTGGTGGTCTTTCTCAGTATAGCTTAACACCATTCTTTCAAGTGGGACTCTTTGTTGTCTAAAGTTTCACAGACCTGCACTCCCTTTGGTCACAGCAATGTCAAAGGACCTTTTCAAATAGCATCCACTATTAAAGCGTAGTTTAATTAGATATTATTAATTTGAAAGTTCTTAGCATGTACATGTCCAAAATAAAACATGACTCTGCTAGTAAAATGATAACTTTCCCAGGATTATGTTTTGTAAAACCTATTATTTCACACAGTGTGGTCAGATTGCCTGGAGTCAATGTCTAGCTCTGCCATATCTGAGCTGGGTGACTTTGAGCAAGTTACTTAACATTTTACCCTTCTGTAAGGATGACAATTCAATTATATTCACTACCTCATAGGATGATTCTGGATGTTGAATGAATTAGTTAGAGTTGAATGAAAGAGCTCAGAACCATGCCTGGCACAGAGTTTATACTTGCTAAAAGGAAACTATTGTTGTCATCGCTATTATCATTATTATTATCATCATGGCAGAATGAATTTAAGGGCTGTCCTTGTTTTATCATTTTTGCAAATTTAAAAGCACATCAGTTTTTCAACACATCAGCTATACTATAACTATTCTGGTTTTGGTTTTTTCTGGAGACAAACTTCAGTCCTGGAGCTGTGTATCTCCCTGCCCTGACCTTGGCTGAAAACTCTCTGACCGTCGTCACCTTGGGACTTCTTCCTGTCCCTCTCCTGTAGATCTTCTGTGTCTTGACACACAGCTCTTGCTCTGACAATGTTCTATTTACCCCCTTATTTTACTGTTGCATATGTTTAACTGACTTCCCAAGAAATGCTGCAATGGAAACAAAGTATGTATCTTTCCATTTAAAAATGTTTTTATACTTTTCTCACATTTGATCAATAATTTGTTTGAGAAAATGATTTTATCCTTAAGACATTGAAGACATTCTTTCCTATTCTTAACCACATCAGTTTGAATCTACTTTCTTTGCAGGTGACATGCTGCCTCTCCATTCTCCTTGACAAACATTTTATCCCTGTAAACTATGGTCTTCTCTTTACCCTTTGTGTTCTTAAAAGTCACTGGTAATTTTTTAGATGTGGCCTTGCTTTATTTATTTTTCTGAACTCTTTCAATTATAAGGTCTCACGTGAGGGATTTACTTCGTATTGTTCATTCATTTATTCATCCAGCTGATATGTTTTAGATTTCTATTATGTAACGGGCACCATTGTAGGTACTTCAAATGTATCACTGAGTGAAAACAGCAACAATCCCTACCCGTAAGGAGCTTAAATCCTATTTGGGTGAAGACAAACGATGGGTAATAAATATAACAAATAAATACATTTGTTAACTCTGAGTACAATGCCTGGGAAGGAAGAAGAAGTTGTAATATTTAATAAGTTGGTTGAAATAGCTTTATTAAGAAGATGATATTTGAGGTAAGACTTGAAGAAAGTGAGAAAATTAACCAAAGAGTATTTAAAGGAGGATTCCAGGTAGGAGAAACATAGGGAATTTTCCGATGGGAGTACCAGGCTGAGATGTGGTTGGTGAAGCTTCAAGGGCTTGAGGCATGAAGATAATGGAAGGAGAACAAAAGGTCAAGGAGATAACAGGAAGAACAAAAATCTATTTGTTGTAAAATCTGAGAATTTTTCTCTGAGTGAAATAAGGAGATATTTGAGGGTTTTGTATAGAGTAAAATGAACGAACTTGTATTTTTAAAGAATCATTTTGGTTTCTTGTTGATAATAGATTGGTGAGGAGAGCAAAGATATAGACATGGGCACTTCTTAGGGTGTTATTGCAGTAACTCCACAACCATCATGGCTTAGGTTGATTTGGTAGTGGCAGAAGTGGTTAAATTCTAGATATCTGCGAATATAAAACCACCGAAATTTGCTGAGGGATTGGATGTGGAGTATGAGAAAGGGTCTAAAGGAAAAATTTTGGCCTGAGCAAGTGAATAAATGCTGTTGCCATCCACTGATTCCAGATCTGGACATTAGGCATCCTAGTAGAAGTGACAGGTAGGGTGGAGACATACAAGCCTGAAATTCAGGAAAGAGATCTGAGCTAAAGGTATAACAACACAAGTCATTGTCATACAGGGAGTATTCAAAACCTTGAAACTGAATGAGACAACCAAGGGAGTGAGAAGGATTAGAGAAGAGTATCCAAAAATAATGATGTAAACTGTTCCCGGAGTGAGATGAAGTCTGAGAATTGACTACTGGGTCTAGTGATGTGGCAGTCATTGGTGATCTTGCTGAGAGTAGTTCTTTGGGAGAAGTGAGGGTAAAAGCCTGGTTAGAGTAGGTTTAAAAGACAGCGAAAAGAGAGCAATTGAAGCAATGCATAGAGACAACTCTTGCAAGGGCTTTTATTGTTAAGTGGAGCAAAGAAATGAAACCAATAGCTGGAGGAAAAAGTGATGACAAGGATGTGTGTGTGTGTGTGTGCGTGTGTGTGTTTAATCTTTCAAATGAGAGAAATAACAGATTGCATATCATGGGAAAAATAAGAGCAAAAAATTGGTGTATGACAGAGGGGAGACGTATTCGGGGGCTGTTGTTGAGTAGGGGTGAAGGGATGGTATGTAATGTGCAAGTGCTGGGATTGGCTTAGATGAGAGCATGGTGGTGAACAAGCAAAGCGTGGGAGCAGGGCAGACACTGGCAGGTGGTGCATACAATAGTGGAAGACTGAAATTCTCTTCTGATTGCTTCAGTTTTCCAAGTGAAACAGAAAGCAAAGTAACCAATTGAGAGTCAAAAGGGAGGGAGAACATGTACTGGGGAGGAAAAGGAGAGAAGGTGTAAAATTGGCATTTAGGGCAGCGCTACTCCAAGTGTGTATGCACGCTGGCCTCTAGGTCAGCAGGCAATGATGAAATAAGGATAGTCATTGAGAATAACTATTCATAGTTTTATAGTAAATCCTCATTGCCTCAACATCCGAGCCCATGACCTGTATCAGCAAACATGGCTTTGTGCTTATTTTGTGTAGGAGTATATTCATTTGGTGGCACAGATGCAATGCAAGGAAAAGATTATTGAAGTGTTACCTAGATTAGGGAGTTGAACCAGAAAATAAATCAATGCACTATTTCCTTCATTGAGAATGTTTTGCTGGGAAAAAAATGTCAGCTGAATGAAAGAGTGACTTAGTAAAAATTGTGAATTACACAAATTATTAAATTTTAAAAAATTAAATTTGAAAGTATTCTCATTATTATGGAATGATATGGAAATTGATCATGAACAACTGTATTATGTACTGAGGTATGATGGTTATGAAGAGGAAAATCTTTGGTTGCAAAAGTTTGAACTATCAAGTGAATTCTTAGGTTTTCTGCAAGAGAAGTAATCAGTTGGGACCTAGCTTTTTAATAGATGCTTCCTGGACAATCAGACTTGCTTATTTCTCTCATATGTTTGGTATTTTAAATTAATCATAATGTTCCCATGCAAATAGAAGGTAAGATTGAAGGGAAAAAGCAAACATTAAGAGCTTGTAAGAACAGAGTTTCTACAGGTTGTTTTTAACATATTTCATAATTTAACAATGCTTTTTAATGAAGAGTTCTTGGTCTTAATATTGCATATTTATGAAAGGTTATGACCATATGACTTACAAGTTGATGGAAAGTTTTAAATGTTTACTTTCTATCAAAAGTTGAATGACATATAAAAAATTGATGATATAGAATTCATCTTTTATATGGAAAGATAATTTAAATTTATCTATGACATTCTACGATAAATCGTTGAAACTTGCTACGGATGAAGAACTGAAAATGAATTTTTATAATACAGCATTATTTGTTTCATTTTCAATAAAAGAAAAAAGAAGAATTTTCCAAGCTAGCTTTAAAATCTCTTCTTCTAATTCCATAACATACTGTAAGATTGCTTTCTTTCCTATGAATATTGTTAAACAAAACTTAAAAACAACTTAGATATATATTATCCCCTACAGGTAAGTTTGCCACAATATAATCTAGATTAGATGAGTTAGCAAGAGAGAAGCAAGCTCATTTTTCACAATTATAATTTTAAGTATTGACATACATGGATATTGGTTTAAAGTATACTTAAAGGCATTCTATATGGGAATTTTCTATTTCATTTACTATTTTGTTTATGTTTAATTACAGACCAACAAAATTATGAGCATAATATTTTCTACACATACTGTTTATGTTTATATTTTCAATAGCCAAAGTCATGAAATTCCTTTCTTTTCCCCTATTATTATATTCTGATTATATTAACTAAAGTTTATTTTTATATTTGCTGAATATAACAATAAATTTGAGCTTTATTTTGTAGTTCTCAATTTTTAAATTTATTTTTAATTGTATTTTTAAATATTTCAAATTGGGGAAAATTAATATTTTACTATAAAAGACTTGAGAAGCAATGTCAGCAGTGGAAAATCACTTAAGGTTCTCAAGCCAATGAATCAAATGGTTAGAAATATACAAGGGAGGATGGATTGATGGAAGGTCTGGGTGTCCATAAAACCATGCAATAGCAATAGAATGAGCTGGTAGTAAAAGCTAACTAGTCTAAAATTATAAATCAGAAATACTACCAAGGGAAGATTTTGAATGGTATGTTGATGAGAGGGGAATCTAAGGTCTTGGATGCTGAAAAGACTTCAAGGCAATGGGAGGGGGATGATAGTTTATCATGCGTTTTTGAAATTTGAAAGCAGAAAGGTATGTTGTTGCAATGAATGACTGGAGGAAGGCAAGATTAGTGAAGAGAGAAAAATGTTCAGTCATTCAATATTCACTCAACAAATATTTGAGTACCTACAGAGTAACAGACAAGGTTCTAGGAGCCAGTGGGACAGCCATGAACCAAAAACTCAAAGTCTTTGCCCTCATATAGCTTATATTGTAGTTGGGGAAAGAAATACAATAAAAATTTAATTAAATAAGTTACTAAATGTATAATACATCAGTTAGTGGTAAGTGCAAAATTAAAAACAAAAAAACAAGCATAGTAATAAACAGCAGTAGTGTCAAGGTGGGAGATGGAGTGATTATTAATGTCTTTATAGGGCAATCAAGGAAACCCTTACTGATACTTCTCTTGGACAGAGACTGGAAGAAAGTGAGTGAGTGGATTGTGAAGCTATTCAGGGGAAGAGTGCAGACTACCTGAGACAGAATTGAGTTTCATATGATTGAAAAATAATAAGGAATCTAGTTTCAGGGCAGTGAGTAAAGGCAGGGGCTGCGTGGTAGGAGATGGGACCAGCCAAGAAGCACGGGCCAGGCCACCTAGGACCCTGGAGGACAATAGAAGAATTTTGGCCTTTGCTCTGTGTGAAACGGGGCACATTTGGAAGATATCAAGAGTACAAGTGACGTGAATTAGATGATGATGCTGTAAAAGGATCACAATAATGCTGTACTGCTTATAAACTGTAGGAGAAGGGCACGGGTGAAAGTGGGCAGAACAGTTTTGAAATTATTGAATAATTCAAGCAAGGAATGATAAGAGGCTTAGTCCTGAATAGCAGCAGAGATAATAAGAAGTAGTTGAATTTTGCATATATTTGGAAAATAAAGATGTTAGACAATGAGCCTTGAGGAAGAAGTATAGGTTGGAAATACAAACTTTGGAGTTACAAGAATAGTTGGTGTTTAAAGGACATGAAGACTGAGAAGAGAAGATGTATGAAGACTGATTTCTGGGGCATGCCAATATTTAGACTTTGGGGAGAAGAGAAAGATTTGGCAAAGGAAACAGTGATGGAGCAGCCAGTGAGCAGGAAGACAGCCCAGGGAGAATGGTGTGCTGGATGCAAAGGCAGTGAACAGCTGGGACAAATCATGCTATTGGAGCAAGTAAAATGAGAAATGAAAACTGACCAATAAAGCTAGCATCATAGAGGTCATTGTTCCTCTGATAACTGGTGCTTTCCCCGAACTCAGGAGATGAAAGCGTGGGTGGAATTAAGAGAAAATGTGAGTCTATGAAATGAATATCGTAATTGGAAGCAGCTCTTCTAAGGAGTTTTGCTCTAAGGCAGGGGTTGGCAACCTATAGCCTGCCACCTGTTTTTATATATAAAGTTTTATCAGAAGCCAGCTAAACTCAATGGTTTAAGCCTTATGTTGGCTTCTTTCATGCAGACTTGAGCAGTTGCTGTAGGGACCATTTGGTCATCCAAGTGTAAACTATTTGCTATTTGCCTTTTACAGAAAGAGTTTGCCAACCTCTGCTCTAAAGAGTGAGGGAGAAATGGGCTGTTGTCTATAGAGAGATGTGGAAGCAAGAATGATTCATTGATAAGATGGAAGATATTATGGAATATGTGTACGCTAATGGCAATTGTCTGGGAGAAGTGAATAATGAACGCTGCTGGAGAGTGAGCAGACGATGATGAGAGCAATGCTGTTTGGGTTGGCCTTGAAGACTAGAATCCAGAGAAGTGGAGGGATGCTTCATCCATGAAAGGAAAGAAGACAGAAAATATAGATTCAGGTGTGAGTAGGCAATATATGTAAGTAGTGAGAGCATAGATGTTCTCTTCTGATGGTTTCCATTTCTCATTGATATGAGAGACAAGATCATCAGGTGAGAGTGAAAGGGAAGGATTGTGTTGGAGGTTTATGGAAACAAAGGAACAGGTGACAAAGTCATGAGGAGGGTGGGAATGAGATGACTGAATCTGGAGGATGGAATAGTTGGGCAGCGGTGCCAGAGCCCACTGAAGATCATCAGTACCAAGTGCAGCTACTCATCACGGCTTTCGGTCCCTCCAGCCACCTGGAACAGCTAAGGTGTGGGCGGCTCTGGAGTGATTGCAAAGTTGGCTTAAGTATGGTTTGGGGTTTTCCTAGTGAATATGGTAAGAGAAAGAGGAGCAATAGGATTAGGGGTACAGAGGAAGTGATTATGTCAGCACAGTGATCCTCAAAGTTAAATGTGCCTGAAAATCACATGGAGACCTTGTGAAAACACAGTCTGCTTTGCAGACTCTGAATCCATAGGTGGTGATAAGCTGTTGCCAGTCAGTGGACCACACTTTGAGAACCACTGTGTTAGACTGACTAAATTAAGAATTGAGAAACAAAGCATGATGGACAGTAGGAGGTAATAAGAACGATGCGCCCAGAGTGAGAGCCTCTGGGTTGCAGAAGAAGTAAGAAAGAAGGGTCAGAGGCTGCAGAGGTTATAGAGTTGGTGTGCGTTGTTGGTGATAACAAGTTCTGGGGCATAACCACATACGTGGGAAAATGAGGTATAGGATTTAAAGCAAGATCCTTGGAGGTGAGCTGCTCAGGAAATGGAGAGGTCAAGGTGTATTGACATTGACACAGTATATAGACACTGGCATTACCAAGAGTTTTGATAGAAATAAAGTGTAAGAAAGTGACAGTGAGTCAGCTAGCACAAAGAGTACACCCGTCCTGACAAATGGTAAGAGGGTACTGGAGTGAAAATGGCCAGCACTTGAAAGGGCTTATGGGAAAAATCGTTATCAAGGCGTAAGCAGGTTGCAGTCACAGCAGCAAAGTGAAGGAAACATTCACGTATGTGTAGATAAAAGGAATTTTGCTAATGATGGATCATGTATTCCAAATAACTCAGAGGAAGGGTCTAGAATGCTGGGGAGAGGTGGATACTTGAATCACATTGGATACTATCTGTTCTGTTGGCTAATTACTTCGGTTTTGATCAGTAAACTGGGAGTTCTTGGCTTCCTAATGAATAACATAAGCAGAGGTAGAAGGCAGGATGTGATTCCTGTTCACGGGTATGTATGGTAAATTGCTCTGTGTTGGGGAGGAGTGGAGTGTCCCTAATGCCATCACCATTCTGGAGTGCCTCCAATGCTTTCTTCCCACCTCTATAACCCACAGTCTCCCACAATACGTCCGTCTTACCGCTCACTGTCCATCACACCTTGTTTGTAGTGCCAGGCACTGCTCTGGAGTCAGGAAGTGCAGGTATAAACCAGGTGGATATCGTTTCTCTTATCATAGAACTTATATGTAGTGATAGAGAACAAAACAATCAATCAATAAATAATATATAAGTTCATAAATGAAATAATTTTAAAGACATAAATCCTACGATGAAAATTATATAGAGTCCATTGGAGTTGGGGATAGTTTTGATAGAGTGCTTAGAGAAGTTCTCTCTGGGGGGCTGACATTTAATCTGAGAATGAAATGTAAGAAGAAACAAGGGCACATAGCAGGGAAGTGGAAGATCATTCCTGGCAGAGGAAATCTTTGATACACAGCTGGTGGGGTAGGAACAAGCTTGTTTTTTTTATAGACCAGAGAGAATGCCAGTGAGACGGAGTGTGGTATGCTGGAGGGAGAGGGAGATATGAAGTCAGAGAAGGCAGGGCCCTGCCAGGCAAAGTATGTTAGGATATGAAAGAATTTGGGATGTGTTCCAAGTACAATGGAAAGCTATTGGAAGATTGTAAGTAGAAAGAATGATATGAATTTATTGTTACTTTTAAATGAACTTTCCGGGCACTATGGAGAACTAACGGTGGGGATAGAAAACAAGGTAGAGGTGAATTTTTTTTTCTGTTATACTGAAATTTAGGCAGATTGAGACTTCTAGTGATGTGCAATAGATGTTTCAAATGTGTGGGGTCAGTCATGCTGAAACCAGTCTGGAGGATGGTGTACCAACAGCTATGAGTCACTTTGTCATTTCATATCTAGATAGTGAAGCTATGAGTCGCCATTGTTGCAATTTCTTCTCTCTAGAATAAATTCCTTCTGTAATTGGGTTGTAATATGGCCTGTTTCTGATAAGAACATCATTCAATGCTACATTAGGGATAGTGTTTGCTTTAGCAGGAAACAGAGTCTTTGCTGGTTAAGGCCTTTGTTGTTGTTGTTGT
>VBSM01002223.1:13609920-13622199 GCA_008086735.1 Cheirogaleus medius | reverse complement strand
TTTTTTAACCTGTAATATGTATTTCTTTAGGAGGATGTTGCCCTTTCCAGAATTCAAGTACAGAAAATAATAGGTATTGATGCAGAACACTCTTTTTATCAGTTACAGAAACAGGCTGCCCAGCACAGATTTTTTTGTGCCATTCTTTGTTCACTTCTAAGTCTTATCAGATGTTTCATTTGCTGTTGCTATAAATGAGAATTCTAAAGAGAAAAATGCAGATTTTTCCAAACATTCAATCAGAGATCACTGATGGGCTTATTTTGGATTAGAAAAAATGGCAGCCCTGTGGTATATGCCAAGAATCTAAGTGTCTTAATTTACAGATTGTTACTGAGGGCCTAGTATGAGTCACATCCTGTGCTAGGCCCTGGAAATTAAAACAAAACAAAGCAAAAGTGACTGAGTAAGTCATCAATCCTCTGAGGGCAGTGCCTGGTGATGGACACACATTGACAAGTTCAATTTATTTTCTAAGTACTCAGGTAAATGTATCAGGAGTAAGTTTAGTTCTTGCACCTGATACTCTGCAGTCTGAATTATTATAATAACAAAACAATAATAAGCATTTATTAAGTGGTAACTATGCATAAATATCCAGTATATTATTTCTAATCCCCAGAATAATTCTAAAATAGGAATTATTATCCAATTTCACAATTTAGAAAACTGAGGATTAGAGAGACATAGCAACTGGTTCAAGGATATGTGACTAGTAAGTTTTTGAATCAACATTCACACTCAGATCTAGCTTCAAAAGCTGTTTATTTTCTTTGCTGGTCCTCTAAATATTATAAATCTATCATTGTGAAATATCTTTTAGGAGTTAGGTAGTTTGGGTGGATCTTGCATGGTACTGTAGTAAATATAATACAAGGCAATTAATAAAGAAGAAAAATATTTTCCTTTATACACTTAGTTTGCATTAAAATGTAATATTTTTATTTCTTTGAAAATTGTGAAACAGAACTATCATACTGTTCCTAATGCACAGAAGAGGAAAGTAAGGCCAAGAAGATGAAGTGTCCTGCCTAAGATCGCACAACTCGAAGTTGGCAGGCCTGTGGCTGAGATCTGCTCTTTTCACTCTTTATACTGAACCTCCAGGGCTGGACTATGCTTTAGTCTGTTGATTGAGGTTGGAACCACATATTCCAACATTACTTTCCCTGGATGGCTCTGAGCTAGAATGACAAGGCTAAAGAAAAGAGGAACTGGTTGAGTTTTAGAAGAAGTAAAGCAGTGGACATTATGCTCAGAAGGTTGTCACAATCAGACATGGTGATGAAGAAACAAAGGGTTCCTTTCTGTGCTCCACTCAATACCCAGCTTCTCTTCTTGACAACTGGGTTTGCTGCCCAAGAGCGACCATTGGCCCATGACCAGATGCTTGCCTGCAGGCCCACAGAGACAGCAGTGATATGGAGGCAACGGCTTCCCGATAACCCTTTTGTAAATTCCTCCTTCATGGTTCTAACTGGGTACTGGACATGCCTTGGGATCTCAAGTTTCTCTCTGAATTTCGATTTTTCACTCATTTCAGCACTTCAGAAAAATTGGTTAGCGACCCTCCGATCTTTGTCTATTCCTTCTAGATGTTCATTTCCCCATTTCTCTTACATCTCGGTAAGGTCTAGTTCCTATAATACATAGCTTATTCCCCTAATATTCACACTTACTCTACTTTCCTGAGTGAATCCTGATCAATACAATTATTATTCAAAGAAACTTAACTTTAAAGTTGGAATTGGTTCTCTGATCTGACTAGATGTAGAAATAGGAAAGACTTCTATGTCATTATAAATGGAATGCTGGTGGTCCATACCATGCACTGGAAAAACATTAGATTATTATCTACAGTTAGCTGGAGTCAAGTGTCCATAGAAGGCAAGGCTTTGAGCAGGTATCTGATAACAAAACAAATAAACAAACAAATTTATATATATATATATATATATATTTTAATGAAAGTAAAGAGTCTAAGAGCCTTTGGCTTTGTTGGTTGCAAAGAATAATTTGAATAAAGAAAATGAAAAGTTCAAGTTCTAAATTCCCAGCTGAAGCTCTAGACAAAGAACCAAAGAACTTTTCTGATCACCCTAAAATAAATTCTTATCTTCTGTAGCCACAAGATTTCTGAAAAACAAATCCCAAAGCTAATCTGGAAGGGGTCTGAAAAAATGCAAATTAATCTCAAAATTTTAAAGGTCTCGAAGTTAGCACACTTATTGGGAAGAAAAACCTATACATTTAGGATGGACAAGTTCCAGTGAAGCTGATGGCTTTTGACCTCAAATTTTGCTAAGCCTCCTTTGCCAGTAGAAGCAGCCATTCTTTCTCTGTCCAGGAAGATGCCCACACTTTCCCGAATAATCTGTAAACAGTCTTTGCTGAGGTCATTGTCTCTAAGGTACTGCTGAGCTTCAGGATTCCCCTCCCTAATCCCTTGTTGCTTCTAATCCTAAAAAAGATAACCCAGTCCCTGAGGCCTCAGGGGTAGAAAGTACAGGTGTAAAGTATATGTGCCAACAGAATTGTAAGATGTTGCCTATTTATATTGGCAGAAACCTGGGAATAAAGGTATCAGTCCATAAAAGCGATGGGTCAGGTTGGAAGGAATATAATGTTTTATCAGGAAAATATTTATTGATAGGTATGTACTAAACAGAGAGGCTGGATTCAATGTGGCACCACACAAGAGTTGGGAGTGACTCAAGTTTGGGATTTCAAGTTTCTCTTTAAGTATCAGTTTGAACAATTGATTGACTGTAGGCTGAACCAAATAGTGGCCTACACTGAACAAAGCTAAGAGTCCACAACCTCCTTTATACACTGAAGAGAAAGGTTCTTGAAGGCTTAGGATGACTTAAGTGTATATTTATGTAAGACTTCCTCACTTACCTCTAATTGTGTTGCTATTCTACCCTGAGAAGGTCCATAGGACACTGCTTTACCAACTACCCAATGTGTTGAGAGAGACATTGCTACAAGGGGCATTGCCTCCCTTAGAGAGTTCTTCAGTGGCTATTCTCTTTAGGCAAAGTTTTAGTGTGGGAAATGCTGTTATAGAACTGGGCCCTTGAAGATGTGTTCCTTGAGAGACAGGGGCCACATGGGGGCAATTAACTACCAGAGACGAGGTGGGAGTGGTGACTCTAATAGGCAATAGACTGAGAGCAGCAATTAGAATGGTTTGACCTTCAGAGATCTCTGGCATTTCCCAGGCAATTTATAAGACTACCAGTTTTAAGTGGGGCCTGGAGTGACAGATTAGTCTGTAACAAGTTCAGATTGCCATGCAAGAGGTTCTGGATCTTGGGCCATATGACAGAGCAACTCCAATGGTACTTTGAAGGGTTACTGGCAGAAGGGATGTTGTATAGTGCCTTTGACAGATTTTGTAGGTGAACGCAAACAATTCACTACACAATGTAGTTCTTTAGGGTTTTGAATCAAAGCTTTTCAATCTTCTCTCTCTATATATATATATTTGCTCTTCCTTTGAGAAACAGCTCCTGTTTGCTATTATTCTCTAGCAGAGACAAAACTCTTCATTACTAACCACATTACCATGCCATGTGACCTGGGCTACTGATTTTAAACTGGTTGACATCTGATGCACATGGCCATAAAATGTACAACAACACTCCATCATCAAAAAGAAGTATATATGGGATTTATATATATCCTGAAGGCTTCTACTCCTAATATAGTTCCTTCTCTGTCTCTCCTATGGCCTTTTCAGGGAGTTCCTTGTGAGTAAGGAAGAAAAATATTCAGACCTGATTACAGACGGTTCTGCACAAAATTTTGGAACCAGCTGAAAACAATAACAACTGCAGCACTGTAACCTTACTCAGGGGAGGCCCTGCAGGGCAGTGGTTAAGAGATATTTTTGCAGTGGGCAATGTTGAGCAGAACACCTCTTTGTTCATTTTTCTCTGCAAGGAGAAGTAACCAGAGATACAGATCTATAGGGATTGACTGGAAGTCACTAAAGGTTTGGCTATGTTTTCTGGGAGTTAAAAGGAATTATTAATAATTGGAAAAAAGGTAATAAGGAACTCTGGGAAGTTATTAATTTTTTTCTTTTGGGAATAATATGTGAAGGTATTTATGTTCTAGGGAAATTCTCATGAAAACCATCTACTTCAGAGGAATTTTAATAAATGGATGGCCTGTTCTGTGTATGTCAATCAGGGTCTCTCCACAGCCACTGCTGTCCTTGCCCAGTGGGCTCATAATCATGGGGCAGGAATGGTGATTTTGCACAGGCTCATCTACATGGGCTTCCACTTGCCAAGTTCACTAGTTGCAGTTATCAACTTGCCAACAGAAAGCAGCAATAAACACCTATTATGGCATCATTCCACAGGAGAGCAATCAGCCACTTCTGCTACCTTACTTAACCTAAGACATCTTCTTTTGCATAGTGTATCCTTCCAGTGTTAATGACTGGAAAATATTAATTTGCATCTCTTAACACTTCAGTGGCTTGGGAAAATGGTTTATCTAAAATAATCATAACTATGTTGAACTCATTAAAGTTGAAGTGATTTTCTTTTTTAGTGAAAGAGTGATAGAGTCTAATTCTTATCTAAAACTTTCTATAAATTTAACAAATAGTTTTCCTACATAGCCATACAGATATTGTCATCAACTATTTAGAAATGCTCCATTGAAACCTCAGGATTTGGCTAACATTATGTAAAGAACAGAAAATAAGCAAGACTAGCTGATTTAAAGCTTTCTACTGTCTAGAGAGTGCCTTGCAAACCCTCAGGTATAATATTTATTCCCCTTCCCCATCATGATTTACTCTACAATTTATAATCACGCTTGAACTGCCAGTGCTAAATCAAAGAGCATTTTTGAGATGGTAACACAATTCTGCAGAGGACCACTAAATCTCTCCCTTAAGCATACTTGAACTTCCCAATACTCCTTGGGGAAGACCCATAAGATGCAGCACCATGGCATTCAAGCTACTCATGCAAGAATATTATAACTTTTGCTAATTGGACCATTAAAATATAGGTTTTGATAAAATCTGAACTATTCCTTGAATAAGCTCAAGCATGATAACCAAAATAGAAAGTTTTTTACACTGTACCTTGCAGACTTGAACCTATCAGCTCATTCAACGAGTCAGTAAGCATGTTCCATAGTCAGACATGACTAACCCATATAAACCAATATTAACTTCTAAGCACCAACTCAACAGACTGACCACCAAAGTAAAACATTTTTATTATTGACATTTCTGGACTAAGACTGCAGTATTGGTGAGAAAAAAGAAATTAGAAATCCCTTTCCGATATGAAGCCTCAAGTTCTGATGGTAGATAGATGTGGAAAATCAGGTAGAAGATGGAATTAAGAATGACATCACTGCTTTCTCATGCTCAATGAACCTATAGCACCTTTGCTAGGCTTCTATGGTGAACTTTCTTTCTACTCAACCTTCCTGGTCAGAATTTAAGCTACTATAATTTGTGGAAGAAGAAGGAAAGGAGTTATACATCTACAAACCTCTCCTTATTCTTTTTAACATTACTTTCCTTTTGAAACTTAGGAAACCCACGCTCAGAGTTGAAAAGCAAAGGTGCTGACAACTACATCTAAATTGAAAATAATTGGGTGCTTGTGTGTCAAAGCACTAAGGCACATAAAGCCAAGTATCTGAACATCAATGGAAAGGCAAGTGGGTCAGAAGATAACCTGTATATCCTGTATCCCTCTATATCTCTACCTTCTGAGGGCTCGTTTTGGAATGCATGGTGTTCTCTTGTAACCCAATGAAGTCAAAGCCTCTTATTATAGTATGTTAATAGTGCTGGTCAATTCAGCTGAGACCCCTGGAATGGAAAGAAGTCATCTTTAAAGGCTCGAGAGAATGTAAGAACCTAAAATAAGCCTTGGCAAATCCTGACACTATAAAAGAAAATAGTTGAAATATTGCTAAACTAAATCTCTGAGCATAAGAATCTTTTCTAAGCTACTAAGAAATTGAAGGCAATGATCAGACAAGCACAAATCAGTCACTTTGATGCAGTAATTAGATGACAAATTTGTGCATACAATTCTCACAGAAGAAAAAAAAAACACTTCTAAATTTAACTCAAGATTTATTCCCCAAAAGATATTGAAATAAAAGACATGCTTACTTCTTGATATGGAATTTAGTGTTTTAAAATTAACATGGTATATCTTTTGACTGTAGTGTAGTATTGTTCTGACTTGAGAAATTCCTCAGGGAATAAAAGCATTTTATATTAAGAGGCTCCACTTTCATTCCAGACTTTTGATGACTCTGAGCTTTGGTATGAAACATTGTAGATCGTGGGCACTGGGAAATGTTTCCACACTCTCCCTTGGTATTAACCAATTTTTGATAGAGTTCTGGAAGGCAGTGTTATTCCATACAGAGGCAACAGAGAATGGTTTTGAGTTAGTGAACTTGGTCAAAATTAACTTTGGTCATGTCCTAGTTATATGAATTTAGAAAAGATATTTACTTTTCTGAGTGTTAATCTCTTCCTGCCTAAAATGCGGATCACAGTAGCTATTGTATTGTTTGCTAGGGTTATTAATTCTAATATTCCATTTAATAAAAGCAATAGTAAATGCTCAATATGCATTCATGTATTTGTCTCTACTGCCATTTTTCTTGCTCTTTTCTTCATAAAAGAGGTAAGGTTAGATTCAACTGCAAATGACTAAAAACCAAAAATCACAATAGCTTAAACCACCAGAGAAGTTTATTTTCCTCTTCTGAAAATGTAAGCAATCCAGGGCTCCCATGGTGGTTATGTAATCACAAACTCATGGCCCAATAGAGCTCTTGAGTTCTCTCCATCACAGTCAAATTTCAAGAGAAAGAGTGTGGGGGGTGACCACGTTCCTTTACTTCAGGGAGACTCTTTATAATGTACTCAGTGCTTCCACTTGTATCTCATTGAACGGGATTTAGTAACAAGGCTGCTATGATGGTTAATTTTATGAGTTAACTTGACTATGTCCGGGGATGCCCAGATATTTGGTTAAACATTATTTCTGGGTGTGTATTGGAGTAATAAATTGGCATTTGAATCTGCAGACTGAGTAAAACAGGGTCTATATTAATACTGTCAGCTGAGAAATTTAGAAAATAGTGAACAGAACTGATCATAAAAGGCCTTATGTAGTAGAATGAGTTGGGATTTTACTAAAATAAGCACATTACTTTTTCACATATTTCCACCAAATGAAAAATTAAAAGCAAAAAAAGAAAAAGAAAGAAAATAAGTAAGATGTGTCTTTGCAGTAAGAATCCAATTAACAGATGAAAATCACCAGCTAAGTCAGTTTTCTGCTTTCATATGGAAGAGAATTGGCTGGATAATAAATCTAATAGTACATAAATGGGTCTGTTGGGAAGCAAAAATAAATTTGGCAGAAATATATTTTACTCAGGGGTTCAGGTATGTGAGTTAGAGGAACAATACTGGTTTGAAATGAGATTGCACACACTTGAATCTATATAGATGTAACAGCTTTTCAATACTGAAGTGTTCAAAAATTGAAATGTTTCTTTTTCATGCACACGCGCGCACACACACACACACACACATTCTCTCTCTGTCTCTGTTTCTCTCCAAACATTTAGCTGGAGACTTTGAAATTGCATCTTCTGTGGCCACGCAATACTCAACTTTTGACTCTCTGGCTTGGGCTTGATTGTGCCTAGAATTAGGAAAACTGATTTCTAGGCTGATGCTTCCCCCAAGGAGTTTGGCCTTGGAGTCTTCTCTGCGAAATGATGAAAGAAAAAATGATTTCAAGATGGTTGTTTCTAGAGGTCTTTCTAGCTCTAGGATTCTTCAACCCTGTGGCTTTATGACTTGAATTTGCTGACAATTTACCCAATATTTTGTGCAGGATGGAATCATTTTGTCCAAGATGACACAGAGTGCTATGGCATCTCTGCTTGGTGCAATCCTTTCTCACATCTGAAAACCTCTGCCTGTCCTGTGTGCAGCATTACTTTGAATGTGCATGATTTCCCACTGCTGCCATTTAAATGATAACGACAGGTTCAAGTGATTTGCAAACTGTCAGAAAAATGACCTCAAACACCCTCATCATTTTCAGAGACTGCAGATACACCCTTAGGCAAAAGCCACAGCAGAATTTTAAATAAAGCAGGATAAATCTAAACTGACTAACTTCCCCACTTCTGACACTTTCTATGGTTAAGGCCCCATCAGCCTCACTCCACTTCCTGTTCTGTTAGAGACGCTGCATTACCTGCAGAGGGACGCCCTAGAACTGGGATGTTCTAAGGAGAAAAATGGAATATTTGCTTTAAACTTCGATTATTAATCTCCTCTCTTAACTACCTGAAGGGCCTCTCTTCTTCCTCACTCCTCAATATACACAGGATATTTTCAACACACTCATCACAATTTGGAATTATTTTAATTGTTTCTTTATTTTTAAAAATGTGACTCCCCTACCAAAAGGTCATCTCTTTAAGAGCAAAGACAAGCCATTTGCATTTGACATCATTTTCCCCATTCCCAAAACAGTGTCTGGCTCATAGTGGGTGCTTAATAAATATATGCTAAATGAATGAATCAATAAATAAACAAATCCAAATTCAAAGGAAAAGCTTTATGTGGGGCAAAGCAAGTAACATGGCTGGAGGTTGGTAAGTAATTTTTTGAATGGGTGCTACTGTATCATCCTAACACAGCCAGGACCTTATGCCAAAATGGGTACATTTCTGCCCACTACTAAGTTCTCTTGTTTAATTTGGTTTCAAAGCACACCATTTTTTCTTTCTGTGGTAATGTACTTTTTACTGTGCTATAGATTTTCTAAATGTATGCAAATGTACCCAGGATGGTTCATTTTGTTATCAATTCCCCAACTGCTGGCTCCCTAATCATTAACTAATTGTCTTTGTGCTGTATTGACAAATTGGCCACCTTCTTGCTAATTTTTGCTGACACAGTGGGGGCCCCCAAGAACTGGGCTAACCTTTGGCTATTCACTCAAGAGTCGATCAGAGTGGCCCTCTTGTTCAGGAAAACCTCATCAGTGTTCCAAGTGATTTGTCTAATGAGGCATCATTAATTGACAATGGGCAGGTGGATGAAGAAGTTCATTCACTAAGATTACGGTTTTGCTCAAATGGACCAGAGGCTTAGAAAAACAGAAGCATAAGTATGGGTGGAACTAGTGGTGAGTTAAAGACCATGCTTTAGGCTAAGGTGAGAAATTGGGGATACTGATCTCTTCCTCAAATTGCTGATCTTGTGTGAAGTTTATAAAAGATAGATGCACTATAAATCAGCCTCCATTAATAAAATTCACAGTTATAATTTATGAGATGACCGCACAGGATTAGACATGTTGATATTCGTTTATCTTCTTCTTCTTCTTCAAAAAATAAAACAAAACCAAAAAAACCTGGGGCATGCTAGGGATATAGCTGTGAAGTGAAAGGCAAGAGTTGGTATTGAGCTTTGACCATGACATGGTCATCTGGACTAAGCAACCCTGTTGCACTTACACTCATTTATCAGCCATTGGAAGCATTCTTTCATGCAACCAGTATGTACTGAGTAGCTAGTATAATGCAGGGGCTCTTCTGGTATACATGGATAATCGGGATGTTGATGTATACATGGGTAAACATCAGTTAACAATGGAGATAAAAGAACGTCCACTGGCAGCTTACCTTCTAATGATGGGAGAGAGATGATAAAGAGGAAAGATAATAAATAAATAAACTACATAATGTTACAAGATAATAAGCATTGCATATTGAAAAAAAGAAAAAAATCAGAGTGGGGTGAAGGGGATCAGAGTGGGGTGGGTGGAAGAATGTGGCACATTTAAAGAAGGTAGTTAAGGCATTTAAAAGAGCCCTCATGGACACTTACAGAAGTTGAGGAAAATAGCCAAGTTGGGGAAAAGAGCACGCCCGGCAGAGGGAACAGGCAGATTGGGGCTTTCTGTGGGAGCAGCCTTGGCATGTTGAAAGGACCTGGTGGAGGTGGCACAGCTGGAGTGGAGTGAGTTGCAGTGGGGTCAGGGAGGTGAGGGTGACCAGCCTGAAGGACAGGGGCAGATCATTGAAACTCTAGATTTTGGGGGTAGAGAAACTATGAATCATGATATAGAATTTTAACAGAGTCAATAAACTGATCTAAGATTTGCCAGAAAAACTCTGGTTGCTATGTTGAGAATAGAGAACACACAAATCAATGCATGCTTTTAATCATTAAAAGATGGTGAATAGGACATGCATCTGCATATTTATCAATTTTCACTAATTTGGAATTCTTGATATTCCTGTACTTGCTTGTTTTCTGGGAGGTTGGTGTGGAAAGCTTAGGGTTGGCTTTAATACGAGCTCACTGTCTTTCTTAAGTGAACACATCAAGAGAACAGTAAGGGAGAGAAGCCTGCACTGACAAATTACACTGTTTAAGGAACTGAATTATAGGGACATGGTGTGAAAATGCCAGGCATCAGTAGGAGTCATGGGAAAAAACGAGCACCCATTTTGGCTGAGCTGATCCTGTTACTAATTTCCAAACGTAAATAAATAATCTGGCAACTAATATCCAAATGAGAAATAAACTTGGTGTGCAATTGCATTTCATGAGAGTGTCTCTGTCCTTGGCTGCCTGGCCCACATGGGACCAAAGTGCAGCATCAGGGTTATCACACTGTTCTGGGAGTCCACATAGCTATTTCTCATTGTGTGTGCCCTTGGAAAACACATGCAAAAAAATAATCAGAAAGAATATAAAAACTATCATTATTTTCACTATCCAGGAAATATTATTATTGACATATTTTCATGTCTTTTTCTAGACTATTTTTAATAATTGAGCTCATCGTGTATTGTTCTGAGCTCAGTTTATAAGTGTCTTGAACTTAATATGTGTTTGTTAATATTTGTTCAATGAGCACTGGTCCAATGAATATGCCATGCATTATTTTACATCTCACCATCCCATCAGGCTCTTATTAGGTCATGGAAAGCCCTTTATAAGTATAATTTTAATTAATTACACTTACTACTCCATTATGTGGGAGGCGGCACAGTATATTGGTAAGTTCACAGGCTCTGGAATAAGGTGGGTCTAGTTGAATCCTGAACCGGCCACTTGTTTGCTGGGTGCCATGGGAAACTCTCCTAGGAGTTCTCTGAGCTTCCATTTTCTCATCTGTGAAATGGGAAAAATTATCATATCTACTTCACAGGGATTTTAGGAGGTTTGAGATCATAATTGCCTATTATTCATTCCTATTAAAATAATTCCACAATGAACATATTTGTGGTGAAGTCTGTTCTCATTTATAATTCTTTCTATGAGGGTCAATCCTTAGAAATAAATTAGTGGATAGGAGAATCTGTCCATTTTAAGAAATTTTAATAATTACTCATCAGCATTGAGTATATTCATTTTTAAATATTTCCTATTAGAGAAAACAAATAAACAAACAGAATTAATTGCTATTGTTTTAGTTTATGTTTATTTCCTGTATTAATAATGCTAATTAACTTTTGTTATTCTTGGCCATTTTTGTGGTTTGCCTTCTCATATTCTTGGCCCTTTTTCTATGGTAGGATGGGGTCAGGAGAGAAAGTTGTCATTATTGTTTTTCCCGTAGATTTGTATGAGCTTTCTATATATAGGTGGATTTTGAAAATAATTCTGAAAAGATCATTTAAAAATATAAAATTTATTTGTAAAATATTTTATGGCACATGATTTCTTTCTATGATGGTTAAATAAAAACGAATTACCTTTTCTTTTCTTCTCTCTTTGGAGACTTGACTTGTTAAGGAGTTTTAGAGGTTAGTCCTCAATGCTGTCTGTTAAATTATATTTATTATATCATACATTGATGCAATTAATAGAGATATAAAATTATATGCCAGGTCTTAGTGCCACTAATAGTCAGTGCTACTAAGTACAGCACATTGAGTACTATAACATCAACAGTGAGACAGAAAAAAATCAGAGAAAAGGATTTAAATCCGTATACATCTTGGCCATGTGGGGTTTCTACTAGGAAGGATAACTCCTGAATAATACTGCCATGTTCTTGGAAATTATTATTTGTTTTTGTTTTCTTATGTATTCTGTACTATTTATTTGGTTCATTGTTTTTCAATAATGCAACCCAAGTGCCCATCAATACATGGGCAGATTACTATAATGTAGTATATGTATACCATGGAGTTCTACTCAGCCACAAAAAACAATGGTGA
>VBSM01002223.1:13567003-13609820 GCA_008086735.1 Cheirogaleus medius | reverse complement strand
GGAAAAACAAGCACCACATGTACTCACCATCAAATTGGTATTAATTGATCAGCATTTAAGTGAACATATAATAGTAACATTCATCAGGTGTCAGGCAAATGGGAGGGAGAAGGAAGGGATGGATATATACACACCTAATGGGTGTGGTGCGCACTGTCTGGGGGAGGGACACATTTGAAGCTCCGACTTTGGTTGGCAAAAGCAATATATGTAACCTAAACCCCCCATAATATGCTGTAAAAAAATAATGGCACGGCAACCATGTTTAAGTGAAATGACAAAATATGATAATATGGGGTTTAGTAAGTTTTGGTTGCATTTGGGGGAAAAAAAAGGAGATAGATTCAACATGTAGACTATTTTTATGTCCTACCCCAGCCTCTCTCTGTCCCGAGTGAGTCTACACTTGTGTTGTCACATTAGGATTCCCAAACTTCTGGCTAACTATATGTTGTAGAGTGAATAAAGAATTTGTGAAGGCCCCCAATAGGGTAAAAGACCCTGTGTGGTCAGAATTTCCAGCTCTCACTTTACACAGGGAAGTCAGCCTGATCGCCACTTCAGTGTGGTGTGTAAGAGGAGGAAGCTTGGGCTCAGAGATCTGCTTGACTCATCACTGACACCTGCATCTGGGGGAAGTGGCCAACCTGGGATATTGCTGCTGCTCAACAACAACGTGGGTCCAATAACCCACTAGAGATAATTTTGTTCTGCTGTTTCCATTTGAATCGTTGTTTTTTACCTTGGCCAAATTATTCAGTATCTTCACGTATAAAAAAGAGAATATTGCCGGTAACTACCCTCAAGTGGTTTTGTGAAAAGTAAATGAGATAATATATGGAAAGCACTATGAGGAGTGACCAGGATATAATAAGCATTCGATCATTGTCATAGTAGTGTTATTGTTTACCATTGTTATCTTAACCGTGGTTTTGTGTTAAATGTAACTTCATTTTTGCTCACTGACCCGTTATTCCCAATTATTCGAAGATTTAGACTGAATTAATTTAGACAATCAATCAATAAAAATAAATTAGTAAATTCATGAAATAGTTCTTTAGTGAACTGTGCTGTCTCTTTGGTAGTCTCAGCATATGCTTACTGATAGATACAATCCTTTTGGAATTTAGTGTTATTTACTTAATACTGAATTAAATATCTAAATTTGAAAGATAGCTTATATCCCAGAAAAAGTGTGTTGTTATTCACAACAATTCTAGTAACATCACTGAGATTGAATAGCTACTGTAGATATTGTGAAGTTTAAACAGTCTCTTTTGAGGGTAAACATCTTAAATAACTGGAATTCAGATCAATAATTTGGTTATTATCCAGTAAAGACTCAGTATACTTAATTAAAAAGAGAAAATACATCTGAATGGGTTTACTGAATAATGAAATATTATGAAACTCAGGTTAACAAAATTACCAAAGACAATGACAAAATTTTTGGCATAAATGTAATTGCTGATTGCTTTCAATGAACATAAAATCCGCATGTCTTAGTGACATCTTTTGCATAGACTTTTCATGGGTTGTTGACATTTTTAAAAAGGTTATATTAGTTGTCATTACTAATTTATTATTAAGAGCCAATATAACTTCCCAGTTCTTATATACAAACCCCATATAAGTGATATTTTCTTTCCCATCCTTGAAGTTTCACATTTTACCCAAAAGGTAATGTACCTCATCTAACAATTCATTTTCTAATATCCTGATAACCCTGAGTCCCTGCCATGATTGTTTAGTTTTGAAATGTTTACAATGCAATACCTTGACCAAAACACTGACAGCATGCTTCCTCTGTGGTCCGCTTTGTTGCTATGCTGAGACGGGGTCTATTTGGTACTATCCCTGGGTTTCCATGGAAATAATTTATAATTGTTGTCAAAGATGGACAGTCTGTATACATTTTAAATCAGGATAATGTAGAAACTTTCCATTAAAAAGACTAGTTCTGTGATTGTCTGTGGGAACATAGTTCTAAGAAGCATTCCATGACATTGCAGTTCACCAACGGGCATCATTAGCATTAAACTTTCGTGAATGTTTTCAAGAATATTTTAAAATGTAATCCATCTTTTTGAAACTCCCTGGTATTCTATTCCTTCTAAAACAAATCTAATGTTACATAAAACTAAGAAAAGACTGCACATATTTATATTTTATTTTCATTATTCATTATAAATCAGACCATAAGTAAACATACACACACACACACACACACACACACACATTTAAATTGGGTAATCAGTTGATTTCTCTTTTGAATAACATCTGCTTATTAAGATATATTGAACAGAATATAACCAATTATCTTCAAACAGACCAACAAATACCTATATTCAAAATTGTGAAAATTTTCCCCAGTAGTATGTGTATATATCCACATGTGATCACAAGTTTTCTAGATGTATTTGGTAACTTAAATTTCCTTTTTATGTAATATTTTGGGAAGTTTTAAATGAACTCATTCTTAACACTTAGAGATGCCGTTGTAATTATTTATTGACTGTGAAGCATCTCACTACATTGGCAATGCAGCGACACTGAAAGTCACGTGACAGTGATGAGTTTCTTGGCTTGGCTATTTTCCTCAGTAATTGGTAAAAACAAACAGTTGCACAGGTACTCACCAAGAAATTTTGTGCTCACTCAAAAGTTGTTTTTTTCTGCAGTAAAAAGTAGACAAATGAGATTTCCTTAGAATTTGCTACTCATAATATTTCAGTCTCTTTCCCACAATGCGGCTAGCACAATTAATATTAAATATAAATTGAATTTTAAGACATTACATTCTTGGGAAGCTGATAATATCATAGGGTAACCAACTCAACCTAGTTTGCCCAGGACTGTCCTGGTTTTTAAAATGGACAATTCCATATACCAGAAGCCCCCAAATCAAGGGAAACTGAGGTGATAGGCCATTGTATGCTGTACTTAGAAGTTTTATTATCTATCTCTTATCTATCTATCTATCTATCATTTTTTATGATGTATAGGTGTGATTATCTTAATACTTTTTTAATTTTAAATGATGGCAAGTGTTATAGCACTGTAATTCATGCTATGGGCCTAACAGGATTACTTGTTTGTAAAGAGTCCCCTTTAAAAGGAAACTGAATTCAATTTACCTCAGAAGCACACCTTGCAGGGCAGGACCTGAAGCTGGCCTGACATTCTTGTGCCCCTGGAACCCTGTAGGTGGAGCCCTCTGCCAATTCCTAGGGTCTCTCCACACAGATTGACTTCCTTGGGGTAGATGATGATTGATTATGGTGGTTTCTTCATTACTTTAAACCTAATCAGTGCTTGGAGTAATTTGAGTAATGATTGCTCATTATTGGCAATTGTGAACTTGAAGTCTTTCTTTCTTTTGCTTCACAGGGCAGCCAATCGAGAAATACTGGGAAACATCCCAGTTCACACATCATTTTCAAGAAGAGAGTGGGAATAAATGATTCACAAAGCTCAGTGATGGACAGGAAGTCATAAAGGTTTTGCAGAAGTTATATTACATATTTTATTGGCAGGAAACAATGACATTTCCCACTAGATCAAATGTGATGATCAAAGAGACAGTTCTTACTGGATTTGAAAGCCATTCAGCCTTTTACTGAAATTCCCAAGTTCAATAAATCACACTATTTCATATCATATTGTTATACCACTCTGTCTTATAAATGAAGATCTATGATTCTCCAACCAATTTGCTATTGTTAAAAAAGATAATTAATGATACTAACATATAAACCAATGCATTTTACATTGTAACGTCTCAGATGGTGCATTTTTAAGGGGTTTCCCATCCTCTCTTTAGTTAAATCAAGTTTAAAAGTAAGTTTGCTTATGTAGGGTGATTGATTTACAGGCTTAAAATTGGCCACATGAAAGGTAGACATTTTAGGCTGCTCAGCAAATAAATAATTTACAAAGTCATTAGATACCTAAGGATATTACACGTAGTGGGTTTATCAAATTATTTTCCAATAAAGTTTGAAGACCCATGAATTCACAAGAGAAAGAGAATTATAAGATACTGCATTCAAAATCTCAAATTGCAGATAATGTTGCATGTTTGTTTGTTGGTTTCGTGTGTGTGCATGGATGATGGGGCTAACATTGACAGTTGTGAAGGCTTTTATAGTTTTAGACCACCATAAACAGTGCTATTATCCATTAGAAAAGTTTTCTATTTGATCTTTATATTTAAAGGATTTTTTTTTATGTCTAAAGTCTATATCAGGAAAAGTTTCAAAAATTCCTTTAAAGACATAAAAATACATTTGAACACGTATTTTGGATAGGATATCTATAAAGATGTCATTTCTTCCAAAGTTAGAAATTTAACCTCATCTTAAATCAGAATTTTAAAATTAGAATTTTATTCTAGTGATAGATTCGTTGTAAATTTAGTGTTAAAGAAAAGAAAAAATAGAGAGAGAGAGAGAGAAAATGAAAGGGAGATAGACCTTCCCAGCCATAAAAACATATTATAAAACTAGGCTTATTATTGAAGCAGTATGGAAATGCTATACTAATAAATAGACAACCAAAGTAAGTGAATAGAAAATTGAGACGGAGACTTAATTGCATATGGAAATTTATTGCACAATAAAATGTAGCATCAAAATTAAGTAGAGAAAAAATGGACTTTTTCACAAAATGTCTTGGAATATCTAGAAAGCCTTTGGGATTGGATCAATCTCTCAGAACTTATACCAGGATGAATTCTAAGTGACTAGTGTACTACAGGAAAACACTGATGAATTCCTTTATAACATGGAAGAGGTATAAATTTTCATAATTATGACTTTAAATCTAGAAGCAATGAGGAAAAAGATTGATAAATTTGATCACTACACACACACACAAAGTGAAAAGATAAATGTAAAACAGGAAACACTTACAATTTATAGCCCAGAGTTCATCTCCCTAATATATTAATTATTTATGATATATATATATGAATTATATATATATCCAATTTATAAATATATAAATGGAAAGGTAAATGCCTATTACCCATAAAAATGGGCTAGTAATATAAATAAAAAGTTCAAAGATTAAGAAAATTAAATAGCCCATAATCATATAAAACGTGCTCAAACTACTTGAATATTGAAACTAAATTGTGATATTTGTCACTCATAAGATTAGCAAAAATAAAAAAGTTTGACAATGTTTTCTGCTGGAGAGACTGTTAGTAGTCACTCTTACACCTTGATAGTAAGAATATAAAATAGTCAGCTTGTACAAAGGGATATTGGCAACATCCAGCAATTGACAAATGCTCTAGTATTTACTCTTTGATCCAGAAATCCCACTTCCCAGAATCTATACATTGGCTAAAAGAAAACAAAAACCAAACATGTGTAAGGCTATTTAATGTAGCATTATGTAGTACTATTTTATGTGTGTGGGTGTTTGCGTTTGTGTAAAGAAATATGCTTTAATCTGAGAAGGGAAGCTACATTTCTATCCCACCAGGTACCACACTGATTAAAATATCAAGTCTGACGTGGCCATCACCATTGTTGAGATACTTGTACTGCATTTTATGGTTTAAAATTACTTTTGTTTGTGATATTTAATTTAGTTTAATATCATTTCTCCATTTTTAATTTTTTCTTTTGATTGAAATAAAATTCACACACATAAACAATTTTAAAGTGTACAATTTAGTGCATTCATAATGTTGGTGCAACCAGCACCTCTATTTAGTTTCAAAACCTTTTATTGCCCCAAAAAGGAAATCCCCTGCCAAGTAATCAGCCACTCCTTTCTGAAAATTAAAACAAATAAAATGAAAGTAAGAAAACTGAGCTGGGAAGGGTTTGTGGATGGAGACTACATAGTCCCTATGTAGTGACTATTCATAACTAAAGAATGAATGTTCTCACGGCTCCTGTAGAGGGGGAGTCAGGCAATAACGCTGGTTGATGGTGAGAAAAACTGGACTCATAGGCACTTGGGAAATGACTTGCACTCTAAGGACTTGAACGCTTCTCTAAGAATGTATTATTCAGTGTGCTTAGAAACCAGACAGGCTGAGTTCAAACCTCATTTTTGTCTGTCATTAACTCTGCAATGTTGGGCAGATTATTGAACCTCTCTGGGCCTCTGTTCTTCATGTATAGAACAAGGATAGGTGTAAGCGGAAAGACAGTAGTGAGTCACATTATTTCATTTCTATGAGTATGAAATATTAACAGAACAGTTTATTCATGAGACCTTTTTTTTCCTTCCTCCTTAAATATGGCCCCTATAGTGCTTCATTTATCTGGATGAAGACATCTTCAACACGTCACCTTACACATGACACTTATTGTGCTTACTCATTTAAACAAGTATCTGACTCTCCCTAGTAATATTATTTTATTACTAGGAGGGTATATATTATACCCTCCAGGACAGGGACTGTATTTTATTTATTTCTAAAACACATGTAGCCCTGAGTAGCAGTCAATTTTTTAAAAAAAATATAACAATGCATCTTTGAATGACCTAATATCTGATTCATTTTATTCTGATGAGAAGGAACAAAACTACATTAAGCAGAGATCATGTAATATCACATTGTTCCATGGAAAGCAGTTAAATCCTTGGGTAATATTTTCTTCAAAGAGATGGGTAAAGCATCTACACTGCTTGATCTACACTCTTTTTGTAAGCACATGAAGCATGTACAGGAGCAAAGTGAAGACCACTCACTGTCAATGATAACAAAAAGAAACTAGCTATAAAATATATACTAAAATAAATGTGAAATTGAATCTTTACTACAAAAAATCAACTAAACACAAAACAAGACGGCAATTCAGGAAATAAAGCACAAGAAAAGTTATAAAGCATATAGGAAATAAATAGCGAAGTGACAGAAGGAATTCTGTTCTTATCAATAATTACTCTTAATGTAAATGGATTAAACTTTCCTATCAAAATAGAGATGGATGGAATGGATTAATAAAAATGGTCCAACTATACACAGTCTACAAGAGACTCACTTTAGATCCAAAGACACAAATAGATTGAAAGCGAAAGAACAGAAAAAGATATTTCATGATAATTCTACCCAAAAGAGAACATGGGTTGTTATTCTAATATCAGACAAAATAGACTTTAAACAAAAAAATTAACAAGAGAAAAAGAAGAGAATTATATATAGTATTAATAAAAGATTTAATACAACAAGAAGCTATAAAAGTTATAAATATTTACAAAACTAATGATGGGCCATCAAAATATGTGAAGCAAAAACTGTCAGAGCTGAGGGGATAAATAGACAGTTCTGCAATAATAGTTGCATACTTTAACATTCCACTCTCAATAATGAATAGTATATCCAGACAGAAATTCAGTCAGGAGATACAGGACTTAATACAATAGGCCAATTAGATCTAATGAACATATACAGAACACTCTACTCAACAACATATACAGAACTCTACTCAAGTGCACGTTGGACATTTTCCAGGATAGAACATATGTTAAGTGATAAATTATTAAATAATTCTCAACAAATTTAAAAGATAAATATTATACAAAATATCTTCTCTACCACAATGGGATGAAGTTAGAAATTAATGACAAAAGTGAAATTGGAAGATTCATAAAATAGTGGAACTTGAACAATACACTATTAAACAACCAATGGATCAAAGAAGAAATTATAAGGTAAGTTAGAAAAATACTTGGAGATGAATGAAATGAAAACACAATATACCATAATTTTGGGGATACAAAAAAAATGGTGGTAAGAGAAATATTTATAGCTATAAAAACAAGAGAGATTTTAAATTAACAACCTAAATTTATAATTTAAGGGACTAGAAAAAGAATAACAAATGAAACCCAAAACTAGCAGAAACAAGGAAATAGTAAGAATAGAGTAGACATAAGCAAAATAAAGAATAGAAAATCAATAGATAAAATAAATGAAACCAAAAGTTGATTCTTTAGAAAGATCAACAAAATGAACAAACCATTAGCTAGATATGCTAAGCTAAAAAGAGAGATGACTCAAATTACCAAAATCAAATAAAATTTGGAATATTACTACCGATTCTACAAAATTAACAAGGATTATAAGAAATTAATATGAACTGTATGCTGACAAATTAGATAACTTAGATGACATGGACAATTTATAGAAACACAAAAATTACCAAAATTAAATCACAAAGATACAGAAAATCTGAATAGGAAGAAGATTAAATCAATAATCAAAAATCAATTGAAAAAAAAAAGCCCTGGACTTGATGGTTTCACGGATAAATTCTACCAATATCTAAAAAGAAGTAACATACATCCTTCTCAAATTTCCCCCTCCTCCCACACACACAAAAAAAGAATTGAAAAGGAGATACTTTTTAACTTGTTCTATAAGGCCAGAATTTCCTGATATCAAAGCAAGACAAAAATACTACAAGAAAATTAAACTATAGAACAGTATCCTTTATGAACATTGTTGCAAAAATCCTGAACAAAATACTAACAAACCAAATTCAGCAGCATATTAAAAAGATTATATACTACTGCTTAGAATTCAAGGATGGTTCAACATATGAAAATGGATCAATGTAATATATCACATAAATAGAATGAAGAAAAAAGTATAATTATCTCAATTTATGCTGAAAAAGCAGTTGACAAAATTAAACATCTTCTCATAGTAAAAACATTCAACAAACTGGAAATAGAGAGAAAATACCTAAACATATTAAAAACCATATGTAAGCTTTCCACAGAGATGATCAAACTCAAAGAATAAGGTAAGCATTCTTACTTTCATTGCTTCTATTGAACCTAGTATCAGAAGTTCTGGCCAGGTAAATCAAGCAAGAAAAAGAAATAAGAGTCACCTATATTGAAAAAGAAGAAATAAAATTGTCTCTATTCACATATGATATAATCGCATATGTAGAAAACCCTAAAGATTTCACTAAAAACTGTTAGAACTAATAAATGTATTCAGCAAAGTAGCAGGATAAAAAGTCAATGCTCAAGAAATTAATTGCATTGTTCACTAACAATGAACAATCTAAAAAGAAAATTACAAAAACATTTCTATTTACACTAGCATCAAAAAGAATAAAATACTTACGAATTAACTTCGCCAAGGAAGTGAAAGACTTATATAATGAAAACTATAAAACTTTGCTGAAAGACACTGAAGAAGATATAAACAAATGGAAACACATCTCATGTTCATGAATTGGAAGACTTAGTATTGTTAAGATGTCAGTACTACCCACAGTGATCTTACAGCTTCAATGAAATCTCTGTCAAAATCCCAATGACTATTTTTTGTAGAAATGTAAATAGTCATCCTAATAGTCATATGCAATCTCCAGAGACTCTGAAAAACCAAAACATCTTTGATAAGAAAAATAAAACTGGAAGACTTATATTTCCTGATTTCAAAACTTACTACAAAACTACATTTTAAATTTATTTTATTTTTAGAGATGGGGTCTCTGTCTCCCAAGCTGGAGTATAGTGGTGTGATCACAGCTCACTGCAGCCTCAAATTCCTGGGCTCAAGCAATCTTCCCACCTCAGCCTCCCAAGTAGCTAGGACTACAGGCATGTGCCACCAGAGATGGGGTCTCACTATATTTCTCAGGCTGGTCTAGAACTGCTGGTCTCAAGTGATCCTCCTGCCTCAGCCTTCCAAAGTGCTGGGATTACAGGCATGAGCCTCTGTGCCCAGCTCAAATCTACCTTAATCAAAATAGTGTGATACTGGCATAAAGACAGACATATAAACCAATGGAATAGAATACAGAGCCCCAAAACAAATCCTCCCATATATGGTCAAATAATCTTTGACAAGGGTACCAACACCAGTTGATGGGAAAAGGACAGTCTTTTCAACCAAAGGTGGTGCAGAAACTGGATATCCAGATGTGAAAGAATGAAATAAAACCTTATCTAATGCAAAATACAAAAATTAACTCAAAATGTATCAAAGACTTAAATGTGAGACCCCAAGCAATAAAACTTTTTTCAAGAAAACATAAGGTAAAATCTTCACAACCTTGATTTGGCAGTGATTTCTTGGGTATGACACCAAGACACGCTCCATAACAACAAAAATAGACAAATTGGACTTCATGAAAATTATTAAAAACATTGTATATTAAATGCCACTATTAACAGAATAAAAACAACCTGCACAATGGGAGAAAACACTTGAAAAATCACATATCTGAAAAGGGATTAATATCCAGAATATATAAAGAACTCCTAAAACTCAGAAACAAAAAGGAACCTAATTCAAAAATGTGCAAAACACGTGAATACACATTTCTCCAAAGAGGATATACAAATGGCTTAAAAAGCTCATAAAAAGATTCTCAGAATCACTAATCATTAGGGAAATGCAAACAAAGCTACATTAAGATATGACCTCACACGTATTAGGATGGCTGCAATAAAACAAAACAAAACAAAAAACAGAAAATACCAACTGGTGGCAAAAATGTGGAGAAATTGGAACACTTGTGCACTGTTTTGGGGAGTGTAAGAAGCCTCTGTGGAAAACAGTATGGCAGCTCCTTAAAAATTAAAAATAGAATTGCCATAGAATTTAACAATTCCATTTCTGAATATACACCCAAAATAATTGAAAATAGGATCTTGCAGAAACATCCTCACAGACACACCAGCAATAATATTTAATCTGAGCAATCATTGACACAGTTTAGGTGACACATCAAAAGTACATACTGTTTGATTCCAATTATGTGATATTTCAGAAGAAAGAAATTTAATTCATAGAGTCAGACACCAGACCAGGGTACCTAGGGTTCGGCCTGTTGGGGAAAAGGGAAATTTGTAGGGTAACAGAAACATTATGTATCTAGATAATGGTGGTAACTACATAAAAGTATACATTCATCAAAACTCACTGAACTTTATGTTTAGAATGGGTACATTTACTGTATGTAAATTATATTTCAGAAACATTTATTAAAAAGAAAACATTCTTACACTTTAGGAAATGCTGATAATATTCATGAGTAAAATTCTCCCACTCAAGTATTCTCATTCACCAATGCGTAAAGTTTTATATACACAGCTAAATTCACTTTTGTCAAAATGGAGTAAAAATGTTTCAGTTTTGTTAATTTATAAATTATTGGCTTCTCTTACTAAACTCAAATGTATATAGTTCATAAATTATAGATCAAAGAACTACGATTTGCCATTGGTTGGAGACTATTTTTATCCTGTTATTAAGTTAAAATGTGAGTTTTAGAAATGTTTATAAAGCAAATATTGATAATAAGAATTATTGTGATGGGTTTTAAAAGATTTTTCTTACTTGTTTATTTTCTGAAAATAATTTAAGATTATGAATCAAAACAATTTAAAGCTTTTACATATTAACTATTGAAAATAAACTTAATGAAAATTTCTATATCTTTTACATTGAACCTATATTTTTTTTATCAAATGTCCAACAATGAATGAAAGGCCTGATACATTCTTTAACAAACTTATTTTCATCTCTTCAAAATAGTAAATATAACAACTATGTTGCCACACAAACATTTATGGTTTGACACTAAGTGAAGAGAAAACAAAATATGTAAGATAGCATAGGCAGCAGAGTTGTATAAACTTACATGTACACTCATAAAGACTAAGAGCATATACAGAAGTACAAAGTTTTACTGTTTGTTGAATTATAGATACTTTTTGTGTTTCCCTTTTTCAAACTTTATTAGGTGTTATGCAATTTTTATCCTATAAAATGATATTGAATGCAAAATTCCTGGTATATAGTAGTACTTAAGGAATGTTCGTTCTTTTCCACTTTCAAAAGATTGGAAATATAAACTGGAGTTTAATGTCAATCAATACTGGGTTTGACTTCTCTTGGAGCAGTTTAATGGCTCTGTGGTCTGGGGAATGTTACATAAACTACCTAATCCTCACTTTCCTGCACCATGGAATGAGATTAGTAATAGCATCTACCACTGAATGTTATTAGGTTATTTATGAAATGTCCTATTTCAAATCAAAAGTGTAGTTTATTATATCTCAAACAAGAAGAAGTATAATTAAAGTATGCACCTAAACTATCAACATAGTTTTGCTATTTCTAATGGTACCATGAAACCATAGCTTGTTTATGCCAGCAGCAAAGAAGCCTGGAGAGCTAGTGGTGATGAAATCATGAAAGGTGTTTTGCACAGCTTGTTGAGAATTGAATATATTTTCTTGTAAGAAGTGGCCCAAAGCCTGATAGAAGTGGCAATCAGTTGGTGCAAGGTCTGGTGAACATGGTGGATGACAGAGAGCTTCTATGTCCAGTCTCTGTAGTCTCAGCAGCATTGTTTATGTGACATGTGGTGGAACGTTGTCTTGCAAGAGGATTGGCCTGTCTCTGTTGACAATCTCAGCTGCTAAATCACAAGCATCCTCATAATTTCATCTAATTGGTTGCAGTAGACACCCGCTGCATTCAAATGACTGGGTTTTATGAAGCTGTAGTGGATAATACTAGCGCTGGACCACCACACAGAAACCATTAGCTTTTTTTGATGAACATTTGGTTTTGGACTGTGTTTTAACACTTTATCTGTATCCAGTCAGTGTGCCAAATGCTTGTGATTGTCAAAAAGAATCTATTTTTTTATCACATGTAACAATACAGGACAGAAATGGTTTGCATTTATGTTGTGACAGCAAAGAAAGTCAAGCTTTGAGATGATTTTTCTTTTGATGTTTAATTTATGTATTACCCATCTATCCAGCTTCTTTATCTTGTCAATTTATTTTAAATGGTCTAATATTGTTGGAATAGTAACGTCAAACTTTGTTTTTAATTTATGTGCAGGTTGAGATTAATTCATTTCCACTACAGTTTTTAGTTTATCATTATCCACCTTGGTCTCTGGTGGTCCACATGGCTCATTTTTAAGATTAAAATTGCCAGAATGGAACTTTTTAAATCATCGATGTACTGTGCGTTCATTAGCCACATCCTTCCCAAACACTTTGTTGATATTTTGAGCTGTCTGTGTTGTATTGGTTTTATGATGGAACTCATATTTGAAAATAATATGAATTTTTGACTTATCTATGGTTGTACAAAAATTGTTCTAAAAATTTTTTGAAAGATAATCACAAGTGAAAATGTGTATTTGAAAGAATGAGGATGTACCTTTACAATAAAAATAAAACAAGAAGTGTCAAAGTGAAATGTCACAGATATTAACTGTCAAACTTGTTATTTAGTTAATCGGACATTTCATACTTAATAACTTAAAATTATGAAGATTGAATGAGATAGGGCACTTAGAAAGGTGCATAGCATACAGTAAGTGCTCAATAAATATTTTCTAAGAGCAATAATATTAACAGCAATGGTAATAACAAGAGTGGGAAGGTTTTAAAAAATGCAATAGCATTCTGAGCTTGAAATTAAAAAAAGATAAAGGATATTGCAATCATAATTTCCCTCAAAGTTTAACTTTTTGACCCTTATTTGTTAGTTATAACAAATCATCTGGGGGTTCCAGTTCAAATATACTTGATTATAAATAGCATAACAAGAAGCCTAAATGCTGAATTAAATTCAACAACCTGTCTGCAAATCATTTGATTGGGAAAGTTATTATAGATTACCTCTAACAAAATAGCTAATGTAACCAATCATTTAATGGCATAATTTTTTTTTGTATTAAGATCTTAATTCTGGGAAATTATTTAGGTGTAAATTAGTTTTTAGGACAGAATATTTTTACTCCTTCAGACTGCAGTGATATAATTTCCAAACTAGCTATGTTTTTTTTATTTCAGCATATTATGGGGGTACAAATGCTAAGGTTACATATATTGCCCATGTCCCCTCCCCCCTCGAGTCAGAGCTTCAAGCATGACCATCCCCCAAACATTGCACATCTCACTCATTATGTTTGTATATACCCATCCCCTCCTTCCCCCTCCCACCTGCCCGACACCCGATAAATGTTATTCCTATATGTCCACACTAGCTATGTTTTCAAATTTACTTTTTAGGTTCCAAACTTAGATTTTTTTTTTGTTTTGCTTAAGTGAGACATCTATTGCCAAGCAATGACCAATATGCCCCATCTACCTCTTTGCTTTTTAAAAGTTTTCTCTGATTTTGACTAAATTTGGTAACCGTGTACAATAATAGAATCTTAAAATAGGAAATGCTGGAAGCGATCCCACAGTGGCATGCTCTCATTGTAGAGGGACATTTTCTAATAGTCCCCAATCATACAGATAGTTCCAGCTTCGGGCTCTGTCCTGGCATTCTTCTAACCACACCAAACTGTGCTGTGCTCCAAGAAAGGCAACAAATGCACACGTCATGATTGAGTTCCTTATGACCCCAGGAAAAGAAGCAACAGCCAAGATTCCCAATGGAAATATGTTTGTGACTTGTAAGGAATGTCGATGGAATTTTGTAGAAATTATGGACCCCAATGGTTCATATTGAAAAGTGGCCACGTATTATGTTCAAAAATTATCTTTATACTTAAGATTAGTAGATGCACTCTGCATGTCACTCAAAGTGATTTCATAAATTTTTTGGCATTGAAATAGTGCAAATGCACTTTCATGTTTACTACGTTGGCACATTTCAACTTCTGCCACAGCCCTGGCCAGGCTATTTTATCCCCATTTGTGCTCCTGGAAACTAATGCATGTGATGTCTAATTTCAGAGTTCTTCTGCCTTTAACAGGTTGAGATAAAACTATTTACAGCTACCAAAATGATTAATTGCATTTATCATCATCGGTTTCTTATGATTATTTCTGGAAGAAGGAGATGAGGAATAAATGCTGCCCTGAACACAAGGTTCCTCCTGCCAATGAACATCTTGATGTGACAATTACAATTTAAAAGCCAATTAATTTCAACAATTGTGGCTCTTGGTCTCATTGAGCATTATCACCAATAAGGAAAGTCGAGGTGAGATTTCTGCTCATAAAGCAGAATTCATATCCATTGTATCTTCTAACTCCAAAAAAAGAATACCTTTTCTGAACATTACTTAGATATGAATATCTTAGCACTGTAAGTCATCCTAAAAGTGGGAAGCTCTTTGAACTTGACTGCCATGTTGGTTCATTGAGAGAGGACCATGAAAATGCAATCATTCTTGAGGAAGCCAGAATAGATTGGAGACAAAACTGGGTTTTGGGGTATGGTTTCTGTGCTCTGAATCAAGTTTTATTAGTCTTGGAAAGGAGGACCACCTAAGACAGTGTGAGTGTTGGCTTTTCTAATATTTATAAGAAAATAATTCTAACAAACAGAAACTTGCATTAGGAAATATACCAGCAGCATAATACAAACAGTTACCTATGAATGTATTTTTCTATTGTTCCTTAGCAATTACATTTCTTACTATAAGCAGAAATATTTTATTATTATTATAATGCATTTAAATTTTTATTTATTAAGTAATGCAAATAACTCAAATAAATATGGTATAATTATTAAATATCAGAGACATTGACTTTTTCTTTTTTGTGTGTGTTACAGCCTCAAGAGTTTTGTTTCTGAAACTCCATGTCCAGGGTGCCAGGGTCACCTAAAGGGCCATTCTCTAGTTTCTGGATCTGATCTGCACAAGCAGAGGTTACCAAGATAATGCCACTGGGGACAGGAGAAACCTTGAATCCAAGCTATAGTTAGTTTTAATCAAGCTTCTTTTTTTCTCCAAAAGTAGCATTTCCTTTTCCCCTTTAAATATTCCTTTTCTTTGTTGTTTCAATAAAATATGTAAAAAATTACACACACCACTGTTAACAAATAGGTACTCATATTTAATCACTTAGAAAATGAATTAATTGATGCTAAATAAATAAATGTGCTGAATACAACGTGGCAGAGTCACAATATTTCCATTGCTAGGATGCATATCCACAGGATTTGAGTATCTTTTCCTCTCCTTTCCTTCTTTTCCCCGTGCAACAAATAAATGAAGAAATAAATAACCTGTAGAAAATACATCATATTTTGACTCTTGCTTTAAACAAATTAAACCTTCAAACTGTTTGACATTTGTCTATCTCCCATCCTGATAAGAATAAGCTGCAGGAAGCAAACTTTTTACCTCGGGTGGATTTGAGGAGTGATTTGAGCCATTTATAGCTCTATTTTTTATCAGCTTTGGCAAAAAAATAAGCTATTAGTGCTTGCTGTGAAGTCAAGGCAATCAGCCTCTGAGGATGACACAATGTTACACAGTATGTCATGAAATTCCACATAGGACTAATGTGTCAGTGATGTCAAATGACAGCAAAACTCTGCAATGTTCAATAATTGCTTGGATTAGTAAAACTGTTATCCAGCCTTCTTTCTTGATTTTCAGTTGATTGATGCAGAGCCCAGGTTTAAGCCTGGAAACACTCAGAAACCACAAGTCACACAGGATACCTCCCCAAAAGAACTGAGGCATTTTTTTTTTTTTGCAAACTATTTCCAAATGGTGCACCTCAGTTAACCCTGCTCAAAATGCAACCCATGTTAGCAGGTGGAAGCAGTTTAGTAGGGCATACCTTCTCTGTCAAGTGTCTGAAAAATGATTTTGAATCACAAGCGCCACAAAGAACAGTAAATGTCACCAATTAGGGATTAAAATATCATATTTAGCAGATGCTTGAGCATTTTCCTGACAAGGGCCTAGAACTTTACCTGAGATGAAACTTTTATTTAATCTCATCACTCTGGCCAAATGAGACAAGTGTCCACCCCAGAGTGAAAGTTCAGGTTCTATGGATTTCTGGCATTGTTCTAGAGATATTGCTTACCCCACACTTGCCAGATGATAAGATTTACTTGGAACACTTGTTAATAACCATAATGTCTCTGCACTATGCACATAAGACTCTCCAGGAGATAGGTCTGGGAATAAGTATTATTACCAAGGGTGCCAAGTAGACATCTTTGGGAAAATTGGTCCCTTAAAATATCAGCATGTCATTGTCAAAGGATTCCTAATTAGAAAACAGGAAATGGCTATAATTCCTATCTAATCCTAGTAAGAGGAAAGGACTTTAAATTGCAGCAAAAGAAAAAAAAATGAAGGTTAAAGGTGAGAAAGAACATCTTTAACATTATTTTTGAAAACTGCAAGGATGAAATCTTTTTAAATGGATAGAATAATCATTCAAATGTGCACATTTTACATTTTAGGTCTCAGCTCTTGAAAGTATAGGCTCATCAAACATAGTGGTAGAGTTATCATAAATAAAAGACATTGATTTTAAATAAAATAGTGCAGCAATTCCTACCCCTTGCCCCTTAAAAAGCAGGCAAAAAAACCATCAAGCATTGGTAAATTTTTTAACATCACAAATGCAAAAAAAAATTATTATAAGAACTGGGAGAACTTGAATTCCAAAGAACAACATTTCAGAAAGTGGAGGAAAATATAGTATGAATGCATCAAGAGTTATGAGATGATACATACCTAAAAAAGCATAACAACAGATTTCAGAAATCAAAATGTGAACATTGATATAAACAGAACAATTATTCTCAGAATTAATTTGTATTTACAAGATAGAGCTGAACTGAACTAATTCTTCTACAAAAGAGTAAACAAAAGTTTAAAATAGAACATACAAAACACAACTTAAGAGTTTTGGAGAACAGTTCTAATATTTCTGACATCCATCTGATAGAAATTGCAGAAAGAGAACCTAGAAAAAACTAAAATAAGGGAATGAATGGTAAAATGTTGATATAATAGAAAGATGGATCCAGAACAGAAGTGATACATGAATCTTCAGTTCGAGAATGGACATTGAATGCCAAGCAGAATGAATAAGCAATTCCCCCAAAACAAATAAAATAATCATGTACCTAAACCTTCTTAAGTGAAATTTCAGAATATTAATCCAAAAGAAGACGAGGAAGAGGAAGAAGAAGAAAACAAGGAGGAGGAGGAAAAGAAGAAGAAGGAGGAGAAGGAGGAGAAGAGGAAGAGGAGAAGGAGGAAGTGGTGTTGGAGGAAGAGGAGGAGGAGGAGGAAGAGGAAGAGGAAGAAGAAGAAGAAATTAAAAGTTTCAGAAAGACACACAACCAGACATAACAGAAAGTATCAAAGTGAAAGATGATCTTCTTGACAACACATTCAATCAGTGTCACTAAAGGTAAAAAGAGAATAGATAAACACCATCATATGCCTTAAGGAACATACTTTAGAACTTACTATTCTATGACTTGCCAAAATATTCTTCAAATATAAGTTCAAAGTAAAATAAAACAGTACCAGGTATATGGATATTCATAAACAACATATCTATAGAACTCTGAAAAAAATTTCTGGAAGTTATGATCAATAAGAAGTTAAATGAATCCCTAAAGAAGATGTGATTTTTGGAAGCAGTGAATATTAAGGAAATCTGAGTGTTAATAAATGTTGATTTTGGAAAAAGAAATAATAAAAATCTAGAACTAAATGACAGGGAGCATCAATAGGGTGGGTGAGTAGAAATAAGAATTTAGCATATAAAATTGAGCCTAGTGTCTTGATTGATTCAGGAAGAAAATTTGTCAGACTAACTACAAAATTTGTGGAAAATATATTGGTTTCTTAATTTTCTGAGTAGTTACTAAAATATTTAATATAAATAAAATATTTCACAATAGGTGTTTATAAAATGAGTGAATGAGCTAAATCCACCCGGGTGGAGACAAAGCTTGAGTAATGAAACACAATCTATCTGTATTCCAAACAACTATTCTCCTCTGTACATGTAAACAGTATAAGAGGAGAGAAAATATATACCAAGAAAATAAAATGGTATAAGAATACCAGTGATATTTGTCTCAGAAAAAAATTAGAATTCAAGATTTTGAAAGAGTGAAGGAGTAATATTTTGATTAGGGATCTATTGACAAAAAGGAGAAAAAAGAAAATCTAAAATATGTACATTAAAAACATTCTAAATAATTAATGAATTAGTGACTATTTAAAACAATTTAGAAACAAGTGAAAATACTAATTCACATATATCTGTGGAATGAGGCAAAGTGATACTCAGGAAAAGTTGTAGATTTTTGTGTGCTTTTTACGAAAATAGATCAAAATTAGATGAATACCATTCAGTAATGAAAAAATGAGCAGCTGAAAACTACACATACCAATGAATCTCACAAACCAAATGTTGATCAGAAAAAGCCAGACACATAAGATTACGTATTCTGTGATTCCATTTATGAAAATGACAAAACCATCAAAAGTAATCCAAGCTGTGAGAAGTCAGAGTACTGGCTATCCTTTGGGGGCTGTATGATGGGAAAAGGAGTGGGGAGGTGGCTAGTGATTGGAAGACAGACCTGAGGGGGTGGGCTTTTGGTAAGATTCCATTTGTTCATCTGCCAGTTGGTTATATAGGTGTGTTCAGTTTGTGAAATATAATCAAATTGTACCCTTAAGATATGCATGTCCTTGTACATCTATAAATTAGTAATATATATATATATATAACTAAAACAATTCAAAATAAATTTCATTAGTTTTTAATTCTTGAAGCTAGGGAAAATACAACAAAGTATAAATTGGTGTTACAATTTGTGAGGACAGACAGCAAATACTTTTGAAATTTAAAAAAAAGTGTCCATTGCCTTATTTCTAGACTTTCCATTTTTTGATATCTACTCTTGGATACATTTGCTCATCTGCATAAGGAGGTAGTGCCTCCCAACAAAGAACAGGGTGCACATTAAATATAATTTTTGGAGAAATAATAATTTAAGTATGTCCTATGCAATATTTTTGTTTGCTAAATGTGACAACCTTAAGGATGGTATCCATAGGCATTCCTTACAGCATTATTGGTAATAGTGGAGAGAATTGATACTACTGTAAATGTTTATCAGTAGGAGGATAATTATATGGCAAAGATGGCCTGCCCATACCATGAAATATTATGAAGAATGAGGTTGCGCTGTAGTCGTTATCGTAAACAAAATCTCCAAGATATTTTTAATGGAGAAATTAAAGATAAAACTCAGCCACAAAACAATAATACATACTTTCTTTAACAAGGCTTAAAGGCTTAAAGGGTCTATTTGGTGACACTACTCCATTGATGTCAGTAGTTCTTCTCTTGATGGAATGGTGGTAATTGGAAAGTTGGGGGAGGTGGTTATGGGAGTTATATAAAGGATATTTTAGCATTATTCATAGAAAAATGAGCTATATATTGTTATTAACAGACACAAATAAATCATAGCAATAGACTAATAAAAGTTCATTTTTTAAAAGGAAGCTGAGTGATATTATGTGAGCTCATAATAACAAAATGATGCTTCAAATGGCACATGGCTTTAGATAGGACAATATTGATTCCTAAAGCATAAAACTATAATAATATTCCTTCCCAGTATGTTACTCTTTGCACTCACATTTTGGGGTGAGAAAATTAAGATATGGCTAATAAAAGTAATGTGTTACTTTGAATGTAACCTTGGAAGCTCACGTGACCTTCCTTGCAATCTCATCAGGGAGTTCAGTCTACATATGCCCCTTTGTGTCTTTTCCACGCATTTGAATAGCTATAAAACATTAGAAAAATCAGAAGAGAATGAATTATCACCACTGAAAAGTAAAACATTGAATGGGTAGAAGATTTACACAGTAGGTCAACTGTAGAAAAACATGATAAATGCAAATTATTTATTGATAAATCATCTTGATTCAGTGCCAATGTTGTAAATAAGCAGGGAAGAAAAGCCTATAGATTTGAAGGAACAAACTTGATAGCTCAGAGGACCATCCTTTCCACGTTGAGTCGTGAGCATGTACGGGATTCAGTCTCTTATCCTTTCTTTTAACAATTTATTGACTGCCTGCCACTAAGTGCTGAGACCTGTCTGTGTGTTGTGGATTCAGCAGTGAACAAATCAGAAATAAGCACATCCTTGCCTTCCTGAAACTACTAGTGATGCTGTCTTTCAAGGAAACATTAAAAATATTAATAACAATTTTAAAAAACACCACACCAGTCAAGCTGATCTGCTCCCACAAAGGGAAAAACTACACCCCAATTGAAAATACTAGTCATTATTGAGTTGGTGGAATTAGAGGGGAGTGTAGTGCCAGATTATCAGAGCAGTTAAGCAGAAAGATCATTTTAATCCAAACCGCTGATGACATGGGTATGGTTTAGCACTGTGGTATCCTAAGAAAGCAGTAATCTTAAAGCCAAAAGACTTTAAGATTATCCAATCTGAAACAATGTCTGTTGATTTACTTCTCTGGGCTTATTATCTTGGAATGGGAATACCTGATTTGAAGGGTTATGATGAAAACCGACTTGTGATAATGCATGTCATATTACCTAAAAACATAGAAAGTTTACAAAAACATTCATTGTTTTTAATCTGTGAGCTTTCTTCCTAAATCCTTTTCCTCTCGAAATCTGATACTTTAGTCTATGGATTGTGCACATAAATGTACCTATTAGAGGAAAGATTTATAAAAGGAAGCAGTTAATTTTTTAAACTTACTAGTTATGGCAAAAACCCTCTTAAGATGTGGTATCATTTCAACTCCAGCTGTGCACTTATATTTAAAAGGGATCTGCCCTGAGGATTGTGGTTACATAAGACATCTCGTGTTTAACGTTTATTTATGGGGTCTTGGCAAATTCTCACGGAACCATTTTAATGCCAACTCAAATGTTTGAATCAGATATTCATAAGACGCTTTTACTTAGGCAAATTGCATAATTCACTGGCATGAACAAGAAAATATCCTTTCCAAAATAAGCTTTCTTAGCATGAAGTATATATTTTCAAACCTCTAAAGCACTCAACTCATCTTGTAAAGAACATCAATACTTCCTCTCATAAGAACATTATCACACATATCATCTACCAATTTAGTGTCCCAAAATCCTATTTAAGAATAAGTACCTAGACAAGAACAATTACTAGATGTTGAAGGTATTCAATGGGCTACCTTTTATCACTTTGAGTCAAGTCTTCCCCTTGCTCCTTTCCCCAGGAATGAGTATGAATTATGAGTTAAAGGGGGTATGGGTTCCTTCTGGGTGATGGAGCAGGTGTTTCTCTGCTGAGCCAGGGTACCACGCTATGCTTGCAAGTTTTGTAACAGCAAGTCCAGAATTGTATCACCTCATTTTTTTGCAATACAAAGGCTGCTCTTGGGAATTACTCTTCCACAAAAAGCTTCAGCTTTGCAAAGGGTGAACTGGAATGAAAGATTGAGGGTACATTTGAAACTCAATCTTTACACAATTAATAAAGTTATTAAATTTTACATGGGTTCTTCCCCAACTCATCCTGTGCCTGCTACATGAAGGGCACTGAATCTTTACTATGTAAAAGATAAACTTTGTTTATATCAGGTTTGTTTAATGCACATCGAGTGCCTACTAAGTGCTATAGGTTAGGTCCTGAAGGATTTAAAGATGAATAGAAATGAATAAGTATGAAATAATGTACTTAAACAAGTGTATCATTAATCAAAACGTGGCACTGGCACGTAACACCTCTGATTGGATTTAATTATGACACAGAATGACCTTCAAGATATATATTCTTTTGCTTTTAATCAGTTCCTAACAAAGCAAAATGCCTTAGGGTAGGAGGAGCTTTTCAAGTGTGTGTGCAGGTGTGCAGACTCACAAAGGAGGAGGCATGATCTTTGTGCTTCAGAAAGACATAGCAGACCTACTTTAAATTAAATTCAGAAGACAAACTTGTTGTCTTTCTAGCATTGCACAGACAAAACCTAATTTGTTTGAAACTTCAATTAGTATTTGTCTTGATGGGTATTTGACATACTATTACTTAAACTAACTCTCCTGCCAGGTCTTTGGGAGAATTCTACTCAGTGCCAAACAGTCTGTTAAAATCTTGCTGCCCGAGTCTGTGCATTCCAAACTGGAGAATGTGAGCAGCTGCTTCCCATGGCTGAGGACAAGGAACTGCCTTCTGTGTCCTGGCTGGAATTTCATGTTGTTTGCACAGACCCCAAAGCCCTCCAATCAGACCAGTCTACTAGTAGTTTTCACAAATCTTAACATGCCTGTAGAATGCTAACAGTTTCCTCATCACTTCCACATAAGTTATCTCACTGGAGAGCCCTAACGGCCCAGTGATGGCAAGTAAAACAGCTATTTTCTCTCCATTTTACAGCTGAAAAAACTGAGACCCATGGACACTGAGAATCTTGCCTATTAAAGCTGAGCTAAACCTCAAACCCTGATTTTAGGATTCAAATCTAGGGCCATTTTGTTATACTACACTCCTATGACTTTAAATTTTAGTTAGTTTGTAGAATAATACCTTGAGACCTGGGGTTGAGGACAAAGACAGTAAAAAGACTTCAGAGTGTTATCTGAATCATTGTAATATCACAAAAACTTCCAGATATGATTTTATGTGATGAGGAGCTATATATGTATAATGTGTGTGTGTATATATGCAAATAATTGTATTGTTGATAATTATAGTATTAATGATAATGATGTTGCTATGTTTCTATTTGATCTACTTCCAGTTTGCATCTTGAATCTGTTGATGATTTTGACAAAACAAAACAAAAATCCTTCTAGTAGACCTGAAATGGAGAGAAATTACCTTAAAATTATCACTTTTCTTCAAAGAGTCATCTTTTTATGAATTGGGCAAATCAAATTCAATTGAAAAATTAAAATCGATTTTGATTTGGTTGCAAATTTGTTACTTCATGAATCGCATCTTATCAGACTTTTACTATCCCCTACTGAAAATCACATGTATGGAAATTTCAACAATTTTAATTAAATATTTAGATCCTCTTTGTCCCAGTCTGTTCTCATGGCTCCACTCTATGCCTTGAGTCTCTTGTCTGTAAAAGGAAAAGTTTGAATGATGTTCTCGGAGGTCTCCTTAATCTTTACATGTGTGTAACTTTTCCCTGGCATTGTTCTGCCATAAAGTAGCCATGGCTAATTAGTCTATAGACTAGCAAGTTTTATATACATAATGTCAAGTGCTACTCATTCAGAGAATTTTGTTTAAGAGACAATATCTAACACATATGTGATTGAAAGAACATAGTCAGCTCTATTTATGTTATCACAAATAACTTTTCAATAAATTTGTGCATATATGCCATACAGATATATAGACATTTGTACAGCTGTTATCATCTTATGCAATTTAGCTTTTGACAAGTTAAACAGATGCTTGTTAACTAAGTAATCCCTGCTTATGAAAAAAAATTGACTCAGGGTTAGAAATTGCCCTTCTGTTGAAACATTTATGATATATAGATTTAATGTATATGAATCTATTCTATTATTCATATACTTTGTCATGTTCATAGATTTTTAATTTTTTTTTAAATTTTGCTCTCTTGAGACCTTTTGAGTTGACGTCCAGGCTTTCAAACCTTCCAAAGATTGAGCTATATTTAGGTATGGTTATTTTTCTACATTATGCTATGCCTGAGTCCTGCCCAATAGGGGAAACATACTCTTAATGCCATTATACAAGGAATAAATCTTAACATTAAAAAAATGGTAAACAATATCTCAAGTAAATAGTATTATAATCTCAGCTCATCAACAAAAATATCTTAGCATAATATAATAATTTAGGACACAACAAAAATAATATAAAAAAGATAGATATCTGTGTATATTGTCATTTGGATTTTATTTTTCCCTTTGTTTTGTTTGTTTTTAAATAAAAGGATATCACTTGGAATATAAGTTAAGAACATACTACCTAGAAAAATGAGTTCCCATGTAGTATCTAGAAAAAGTTGTGATTAATATAGGAGGATGGTATGTAGAGATCAATTTTATTGTATTATTAAATAATTATAAGTCTTAAATAATAAAGTTATATGTGAAAGGAACTATTCTACATTGATCACAGGTAAAAAGACACATCAAGGAAATGCAGTGCTTTATTATGAAAAGTGGTTATGCAAATATACCAAAATATGTACCAACATTAGGTTTTAATTTCAAGGTAAAAACATATTATATATACATTATTATATAAATTTCCAGGTTAGTATGATTTGCAGTAGTTGGCCAAGGCTACTAACCAGGACTTAAAATGTGAAAGGTAGCTTCAACATGAACTAGCGAGGAATGATCTGAATAGTTCACATGTCTCTTTTGGGAGGTAGAATTGGAAATGTCTGATCTGTTGTATTTACACCACCAGGCTTCTCTCTAATATTGTTAGCAATTCAAGATATCATTTTTTTTCTACTTTACCACATTTATAAACCACAGTGCATTTTGGTGCCAGGTGCAAGGGAATTCCAACTCTAAGATTCAAGTTGGAGGGTTATTCTTTTTTTTTCTTTCTGGCCAGGCCAAGAAACTAAATAAGACTAATCATTTAGGAAGGGGATCTTTTGGATCCGTTTCCTTTAAGAGTGCAGTATATATGATAATGACTTCATTGTCATCAAATAGAATACAATTAATTTTATTTTTTAGTATGTTATCAGCAAGCAAACCACCAGTATTAGCTCGATACCATCTGGGAGTGACAGTTTCCTTATTACAAAATATGTAAAAATATGGATTCCCTTAAGGAATCTGTTGCATTGCATCTGCTCAGATTTTTGTTATATGCTAATGGTTTTAACCCAGCATATGAAGCATGCAAAAAAAAAATAACTGAAATTTTTCAGCTAAATTACTCGTTTCACATTTAAAGTGTCTCAAAGATGGGGAAAGCTGCATATGCGGCTTTAGCTACAGGGGATTGAACAGAAACAAAGAAGGAAGGAGCGAGCATGTCTCTTCTTACCTGATGTTTAGTCATCCCCATCTTTGTCTCCAGAGAGTGTCTCACTGCCCACATAATTAAGGCCACTTGATATGTGAGGGAGGTGTGGGGAATGGAGCTATATGATGCTAAATCCCAAATGAGCACTGGTTACAACAAAGAGATTGTGACTGATAAGACAATTATTACCCATATAGCTCTGTGTTCATAATGTATTAAACAATCACAGTGATTAAAATGAGCTATTATAATTATGAAACCATTCTCTGGGATAGTGTTTCCTTTCTTTCAATCCTTGGCCTTTCTGTATTTTCTCACCTTTATTTTACTTAGATGTGGAAAATTCAGTGGAATGAATTCTGCCTATTGACTAAAGAGTGTGTTTGGGTGGAAGCCAAAAACATGTAGCAGATTTCAAATGCTGGCCTCTGAGTATCAACCATTTAGGGGAAAGACCTGTTTGTGAAAGAGACCATGGTGACAAGCTGAATTAGGTTTACAGTGTAATTCCAGGGCAGAAGTTTTATGTTGGGGTGTTGTTTCTCCTGTTTGATTGTGAAGAGCTATTGCTTTAGGCTAGCAGAATTTTCACATGTGTGAAACAATTCGGTATGAATTGCTTTCCCGTGTACATAAGTCCTCAGGCTCCAGAATGTGAAATATACTAGGCATTACTTTTTCATTAGCATCATTCCAAGATATATTTATGTATTAAGTTCTAAAATTATCAATGCTTTATAATTCACATACATTTACCACAATTGATATTTTCTTTTTCTGTTAATAAGAATGAACCAATGCTTCCTTGTAAGACATATAATGGACACAAATCACATATAGTCCACTATAAATGACCAATTTCTTGAGAATATGAGCAATGTTGGTTTCCCATACATAAAATATTCTCTAAAAAGGTGGAGTATTTGAAAAACAGGTTGATACCAATAAAAAAGATGATGATTCAGTAAGAAAGTATATATTGTTAAATGCATCTTTTGCAATCTTTCCAGGCTCCATGAATGAATGTCTTTGGGGATTGCACAGATGAAAAACTCTGAAGCACATTGAACAAGTAAATATCCCCAGCCTAAAAAGACTCCCATAAGATCTATTGATCATACATTTAAAAAAAAACAAAACACTAGCATAAAATACAATATAAATGCATTTCTTTTTTAGCTGCCCATAAAGGTACTATTTTTTTCTTTATCCCTCATTCTCTATAGTTCCTTATCCTGTTGCCTGCCGTTTTTAGTCTTGTTTATGTGGGCTACATAGATTGACCTAGATTAATCAATGCTTTTACACACACAAGTGTCATAACAGGAAATTACACTTTATGATATAATTTGTAGACTAGTCACTGCCAATATGCCCCTCCCAATAAAAGGGTTGCTCTGGTTTTCCTGCAGAGCAAAAATAGCTGCCAAAATGATAAGGGACGGTATTTAGTTGTGATTGAAATGAAAAACTAGCAGACCTTACAATAAAATAGTACTTGACCATCCAGAAGTAGCTCGAAAAAAAGGAAGAAAGAAAAGAAACAAAGACATCAAAAAAATTACTTTGGCTGCATTTAACTCAGTGTATCAAGAGGTAAGAATCCCTTTCTCCCACATAGATATAAAGTAAGCTACACATCTCCTAAGGAAGAATGGTTACCTGCAAACGTTTCATATACAAGAATTTTGGAACCTATTTCCAATCTTAAATCCCCCTTTTCTTTAATGCCACTTTGATTTATTGAGAACTTGAGCAGTGTTTGGCTCTGGATGAATGCCTTGATTACATTTTTCTCATTCAATGCTTGCACTAACCCTTCAGGATAGGTATTATTTTAATCCCATTTTGCTGACCAGAAAACTGAGAGTTAGCTGAAAAATGTTCCCTGGTTTAGCTGGAATTTAAAACCAGGCAACTACATGGACATAACTCAGGCTCCTAACCACAGCAGGGACAGGGGACTGATGTCTTTTCTCACCAGTTTGGCTGAGAATTGAGTGTATTATAATGTTTTTTACAAAGGGAGAGCCTACTCAGGATTTGTTAGTGAACACTAAAAATTCCATCTGGAGGAGTTTTCCTTGTCGTCTTTATTCTGTACCATACCCACAGGAGTTACCATTCAGGTACTTAAATCTTTCCTTAAACTGACCTCATATCGAATGTCAATCCCCCAATGTTAATATCATCTCATAGGAGCATTCTGTTCTAGAAGACCTCTTGAATTTCCTTAAACCTTTATCTGCTACTTTTATAGTAAGGAGCTGTTCTGTTGATTTTAGATTTGAACGCTAATTGATAGGGAGCAGGAGAAAGAGTTACTGCTCATCATCTTAAAAGCTAAGGATTTTTTATGTTACAGATAGGAACCTGTGTGCAAATATGGCCAAAAGGGACTTTGTAATGGATCACAATGAAGTCAGAGTGAGAGGATTCTTCCAGTACATTCCTGATGAGGTATTCAATAACAGATTTAAGTGGTACTTAATGTTTCCCCACTACATGCTGTCACTAGACTTTAAATAAAATCGACCTGGAATGTAGCTTTGAACTTAGTGAGCCAGAGGAACTTAGTAGAACTTTACTGATGAGCTTGCAAAAGGTAGTTCAAGTTCATAAAGATATAATGAAAAACATGGCAGCATGACAGTTGATAAAGTCCACCTTTTAAATAATTTGAGAGATGAAACATTACTTTTTTTCTACCCCTTGGTGATATGTTTCCATAGAAACCAAGGCCATTTGTATTTAAAATTTATTACAGTACTTGGAAAGAAAATTTATTCATATGCTATTATAATTTTATTTTTTTGAAAAACTGTACTAGGAAGAATGTACAGAATGAGTTACCAAAAAAGTTAAAATATCCAAAAAGCAAACTGCTTTGGAATAGTGTGTAATGGACATTTGCAAGTTCAGAAGTTACTTATGTGATGCCCAGTGTTGGGTAAGAGCACCTTGTATTTTGTTTGATGAACTACTGCTTCTTGTTAGTCCAATTTCTAGGGGGATGGAGGTGGGTGCTGGTCTTGCTGACCTTCTCCTATCCTGACCTGGCCTTTAGGGTTTGACTCTGGCCTGGCCCAATGGTGATTAGTGGTGGAGCTATTGTTTATTGTTGGTCCAGTGAAAGTTAGTCCTTAGACTTCTGAGAAAACAACTGGTAAGGGGCAAAGGAAAGATTCCCTTTTTGTGGGCTTACTGATTGGATAAGGTATTATCAGCTTGATGCTGTTGGTCTTACCCAATGGGAGGATCCCTTGGCCAAGAGGGAACTAGCATGAAAAACGGCAGAATCTAGTGATAAAGATGGAACTCTAACTTTCTTGATCACTTGACAACAGCCATGTTCTTTAAGACATTTCAGTTGCATGACTCAAAAAAAAATCTATTTGTTACTTATGCCAGATTAGTTTCTGTTTCTTGATACCAAATTAGTCATGACTACCAAACTGAGCCATTCACTTTCTAACCTTCCGGCAATTATTTCAGAATCAAATCCTATGCACTTGCCCTGTTTGTATGGCTCTCCCAACCTATTCTCTATTCTACCTAGCCCATTCTCATTTATTCATCATGGCATCTCCCTATATGATATTCTGTCCATGGCAGATTCATCCTTCAGGAATCCATGGAAAATTCTAGCTCCTCTCCTTCTCTGTGACTACAGCCAAAGTTTATTCCTTCTTTCATTTCTCTAAGTATTTTACATTGACCATGTCACATAATTGACACCTGATAATCTACTGTCATTCTCTAAGTCAAGGTTCATTATTATAATTATTATTATTAATTTTATTGATAATATTCCTATTTCACTGAAAAGGCAAATAAGAGATTTTTTAATACCCGGATTTCCACTCATGGCATTCACCAGATGGCTCTGCTTATATCTATTTTATTTATGAAAGTCATACATAAATGCCACTCAAATAAATATAAGATAGGAGGTTTACTGGTAAAATAAAAGTTAACAAATCCACAGTTCTAATGTATAATCAGTCCTCTACAATTATGTTCTGGTCATTTAGTCATTCATTAGTTAATTCAGCAGACAGTTGGTGAGTACCTGCTATAAAACAAACGCTGTGCTAAGACTTGTGGAACACAAGGTCCTTATCCTTTATGAGTTTATAGACTAGGGTAAGGAGAGATAGAAAAACAGATAATTACAAAATATGATATAAGAACAGGGAAAATAAATGGAACAAAAAAGTAAAGGACATTGTCAAGACTTGGGAGAATTCTTAAGGAGGGGATGCATTCATTATGTCTTATGGGGAGAGAAACAATTTAAGAATTAAGAGTAAAGAGAATGAGGAAATTGTAATGGGAAGAAGGACCAACACCAACTCAAAGTTCAACCACCTCGAACTCTTTGTAAAGGCAAAGAGGAGAAACAGCATAGTTTTGTGTGTGTGTGTGTGAGATGGCAAGTAATGGTAAATGGAAGAATGAGAGAAGAGAAAATGAGAAATGAATCAGGAAAGTAAACATTAGAGAGATTAGTAACTATGAGGGAGAGAGAGAGGGAGAGAGAAAGAGAGAGGGAGTCTTCCTTATTTACTTTCCTGACTCATCTCACTTATATATAAATATATATATATTTATATAAAATGCATATATTTTACTTTTATTATATGTATGTATTTTTATAACATACTACATATTTAAGCCCTATGTACATTATGAACATAGACCCATAAGATATATAATGTGTAATATATATAAATGCATCATATATATAAGCTAGGACCGATTTGGGTTGCAAGTTGCAGATTAGTTGTGGAAGCAATAATAACATTGAATGATACCACATGATGAGGGTGATCACATGTCCCACTTTGCCAAGTGTGCATCTGCGTTATTCCTCATAGTGTTCCCTTCCACTCTCAAAATGATCCTTTTTTTGTGTGATAACCCAACCGATGCCTAACATAGCCAGAAGTGTGGTGGCGGAGACTGATCAGCAGCTCAGCTCTATTGCCTGGATCCAGGCTCCTCCTGGCCTTCCACTCTGCCATCTGCCATGGGTTATCCTCAGGCTTGTCTCTTTAAGGTCACAAGATGACTGATGCAGTTTAAGTACCATATTCCCCCATGCTCAAGGCAGCTAGAAGGCAATGATTTCCACAGCACGTCCTTTTATGGGAAAGCAAAATCCTTCCCAAAGCAACATCTTCCCAGCTCCTGAAATCCTGTTGGCCAGAAGAACTATGTCACATGTCCATTTCTAAACCAATCACTGGAAAAGAGATATGGTGTTACCATGCTTAAACCAACACTACTTTAAGGTCTGATACTAATAAAAGGATAAGAAGTAGCTATGGAGCCTGGCAAGGTGACCAGCACCTGTAATCCCAGCTACTCTGGAGGCTGAGGTGGGAGGATCACTTGAGCCTAGAAGTTCAAGACCAATTTGGGCAACATGGTGAGACCCCATCTCAAAAACAAACAAAACAATAAAAAAGTTACTGAAAAGGCAACAAAATTATTTGTCTCAAATATTCTTGGATTAGTGAGGAATAACAGTATTCTACACAGCCCTGAGAACTGCTAAGTTGGCAAGAACAGAGAGTTCAAAGGGTACACTTTTGGTTTTTGTCTAGCAGCATCTTTTTGGAAAAACTAATTTATGTCATCATCATCTTCCTACAGAGAAGAGGGTGTGGGGTCTGAGAAGAGGGACAGTGGGGTGCCACAGATCCAGATTTAAATTGCAGCTCACGAAACAAGTGATACTAGACTAATTACTCTTTTTCCTTGAAACTTAATTTTCTCATTTCTAAAAAAGAGATGATAATAACTCAATTTCTGATTAATTTTAAGGATTAATGGCAATGGCTGTGAAATACCTTGCAGAATCTCTGGTATAGATGCTTAATAATATTAATATCAATAATATTAATTATTATTATCATTATTTGTCAAAGGACTTTGGACTTAATCTGAGTTTTAACAGCTATGTAGAAATAATATAATAACTAGAAACAACCCACTACCTTAATGACCAAGGCAGGGTAATGTTGGTTTGTAGATTTATGGGCCACCAAATTTTTAACCAGAAGAAATGTCTATGTCATCAGATGGGAAGTGAGAAATTATAGTCTCATTGAACTGTTCCCCACACTTTCTTCTTTGAGGCCAAAATATTCATTTCCTTCATGTTTGTATATTTGTTTTGTTTTTTCATGTGTGTTTATCTTGTATCTACTTTGTGCAAAGCCACGAGGGTCAGCAGCAGGCACCCACCTTCACATACCTTCAATGTAATGCAAAACCTCTGCAATGTTGGGCATATTTCACTTCCAGTGTCTGCAAGTAGCCAAAAAGAGTTAGTGAAACCCACATTTTTATCATCCACTTCAAAGACAAAGTAACTCACATGCTCTTTTTTTTATTTCAGCATATTATGGGGGTACAAATGTTTAGGTTATATATGTTGCCTTGCCCTCCCCCCCACCCCCCAAGTCAGAGCTTCAAGTGTGTCCATCCCCCAGATGGTGTGCATCACACTCATTATGTATGTATATATCCATCCTCTTCTCCCGCCTCCCATCTGCTCGACACCCGATAAATGTTATTCCTAAATGTGCACTTAGGTGTTGATCAGTGAAACCAATTTGCTGGTGAGTACATGTGGTGCTTATTTTTCCATTCTTGGGATACTTCACTTAGTAGAATGGGTTCCAGCTCTATCCAGGAAAATACAAGAGGTGCTATATCACCGTTGTTTCTTATAGCTGAATAGTACTCCATGGTATACATGTACTACATTTTATTATCACATGCTCTTTTGATAGGGCTTGGTGTTCATACCCTTACTCTCTAGCTACTGTCTCCTCAGCCACCTAGACCCTCCACTAAGTACTCAGGTGTGGAAGGAGATCCTAGCAGAGGAGATGGGAGAAGACAAAACAAAGAAAGAGGATAACTTACTTCTCTGCTGGTGTAACAAATTGCCCCAAAGGAGGAAAAAGACATTTTAGCTTCCTGGAAGTTAACTTTGGCAAAGGGAAAAGGTAGGTCAAGGAATCTGACAATGTGCTACTTAATAAATCACAGACACTCGTCAGAGAATGTCTGTGAGCTCTGTGAATCTGTGACTGGATTCCTGCAAGCTTTAGTTTTCTCTAAGTTTCCAAAACTCCTAAATAAAGTCAGAAATAGCCCTTGTCCTCATCTTCATGGTAGATTTCTAACTTTGGTTTGCAGAAAACAATTTTGATTTTATTGATCTTCAATTATCATCAGAGTGAGAGAGACTCACTTTTCCAACAAATAGATTACTTGAGGGTGGTATTACTACCTTCAACTCTGGTAAAAAGGGTTTAGATCCTACCTTTATTTATTTATTTTATAGGTTTGGAATTCAATAGTAAAGAATTCTTACTATTGATTCAAAGCTTTTCCATGTAATCCTCATGATGGGGGGAAGTCATCCAATGTCTGTTTTAGAAATGTGAACAGATGTTAGTTACTTCTTAAAAGAAAAGAAAGAACAGTGCAGAGATCTCAAATAGCTACTTAAAAACTTATAGGAGCATTATTGTGTTATAAAATTCAGATTGCTCATATAACTGATATAGCCCATAAAATAAAGTGTCAACCAAGTAGCAGAACATTATTATTATTTAAACAGAGTTAATGTAGCAAACATTTGACTTTATATGTATAGAATCCCTATTAATTATTATGTTTTTAAAAAGTTGAAATTTGATTCCTATAGTCTTAAAGAAAATTATATTCCTATTTCCAAGATGAACCAACATGGTGAAAGTTAAAAATAGTTCTGTGTACAACATACAGTATACATTTACTGAAAATCTTATCTTTCCTGTATCCTTAATGCTAAGCAAAAATTCATATTAGGTGAACAGAAGCATACAGATTATAGAAAATATGGAGGGGTACAAAAGATGATAGAAATAAATTCATAAAATTGGACTCCATAATTGCCTGTCTTCTCATAGACACATTTATTACAATCTCTGAGCCTCAGGTAAACTCACCTGTTCACTGTTTCTATCCTATCCCCTATCAGATTGGCTTCACTTTAAATTCAAGTTCAAAGGTCAATCAATATTGCATGGCCATTCTATGATTTTCTGGTAAGTTCATGTTCCCACTTTGGCATGATTATTGCATAATTTATTCTGTTTTCCCAAATCTCCACAGCCCTCCCCAATTTGTAACAGGAACTGAGTAAAAAGAAACTGTCATCAGTATCACTTCATCCTACAATCATTCCTCCTTGCACACGTATCCATCTTCTTTCCTATGACAGTACAGGATGTGTTCCATATTTTCTTCTACCTTCATGCCATGATATTTTAAATTACTGAGCATTGCTACCTTTCTTCTTTTGCTTCTCAAAGCTTGGTCAATCTCTCCCTCTCTCCTCAATAACCCCGTCAAAATCTAAACATGCTATATCACTTCCCATGTTGAAAGTAGCTTTTGTTGACCTCCTGTGCAGTTTCTGTTTCCCCTTTGGGGAAAATTCAGATGCTCTTGTATGTGTATCTGCACATGTGTCATCTCCACTCAAATGTCTGAGAAACGTCATCATTAATATGCATACAAACAGAACTCTCATCACCCATGTCACCACTCAATCATTCCCCTCCTCCCAAGCATTTATTAAAGACAGAAATCTGGGAATGATTCTTAATTCCCCCCTTTCCCATCTTCTTGGCTTTCTGTTAATATTGAACAACTATGAGGGGGGTCTTCAAAAAGTTCATGGAAAATGTGTATTATGAAAACATGATGCATGGATTTAAAATTTTATTTGGCACCAACAAGAATTTGAACTAACTTGTTATAACATGTCAGAACAGGATCTAGTTTGAGGCACTAAGAAGGATAAGACATAAGTTTGAAAAGAGCCCCTATTGGAGCAACTTGAATTCTGCTAAAAGTGAAGCAAGAACAAACATCAAATTTATGATGAAGCTTGGGTGGAAGAATGGTAAGATCATTAATTCTTTATGAATAGTTTATGGCTACAATACCCTTAAGAAATCAGAAGTTTACAAATGGATAACTCATTTTAAGAAGGGATCAGACAATATTGAAGATAAAGCCTGCAGAAGTAGACTATCTGCATCTATTTTTGAGGGAAAAATTAATCTTTTCCATACTCTGATTGAAGAGAACTAAGTATTAATGGCACAACCAATAGCCAACACCATAGACGACTCAATTAGTTCAGCTTACACGACTCTTACTGAAAAGTTAAAGTTGTGTAAACTTTCCACTCAATGGGTGCCAAAACTGTATGTCCAGATCAGCTGCAGATAAGAGAAGAGCTTTCAGTGGAAATTTTAAGCAAGTAGGATCCAGATTCTGAAGTATTTATTTAAAGAATTGTAACATGAGATGAAACATGATTTTACCAGCATGATCCTGAAGGCAAAGCACAATCAAACAATGGCTACTGAGAGGTGGAATTTGTCCGGTCCAAGCAAAAATTGACCACAGAAGAGCAAAGGTCATGACAATGGTGTTTTGGGATACTCCAGGCATTTTGTTGGTTGACTTTCTAGAAGGCCAAACAATAATAATGTCTGCTTATTATAAGAGGGTTTTGAAAAAGTTAGCTAAAGCTTTAGCGGAAAAACACCCAGGAAAGCTTCACCAGAGAGTCCTTCTCCACCACAGCAATGTTCCTGCTCATTCCTCTCATCAAACAAGGGCAATATCATGAGAGTTTCAGTGGGAAATAATCAGGTATTCACATTACAGTCCCTATTTGGCTGCTTCCTGACTTCTTTCTGTTCCCTAATCTTAATTAATCTGTAAAGGGCACCCATTTTTCTTCAGTTAAGAGTGTAAAAAAGATTGCGTTGACATGGCTAAATTTCAAAGATGTCCATCTCTTTAGGGATGAACTAGATGGCTGGTATTATCACTTACAAAAGTGTCTTCGAATTGGCAGAGTCAATGTTGAGAAATAACGTTATCTTTTTTGAATTTTTATCTTTTAATTATATTTTTCCTTCAAATTTTTGCAGTACCCTCATACTGTCGATTTCCACCACCAAAATATATCTTCTATCCTTCCATTTATCTCTGCCTCTGTTGCCTCTGTTGCCACTGCCTTAATTCAAATTTTCTATGAGCCACTGAAATGTTTTTCTAATAGGTCTCTCCACTTTCTGTATTGCCTTTCTTTAGTCATTCATTCAACAGATATTGAGAGTCAACAACAGGAGACAGTTCTAAGGGCTTTAGGTGATCAATAAAGAAAAGAGATAAAACTGGACAGAACTGGAGGCTATTATCTTGAATGAAATAACTCAGAAATAGAAAGTCAAATACTCCATGCTGTTATTGCAAGTGGGAGCTAATAATGTGTATATATGGACATAGAACACGGAATAATAGACCTTGGAGACTTAGCAGGGTAGAAGAGTTGGAGGGGAGTAAGGGATGAGATAATACTTAATGGGCACAATGTACATTATTTGGGTGATGGGTTCACTAAAATCCCAGACTTTACTGCTACAGAAAATATCCATGTAACAAAATCGCACTTGTACCCCTTAAATTTATACAAATAAAAAAAATAAAAGAAAGATGAGATGCAATGAAAGATTTCAGGTATAGAAATGTCATTATCTGATATAATTAAACGGTTCACTTTGACTGCTATTTAAGGCTTTTAGGAGAACATTGGAGTAAGCAAATCACACATGATTTTGACTAAGATCAAAATGAAAGCAATGGCAATGGAGAGAATTCACTGGATTCTGATGACATTTGAAGGTAGAACCAACAGGATTTCCTGACAATCTGGGTATGGGTTGAGAGAAAAAGACAAGTTAATTATGATTCCAAAAGTTTTGTCCTGCACGATGGAAAAGGAATAGTGGGCATCAACAGAGACAGGGAAGACTGTTGGTGGGACAGTTTCAGGGGGAAGATGAAGAATTTATTTCCATTTTTTACATAGTAGGAATTAAGTCACTTCTTACTTAATGCTCCTTCAATTGAAATCAAATCTTAATTCCTTCTCATGGTCCAAATGCTCCTTGTGATTTGCTGTTGTCTGCCTTCTGGTCTGATCTTATGTCACACAGTTTAGCAAAAGAAAAAAATACCAATCATGTAATAACATGAGTAAATACATATGTACACATTGTTTGGAGAGTTATAGTTTTACAATAGAAAAAATACAGGTAATTTGAGACTCGTTATAGGGGAATTTGGCTAAATTTGGTTGAGTCAAGCAGGATTTCTAACAGAAATGACATTTGGTCTGAGATCTAAATGATAAATAGCAGTTATCTGGGTGAAGAGTAGGGAAAGCCCATTCCACATAAACAGCCTGTGCAAATATCTTGGGATGGGAGTGGGGGAGTGTGCAGTTGAAGAATTGAAAAGTAGACCTATCTAACTACAGCACACCCAGAAGAGGCAACAGTGATAGGGATGAGGTCAGATTGCACAGGGCTTTGTAGGCTAGTTAAGGCTTTATGGCTTTATCCAGAGGACGGGATTTTAGCTGGGCAGTGACCTAATCAGATTTGCATTTTGGCAAGAGTTTTCATGTTGTCAATCATCAACAACACAGTGACAGCATGAGGGTTGTGCTAATGTTATTCATTTCAGGACTAAAGAAACTGAGGCACAGTGAGGTGAAGCAAGCCATAAATATATATATGGAGCTTGAAATTGTTTTAGCGTGTTGACAATGTAGATTGAGGGTGTAAAGGGATAGGAGAAACAGTTCTAAGACAGAGCAGTGAGGGATGCCACGAATAATGAGGATGGCTAAATATGCCAATGAAGCTGGTCAAGAAGATTGGTTGGAGTGAATGAGGAGCACTGGAGAGGGAGGATGGAGTCACTGAGTATAACGGAAGAGAATGTTGCACATTTTCATAACTTCAAGTTAAAGCAAAATGCAGTCAAAAACTCCCTTTGGATTTGATAACATGAAGCTTAGTAGTGATCTTAGTAAAAATGTTTTGATAGAATGGGGGAGATGATGATATGTTAAAATAAGTTTCTTCATAGTTCTAAAAATTTAGAGACTTGGAATTCAAGGATATCCCTCACCTGAAGGAACTTATAGTCTTTGAACAAGGTATGATATCCAGGATGCTAATTTAAAGCCATTTGGCCAATGGTGGCCTAAGTTTGGCTTATTCTCAGAGTGGAAAATCTTACAATATTTCCCAAATTACTAAAAATAAAATCACATTCTTTTTCTTCTATCAGCACTACCCATTAGTCTGTTGCCTTCCCTTATCTGGTGTGGCCAGAGAGGCTACTGGAGATAATGAGAAAGGCTGCTAATGAGAGCTCCCCAAGGCCCACGAAGAAGGAAGGTTTCTGAAAGCTCCATATTCTAGCTCATATAATCAACTCTTCAAAAGGGCAGATTTGGCAACCAAACAATTAATACACATTTATCTAGCAAGGCACCATGGTCTACTAGCGTTGGGTGCCTTTCAAAACAGGTCTACTTTAGAAAATATATATTTAACCTAAACACTTGTATTTAATTGTTTTTTTTCTTGACTCAGCTTCCAGCTTCAGTTTAATATCAGTCAAGTCTGAAGTATTTCTCAAATACTCCTTTTCAAACTAGTATAAAATATGAACCAAAAATAATTAGAAAGGTTGTATTTTAATTGTGCTTTTCTATTTATTTAGAAAAGGAAAAAATACCCTAATTTAATAGCACTTTTAAAATGTATTTTACATTTAAGATTTTTTTGAAATATATCTGATCAAATCAAATCAATTTGTCCGTATAGATTCCCCTTCAAAGATATTATTGGTCACATCAGGAGATAAGAATTGAAAATAAATATTAATATCATATTTACAAAAATGGCTTTCATCCAAGAACTTCATTAAAATGATCCATGCAATAATTTTAAAAAAATATATTGTCCTTTTTGACTTTTGTGTAGGACTAGGTTCAATATAGTAATGGTTGTCTCCACGGGGGTATATGCATTTTTTATTTTATTTGTTCAATATTCATCTTTTTGTTTTCTTGTTTTCTTTTTTAAAAAATTAACCTCATTTATTTCTAAAATAATCTAGCAAGTGAAATTTGAGGTGGTAAATTGATTTCAGGTAAAATAAGAGCACACATCACCATCCCTAAGTATTAAACTTCAGAGATTAAAGTATTATTATATTAATCTTCTAATAAGAAAGATGAAATTGTTTAGATTGTTTGAGAAAAAAATCTATCTTCAGTTCCTTTTGAACTTTTTTGTCTCTTTAAATTTGGAATATAATCTCCCGTAAGTACCTGGTCCATTATCCTTGGGGAAGAACACACACTTACTCCACGTCAGCTTCCAAGTTCGGTAGATCACCCCCAGGAATAATCCTTGACAAACCTTTTCAGCATCAGTGATTACAATGATATTCTTACTGTTTGGGGATTTTAAATAACAGGACAAGCACGTTCCTTTTCATCTTTGCCTCCAATAATTTTCTTTGGTAGAGGTCTTATCAAAAATACTTGATTTTTTTCTTCCTCAATTATAACTCTTCAAAGGAGAGAAAATGAGACTTGGAGCCTGGATTTCCTAGCAAATGCTTCCAGGACCACAGCTGCTCTAGCTTTTGAAGTCCCCTCTGCCCACCTCTTGATGCTGCAACCCTCTTAATAGCAGCATTAGCTATTTCAGTTCCATTTTCTGACAGTCTTGGTGGAGAGAGTGAGGGAAAGCCTTTCATGTGAGACTTTGTTGCCTGGATCTCATGCTTGAAAGATAAAAATAATTTTGATTCATCTAATCCTGCCACATACATGTAGCTTCAGTCTCTTTGCTTAGTAAGCAGTAATGGCTCTCACTGGGTCCTTCTTTATTCCACATTAATTAATGGAGAGTAATACCCTATATGACTAATATAAAAGACAAGTACTCAAGAATACACCTGTTCAATGTAATGCAGATGTAAAATCCAAATTAAATTCCAAATATTCCAAATAACAAAGTCTCTATTTCTAGACAAACATGTCTAATGAATAAGATAAAAAATTTGTTAAAACCATTTCATCTCATAGGTAAAGAGGAAAAATAAAATATGTATTTATCTTAAAGTTTAAAATAAGAAAAATGAACAATAAACTCAATCCTTTCCTTTAATGGAAGATGGTTTTAATGTTTGTAAGTTTAGTTGCATAAATGCAGTCAAACCATACATGGTCATTTTTCTCTAACATCTGGCAAAGCCCTGGATGACACCTTCCTTTCCAGCATAAGGTAGAACAGAGTCATAGGCAAGTTCTGTTTCTTGTTGAAACAGAATTTTGTGAAGTTGTTGATGGTATTTTTGATTTGCATCCAAAGACTTTGATGCGGATGTTGAGAAAGAACTATCTTTAAGAAGGTACCTTGGCATATACTGACCACTGACATACCATGGAGCTATTAAACCCTTTTAACGCTCCACAGGCGTTTTCTGACTTTCACATTTGAATATACTTTGATTTTGAGGAGAAGGGAAAAGAAATAAAGTTCGAGGGGGGAGAAAAACTCATGTGTTTGCCCTTTTTATTGTGTAGAAGACACAATTACGGCCTATAGAAGATCTGAAAACATAAGAAATTGGAATGCTTGTTTTTGGAATGAGAGTGTTTTTTTGTTTTGTTTTGTTCGTATAGTTAAGTTAATTGGGTGCATCTTTTAACAGACCTAGGTTTCTGCAGATTGTTTCTGGTGAAAGTATGGTTTCAAAGTGTGCTTTTCAATCACATTTTGTACTTGTTCTTTGAGAATTGACTTATACATCTATATATACACATACACACACACACACAAACATATACATATAGAGAGAAAGAGTCAGGGAGAGAGAGAGAGAGAGAGAGATGGGTTTTTTTTTTTTTTTTGAATGGTTGTGGCTGCAGCTTCACAGCAAGGTGCTACAGTAGTAGAGATAGAAAAATAAAAGGGCTGGTAACCAGTGCCTGGTGATCTGGTCTTCTTATTGATGTTCTGCTCATGGTGTTAATTCGACAGTGTAAAGCCTAGACAATTTACTATGAAGCTACTACAGATGTAAGATTCCTGATTCCTTCCTTTGGTAGATAGAGTTTTCCCTAAAGTTTATGCCAAAACTGAGTGTTGATCTATTGGAACTTTGTGCATTAATCTTAGATGTAAGGAAACTATTTCCTCCTATTTCTGAAAATTGGGAGTTTAGGTTTGTCTTCTGGGGCACTGAGATTTCTCAGAGTTCTTCTGCCAGTAGTGAATGACTTGGGCTTTGCCACATGTGACAGCTAGAATTGCTCTGATACCTCTAGTAGAATAATTTTATGCTATCTTCCATTTTTGATGGCCTTGCCCTATGCTAAGAAGAAGTTTGGAGAACAGAGTTTCCCTATACCATTGTAACTGCTCCCCCACCAACCCCAGCACACCATATTGATGGTAGCAGTAGCAAAGTGTAAAGAGCTCTGCTCAGTGGAGCAACATCTTGGAAGCCTCCCTGGCAGCTGCAGCCTAGCAGAAGAAAGAGACGAGGCAGGGAAGCCTAGGGAGACAATCCTTGCCAGTCCTCCAGGGGACTCTCAGAAATGCCTGAGACACATTTGAAGAGGAAGAAAGAAAAAAAATGATAGCAATATTAATAAAAACCACAGCATTTAGCCAGTCAAGTACTAACAGAGATGTAAATAAAAATGATATACTCAGAAATAGATTTGCCATAATAACAATAGCCGATGATAGCATTTGTGGCAATTACTGAAACAAATAGAGTAGAGCTGTAGAACATAAGAAAACATCATCAACCTTGAAAAAGAAAAAAGACGATGAGGCAAGGAAATTAGATGTGGAAGACAATATGCTAATTTCATAATTTTTCATGGTTTGGGGACAATAAAAATTGCCTAAATTGAGATACTTTGTTTCAAAATAACAAAGAGTCTAGTGTGTTTAATTTTTATGTTTTTTTTTATTTCCTTAGTCCTTAATATCTTTCAGGAACTAATAGTTCTTGTGGCAATAAAACGTTTATCTAAAGTTGAATGAGTCTATCAGTTTCATCATAATTTCAATTTATTCTATAAAGTTCAAATGGAATTAAATGCTCTCAAAATTAAAATTGCACAAATGCAATTTATCATATTATTGATAGCCACCTATCCACACACATTCATGCATTGTTCAACCTATTAGTCACTCTTTCTCTTTTTCTGTGTTATTTTATATTCTTATATATTTATTTATTGTTATATTTATATTTAGATGTATATACCTGAATTAAAATGTATGGAGTAACATTTCCCTAATTTCAGCAATACTTGTTTGTGTAGTTAGATTTTTAACAAGAAATTCTTTTCTTTTTCTTTTCTTGTTATGTTTCTTTATTGCTTTTGTTAAAATAATGGACATGTAAAATCATTATTCAAACAAAAAATGAGTTAACTCGTTGTTCATAAGCCCTAAGAACACTTGGGTTATATATCTGAAAGTATAAAACTTCTGAAAGAGTCATCATATCACTTACTAGCAGAATTGTGAACTTCAGAGCGCAAAATGATTTTAAAACAAAATGCAGTAGATTTATCTGGCTTATGCAAAATGGTAAAGCTCTCCTGTATGCATTCTTTCTCTTATGTTATAACTCTGACCTGGGAATGGTATAGATTTTTTGAAAATCCATTAGCATAGGAATTTCAAGTGGGGCACTGTGCCAGAACATGCTTAACTTTGTGGTTCCCACTCTTTCTCTAAAACAAAACCTTTTTTCTCTTGACCTGTCCCATGTCCATTTACTAAGATACCTCTGCCAAGCCATTGTTATACGACCTATTGTGCTATTATGTAATACTTTCTTAAAACCACTTGTGTTAGGACTCTATCCAAAGGAGTGAATAACACTACACAGCAAATGAGAAAAATGTTTGTGAACACAAACACACCGTGATAGTCCTCGAATCCGATATCCCTTTTACTGACAAAATGGAAAGAGTTTCAGCTACTGGTTTGTAGCAGACTTGCCATATAATTGTGCAGCTTAAGAATTAATCTTAGGAGA
>VBSM01002223.1:13512081-13560817 GCA_008086735.1 Cheirogaleus medius | reverse complement strand
TTCTGAAGAACTTATATTAAATAAAAAGTCACTTTACTTGAAAGCCAACAAAAATGATTAAAAGATAATGATTTAAAAGGTAGAAAGTAATGAAAGTCAGTGTGATGCCATAAATTGAATACTGATATTCACTTTATTTATGCTTTAGAAGTAACAGAAACTCTTTACAACCCAATTTGACAATATGTACAAAGATCTAAAAAATACCATATCCTCTACATGTGGCAATTTAATTTTCCTAGCACCATTTATTGAATGGAGCTTCTTTTCTTCAGTGTACATTTTTGTCTGCTTTGTCAAAGATCAAATGGCTACATGAGGATGGTATTATATCTGGGTTCTCAGTCCTGATCCACTGGTCTATGTCTCTGTTCTTCTGCCATACCATGCTGTTTTGGTTACTATAACTTTTTAGTATAGCTTGAAGTCTGGTAAATTGATGCCTCCCAATTTGTTCTTTAAGCTTAAGTTTGCTTTGGTTTTATGGGGTCTTCTCTGGTTCCATACAGAGCATAGAATTATTTTTTCTAGATCTGCAAAAATGATATTGATATTTTAATAGAGATTGCACTGAATCTGTAGATCACTTTGGGTAGTATAGACATTTTAACAATGTTGATCCTGCTGACGCATGAGCATGGTATAGTTTTCCACCTGTTTACATCCTCTGCTATTTCTTTCCTCAATGTTTCATAGTTCTCCCTATAGAGGTCTTTCACCCCCTTAGTTAAATATGTTTCTAGGTATTTTATTTTGTTTGTTGCTATTATGAAAGGTTTTGAGTCTTTGATTTGGTTTTCAGTTTGACTGTTGACATATATGAATGCTACTGATTTGTGTACATTAATTTTGTAACCTGAGACTTTGCTGAATTTATTCATCAATTCCAGTAGTCTCTGAGTTTTCTAGATATAAGATAGCAAAGAGTGATAGTTTGACCTCTACTGCCCCCATTTTGATGCCCTTGATTTTCTTCTTTTGTCTGATTGCTCTGGCTAGGACTTCTAGCACTATGTTGAATAGAAGTGGTGATAGAGGACAACCTTGTCTGGTTCTAGTCCTAAGCTGGAATGCTTTAAATTTTTCTCCATTCAGTATGATGTTGGCTGTGGGTTTGTTGTATATGGCTTTTATCATTTTGAGGTAAGTCCCATCTATGCCTATTTTGTTAAGCACTCTTATCATAAAAGGTTGCTGAATTTTATTGAACACTTTTTCTGCATCTTTTGAGAGGATCATATGGTCTTTGTCTTTACTTCTATTTATGTGGTGAATTACATTTATAGATTTGCATATGTTGAACCATCTTTGCATCTCTGGGGTGAAGCCCACTTGGTTGTGATGGATTAATTTTATGATGAGCAGCTGAGTTTGATTTGTTAGGATTTTTGGGGAATTTTTGCATCTATATTCAAAAGGGATATTTTTCTGTAGTTTTGTTTTTTTGTTGAGCCCTTTCCTGAAACAGGATAGATATCTCTCACCTCTCACAAAAATCAACACACGATGGATAATAGACTTAAACCTAGGGCATGAAACCATAAGAATTCTAAAAGAAAATGTTGGAAAAACTCTTGTAGACATTATCCTAGGTAAATAATTTATGAAGAAGACCCGGAAAGCAATCACAGCAACAGCAAAAATAAGTAAATGGGACCTGATCAAATTAAAAAGCTTCTGCACAGCCAGAGAAACTATCATCATAGTGAAAAGACAACCTACAGAATGGGAGAAAATATCTGCATGCTATACATCTGAGAAAGGGCTGATAACTAGAATTCTATATAGAACTCAGGAATATCAGCAAAAAAAAAAAGAAAAATCAAACAACCCCATTAAAAAGTGGGCAAAGGACATGAACAGACACTTTTCAAAAGAAGAGAGACTAATGGCCAAGAAACATATGAAAAAAATGCTCAGCATCTCTAATCATCTGGTAAATGCAAATCAAAACCACAATGAGATATAACTTAACTCCAGTGAGAATGGCTTTTATAAAAAGTCCCAAAACAACAAATGTTGGTGTGGATGCAGAGAGACAGGAACACTCCTACACTGCTGGTGGGATTTCAAACTATTACAACCTCCATGGAAAGTTGTATTGAGATACCTCAAAGAACTAAAAGTATAACTACCATTTGATCCAGCATTTCCACTACTGAGTATCTACCCAAAGGAAAAAAAAGGCATCCTATATTAAAGACAGTTGCACTAGAATGTTTATAGCAGCATGATTCACAATTGCAAAGATGTGAAAACAACCCAAGAGCCCATCAATACATGAGTGGATTAATAAAATGTGGTATATGTATACCATGGAGTACTACTCAGCTATAAAAAGAAATGGTGAACTACCTATTGTATTATCCTGGATAGAGCTGGAGCCCATGCTTCTAAGTGAAGTATCACAAGAATGGAAAAACAAACACCACATACACTCACCATTAAATTGGTGCTAATCAATCAACACTGATGTGCACATATGGGAAGTAACATTCATAGGGTGTTGGGCAGGTAGGGGGGAAGGGATGGGGAAATTCACACCTAATGGATGCAGTGTGCACTATCTGGGGAATGGGCACACTTGTAGCTCTGACTCAGGAGGTGCAAAGGCAATTTATATAACCAAAGTGTTTGTACCCCTGTAATACTCTGAAATAAAAACAAATCTCTATATCATATATATTGCTTCTCAGAATAATAAAAAAATTAATTTGACAGATAAAAAATATGTATCTATATACCATATACTTTTTCCTGTCAATCCCATTTTAGGGCATCTATCTTAAAATTAATAATCACATATTTATAAATGTAATTAGGATAGTGATGATTATTAACACTGAGAAATGAGGGGGAAATAACTATATGTCAATTTAAAATTATTTTTTAAAAATGTCAATATCCTAGGAAATGGATACAGAATTGTATGTAGAATGTCACAATGCCTTTTGCTTTAAATTTTAAAACTTTTTCTAATTCCTAAAGTTTCACAGAATTTTTATGTCTGTTATGAATAGAAAAGTTGGTTTAAAATTTATTTATCCTATGTATTCCCAAAATAAAGGGAAAATGAATTAAAAGCAATTCATTCCCTGAGAGTTCAAACAAATAAAATATTTGTATTAATGTCAGCATCGTACTGATTGTTGGCTACCATGAATCAAATCTGGTGTATAGAACTGCAATTATTAACTTCCTGCACCTGTGTAATAACCTCCAGAGGCCTGTTGCAGTGCAAATGTACCTGTAGCATTCCAAGGACTGTATGTAAATGAAATACATATTGACATGGTACATCCAGGACGCTAGTTTAATTGTTTTTAATTGAATTGATTTACATTTGAGTCAAGAAACAGAAATTTGTCTACACAATATATTACAAACTATTTGACTAAAGTGGCTGAATCAACAGGTAATCCCCACATATAACTGCTTTTCTTCAGTGATCAAATTACAGAAAGCAATATGGCTCTTAGAATTGCATACAGAGCCTACCACGGGAGCTGGTTCACACTAGCTCCTAATTAATAACTGCTGAGTCAATCAATTTCAAGGGTTTATTAATGTCTGTCAAATTCTTATCACACTTTTACTATTTTGACTTTTAAACTAGTAACCCCAGTATTAAAATTCTGTAGTCTGTACTGCTATTATATTATTCAGTGAGATAAATTCCCAGTTTTGTTCTGATCATTCTGTGATTGGAATTATAATGGGCTAAAAATTAATGAACTTCAAGGTTGAAACCTTACATGTTCTTTGAACCATATTCATTCACAGGTTTCTATTTCACTTTCAAAGTCACTGTCTCCACAAAGTTTGAGGTGAAAATTAAGGAAGAATATTTTCCTCTGAATTTTCTTCAGTACGATTCAACGGTAAGTTTTCGGTAAGCACCGGGCACATTGTGCTGTAGGGTCCTTCAGAATAGACAGGAACATTCAAGTCAGCTATAATGCAGTGCTCTAGGTGCTGTGATCAGAGTAGCCCATGGGTCATGTGAGATTCCTTGGAAGGGGAACTCCTCTGGACAGCAAACACTACTGACCGTAGTGGATGCTATGGTTTTGCCTGAACAAAAACCATCCCCTCCTGGAAATAGCACCTTGATTCTTTCATCCTTTATTCCATTAATATAATATAAATGCCATGCAATAATAGTATAACAAGCTTTTAGATGTTGCTAAATTCATTTTGCTAAAAATTTATTAAGAATTTTTGCATTTATATCAATAAGAGTTATTGGTCTGAGATTTTATTTTCTTATGATACCTTTCTCTGGCTTTGGTTATAGCATTACTAAGGTTTGATATTATATTTAATAGAATGAATTGGGAAGTATCTCCTCTATTTTCTGAAAGAGTTTATAAGGAATTTTTATTATCTCTTCTTTATATATTTGGTGGACTTCATCAGTGAAAGTTTATGGGTCTGGGCCTTTCTTTATGGAAATATTTTAATTACTAATGCATTTACTTATGTTTAATTCAGGTTTTATGTTTCTTTTTTAGTCAGTATTTATTTATTTATTTATAGAGATGAGGGTCTCACTATGTTGCCCAGGCTGGTCTTGAACTCCAGGTATCAAGTGATCCCCCAACCTTGGCCTCCCAAAGTGCTGGGATTACAGGTGTGAGCTATTGTACCCAGTCTTGAGTCAGTTTTGATAATTTATGTCTAAGGTTTATTGCATCTATATTATCTAATGTTATGGCATTTATTTTTGTACAAAATTACATTTAATTATTTTAATTTCTTCATGCTTTATAGAAATGTTTCTTCTTTTATTCCTGATATTGGTAATTTTTGCATTTTCTTTATTTCTTGTCAATTTAGCTAAAGGTGACTCACTTTATTTTTCGTCTAAAAAGGGCAACTTTTGGTGTCTGTGATTTTTTGCTATCATTTTTCTGTTTATTTATTTTATTATTCATCTAGTTTTAAAAATTTATTTCCTTCTAGTTTTGTTTGGTTTAGTTTTCAATTACTATTTTTTTTAGTTTCTTAAGATGGATGCTGAAGTTACTGATTTTAGAACTTTCTGATTTTTTGTAGGTGTTTAATGCTATAAATTTCCATCTGAGCACTGCTTTAACTGAATTCCATAAATTTTGCTATATAGTGCTTTTGTTTTTATTATTTCCATATTTTCCTAAAATTCCCTTTAATATTTCTTTCTATTTGTAGGTTACTTAAAAGTGTGCTGTTTAATTTTCAAATATCTGAAGGGGAGGACTTCCAAAATTTTTGTTTGTTTTTTTATGTATTTATTTTTTAGATTTAGGGAGTACAAGTGCAGTTTTGTTACATGGATGTATTGCATAGAGACAAAGTCTGTGCTTTTAGCCAAGCCATCATCCAAAGAGTGTACACTGTACTCATGAAGTAATTTCTCATTTCTCATCCCTCCTCCCATCCTCCAGAATCAACTCCCTGTAAAATCTTTGACCAGTCCTGTATTCTGTTGCTTAACTCAAATACACCTGCAATCTCAGGCATATGGAGCCTCTGGCACTACTGTTTTCTTACCACCGGAATTACTACTTTAACTGACCACATCCTTCACCAGTGGTGGGAAACTTCCTATTTTCAAAACCTGCCACAACCTGGTTGCACTATGGCTCTGACAGAGTGGGGAGGTGGGATGGAGTCTGGGAGCAGCCCTAACACAAAATAGGCAAGACTCCCATGTGTCTGACCGGAAGGTAGGTAGTCTTCATGAATAAACACTTCTATATTTGCTCTACATCTTTGGTTGAATACCAGGTTGCTGAACTGGTTGTTTTTTGACCACTTCATCCAGATTTATAATTGCTTTTGGGGGGATGGGATTTGTTGACCTTCTTATTCTGTCACATTGAAAACTGTTCTCTGGAAAAGAAATTTTTTATTATTAAAAGACAACTCTCTTAAAATGTCATATAACATAAATATCTTAACAGTTCTTTGTACACAATTTCTCCGTTACCTGCCAAATTAAATCTAGACTCTCCTGCCCAAGTTCATGGCTCACCTCTCTGGCCCCTGCGTGCCTGTCTCTGACCTTGAGTTGGGCTTGACTAAATGCCATACTCAACATTTCTCTAATCTCTCCCTCCGGAACCCATCCTTTTCTCTTTTGAACTTAGAAAGTTCTTTATCACACAATTTTCAAACTATTAGAGATTTCTCTATTATTAGCCACTTCTTTACAGAATGTATTCTTCTAAATTAATAGAGCATCTCCTTGAAAAAGATGCATTATACATCTTCTTTCCAAATGAGTCTAACCATGTTCTTGAACAGGAAATGCATCACTAAATATTTGTTACTTGAAACAAGGAATAAAATAATGATTTATTTCCCTTTAAAGGCAAATAGTAGAACATCTTTATCAGGTAGAATAAGAGAAATGCTGAAAAAAAGAAGTCTTAGGAAAGACATTCAAGATACATAGTCTTGATTTCCTCAGGAAAATGGTGACTTCATTAGTTCTAAGTGATCGTAGAAAGGGAGGGTTTGGGGTTTAAAGATTAAAGATATTTAAAACAGCCAAGGTCAAGGGCTGAAGGAAAACCAGATTTGGATGAGAGATGCGAGAGATGGGAGTAAGAAAAGAGAGAAGAGTGTAAATGTCTTACGTAGGGGTACCCTCGAACAGAGCTCTGGACAGAATTTTAAGTAATCTTGAACTGAATGGGACTTGGTTAGCATAGAGATATCCCTAGCCAAAGATCTATGTTTTGGCTCCCTTCATCTCTGTGCACAAAACATAGATAAAGCTTTGATCTTCAAATGTCCTTCAGGAAGTCAGGAACTGTTTTCCATAGACAGCTGGCTCAATTCCCTTTCACCTAGTCTTATGTAAGCATTGGAACTACGCATGCAGGATTACATAAAGCTTTCTCTTCCCACACTAAAGCTCAACTAAAATTGCTTGGTGCAATGTAGATGCCGAATTTTTTCAATAAGGAGTCAGAGTAAGACAACTGTAAACCATACATTTATATGAACTAGAATCCATGACTGTTTGTGATCTTTAAGGTATAAGGTTATTAATAAGACCTAATGTTTTTGTGTGTATGTGTGTGTGTGTGTCAATAGGCAAAATAATCCTATTTCCAAGATTTGTCTAAACTTTAAGTGATTCACATTTTAATCTGCCTCAGATAATATATTTTCCAGGTATATTCTTCCATTCTTATTTTTATTTATTTTTTAAACTAAATTCATATAATGAATCAGTAGCACAACTGATAGTGAGATTAAAATCTTACGCATTGTTGAATTACATTGAACTGTTTTGGAGTCATTTCTGCCTTCCCTGACAGAACCACTGTGGACATTGGAGAAAAGTTCTTGGTTTATTACTAATCCTACAGTAACACCTAGTCCATTTTATGCTACCATGAAGAAAGTTATAACTCACACTTGTGAGAATGTGCTCATTGACATTAATCATCATTTTACACTGCCCTAAATATATCAGGATCAGCTCAGATAATTATTATGTTCTGCTATAAAGATAAAACTTGAGTCCTTTTCACAACTGAAACACATAGTTTGATCTTATTTGTCCCTTGTGAAAAAAAAATGTAGATTTTTACCACCTACTACATCACCCGCTCAATTTATGGCTTGCATAATGTTTCTGCTTTTCTACAATATTTCACTGTAGTCAATTTAAAGATTTCATCACCTGATGTAACCCAGGTTTGCAGCTTGGTGTTAAAAACACTCAATAAACCACAGTGGGAATAGAAATCAGTAATACCCACTTCTTAAAAATTAAAACAACAATAGAAGGCCTTGTCTTTTGTTATCAGAATTCTTTCCTGTTATCTCTATTCCCCTTATTTTCCTCTCCCTAAACCTTTTGATGTCTGTTAAAATGTGGATAATCCCTAGTTTTGTTTAGTACCTTCTAGCTCAAGACAAATAGTGTTTTCAGGGTACCATTTTACGGACATTTAAAAACAATGGATTGTGTTGAGAATCTAGTCTAAGACTTAAAAATAGAATTTTGAGAATACTCCAGTATTATTCTGGAAAATGGCACTGCATCTTGTAGTAGGCCAGAAGGGGATGAGGGGAGTCTTGGCAGAGGGCCAGAGATTTGTGTTAACTTCGAGAGCAGAGGTGATTTTTAATGCTTCAGCATCATTCATGAAATATTATATGTATAATTTGTACTCACAATAACAAGTGTGCTCTCCAAGGAAACATTAAAATAAATAGCTTCTTTAACTCTTTTGTACCTTGATCATATCTTATTTTGATGAACCTATAAAAAGGGAAGGTAAGATTGATGTCAGACAGATCAGTAGGGCAATCATGTAGTTTATTACGTATTTATGACTCTGAAAGATCAAAGGATGTTTTTATGCACATAACTTGGCAAATGTATTTTGCCACGTTCAGATATGTTCCAAGTGACTTCAGTGGGGAAGTGAAAAGATCTGGCACTATGCCTGTAATGCTATTTGGCAAGACATTGAATGATGGTGGGATTTGAGAACACAGTAACATACTGTATTACATGTATATGTACACACACTCTATATATGTATGCACACATTCACGGGTATATAGGAAACGTGTGACTGTATACACACTCTATGTAAATATGCTCAACCATTACATAATGAAGGTAATTAGTTGAAATAGTGGTATCTGTGTGTCAGCGATACTCTTTATGCTCACAAGGACTGTATTAGTCTTCCTCATTGCAGCAATTTCGAGAAAACTGAGATTAAAAATGTTACCATTTGATATAGTTTGGAAATTTGTCTGCTGCAAATTGCACATTGAAATTTGATCCCCAATGTTGGGAGTGGGTCCTGGTGGGAAGCATTTGGGTCTTGGGGGTGGATCCCTCATGAATGGCTTGGTGCCATCCTAGCAGTGGTGAGTAAGTTCTCCCTCTATTAGTTCCTGTGAGATCTGATTATTATAAAGAGTTTGGCACCTCCCTCCCCTTTCTCTCTCTCTTGCTTCCTCTCTTCATAGAACACCTGCTTCCCTTTTGCCTTCTACCATGATTGGAAGCTTCCTGAGGTCCTTACCAGAAGCAGATGTTTACGCCATACTTCTTGTACAGCCTGTAGAATTGTGAGCCAAATAAAATTCTTTTCTTTATAAATTACCCAATGCAGATATTTCTTTATATCAATACAAAATGGACTAAGACACCTTTAATACACCACAGAGTATTAATACAGTTCTGCATACATTCAGTTTAACAGCCTAATATTTTAAGGATGTACAAGCTGATTCCCATTACACTATAAGGGCAAAGATGCTCAAAGACAATGTGGCTCCTACCTCACAAACTGGGCCTCCCAGTCTCTCGGAACCCAGTGGCCTCCTCTGACTTCGACACCTACCCCAGAAAATTCTTATCAAATTCTTAAAACATTCTACAGATGGGGGAAGTGAAACTTGGGAAACTCCTGCAACTTGACAGGGATCGAAGGACTAGCGACAGAGGCAGAATTTGAACCAGATTTTCCCAGTGTCAAGGCATATTTTTAAAATAACTTTATTATGTTGGAATATTTTTATCAAGTATTAGTCTTCACTAGAGCAGCCTGATGAGAAAAAATACATTCCATCTACTGCGATGTTCTATACCAAGTCATTCATTATTTATTGCCAGTGGCCAAGTGTTTCCTGCTCCAGATATACTACTTTTGAAGTTGATCCTCCAAAAGTTGGTTTATATTTGCAAAACATGACAGCTAAAATAATCAAAGAACAAACATTAAATGCTGACCAAGAGTGAGAAAACACAATGGATGTTGTGCAAAAAGGAACTACAAGTTTTTCCCATTAGAGCTGTGACTGAGGCAGCTAGTATCTATTTCTTGGTCTACTTTTACTAAAACAAAGTGAATATTTGTCTGATTTTTCCTTTTTGCCTTGCCTTTTTTTAACTGAGTAATTTGGGAGAGCAAGTTGAGCAGAAAATGTGGGGTAGCACCTGACCTGAACACACTGGTGTTTCTTGCCCTTACTTTGGTACCCACACATGTGAAAGTTAGAGGTTCGTATGAGATTTTGTACTCTACATACGTCATGTGTGTATACCTCTTAAGACTAAAGCAATGCTATTATAAAGCCTCAGGGGTCAAATTTCTTCTCGCAAGTAATTTTGTGCATAAATGATAACTCCAAGCCTAAGTTTGAAAGCAAAATCTGTTCTTCAAATAGGATAGCTACATACAAATACTTGTGTTTGAGCTTCATAAGCTTGAAAATGAAGAATACTTCTAGATTAGAATTTTATACAACTTGATTGACTCATAAGCTGAAGACAGAGGATGTCAAAATGTGCTAATATATACAGAACCTGCCAACACCATGGAGGGAAGTAGCAGTATTACCTGCAGCTAGGGCAATTCAGGGCTTATCATTTGCAGGACTGTTGCTATACACACACACACACACACACGCACACAGACACTGTATTTGATATGTGTGTGTCTGTGGTGAGGTGTGATATGAGTTGTACTTAAAATGTGTTTCATACTTGAGGTCAGGATTGCTTGAGGTCAGGAGTTCAAGACCAGCCTGGGCAATATAGTGAGACCCCTTTTTCTTCAAAATATTTAAAAATTATCCAGGCATGGTGGCACGTGCCTATACTCCTAAGTACTCGGGAGGCTGAGGCAGGAGGATGGCTTTGAGCCTAGGAGTTTGAGGTTGCAGTGAGCTATGATCATGCTACTGCTGCACTCCAGCCTGGCCAACAGAGCGAGACACTGTGTCAAAAAAAAAAAAAAAAAAAAAAAAAAAACAGAGGAAGCTGGGTGTGAGGTATATGAGAACTCCCTGTACTATTAATATTTTAGCAACTTTTCTGCAACTCTAAAGCTGTTTTAAAATTTTAAAGTTTACTTTCAAAAATGCCACTCTCCGCCCAAGAGTCATTATCATGACATTATCTCAACTTCTAGGGACCCCCGATGGCCGAAGAAGCAAATAATTCCTTTTCTGCCCAAGGATTTTTGAGATGAGAGAGACACGTCCAGACAAAAATCAGTCATTGACTCAGCTTTAATATTCCCCTCAGCATGTTTAATAGAAATGGAAACGAACTAGATATTCAAGACTCCCATTTTAGAATAATAGTAAGAGGCATTCACTGAGCCCTTAGTACTTACTAGCTCCATGCTAGAGACTGTTCAACAACCCATTTGGTAGACGCTCTGATTGCCCCCATGTGGGAAGACCATTTGCACTTGTGCCTGTGATGGGCTTGGCCGTGTGATGGTGCAGTTTTAACTCCACTCTGTGCGTGTAGCAGGCTCCCTGCTTTCCTTGAACTGAATGCCCGGTTCAGAGGACTAAATGGCTATTTCACAAGCATCCCCACTGGGCTTCCTGGCATAAGCCCTGTGACATCGTGACATCGCACCGTGTCCTCAGTGCAACAGAGAGCGAGCGTAGTCTTAATCCTGTAGGAAGGAGTTCATAATACCACCTGCTTCTCCCTCAGTGAAACTAAGGCATTTATCGAACGCCTGGGAGGACACAAAGATGAACTCCACTTTTTTAGTGGACTCTGAAATTTTGAAAGTACACTAGAGGCAAATCTCTCTGTTAGTTATTTTTAATATTCAGTCTCGTAATCACTCTAAGGCCTTTAGAAAACTCTAAGGAGAAAATGGCTACATTTAATCAAATCACCAATTTATTAGAAGCTGGGCAATAGCATAGGGCCCCATGCCCAGAACCAGTCTGTGCTTGGCCAAATGTTCAGCTGTCACTATCTTGAAATTCTTTATAATTTTTGAACAAGGGGCTCTGCCTTTTCATTTTGCATTGGACTCCACAAATTATGTAGCCAATCTTATTCTTAAGTTTTATGTTTGTTTTTCTCAAACAAAATCTCAAGTGCTGCTCTGAAACTGTGTCTATCGGTGTAACCACACAAATTCGTGCTTGCTGAGTCTTCCTCAGGAAGACAGAGCTATTCCTAAGAAAGTAGGTTTGTCCCAATTCCTCACATAAAATGCTCCAATTCAGGTGGATCAAGTAACAGGACTGAGTTCCTATTTTTCTAAATTTCTGTTGCCTGTTTGTAAACACTGAATTAAAAACCCTGGGTAAGTAGAAGCACTGGACCTGTCTTGAGATTTTAATCACAGATACAGACACTCAAACAATCCAGGAGAAAGTTATCAATGCACTGCCCTTTTGCTATCTGGCCTAGTCTAGAAAATTGAATATCCAAGTGGCTAGTCAACAATCACAGAGCATAATTTCAGAATTAAGAATTATTCAAGAGAACGGATCTTACAAAATCACGTGGCAAAACCATTTTTTTATTTAATTGTTTTCTTTTTCTTTTTTTAATTTATTCTTTTTTTTAATTTCAGCATATTACGGGGGTACAAACGTTAAGGTTACGTACATTGCCCTTGCCTCCGCCCCCCCGCTCCCGAGTCAGAGCTTCAAGCGCAGCCATCTCCCAGACAGTGCGCATTGCACTCACTATGTATGTAAATACCCATCCCCTCCTCCGCACTTCCCACCTGCCCGACACCCAATAAATGTTTTTTGTTTTTTTTTTAACATTTTGTTGGCAAAACCATTTTATGGCCATTTATCTGTAACTGACTTTATGCTCACCTAAGCCAGGCAATTTCTGATCTCCAAATTTGTAAATAGATGAAACTAAATTCCCTTTAAAGTTATGGACAAATATTGGCAAAAGCTTAGCAAAGGGAACCACACGTAGCTTTTATACACTCTGAAAGAGATTCATACAAGTAGTTTTGAATTTGAACAGGCAAAATTCTCGTCGTATCAATGAAAGCATTTTTCTCTTTTTTTCTTTATGTTCTCTGCTGAAAAAATTAAATGAGTTATCACTACCAATTTTTGCAATGTTCAATCATGAAAGCCTGAAAAAAGAGTAGAGAAACCTACTGACAATGTCACCAGAGTGAAATGTCTTCCTTAAATATGGGTATTTTCTGAGTGCTGCTAGTAATTCACACTATCTAAAAAAACAAAAACAAACAAACAAAAAATCTCATGGTTTTGGAACCACCTGCCTAATGGAAAGATTCGGTTATGAAAATACCACCTTGAATTGAACCAGAGAATAAACATTTTTCAGCCTTGGGCTTCATAGCAGACTCTAATTCTTACTCCTTTCTTCAAATATCCCTACTGCCTTCTTGGGCCTTCTCTCTTCCTTCCTTTTGTGTCCTTCTGAGATCTCTGCCTCTCCCTGGGGAATCTGTGGGCCAGGCCTTGCTTTGGTAGCTGAAGGCCCCTAATGAGGGTGGCACTGACATCCCAGCCTCTAAGAGATTGCCTCAGCCACATGGTCACCCCAGAGCAAGCTTGCAGAGAGTATCTTCTCACCTCTGTCAAGTGCTCTCCTTGAGTTCAAAACCTTATTACAATTAGAGCAGAAAAGCTTCACTGGATTATTTAGATGTTATCTCTGCCAGCAAAGAAATATTCTACAACATAGCCTGCAAAACTTCTTGTAAACTAAAGTTAATTGGCAGAGAATCCTCTGGTGTTCCAGAGATAATTGTAGGACACTGTCAAAAGGTTTTCCTTGGGCTTACACTGGAATAATAAAACATTGTTTTTCCTTCTCTCTTTTCTTTTTCCTCTCTCTCACCTCTCTCTAACTTTATCCCACCTATATGAGATTTTTCAAAGGTACTAACACAGCACATAGACCAATTTCTTTAGTTTGTGAAACATAACTGAATAGTTCCATGTATTATATGTGTCGATGTGTCAACCAGGCTCAGCCTTCAATTCTGCTTCAAACTGCCACATTTACCTCTGAACAGAGTATCTTCTGGGCTTGTGTCTACAGGAGATGGCCGCTGATTGGGTTACCTATTACCAGTAGGAGCCAATTAATAAGCCAGTAAAAGGGCCCAGGACGTGTAGACTTCTTCCCTAGAAGTGATGAGTGAGGCCAATTAGATTTCCTTTCTTGGAAGTTTCAATTAAAAGATACAAAAGGAACTACATAGATTTGGGGGCAGCTGAGAAGTTCCCATGTAGAATTAGGGCTGGTGGCCATATATATGCAATAGAAAGAAAAGACTAGACAGTTATGGGGAAAAAAACATATATGTGAATAACCATGAGAGACCAGGGAAGAGCAGCAGCTCTTATCTTTCCAATTATACTGGGCGGAAGTCCCGTCAGTTTCTCATTTTATGTCCTTCCATTCAATAAGATCTCAAAAGCAACAATGTGGAAGAAGCTCATATAATACTCTATCCCTCTTAATTGAGCTTCCTCAACTGAACTATTTGTTAAATGTTTGACTTCTTAACTGGGGCACTAAGAAACAAGATGGGGGTGACGGTCCTGTTCTCATTTCCTGCTGAGAAATAGGGAAGGAAAAGTGAGGACAAAATATTTATTTTCTATTGGAACATTGTGCATAGCATGCCATCCTCAAATGCACTTCTCACAGAACCTCAAAAAGTAGGTGTAATTTTACTCCTATTAAATAAAGGGAAACTGAAATCAGGTGTCAAATAATGTGTCCAAAGTAATTGAAGGTTTAAGATTTAAACAGATATATTTTTCCAATTTAAAACCCCACATCTTTTCATTATGCAATGTCATTTAACTACAATAACAAGAAGCTAAATGCAAAAGGAAGAAAAAAGAAAACAAAAAGAAAGGTAGAAAAAAAAGAAGGAAAAAGGAAAGAAGAAATGAAGGAGAAGAACTGGCACTGACTGAATCCCTACTACGAGCTGAGTGCCTTTACATGGTACTTCATTCGGTCTTCATGACCACACTGCAAAGCGGAACTGGCATCCGTATTTTCATGTATGAGAAAATTGAAGCTTAGAAAAGTCATCAAAATCACATAGCAAAGGGTGGAGCCAGGATTTATGCTAAGCCAAATTGACTCCAATACATCAGCTTCCACTAAACTGTGGCTTGATCCTGGTGAAGCGTCCATGCCAGAACATGTATAGATATATACATATCTTGAACATATATATACACACACACATATATATATATAACATATATTCACATACATATTATACATATAAAATGACATAGATATAATTACAAACAAAATATGAGTTTGGAGGGGACCATGATAAGAGGGACAATTTTAATACACTGATGGAGTCTGAAAGCAACGGAAGAATGTTGATGCAAAAAGCAATGGAGGAAGCCATGGGTCATGCCCACCCAGAGGGCATCACAGCAGACAAAGAGCCAGTGAAGCAGCAGAACCCCAGGATGCTTTTGATATCTTAGAGATAGCAGCTGCAGCACACACCAGTGTAAAATTTGCTCCTCACTTCTATACATTATAGTATATTTCTCTAGATTTCCTGTAAAATGGGCAGGCTTGATATTAGATTTAAAATCAAATGTTTCCTAGAAAATAGATTTGTTTCCATTCACTAATAAAAATTACCATGACCAAATAGACATGTGTTGAATGTCTCCTACATGCTGAGCTCTCTAAATATTTATCTTAATTTATTCTGATCACAATCCACTAACTTGCCGGTACTATCCCTATCTTTTGGAAGAGAAAACTAAAACTCCTAGGAGTTAGAGAATTTCTCTAGAAGCAGATACTGATTACATGTAGAGTCAGGATTCCAACACAGTCAGATATGACTCCCAATCCAGTGTTTCCACCGTTAACACAATTATTTTCAGTTCTACTAAACAATGGGCAGATGACAGAAGTTTCCACCTTCTAATATGTGGCACACAAGCCACACAATATAATGAGGGGTCAGTTTGGAAGTTTTGCATTTCTAGGTTGATATTAACACAGAATACCATAATGTCATTCTATAATAACTAAATAAATAAGTAAATAAAATAGAATGTGTGTAAAACCAAAATAAATTCAGCTGCTTACAGAGCCCTTGGCACATAGTAGGGATATAATAATTACTTGTTGAATAAATGTATGAACAATTCAGAGAACTCTTGATTGAATGTTTCTTTTTTTTTCTTTTTTGACTTGCCTATTCAGCATAATCCAGCAGCCTTTGAGCCAGTTATTATGTTGGAAATGCATTTAAGAGAACAATGCTTTTTGAAAACAAAGAACCAAGTCACTTTGGTGTGTAGTAGCAGAGCTGGAGCTTTTTGTCCCTCTGCAGCCAGTTTATTATTAAGCTTACTGATTAGCTAATCAGTAATTAATTTAATTATTAATGCTATTTACATATTTGGATTTTTGCTGTCATTAAGCAGCCCTGCCACCCTCCCTCTTCCTTTGCATTTTAAAATAAAATTAAAGAATTAAGAAGTGAGAAGATAAGTGACAAATGAATCTATGAGATGCACAAGGCAAACAAACATGAATGACTTGTAATGAGAGATTACACATAAAGGAAGAAAGGAATAACATGGAAGCTGAGCAGAGGATGGGCTCTTTCTCTGTTGGGGAACTTCTAAACTTTGAGGTGGAGGCTATGTATACATGCAAATCTGTACTCAATTTATAACAAAACATGAGAGCTGGGAAACACAATCATACATTCAGCAAATGCAGCTGCTGGTTGAGGCCCACATGTCCCCATAATTCCCATGGTAGTTGGTGGCAGTAGGGGAGGGGTCACAGAAGAATTTTTGAGCATCTTTGGTCTGTTTGGTTTAACCTGAAATTAGACTGAAAATGCTGCACTTCAACTAAATATTAACATGCACTCTCCAGAAAGAACAAAAAAGGTATAAATTATGTCTGATTGAACAAACACAACTCCACTGTTGAACAGCCAGTCAATGGGGAGGGCAGGGAAAGGCAATGGAGCAAGGTAATGTGTAATCTCACCAGTCAATGGACTGTGGGCAGGCCTGGGCGGCCCATCGCTGGAGGTGTCAGGGAGATAAATAGCAGAGTGTCCTCCTCAAAAATATGATTAATACCCTCCTCGGTCCACTGCTGAAGATGTAGTGGGTGCAGCTGGTCTGGACAGCAGTTGCATAGAGGGAAAATCCGGGACGATGGCAACGGAGCAGAGAGGGCAAGAGGAGGACAAATAGCCACTAGAGTGGGAACGCTGAGGCCTGACGGGTGGGGAGGGGACTGTGCTGCTGGCCAGAGGTCTTCTTAAGCTGTGGCTTAAGTAATGCTTAGGGTCCTCTCATGCATGTGCGCCTGTGCCCCAGAGGCCGTGATCTTGAGGAGGAAAGACAAGCTGAAGTTGAATCTTTGTGAAATGTACATGCTATGCTGGAAACAGAGAGTGATCTTGAAGAAACGTGGTATTTATGATATAACTGCTATGTAACTAGCACGCTCCCTTCAAACTATTTAATTCTCTCAGATCAATATGAGGTAACAGGGGTTAATTTCCTCTTCTTCAGATGGGGAGATCGAGGTCTCGAGAAGTTAAGTAACTTGCTCAAAGTTACATATTTCATAGGTGGTACAGAGATCCAGGACTTAACACAGTTTCATTTTTCTCACCAAACCAAACTGACTTCCCAGAGATTAAAAAATAAAGTCCAAAAACCCTTTGATCAGAGCTCCTCTTTGGCTATTTGCTGTAAGTCTCTCTCATCATCTCTTTTGCCCCCTTTTCAAAGAGTTTTGGCCAGACTTTTTTTTTTTTCTGCTGATTTTCTCTTTCCTTATGTACAAGGATATCAACAAAGGATTTTGAAAAATTCCCAGCTGTGTATTCTTTTATTTTGTTACACACACACATCATACGATGTTTGCCTATGGTGAAAAACAAATTGATACATTCTCCTATTTCAATGGTAGAAGGCAGGGGAACTTGCTGCCCTCGGGCAAGTATAACGGTCACATTTTCTTTATCAGATTATTCATCCAGGTTTCTGCAAGATTCATAAATCCAACAAAAAATGTTGTCCTAGTATGCTAAGGCACCAGAATGTGGTTAGACAAAAGGATTACAGAAGGGAGATACACCTAAACTTGGAATTGTTAGTTTACTGCATATTGTTTTTAAAGGAAGTCAACTGAAAGCAGATTTTTACAAAACTTAATATTGAAATTCCAGAGCTAAAAGAGTGAAGAAAAATATTTAAAGTCCGAGTTAACTCTAATCAAGACTGTGTCCTATATTATACTCTACAAGGATGTAATGCATCCCAAAGAAATGGGCGCAATATCTGAATGTGAGAAAGAGCAACAGAAATGCTGAGTTATAAAGTTGATGATAGAATCCAATGGGGAGGGGGTGGTCGTGGTGTCTTGCTTCCTTGCTTCTCAGCAAATGGAAAGATGTTGGAGGGAAAACATTATTGAATCATCCAAAGAGTTTCAGCGATTTGATCTCAACTATTATGATCACATATTTCTCGTGTGTCATAGTTTATACTTTTCACAGTCTATCAATATGTGACTTCTTGAGTATCTTAATCATTATCATCTCCAGTAGGGCTTTGCAAACAGTCTTGTGCACAGGAATCACTTGATACCTTGCTAAAATGCTGATTCTTCTTTATTAGGTCTGATGTGGGACCTGAGATTTTCCATCTCTAACAAGCTCCCAGGGGATATTGATATCACTGGTTCATAGACCGACCACAGTTTGAGTATCAAGCTTCAATCATATATCTTAGGTGGCCAGCTTGATCAAACATGCAGTACAAGTAGAAAAGCCAGATTTTGAACTCTGGGATACTTCACCACAAAACCCATACTTTCCTGATACATCAGTGTCCCTAAGTTGAGAATATGCCACTCATTCCCTAAAGAGCTATGACATCAGTTGCAGAAGTAGGAAATAAGAAGTAGGAAATTAAGTTTCTAAAGGGACCACCTACCTCTCAGGTCAGACTGATCTCTTCATAAGGTCTCCGATGTCTCTTTGAGTTAATGACACACTGTGCCTCTGGAGAATGTAGAGCCGTGGTAGAACAGAAGAAAGGAATCCTGAAAGCATCCATAGATATATATTTTTTTAAAAAATAAAATACCCTAGCTGTAGCTAGAACTAGCCAGGTAGGACCAACCACCTAAAAAGGAGAGTAGTTCCTCTTAACTACAGTCATGAATGCCTAGAGTGAAAGTGTTTATTGGCCCAATCTGGGGGGTATGAATTTGCCTAAGGCCCCCTAATCTGACCACAATAGAGCTCTCCACAACCCCCTAAGACTGGTTTCATAACATGCTCCCCCAGTATCTTTTAAAGCTTTGCCAAAACATGAATCTAAGGTTGTGTTGATAGGACTTTAAAGCCCTAACCTCACCCAGGGAATTGAGATATGCTCACTAAAGATAAAGCCAATGGCCAAAACCTCACATTATTTTGTTATTCCACACTTAGTGAGATATGTCCATATATAGTAAAAAGCATTCAATAGATATAACGGTAAATAATGAGTCATTATACCAAACTTAAATTATTTTAAGATCTTGTATCATTGTCATTCTTGTTGGGTCTTATTTCTATCATGGTGTCATTTATTTCTTCATAATTACTGTAAATAATTCCTGGTTCTCCAGCTTTAGCCACAATCTTGAAATATCAATAATTATCAATTATTATTATGTAGAGATAGATTTATAGTAAAATATATATACATATTTATGCATGTTTGTGTGCAAACAATTATTTTTCACTTAGCTTTACTCTAAAAAAGGGATAAAATAGATAAATGAATGGTGCCAAATTTAATTGACCTAATTAGTTAGTTCAGGAAGTACAATGACCTCTATTGCCTTCTTGAAAATTCACAAGGATCTAAAAACTGCTATGGGAAAGAAATTTATTTAACTTCATTTAGTTTGGCATTTCTAACAGGTATTTAGGTTTTCATATGTTGTTTGTTTTTATGCATGCTTATAAAAAGCCTACAGAATAGCTCTCTGTAGACCCCTCCTTAGGAAATGAATTTCATACCATTGAGTCTATTTCCAGTTTGTAGTGGATGTGGTGCAGTAGAGTAGACACACTTGAATTTGGTTTTGACAATCCATAATCTTTTGGGTAATTTCAGTAACAAAACATTTTATTCGTTGATGTGTGAGATAAATTGTATCCTCTTGCCTTTTCTTTTTTGGACCTTTTGTGAAATCCTGAAATAAATGTATTTCTAATCAGCTGTTTCGTTTCATACACACACAAAAAAATTTGAGAAACTTTAATTAAAAGGTAAGGCAATTTATTTCTGGAATTGAGATTTTCTGATATGTGCATATCCACATGCATATCACACAAATTACACAATACATGATTAGCATGACACCCAAAATTAGTTATCATTTTTAGAAATGTAAGAGGAAATTATTTGTTATGATACAAGATGTCATATAAAAATCAGGTAAAGAATACTGAAATTTTTCTTTGAATCCATCTCACTGATGTCTCAGGACTGAGCTACCATTTAGTCTAGGCTTTCAGTTTCCAGGTGTCCTTTGATGCACACAAAGTCACGCAGCTGGTGAGCAGAGCAACATGGACCCAAATGCTTCCTTGTCTTTAGGCACCACGGAGATGGGAGATGAATACCCACACCGACAGATTTCTGAGGCTCCTCAAAGAGGTCTTGCTAAGGGCTTTTTCTCTTTCCAATTGCATGTGTTCTTCTGATATAGAAGGAATGGTTGAAAAACAGTCTTAAACCAATCCGTAGTGCTGGGAATAGGGCAGGATGGAAGATGGTTGCTGAAGATAGATATGAATTTGACATTTTCCCGAATGTCATTTTCCCAAATTTGCATAATAAAAATGAAGTGAAAAGGTTTGGGGATCAGTTATTGAAACAGAAACAAATATTTTGAGCTCAGGTTAAAAGAGTCATCTGTTATTTGACTTGTACAAAACAGTTTTTGATTCATTATCTAAATAACCTTCACAGAATTAAGTGATTTTTTGTGCAGTTTTAATATTATATTTTTTAGGACTGGGGGGACGTGCTTAGTATTTGGAGGCACCACCACTACACTAAGGAGAATTTCATTGTGTAGTGTGGATGAAGAAAATGCAGAAAATCTGACATCATTCCTGTACTTTCTTCTCCTGAATACATAATCTCTCTTTAAGTAAATCACTAAATAAATTCAAGGACTCAAGACCCACGCTAAAACTAGATGCTTTCAAAGGGCCTGGTTAATGAGGAATCTTTTAAATGTCACATCTACAGTGCAAATTAACCAATATTGCATAGCAAAAATCCCTCACAAGAAATCTGGTCAATGGTTTATGACAAAAAAATTAATGCTTTCTGTCAAGAATAAGGGTTAAGTTTAGTATTAATCATAAAATGACCTTTAATTGCCAAACAAAAGCACTTTGTTATTTCACTACAATCCTGAACTCACCCTGAGCATTGAAAAAAAGTCATAATTTGCTTAGTATAAATATATTAAAGTATTAAGCCCGCTCTGCTACTCAATTAGTAAACATGTCAAGGGGTGGGTGAGTTATTCATGGTTCAGAGGGCCAGCCCCTTTTCACAGGGAACTTTTTTCACTCTAATGAAATGATGGATAATCTGGAAGTAGGTGCTTTAAGAAGATATTAATCATTCTCTGTGGTAATGTTAATCATGCGTTCCATCATCTCCAGATGCCGTGGATCACCTTCCTCTGAGACAAAGGGCACCTAAGCCAGGAGAGTCCTTTTGATCACCTTTCTGCAGAGACCCTCACATGCAGCTGACATTAAAGACAGCTTTATATTTCAGTGCATCCTTAAGATAAAAATGGCAAATGTCGCATAAAACTCCTTCAACTGCTTTTTGAGCAACGTGGGCTAGGATCTCTCACAAGCCCTAATTATTTACATTTTTATGTTGCTCATATTATAGCAGAAAGGAACTTAAACTACAGAAGTAGAGCATAGAAGTCCATCAAGCAAAAACTATAAATGTATGTCCTGGCAAACTGCTTTTATAGTCTAGGCTTCTAATCTTACAAAATGTTAGCTATCATTGGGTCGGATTTATCTCTTAAAATGTCTCTGATGTCTCCTTGAGTTAATGAAACACCGTGCCTCCAGAGAGACTTCTGGCCAATTAAACATTTTTATGGCCAGTGTTTTTGAAAGGGAAAAAACACTGAGTATAATCTGAGGGCATATCTTATGAGGCAAAAATAGCTTCCATCACAGACTAATTTTGAATGCTTCATAGACCCTAGTGCCCAAAGAAGAAACCTGAAATGACTCCTAATGCTAACAGACTGTTCCATATATATTGCCCCACAAAGATATACCTGAGGGGAACACTCAATGCTCCTGTCATCCTGCACTACTAAGGACTCCAGAGGTTAGATACTATCTGCTTATACAAGAAACACCATTGTCTTAAAGCCACATGTGGCAGGATCCACAAATGTGGCAGGATCCACAAATGCACATGAAGGCCACTAATGAGATCTCCTTTCTGGGGACAACTTTATTTAGAGGCAAATGCTCCTCATATGACAGCTTACAATACTCAGACCCATTCACTAAATATTTGTATCCCCATGTGTGCACACAAAGAGCCAGTCCTGTGGTCACCCTACCCGCTTGCTTGGTATATAATCCACCAAATTAGCAAAGCATGTCTATGTAGGTGCATTTGTCCTACGCCTAATGACTTGCTTTATTGGGTTTCGTAGGTCCAAATACTTTCAACAACATTTTAGTTGTTTTCTCCGCTGCCCACCTATATAACCACATTCTAAATGTGTCATCTCCTAAAGCAGCTTATCTTGGACCTTTAAACTTCAATAGCCAATTGCACGAGGAGAGACGGATGTCATTTTTCTAATAACCTCACTTCCACTAAATGTTCTTATTGGCTTCAGCAGTTTTGCTTCTATTCTTTCCTTCCTTCACCTAGCCTGTAGAGCTGGTCAGAACCCTCCGTTTCTGTCTGTCTTTCCCTTTATGTCTCAGGCAACCAGCTAAACCTGAAATACAGGGTAGTGTAAAAGATGCCCTTATGCATCTTGCCTGAAGTGCACTAGATTATTGAAGCAAATCTTCCACTCTGCAGCTTGGAATCCCGTAAATACGTGCCCTCTTAAGTCACTTGGCCTCACTAATTTTCCTAATTCTTGGTCAACTCATTCAAAGTCTACCATGAAACCTCTCCACTCTCCTGAAGCACTGGTGACTTCATTCCCCCTTCTTCTCAGCCAAGGTTCTTGCTGCTCTCTTCATTGGAAAGGGAGAGGCCTTCAGAAGAGTTCTCAGTATTCGACTGCTGTCGTCCATCAAAAATATGCCCTTTGCTATGTCCATTCCTTTTGTCTTCTCAAATGATAAAGTGTTCTTCCTTCCTTCTTAAAAATTCACTATTTTGAACTTTAAGTTTTTTTATCTGCTTTTCTTCTTGAACTTTGCTCCCATACTCATGTTTTTCTGCTCCAGAATCTCTGATTTATCTCAGTCTATAAATAATTTTAAGTCTCCCCCTCTCCAAAATAAAAGTGATTACTTTATTCCATGCCCTTTCAAAGTCTTTCTCTTCCAATTATCATCTACAATTCTTGGAAGAAGAGTCTATGCTTCTAGAATCTGCACTGCTTTACCATGTATTTTCTCCCAGACTCATCTGACATTTGACCTCATCGCTGTACTGAAATTTCCATCCCTAAGGTCATCAGTGACTTTCTAATAAATATTGAAAACTTAGGATATACCTGGCATTATTCTAGGGATGCGGGAAACAGCAAGGAACAAAATAATTAAGAAGAGACTAAAAACTTTCTTGAACCTTACATAATAGAATATTGTCAAATGTTATGAATATTTATTTTATGGACTTTCTGAATCTCTTGAATTTCTCTGTGTACTATTTGCCTCACTTTAACAAATCTCTGTCTATCCCCTCCTTGTCTATAAGCCTGAAATGTGAGTATTCTCTAGAATTCTTAGTTTATTCCATTGATATATTCAACCATGCATTTATCCAGTTAATTTTATCCACTCTCAGGGGTTCAATTACCATTTATATGCTGATTTCTCCCAAATATGTCTCTATAGCCTAAACACTTCTCCTAATTATCAAACTTATATACATTTCCCTGCTTCTGAATTTCAAACATTTACATAGACCACAGACTCTTAAATTCTGCATGCCCAAATTTCACATCACCTGCTCAAAATCAACTCTTTCTTCTCTTCTAAACTTAGTTATGGCACCACCAAACACTACCATCACTCAGACTAAAACAGGGCTCATCCCTGATTCTTCTCTTTGCCTCTCTACCCTTCTATTAATATTTAATAACAGATCCTCAACAGTTATTTTCCGAATATTTCTCTTTTGAATTGTAATTTCTGGTTATTTTACTCTAATTCAAACCCTCACTTCTCTCATGACCATTTGTAACTGCTTCCTGTCCTATACCTCAAATTAACCATTCACAGAGTAAAAACAATTTGGTGATGTCAAGTCTTTGTTTAGAAGTTATTGAATGAGAAAATGAAAGCAAGGTCCTCAATAAGGCATAAAATATCCTTCATAATATTATTCCCTATCAACCTTGCTAGCATTATATTCTATCACTCCATGACTCATCACCTATATTTCAGTACAATGAATGACTTATATTTGCCTGTGCACACACAATTCTTTTTGCTTATTTGCTGCTATTGTTGTTATCATTGTTGTTTAACCTTTGTGTTTTTACTTTCTCTTTCCTATCTGCCTTTGTTTTTCTTCCATGTTTTATCCCAACACTTGCTTACAGATATGCAGGGTGTCTTTTGGGGAAATGATGGGAGGTGCATGCTAAATCTTTCTCTTTTACTAAAAAATAAGCTTTCTTTAAAACGTTATCATCAGGAGGTGTTGGCACACACACTGTTTCTCAGGTCAACCTTTTCCTAGCAACTACTAAGAGGTATTTGAGAGTTACATTATTCTGGTGAACTACACAAAACTGCATAGGCACTCTCTTTTATTTTTTCCTTTGTCTGAAACATTCATTGTTGGAAAATATATTGGCTTTAATGATATTATTGAAGGCTCAACAATAGCTTTGTCCTTCCAGTGTGGCAGGAGTAATTTCAGGACCCAAACTGCCCATGCTGAGGCTCCTTGGACTCATGTGACTATTTAGAAGCAAGGGCCAGGATGTGCCCTTGGCTGACTTGCCTTTGAGGTGACCTCTACATTTAACACAGGCAGGAGCTGCTCTCAGCCTGCTTAAGGTCAATGTTTTCACTATCTACCCTTCCCAAGATTGAGTCTTTCCTAAGGATATACTGCACTAACACAAACAGTCCATTTCCCCGAAGTCTGATAATGGCCCTGGTGGTGGACTTTCAGTCGCACCTCCTTCAATGTCTTTTCAAAAGAAGAGGCTAAGCACATACCTTGATATTCTTTCAAGTCACAGCCAGTAACTCTTAGAAACACATGCAAACCCATCTCTTAAAAGTGTAAATAATATTGTTCCCATTCAGTTAAAAGAAGAGAATTCTGAAGGACCTCATAATTTGCAAATCCTCCTTGCTCACAATGGAGTCACTACTTCTGTTCCTCACTTGAGCAACTGTATTTTCATGACATAAAGGTGTTGATTATGCACACATTATCAATTAAAAGCAGCAAAGAAACTCTGCCACATTAAATACCCATGTCTCAATTAAAATATGCTCAAAGATATTATAATTAAATATTTGTATTTAAAATATAAAATAAGAAAAAAGCCTATCTCAGAACTATATTTTTTTCTTTTTCATAAACAGTTTGAAAATTAAGTAAAACAATTATATACCCAATTTAGAAAATTATAATTGTCAAGTTTCCCTAATGGCTTAGTCCAAAGACTCACCATATTTCTTAGGCATTATTTTTGAAAGTGACAATTTGAAAGACTATAGAAATCATGTTCTAATTTCTTGAGTGTCCTAAAATTTATTTTAAGTTTAGTTTTGTGTCAGTGGCGGCAGTTGGCAGGAATATTGAAATCCTAGATGCAATACAGCATCATGTTATCCAAAACCTCATTTTTTTCCCATTATAATCAACTGTGTTAGTGTTCTTTGCTCAAAATGAGTCAATGAAAATAATAATTTTTCCCACAGATATTCACCAAAATATAGGCTACAAAAACAAATATGTACAATCTTAAGGATAGGAGAAAATAGAGTTTTGGGAAACTGTAGATAGAATCTGAAAAAAAAAAATTTACTAGTTTTTCTCAGTCTTTACATGCCAAGTGGACAAAAAAATGCTCACTGGTTGAGTAGAGTGCTTCATAGCACAACTCATTACCCTAAAGATTTGGATAGGTCACAGGTCAAAGGATGTTCTTCAATATGCCCTAAGCAAACATGTTCCATAAAGTATTCACATGATTTGCTTAAATACCAGAGATGTCTCTGCTCTGTCATGCCAATACTAGCACAATTTCTATTTTTAAAATTTTCTTAGCCTATGAAGATATAGGTTACTTTATGTCAGTATTGAATAATGAAAGTGTCATCTTCTCCTTATATGCCGACAATTGCCTGTGAGGTCAAATTTATAAGAACAAAATGTAAAGTGGTTGGCAGGATGTTGAAGGACCCCAAAGCCTCTTGTGGATCTTATTGGCCTTGTCAAAGGACACTATGTCCCAGTCACTACTTGAGACATTCATAGGTAGCACAAGGAAAATAGCCTGGGACAACAGTTACCTGTATCTTCTTAGATATTTCCTTATATATCTGGGTGCTCCAGTGTTGGGTGTATATAAATTTAGAATTGTTATATCCTCTTGCTGAATTGACCACTTCATCATTATATAATGACCTTCTTTATCTCTTTTTACTGTTTTTGTCTTGAAATCTCTTTTATCCAATAGAAGTGTAGCTACTCTTGCTCTTTGGGTTCCATTCGCATGGAATATCTTTTTCCACCCCTTTACTTTCAGTCTATGTGTGTCTTTATAGGTGAAGTATGTTTCTTGGTTGGCTCTTGTCTGTTTATCCCTTCAGCCACTCTATGCCTTTTGATTGGGGAGGTTAGTCCAGTCACATTCAATGTTATTATTGATAGGTAAGGCGTTGCTACTGCTGTGTTGTTATTTGATTTCTGGGTGTTTTGTGGTCTCCTCTTTCTTTCTTACTTCCTTCATGTCTTCTTTTGTTAAAAGTGATTTTCTATGGTACTGTGTTTTAATTTCTTGGTTTTTATTTTTTGTGTATGTGTTGCAGGTGTTTTGATTTGAGGTTACCATTAGGCTTGCAAAAAACAATTTGTATTCAATTATTTTAAGCATATAACAACTCGGCTTAGAAACAAATAAGCAAAGAGAAATCTAACAGAAATTCTACCCTTTAACTCCATCCCCTCTGCCTGCTTTTTAACTTTTTGTTGTTTCCCTCCATATTTTTTTATACTATCTATCTCTCGAAAGGTTATTTTTGACAGGTTTGTCTTTTAGTCTTCCTACTCAAGATATAAGTGGTTTATACACCACAATTACAGAAATAGTGTATTCTGTGTTTATGTCCTTACTGTTACCAGTGACTTATATACCTTTAGAAGATTTCTTGTTCATTAACATCCTTTTATTTCAGATTGAAGGACTCCTTTTAGCATTTCTTATAGGACAGGCTTGGTGTTGAGGAAATACCTCAGCTTTTGTTTGTTTGGGAAAGTCTTTATTTCTCCTTTTGCTGAAGGATATTTTTGCAGGATATAATATTCTAGAGTTAAGGGTTTTTTTCCTTCAGTACTTTGAATATGTCATGCCACTCTCCTTGTCTGCAAGGTTTCTCCTGAGAAGTCTGCTGCCAGATATACTGGAGCTCATTTATATGTTATTTTTTTCTTTTTACTTGTTCCCTCAGTAACTTTTCTTCATCTGTGTCCTTTGGGAGCTTGATTATTAAGTGCCTTGAGGTAGCCTTGATTGGGTTGAATCTGCTTGGTGTTCTGCGACCTTCTTGTACCTGAATATTGATTATTATCTTTCTCTAGGTTTGGAAAGTTTTCTGTTATTATTTCTTTGACTAAACTTTCTACCTCAATGTCTCTCTCTACCTACTTTTTAAAGACAATGACTCTTAGATTTGCCTTTCTGAAGCTATTTTATAGATCGTGTAGGCATGCTTCATTCTTATTTATTTTGTTCTTTTTTTTTCTTTTCTGACCGTGTATTAATATTTTCAAATAGCCTGTCTTCAAACTCAATAATTCTTTTTTCTGCTTGGTAATTCTGCTGTTGAGAGACTTTGATGCATTTCTCGGTTTTTCAATTGAGTTCCAGAATTTCTGCATGATTTTTTACTATTATTATTTCAATCTCCTTGTTAAATGTCTCTGGTAAGCTTCTGAATTCTTCCTCTGTGTTGTCTTCACATTTATTCACCTTCTTCAGGACAGCTATTCTGAATCTTTGTCACTAAGGTCACCTATCTTCACCACTCCGGTGTTGATCACTGGTACTTTATTTAGTTTGTTTGCTCAGGTCATGTCTTCTTGGGTGTCCTTGATGCTTGTGGATGATCTTCAATATCTGGACATTGAAGAGTTAGATGTTTGTTTTAAGCTTCATGGTCTGGGCTTGTCAGAACCCATCCTTCTTGAAAAGGCTTTCCAGATACTCAAAGGGAATTGAGTGTTGTGGTCTAAGTCTTTAGTCACTACAGCTGTATCAGCACTGGGGGTGCCCCAAGCCCAGTAATGCTCTTACAGACTCCTAGTGGTACCACCTTGCTGGCTTGGGTAAGATATCGGACAATTCCCTGGGTTACTAGGTAAAGTCTCTCACCCTCTGCGCTGGGCTGCTAGAGTTGGAGGAGGAGTGACATCAGTACTTCCCTCATGGCCACTAGCACCAGGTCACATCTGAAGCCAGCTCAGTCTCGCCCAAAGTTAGTAGTGACTGTTGCATGGCTACCTCTGATGTTTATTCAAAGCTCAAGGGTTCTTTATTCAGTAGGTGGTGGATCCTGCCAGGACTGAGTCCTTCTCTTCAGGGTAGCACGTTTCCTTCTGATCCTGGCTGGATCCAGAATTGCTGTCCAGGAAAGAAGAAGGCCTGGACTTAGCGACCTCAGGACTCTGCTTGGTACTCTATTTTACTGTTGCTGAGCTGGTCCCCAAGTTGCAAAACAAAGTCCTCTGAATTCTTCCCTTTCCTTTTCTCAAGTGGAAGAAGACTCTCCCTGTGCTGCACTGCCCGGAGTAGTTGGGGGAGAGATGACATAGGCTCTGGCTTGGCTGCAGCTGCTGGTGTCTCACCGCGTAACATGCACCCCAAATCCACTGGCTCTGAGCCAGCACAGCCACAAAAATTGCCCAAGGAATGCAGCCCTGTGGCCTGACTCCCTCACAAATTTAGTCCAGGCTCTAGGTTGCTCTGTCTGCTGGTGGTGGGGTTAGCCAGAACTTGAGTTTCAGGGTGGAGGATTTTCCAGTCATGCTGGTGAAAATGCTCTGTCAGTGGGCACCAGCAGAATTCTACCCTGTGCTGTGCTCCCCAGTGCCAGGATAGCCCTGAATTTTAATGCAAAGTCCTAGAATCACTTCACTTTCCCTCCCCAGGGCACACAGATTGTCCCTCCACTCGGTGCACTGGTGCAGCACAGTCAGGAGATGGGAGAGTGACATAGGCAATGTAAGACTGTCTTTTCTTCCCTCTTCAGTGCCTCTTTCCTTGACATAATGCTGAAAGCAGGTAGTATGATCACTCACCTGATTTTTGGTTCTTCTGAAGGTGCTTGCTTGAGTGAACAGTTGTTGAAATGGGTGTTTGTGCAGAGGGATGATCACTGGAGATTTCCATTTGGCCATCTTGCCCTGCCCCTTCCACATTTTCTAGATGTTTCTAAAACTTAAAAACACTTTAGCTTCTTAACTGGTGAGAGTTCACTTCCTATTGCCCCATTTCCTCTTACAATCTTCCAACTCGATCTGTTTATGCCCAGTGCTTTTCTTGACATTACCATGTCCTGAAATAGCCACTAGCCTAATTTCTATTTGCCATGACTATGTATATCCCTGGGCTATTTACAAATTCAAGGTGTAGTTAGAAGACAAACTAGATTAAAAGAAGTTGATTACGTGTTTGTATTTGTAGTGAATAGAGTATTCTCAGATATGTCCACACTCATTTCACAGGGACTTGCTGATGTAGCTGTGCTGGCAAATAATAGCCATCATGGGATAGGGAAAGAGGTAGACTGAAGTGAGGCTGGCCTACATTTACATTTTGACTCTATCACTGCCATGTGGATGACCTTAAACCAGTTATATGGCCTCTCTGGCACTCAGTTTCCTCAACTGTAAAACAGAGCTATTCATAGGTGTAAATAACTGATACTAGGCCTGTCCTGAAGTGTCAGCTCAGTAATTTATAGTTATTGGGCTGGGTGTGATGGCTCAAGCCTGTAATCCCAACCCTTTGGGAGGCCGAGGTGAGAGGATTGCTTGAGGCCAGGAGTTTGAGACCAGCCTGGGCAACATAGTGAGACCCCACTTCTAATTTTTTTTTTTTTTAAATTAGCCAAGCCACTGTATTCCAGCCTTGGCAACAGAGCAAGACCTTGTCTATAAATCATCATCATCATCATCATCATAATTATTATTATTTATAGCTTCTGAGTTTTTAAAAAAATTATAGTCCTCAGGCAGTGAAGAATCAGTTCCACTCTGCTTTCTTTCTTCAGTTCACATCCAGAATTCTTTTTCTTTATTTCTAGAGTCCACCTGTAAGGAAAAGGGATTTTGATGGATGAGCAAATGCACCAGAACAGTGTAGGAAATCACAACCATGTCCTGTGAGCAATGGCACAGAGGAAAAAAATGTGTTAACAAGATAGGCAGTTTTACAAAATAATTGTAAATCTATAATGCATGAGAAAATGTAGAACTATTCATGTGATCCCAGAGAGTAAGACTGAGACTGGGGTGTGGACACTCCAGCCAGGCTGGGAGAACTTGGTTTCAATCCAACAGCTGAACCAGGGTATACATCTCTTCGACAGAGGCTGGCTAACTATTTGGCTAAAACTCTCTAGAGGTGATCTAAAGTAATAGTAACATGAATTGGATTTTGATATTTAAGGAGCTGTCTGATCTTAACAGTCTACTTTAATACCATGTGAATTAAGTAATTGAAAATGACTTGTGTGTTCGTTTTCAAAAAATGGCATTTCACCAAGTCCAAAGAGATAGAAGTCACGATACATCATCACCTCCTCATTCTCTAGTCATCCTCTTTCCATCTGTCACTCAAATCCTCTCCTCCACCACCATGCCAATCTAGGCCCTATGCAGTCTCGTCCCAGTCTACTTTCCCAGTCTCATCCACTGCTTCCTACTGACTGGCATTCCTGGCTGTAACCACACCAGGCCGTTTATTCATATGAAAAGGGGCCATGTCTTCTGCCCATGCATGCCATGTGCTTGGAAACCTCCTCTGCTCCCTTGGTCCTGATAATTTCTCTTTTCATCAAAACCTAGCAGTCTTTATCTAGAAACATGACTGTCTTGTTACCAATGTCAAGACACCATTGAGGCCAGGAACATGGCCAGGAACATGGTTCATGTCTGTCATTCTTTCAATAGTGTCCTGTCAATGTGAGGTCTTTTCGATGTTACAAAATATTGATTCCTATAAGTATCTTTGCTCAAAATAAACAAAAATGAAAAAAAAAGATGTCTTTTTTTTGGTAGATATTTTCATCCACAGTCAAGTTGGCTACTAGTCATCTAGATATCGTTATACCAAAGTTTAAATACACGAAAACAATAAAAGATAACCACCAAAATTTTAAATAAAATATAGATGGCAGGAGACATTTCAGGCAGCAGATTTACTGTAGATGATGATTTTCCACATTTCCTAGAAAATTGTGACCAGAGGCCACTCTGATTGATGGGGTCAGGCTCCGACTGAGAATCTGATTGGAGCTTCTCCTGGCTTTGACAAGGACGCCTGCACTCTTCTTAATTAGACAAGGCCTCTGCTCTCTGTTGGGCACAGCCCAAGCCCACGTCACCTGTTTAAAGAAACAGTGACTTTAGTTAAGATCCAGGACATAGACTTTGAGGACATGAACAAATAACTTTTTCCAGCTTTCCTCCTCCTCTAGCAAAACAAAGGACTTGAAAGCATTGAATATGCACTCCTGCAGCAACTGCATTCTGACAGTCTATTAGTCGATGATGACACGACTATCCAGCATCAATTGTTTTTCCAGGTTATTCCAAAAAAATGGATCCTTTCCAAAGTGCCTTTTCCAATAAGGTGAAGACATAACTTCTCTGAGGGTCATAGTTGCAAGTTACTTCCCGAAACAGTCATTTCAACTTCTGCCTTCTCTAGGCGATCTGAGTTTTATGAATTGATTCAATGTGCAAACTCAGTTCCTCCTTGACCTCCAGTCCCGCTGTGCATTAGAAGCCCTCATCCAAGAAGGATGTACCTTTCTCTTGCCACCTGCTGCTCACTGAGAGATCATCTTCCCTTTCCCCCACTCCAGTATTGTTTCCATCAACCCCATTGAGCTCTAGTATTGCTTCTTCACCATTTAGCTCTACATTGAAGCTAGAGCTCAAACTATTTGATTGCCACCCTGATGTTGGTAGCTCCATACTCTTGGGCTCAATCGTAGGTAACAACTCAGTTTCTCTTGTGAATGGACCCACCAGCTGGCAATGCCCATTTGCCTTTGGGAGTATCCACTCACCAGAGCTGCCTTCTGAGACATTCTGAGCACTTCTGCCCCTGGGCTTTGCCCTACCAGGGATCTATGAAAGGACACCATTAATAACAATATCTTGTCATTTTTCTTCTTACTCGATAATAAAAATGGAATTTTGAGTAACCATAAAAGGACTGAGCCAGTGCACCCATAATTTAATCATTAATATCTTAATGGGACATTGTTTTCAAATCTACTGTATGACAGATATTGTGCTAAACATTGGAAATAGATAGGCAGTTAGTTCCTTAAAGAGTCCCTAGAAAAAGATAAAGCTGTATTTTCCTTTGCATATATTTGAATGTTAATAAGATCAGCTCCCAAATAAGCCAGAAAACACACAAAAAAATTGCAAACACAAAAGTAGATCAAAGCTATGGAAATCCACAAAGACATCTGGGGAACAAACAAGGCCCAACCCCAATCTGGACGTTAACTTCTATTTCTGCTCATTGGTGCATCCTCAAGTTGCATCAGAGACACTGCATGAATGATTTCTGTAATAATGCAAATTATGTCTATAGAAAGTCACATTCTTATTTTTAATGAACTCAATCAAACTAAACAATGTTTTAATGTGCATTTGAAAGGAAAGCAGAATCTCTCTCTCTAACAGAATGCACTAAAATTTAAAAAAAGAATTATTTATTTATTTGAATGTTGGGTGCTATGGTAGGCAGATAGTGGCCCCTCAAACTTGCCCACAACCTAATCCCCAGAACCCATGAATGTTCATGGCAAAAGAAATTTTTCAAATATAACTAAATTAAATATTTTGGGTTGAGGAATTGTGCTGTGTCACCTGGGTGGGTCCAGTATCATCACAGGGGTCCCTGTGGAGGAGACAGAAGGATCAGAGTTGGAGAGAAGGGGATGTGGTGATGGAAGCAGAGGCCCCACTGATGGGCCATGAGCCCGGGGATAAGGGCAGCCTCGAAGATGGAAGAACGAAGCACAGATTCTTTCCTAGAGCCTCCAAAAGGACACGGCTCTGCCCATCATTTTAGACTTGTTATTCTCAGAATTGTAAGATAATAAAGCTCAAAGCTTTTGTTGTGTTAAGCCACTAAGTGTGTGGTAATTTCTTACAGCAGCAACAGGAAATTAATATAGGTATATAAGGAGTTTAATCAACAAATATTTCATTTCCACTGGGCTTCCAGCAAAGAATTATCAACATGTGTTAAATTGGAAAACATTGCTGATACTTGGGATGAAGAAGAAAATCTGCAGCTTATCCGAATTTGAAACATCCCAGCAATTCACAAATAATGTGAGTAAAATAGGTGGAAAAGGCACAATGACTCGATGGTCTTCGTTGTTCCACTTGTCTCTGGACAGGAGCAATCAGGACAAAGAACTAGGGAATTCTCAGGAGCGAATACACATTAATCAGCTGATTATACAAAATTCTGAAATAATCCTTTGAGAAAACACAAAATAACACATCACTTGAACTCCTTTGTTTTTCAGTTCAGTTACAGGGAAGCATTATATAATCTGAAAACTAATGATTTTAAAATGAGTGACATTTTACAGATGAACACATCCAGGCTCCTATCTCAGTCTTAATATCTGTGACTCTGAAGGTCCACAAGTAATTTACTGAAACTGTTGGTCAGAATAATTTAAAGGAACCTAAACACGTGAAGTAATAGGTCAATGGTCAATGTAAATACCAACAATTATTATAAAACCAATGTCATTAGGGGTGAAGAAGGAAAAAAATGTAAATTTGGGTTACAATAAGACCAAAGACATTTCAAACTGCTCAACCTCAGTGATGCACCTTACTTTAATGCAAATCATTAACAAACTGAAAAGCTATATCTTATCTTACTTAAAGTTTCTGAAATTTGTAACATTGTGGTGAAAATGTTGGTATCATTACTTAAATTTCTGCTTTTCTTTAGGGGGAAAATAGCAGTAAGGACTGTTCGTTGGCATCATTATCTTCACCACAATATGACTTGCATACCTGCTCCACTGCTCTGGTTCAAGACAATTAATCCTAATATCCAACCCCTCCTGTGGTAATTTCTCATCTTGGCAGGTCCCTTTCTGCAATGGCTAAAGGGGAGTGGCCGAGTTCCCAAAGCTTGGACTCAGCCAGATGTAGTTTTCTTCACATGAAGAGCCTGTTCCGGCCTCTCTCTTTCTTTCTTCTTTCTCCTCCTTGTCCTTCTTTTCTTCCTCCCTTATTCTTGTCTTTGTATTTCTCCCTTCCCCTCCCTTCTCATTGCTCCTTTCTTTCCTTCTTCTCTACCTTTTTTCTCTCTCTTTCCTTCCTCTCTCTCTTCCTCCCTCTCTCCCTTCCTCACTACTTCCCTTCCTCCCTCCCTTCCTTCTTTCCTTCCTCAATTCCCTAAAAACCAGTTTGACTTCAAAAATCAAAAATAAAACAAAGCAAGCAAGTCCTGCAGAAACCTCACCCAGGTTTTCTGCACAGTGGAGAACATTGGCTGTAGCCTCTTCTACCAAGTGTAATTAGGCGATCGACAAATGGCAGGTAGCAATGGAAATGGAAATAACCTCTATTATCATGCCTTCCTTACTTAGGGAAAAAGCTCCAGTGCTCTAATTTTTCTCAACCCAATTCCAGTTTCATATTTATGAAAAGCTAGTCTCTGCCACTCCCCAGCAATCTGCTTATTGAACATACTTTTCTGCAAGCATAATTATATCCCTCATCCCTTGATATTGCATTCTTTTATTTCATTTTCCTCTCCACCTCCTGCCGTGCTGACTACCATCTCAACACTCCATGCTCTGACCAAGAGAATAGGTCATTGATTTATTTTTTTTTTCCCAAAGCCAGTACCACTCTGTGAATTGGTCTCAGTCCCCAGAGACAAAGAGTGAGAGAGAAGGAGAAATGGAGAGAGTACGATAACACCACCATAGGACACTGGGTCAAAGGCCCCCTTCCATTCTGGTTCGGCTACATTGTTTCCTCCCTCCCCTGCCTCCATCTCCTCTAATGACAGATGCTCCTGTGTGAGTGCTTATACTGGAAATTGGATGTCATTTCCGTGCAGGCATATGATTATCATATGTACACATGAGCTTTAGCCAAGATCTGCATTTGGAAAGCAAGTGAGCAACAAGGACCATATCCATTAGTCTACAATTGTGGATTATTTTTTGTAACCAGCCTAGGAAGACTACACATCGTTTATTCACATTTTAGATAGCTTGGGTAGATTGAACATTTATCAATAACTTCGCAAATCAACATTCTGTGAAGCTATACGGTACTCCTAATTTGAAGGCAACAAATAAGGACAGGCTGCTGGGTGGTGACGACAAGGCTTAGTAGAAACTTCTCACCTGTTTCCCCCATTCTGAGATGTGACTTATAATCCCCCCCTGGGTATATGCTTCACTGTAATAGAAAAGGAACAACCAACCAATTAATTATTGACTGAGAGTCTATTCCATGCCAAGGTCTTATCTAGGCACAAGGAATATGGTGGTGAGCAAAGCAGACAGCATTGTTTTTCCAGTAAGGGGGATGCAAATAAGATAATTTTACTTCAAAATTGTACTCTAGTTGTATGTGAACTTGATTCGACTGATTTTTCTACATAATCCCTTTGATTTGACTTGTATGTGAGGGAAATGCCCTGAGTATATTTAAGACTTGGTTTAGTGTATATATCCTTTTGTCTCTATTTTGAGCATATGTATCCATATGCTCTTTTGTTATTTCTTAAAGCATTGGAAACTAGTTATTCCTGTCATATAAAGTAAATTACTGAAAGAAATACATTTCCAGATATTTCATAAGTAACCTGTTACCATTTTAAAAAAATCACTGGATTCCAATTCCTACCTTCATGTCTGTAGATGTCGGTGCGGTTGTTTTTGTTTTGTCTGTTTGGTTTGGTTTTTGATTCCCATGAAAATTAGCATTATCTGGAAAGGATTTTTTTAAAAGACAAATCATGTAAACCCTGATAATCACCCATTTATCTTTAATTAATATGATGAATCATTGCCTTTTTACCTAAAAGATATGCTGTTTGTGGAGTGTCTATGTTTCTATTACATTGAAGATGCTACACACAAATAAACTAGGTTGTCAGAACTATTCGAACATTATAAACAGAAATTATTCTGTGTGTGTATAACAACCTTTTCTTTACTTCAACTTTACTCATCTTCTCCCAAATTTGTCATATTAATCTCCATTAATACCTAAGTATATCTTGAAAAAGAGATGACTATTTCTCCTGGTTCTTATTGTAATTATGAGTGTTCATGATTAGAAAAAATAATTTTTGTTTATAATATTTTACTACTATATTAAGCATTTTTAACATAGGTTTTCTTCATTATCTAAATATAGTTCTCCTTTTACCTTTAACTTGCACATATTCTTTGAAAACATAAGAATTATTTAAATATTTTTGTTTGATTATTTAATTCTCTGTGTATTTCAGTCTAATTCCTTTTAGGGTGAAAAGTCTTGAATACTGAAAGTCATACTGTGGATTTCAAAATTATGTATTTAATAGATTTAATAGAATAATTTTATATGTATATATATGAACATGATTCAAGAAACTTTGATAAAAACTTGGTAAAGCAGGTTACAGATCCAATAGATAAAAAGCAGTTCTTTCATAGTCAAATTACTCATTATTGCCAAAAATTGGAAGCAACCAATATGTCCTTCAAATAAGTGAATAGATAAATGGTAGTACAATCTACACAGTAAAATATTACTCAGCTATAAAAAGAAATGAGCTATCAATCCACACAAAGACATGGAAGAAACTTAAATGCATATTACTAAGAGAAACAAATATAAACAGGTTGTGTACTATATGATTCCAGCACTGTGACTTTCTGGAAAAGATAAAACTATGAAGATGGTAAAAATGTCAGTGGTTTCCAGGGATTGGAGGATAGGGAAGGGGGAATAAATAGATAAACACAAGGGATATTTGAGCCAGGGGAACTATTCTGTATGATATTGTAATGGCAGAGACATGCCAGTATACATTTGTGAAAACCCACGGAACCAAATACAACACAAGAGTGAATCTTAGTGTAAACTATGGACTTTAGTTAATGTAATAATACTGTGTCAGTACCAGTTCATCAGTTATAATAAATGTATCACACTAACACATGATGTTAATATAGTAGAAACTGCGTGTTGAGGGGGAGCAGTTTATAGGAACTCTGTAATTTCTGCTTAATTTTTCTGTAAATCTAAAACTGCTCTAAAAATTGAATCCTATCAATAAAATTTTAAACAGTACTTTTTGATATCTGATAAAGGAAATCATCCTTAAGTATTAGGATCATGGTATTGTACTAACTAGTTATATTAATATAAAGTTGGAAAAGTTATTTCCCATCTGTCACCTGAAGATGAGAATCAACTCGGAGTTGCTGGAATGATCACACGCCACTATTAACGTCGGGTACTTAGCACAAGCTGAGACGTGAGCTATAGCAAAGCTCAGATAATATTAGTTATTCCTAGTCTAGAAATTCATATATATTCCAATATCATTGAAAATAGATTTCCTCAACAAAAGAACTATTCTTGATAAGTACACAAGACCTTTTGCAGTGTTCAGGATTCTGCATCTGATTGCATTGTAAAATAAACATTGTACATGCATCTTTTTCAAAAAAAAAACAAAAAGGAGACAGAATGCAGAATTATTTCTTTGTTTCATTTCAGAAAATTCACCAAGTCAAAAGCTAGTCTTCTTATCTTTTACTATCACTGTTTGAAAAAAATATTGCCCACCGTTCTTTTACGTGTTATATAATCTACCAACACCTTAATAAGACGTTAAGTCCAGTCCCAGCATCTTCATTAATGCCAAATTATGTTGACCTGCCCAAAAGCAATAAGAAGCAAGATGTAATTCACGATAGTTCATCATTTTTAAGTATGTATCGTAGGTCAGTACAGGTAAAACTGAACAATTCAACATCCACAAGGAAATCACTCTTCTTTGAATCCCTTCATTTATGTTTGAGGAACAGTTTGCATTAGATGATTGATTCCCTTACACAGAAAGTATGTTCCATTTAACTTGGATCAGTCATTTCAGTGTTTTTCTCAAGTGCTCCTATATGTCCCAGGTAACAGCAGCATTGCCCAGGCCCAGGCCTTCCTTCCTACTTTACTCTTGACCTATTTCCTTTGATCTCCACCCAGAATCTCAGCCTTTTGTTTCTTTATTTTTTTTTTTTTTCTGTTTTAAGGTGGCCAATTAATTTTTTTTTTCTTTTTTTTTTTTAGTAGAGACGGGGTCTCGCTCATGCTGGTCTCATTGCTGGTCTCGATCTTCTGACCTTCGAGCGATCCACCCGCCTCGGCCTCCCAGAGTGGTAGGATTACAGGCGTGAGCCACCGCGCCCGGCCAAATCTCAGCCTTTTGTTTCTGATGATTCTTTCTCTGCTATTTCAAGGACCCTTTTGAACTTCCCTGGAAAGTTAAACCCAGTGTCCAACTTAACTGCCAACCCAGCTAGTTTCAGCACATACCACTGGGTCTCCTCTCTCCCTGTTAAAACTGGTCTTCAGGGATATCACCAATCTGGTCCTTTTACCCAGGAAAGAGACATTTTTTTATCTTTTCTTTCACAAGCTTTCTTTTATTATTTTGAAATGGTGGTACTTGAAATTAATAGTCTAATGCACCTGGTGATAAAATTCTAAAGCTTATCAGCTTTCAATATTTAGTCTCTGAACAGAGACACAAATATTTAGTTCTTAGTATGGCCAGTAAATCCGGGGAAGCTATCCTCCTATGTGTAAATTTGGTAATTTAGTATCAGCCGCATTACGAAGGGCTTGCACGGTAACAGGCTTTCAAAAGTGTCTTTTGGTGTTCATTTGCCCAATTAATTATTCCATAAAAGTTATCTGACAATCCATGATCATACCTAAGAAAGCTTAATAGTGATACTCTCTTCTTGGTCAATTAGACTATCTGCAGCTTATGAACGCAACAAGTATTTTGTCTTGTTTTGTTTCCCCCCCTTTTCCTAGACATCTTTGTTGTATACTAAGTATGGACCTTTAAGGAATCCTTCCCTCCTTTTAAAATCCAATTTATTTTGACTCCAATCTCACCCTAGCTAATCCTTCCGGAATGATTCATGTCAATTTTGACAGATTTTTTTCGAGTCAGTGTTAATTACAGTTTTTGTTTCCTTTTGCTAAAAATTCCTAATACTGGGTAATGTCAAGAATGAACAACAAAGTTGGTTCAAAGTGAGCGATGACCTGATCTTCTCAAAGCAGATTAAAAGTGAGCTCTTTTCTTTGAACAAAGTGAGCCCTTGGGACGCTTTGCAAATACAGTCCACAGTCTTAGAAATAAGGCCATGTATTGTTGATTATAAACATTCCTGTCCAGTAAGACTTTGAAATGAGTACTATTACCATTTCAAATCAAAATGTATCAAGGCTCGAGTTTGCAAAGAGGAAAACCAATGGCAACTCTTATGGAAGAGAATCAATTTCATGGTGTCCCACGTAGCCATACATGAAATGTGAAATATGTTTCTGTGACCTCATTACGGCTCTTCCTGAAAACCTTCTAACTGTTATGGTTAAAACGGGTATGTAAGTAGAAGGGACTAAATAACCAAGACTTTTATGTTGTAATCCTGATCCTGCCCAGGCTGGCCAGGTTAAAAAGGTCCAGCTTGGTCATTCTCCTGTAGACACTGCTTGAGGAATGCCAGGACATACAGGACTTTGAATACTATTTTAACAGGATTGTTGCAGACTTCCAAAGCAACCAAGAAGTTATTCCTTTCTAAGTTGTAAAAATAACATTTTACAAACAAAGCCCTTCCTATTACACAGGGTCGTTCTCAAAATCTCAATGGCAAAACAAAGACTTTTAAGAAATCCAATAAACAATACCTATATGCCACAGAAAATCAAGCATCATTGATAGAATTATGTAATACAATAACAAAGAAATAAACCTTGGTAAAAAATTAGTCAATGAAAATAAATATACTTCCTACCATTTATTGTAAAATATAAAACTTTCTAAATGGTGGTGACTAAATTATAGTTAATAAAATGCATCTGCATGTTATAGTTTGTTACGTATTTTGGGGTCAGTTGGGGATTTATTTTGTTTTCTTTCTTTACATTTATGTCTGCATATTTATAAAGTGTTAGCTCCATTCAATAAATACCAAGCATCTAGTGGAAAAAAATATGCTTGACTAACCTTTGGAGGCATATCTTTTAAACATCATATCTAGTCATGCTAATGATAACTTAATAAATTAATAGATACCATTTATTGGAGGTTTACTCAGGTTAAACACTATGCTTATTTCCTCCAACAAAGTAAAGTATGTGTTATTACTCTCTCTGCTTTACTGATGAGAAAACTGAGGTTCAGAGTGTCTACATGACTTTCCCAAGGTCACTCAGTCATTCAGTGGCAAAGGTCCAATGAAAACAATTTTGTGATAGCTGATGGGTAACCAGCCCGTGAACTATGTCACAGGAGCCTCACTGCCCAAAGGGCAAAGGCAGAGAAGGTGATGGTAGTAGCATATGGAACCCTGAAGGGAGAGCAAGAGGAGATCTCCAAGATGAGGCTCTGCTCTCTTCTTTGCTTTTGGGGAACCTGCATTGAAAGAGGTAAAACGGACTTTGGTTAGGGCTTAGGTGAGTGGTATGTTTCCCATGCTGGGGCTGGATCCTTCTGTAAGGTGCATTTTTCTTGGATGTATCAAATTGATGAGGCAATGAGAGCCCAAGTCCCAAAAGGAATGTCTAATAACCTTTCTCGCACTAACAGCCTCACCTCCGTGTGGGCCAAAGTAAGTCTATAATCCCATTCCCTGTTTGAGAATTAGTACTTTATCCAAGACTGATTCTAGAGAAATGGGTGGCCAGCCAGGACACTCCAGACAGACTTACCTAGACTGAAATGGATGTGTTGACCAACATGGACACTCAACCCCCACTCCAACCCAGAACCTCCACATTTTCTTGCCTAGGCCACCCATGTTGAGGACATGGAATGGGGTCAAGGTGAGACTGTCTGGCATTCCCTGCAGGCCACCTTCTGCCTTCTGTTCTTGTGTATATTAAATCCCTGAGATATGCTTCCACTTAGTGGCAGTGGGGGTTTTCTTTTCATGATAACTGTAGCATAGGAATGCATAGGCATCTAGTGATAGCATGGATATAAAGAAGTTTAATTTATGAATATAGATACTGATTAGTAATTTCTGTGTAGCAGGTATTGTTTTTTTTTAGAATCATATGCATTCATGAACCTGTATCTATTTAAAATTTTAAGTAAATCTTTAAATTTCTATCACCTGAAATTAAATACTTATCAAATATTTTGAACTTAATGAACTGCATAAATGTGCTTGTAAGAACTGAGTGTGTACCAGAGTTTGCTACAGGGATAATTTTTTGGTAGAATCTGCCTATAACTTTAGAAAACAGTGTTTAATAAAACCACCTGCATGTTGCTTGCTTAATGGTTTAATCTTATCTTTCAGTTAGAAAGGGTTGGATAAAACAAGAATGATGGTTTTCATTGTATTTACAAAGAAATGCACAAATTAATAATGTGTATAAATATTTTATTAATCACACTCCAGATCTGCAAGAAAATAAATATTACTCCAGGTACAACAAATGAGCATCACATTTCCATCAGTTAAGAAAAATACAAACTTCATCTGTTAGATGCTGGTCTAATGAGTTGGAAGGTGAAAATACATAAAAGTTAACACCTTACTAGTTCCGACATTTAACCTACCAATGGAGCAAATCTCAAATTTCATACCACTCCCTTCATTGCTTGGACATGAGAATCCTCTATTTTTCTCCATAGTTTCTTCAAGACTTCAATAACCTGTTGGGAAAAAAATAAAAAAAAAATACTGGAAGAGCTCAACATATTTCAAAAAGTTGCAATGCTCAAATGAAATCAAACAGTACTTTGCAAACTATAAAGTGTCATAAAGGCATAGATTGCTATTTCTGTTGCTAAATTATATTAACTGCAACTAGAAAAAAATAGTGACAAATAAACATAGTAAAGTAATAATTATTTCTAAAGGAAATAACTCCATTGTATCTGCATAAAATTAAGGGTCTGAACCAATAAATTTGTATTAATATTTACTGTAGACAGAGAATGCTATCTGGAACAAATAGGTGCTCAACTAGCATTTTGTAGATTTTCATTATGAATGATAATGTTGTCACAAAAGGTTTTGTTTTGCAAGATTCCACTACTCTTGAGAGGCGTTTGTATTGAGATAGTATTGACATTTCTCAAGATTGTGTTGAAAAGTCCACATTGATTATACAAAGCAATTGATCAATAGCAGCACCTTGCAGGCCTCCTCTGCTTTGCCAACTAGCTCTTTGCTGTCAGTTCTTCTGGATAGGCTATAGATAACAACAGTTGTCTTTGATTTTAGAAGCACACATTCCAATATCTAAACCTCCAAGAGACGGACAAAGATACATTTTACCCTCGTTAAGTCATCTGATATTGGCTTAACCAGAAACATAACTCTCAGATACTAACTCTTAATATATGGCACAGCCTCACTCAACTTTTCAAATGTTTTCTCTTTCCTATTGTACAGTTTTATTGCATTTTAATGGTGATGAGAGATATACTGTCATAGGGGAATATATTTTCATTTTGTGTCATATAAAACCCTGGCTCTAGTATCCAAATGTTAGACACATCTGTTAATAGACCAAAGATTGACCCTCTCTTTTTTCTTTTCTATTTAAACCTGACAGTTGACAAATTTCAAAAAAACATACACTCAACAGAAAATATATTATCATTTTATTTTTTTCTTTCAATAGAAAATGTATTATATGATCATTTTATTTTTTTTCTTTTATCCATGTCGATAACAATACACAACAACATATGCACTGTGTCTACATGATGCTGCTTAATGAGCATTTGCCACTGTGGAGGGAGAGGAGAACTCCAGGCTTGTTCATTGTTAAGAAGACCCTTCTGCTTAGCGGGCCTAAGCATCTTGCCATTTTGCTTTGATCAGTACGGCTACAGCTGGTGAACTGACTCTTCTACTCCTGGTACTTCCTTTCTATCACTATTTTTTCCCCCAAGGAACATCCGTAACAGATTTTAGTAGGATCACCTCCGTTCAGTGTTAGTGGTACCATTCCCACTCTGTCAGAGACAGAGCAGCCTTATTAATCACACTCAGGACCACTAATACGAACAATCCGTCACTGCAGCCGACGGCATGCATCGTCCACTGTAACTAAAAAGCTCACCTAAGACCTGATGATTTGTCCTGGCACTGTGTCCTGCAGCACAAAGCAAACAAAAACCCCTGGTTATGCCTGTTATTTCCATCTCGTATTCTTCTTTCTTTAGTTTTTCCTTTTTTTTTTTTTTGTGATAGCTTGAAGCTTATCAAGTGTAAAAGACATTTTCTCTTTAAAAAAAATGCTTATTTGATGTTATCTCCTTCAAGCTCTGGGTTGAACTCCTCTGGTGAAGGGTCATCACACAATCCCTGTGTGATAATGTCAGTGAGTCAATAGAGTGAATTGGGGATTTTGGTTTCTAACTGAATTTTGACAATCTGCTTTTGGCTTCTCTTAAAATATTTAAACAGAAAATATGGATAATACCCTGTGTTTACTTGCCAACGTGACTCCTCCATTTTACTGTAGTTTAGTTTCCTTTATTTCTAGGATGAGCTCTCCAGGAGAGATAGATAGAGAATAGAATTAGCGTGAGCCCATCAGAATATCTTATTAGTATAAGTGAATGCAACAAATTGACCATGGATATATCAATGTGGGGCCAATGCCAATTATCTGGTTGGTGTAATAATTATATTAATAACATATATGCAAAATAAATAATGCTTTTAGTAATGCTATTTATTGAGCACCTACTTTTTGCCAGGTGCATGCTGAGTATTTTATGTTGGTGATTTTATTTGCATTTTCTCATTTTATGCATGTTACAACACAGTAAGATTGGCAAAATTTTCTTCATTTTACAGATGAGAAACCTAAGACTAGAAAGAATTAAGGAACTTGGTCAAAAATACACAGCCCAAAATAATAGAGCCAGACAGGCATTAGGCCTGTCTTCCTCTGAAACCGGTGGTCACTAACGACACTTCACAACAGGGTGACTTATGTACACAGTGGGGATTGTGCAAAAGATGAAATGCACTCTTAAAATTATCTCTCCCAATGTCCAAAAAATAAAGAATTTAAAAAAACTATTTTAGTCTTTACAAGGTGCCTCTTCAAGTATGTAACTATTTCAAACGTCCTCTCTGCCTCTCTCATGTCTATTTGAACCAGTATCCATATTTATGTGACGTGATCCTGTTCTTCATGGCCCTGGGCAGGGGCTTCCACAAGGGCCACACTGGCTAGACAAGTCAGATGAGCTTTCTCTAGAGTTTAAGAATGGAATTCAGAAAAAACTAGTTAATCCTGTGTGTGTCTGATGGTAAGAGATATATGCGGTTTGGAAACTGTATGTTAGCCCTCTTTCACCATGAGGCCTGAGATGTAGAGACAGCCAGTTTGCCAAGACAAAAGAAAGAAGTTGATGCAGACAAAAAAGAGTCCAGGTTTGCTAATTCCTGGTGGCAACCCTTTTGAGGCCATGTCGCATGCATCTTCAGGATTCTTTGAGACACCTTGATTTCAATACTGAATACTCAACTGTCATACTCACAACCATTGCTTTTACTAATGCTAGTCAAGTTGGTTCAAAATCTTTGAAAGTAAAAGAGGTTCAACTAATTCTTACATTTTCTTTGCCTTTCCTTATCACCTCAGATTACAATTTATGAGATATGATGGCCACTATCAATGATTGTAAAGCTATCTGGGCTTCCCGCGTGTGTGAGTGTGTGTGTGTGTGTGTGTGTGTGTATCCTTCGTAGAATACACAAAGCATCCTCTTCTATGGATTTACTATTAGTGGATTTACTAAACAAGAGCTGGGATGCCCTAATGTTTCTAAAAAACAGAAAGCCACCTCCTCATCTCCAAAGACCTTGGTTGACACTGGTCACTGCAGTAGGTGAGTGGGTTACCTTATCATCTTTCCATTCTGAGGAGCAAAGCTGTGTCCAGTGTCTTCCAAAAAATGATGTTTGCAACAGGGTCTGAATGTCCTACGTGTGTATTATCTCTCTAAGTGATCCCAAAATGTCAAATCAGAAACGCAACAGTCTGCCATTCAAAATGTGCAATTTTATTAGAAAATAAATATTTCACACACATTTACTAATACTTTTTACTTCTCTCAATAACGTGAGAAAGAAATATCTTTCAAGGGAGTTTAGATGATGCTGTTTTTCTTCGAAGAATCAGATATTAGTCTTTCCAGTAGATTTTACTACCATGTGCTATTGTCTTTTGCTTCCACATACTATTAATACTTGCTGTTTGGCCAGGTATGGTGGCTCATGCCTGTAATCCTAGCACTCTGGGAGGCTGAGACGGGCAGATTTCTCAAGGTCAGGAGTTCGAAACCAACCTGAGCAAGAGCGAGACTCTATTTTTTATAAAAAACAAATATATATACAATATTTGAAATTTAATTTAATTAAAAAAATACTTGCTGTGACTTGAATATATCAAGTGTATTTAGACACCTTAACCCCAGATATCCCCCCAATTTTGCTTAAAAAAATTCTAATCAATTCAATTTAAAATTCAAGTGAAATGTTTCCTCTTTCTTGCAGCCCTCCCTGATAAGTTCTCATGTCCAAAGCTCATTGTTTGCTTTTCCATTGCGGAGTCAGGCAATGTGTGTGTATCACAGTCAAAAGTTCATATGCCTACATTCTGCACTAATTTAATTTTTTGAAGACTATATCTAACATATTTTTAATTAATTGAATACTAAAATGTCTAGTATTTTTGCCAATTTATATAATAGAATTTTAACAAAAGTTTGTTAGAATTAAATAAACACAAATACAGGTCCACATTTCCTTAACAAACACTTTGAGAGTGAGGTGTGTTTTGAATTTATATATATTTTTTAATTTTAGAAGGGCATTATAGTGCACCCATCTGGGTTTAGGGCTGTCCTCTGAGTTAAATACAATCATATTTCAGGCTATGGAGCATAACAGTATTCTTAGTGAGTGGGATAAATAAAGATTTTAAGTTGCCCCAGTTAAATTCACTATTTAACAGCTTTATAAAAAACAAAACAAAACAGAATAAACAAAGAAAAGATCGCACAACTTTTGGGGTTCAGAAATTTTTGGATTTTAGAATTATAGATAAAGGACTGTGGACTTGGAAGTTTATACAGCCTTTCTAAAGAAGTTACTAAAACTTTATTCAAAATTATATTAGGCCCTGTAAGATGAAATCTTTCAGTCGTCAAAACTATTAAAACTTTGGTTGTCATGTGATTCGGGGTGCCCCAGTCACTTTTAGATTACAGTTATGCAGGCTTGTGATAATATTGTATTTTTCACTTTTGAATATGGTCACCCAAATAATAGTTAATATTTATTCAGTGCTTAATCTGTGCTGGGCACTATCATTAAGTGCTTCACATATACTCACTCATTTAATCCTCATAATATCCCAATGAGGTAGGTATTATTTCCATATTTACCAAAATTAGAATCAAAGCATAGAGAGGTTAGTTGACTTGTCCAAGTTCTCACAGCTAAAAATAGTAGAGCATGGATTTCAATTTAGTTAGAATGGTTCTAGAGTTCCTAGAACAACTGGACAGTGCCCACAGCTCCTCAACTGAATTGCTTAACTGTTTTCAAGATAAAGTGTTTGATTCATAGTCTTGGATATTTTGGTCTAAATTCTTTTGCTGCATGAATTATGGCTCAAAATTTATATATTTATGCTTTAATTATTTACTGATAATTTTAAAATTCCTAAGCGAAATCTAGATTTAGAAAATGGGAATATAGCTTGTCTCGATACACAGATTAGTCTTTAAGTATATTTAATAAAATGAATTGTTACATAGATTCGAACACATTTTTAGATGGTAACATGTAGTCCACTGGATTTTATTTATTGAAAATAATCCATCTCACTCCAAAAAGAAATTGAAGGACCATTCACATGTTCATTTTTCAAGGTTTTTCTGTAGAGAATATGAAAAAAATATTATGTGTTAATTGAGATTATTTATTGTATTATTAGTGTATTCATGTCCTAGGGCTGCTGTAACTGTATATATAAAACTATACATAGTTATGTATATACTAGTTCTCTGAACTGTATTTAATGAGCATATCTTTCTCCATGGCAAGATTAGCTTTTAGGTAAACATACAGGTGTTATTCTGTTGTTATTCCCTAATGCTCATATTCCTCATTTATTTCTTTTAATGTGACATTGAAGGTGAGTCATTACATTGTGTGACACTGAGCAATAGTTCTTATATCTATAAAATTCATTGATTAAAAAAATAAATACTTAAATCAATCACAACTCTGAATATTGTACCAATGTATATCTCCAGCAAGTGCTAGAACACTACTTGAGCCTGTAAAAGTATTCACTGTCACTTGTGTTTCTCCAGTTATCCAAATTCATGACTGTATCCCTGGATTACACTCACAGTGGAAGACCATCAGTTGATTGCAATTCCCTTATTTAGACAACTCCATTTAGAACCCTATACCGCACTTTTTATTTATCTGAGGTCCCAGCATCAATGTGATCCCTGCCCTGTGGCAAGTGGACATTTACATTCAATCCATGGAGAACCCAACCTAAGGAATAGCCACATCCTTCCTTCTCTAAAGGCCATGGAAGGAATCAGCCTCGTGTACGAGATGTGTAGTTCCAGCTACAGCGCTTGAACCATCACGTGGCACCGTTTATTAGATATGAGACAATTTGCAATGTCTTTAAAAATGGAATTTGTTGCCACAAATGGAAAGTTTTAGCTTTTAAAGCAAATAGGAATTTCTAAATAAAACCTGTAGGGTGAAAAGGTGGTTTTAAAATTGTCTTCAAATCCAACTGAATATGCTTCAGAGTCCCTTCACTCTCAGCTAGTGGGAAATTCGATCTTAGAGATGATGGGTCCTCCCCAGTGTTCTAGGATGGTGCAAAGGTCCCAGGA
>VBSM01002223.1:13466001-13511981 GCA_008086735.1 Cheirogaleus medius | reverse complement strand
AGAGAAGAGGTGGCCAGCTTTCCTTCTCCTTCCTGAAGCCCTCCAAGGAATTCCTTGTCTCCTCTCTCTTTCTGGGCCATCGAGCTTAATATCTTCAATGGGTTGAGATTTTTTGAAAGATTGGGAAAATCGGTTGACTTTATGCTTTACTAAGCATCAAGGGAGAACAGATCCTGGCTACTTGCTTTAAATGGGAAAAGAGGAAAAAATAATAACTGCTGGCACTTACGTCATTGAGCACCAGGTACTAATTGTAGCACTATATGTACACTAAGTTAATCAATATAGCAACAACTTTTTGAAAAATACCACATCTATTTTCACAGACGAGAAACTGAGGCACAAATACATTAATTAAAATAATAAGGTCACCCATCCAATTAAGTGGTGGAGCCAGGATTTTAACCAAGCCTGCCTGGCACCAAAATCTGTTCTTTTAAATTCTTTACTGTTCACATAGTGTAATAAATTATTTTGCCACACTTTAAGTCATAAACCACAGTAAAGGGATTCTAAGTCTGATATCAGATTTATCATGCATAGATATAGTCAATAGCATAATTATAATAATATAAAAACTGGATTTTAATATATACTGTGCACAAAAAGACAAGCTGGACCCTGAAGAATTTTAAATTTAAAAGAGATACTAGATTGCATTGAATAAACTGAACTAAATTACACGAAATGAAGTCTTAGCCTTGTCAATTAGTGCTGTGTTGTAATTTTTTTCCTGAGTTTTAATTCTCTCATCTTTAAAATGAGCAAAGTACTATATAACTTAACTTTAAGAATTGTTGCACAAATAAAAATAATAATACGAAAATTTCATGACATACTTTGTAAATTGTCAAGCATAAAATTCTTCTTTAATTATGGCATTTTATATATTTTAAAAGGGAATAACATCTATATAATAGAATACTAAGAAAGCATTGAAAAGTCATCTTTGCAAAAACTAATAAAATAAGAATTGTTGAAATAAAAATAGGCTTGAGTATAATCTTTATTTTGTTAAAAAAAAAGAGTTATATACACTGTTTCTACCCTTTGAATGCCCCAGCCAACAGTCACCAGGAATATACCTGTAGTTAAAGCTAGGTTTATTAACTTTCTGCAACAAGGGAAAGCATATACAAGTTGTATCTCAGCAAGAGGCTATTGGGCTTATTGTAGAGCTTGGGCTTCTGATGGGTGGTTTTGGGAAAGGGTTTAAGGAAGTGAGAGGTTGATCATGATTTTAGGGGCTCTGTCCTTTAAAACTATCATTTGGACATCGGGTATTTTGATGTTTTCATCTAAAAGTCAGAAGAAATGCAGCAGAGCTAGAGCTGTCATTGACCTGCTAGTCACTGCTGTTGGCTAACAAAGTGTTTGGTTATTCTTGTGGTTGTGTGACATCCTTGTCTTCATCGTCTATTCAGGCATGACTCCAGAGTGGCCTTGTTTTTATCATATTTTACTACAGTTACAGAGTGACCTCATCTAAGTATTGTGGGCATTCGGTGGAAATGTTTATGTTCATAGGAAATATTATAGCCTAACTATTAGCCTGTCAGTTTAAGGGCCAGTTAGTTTGGGTTTTTGTTTATCAATATGTAGTGAAAAGATCAGCCAATTTAGTTGATTTTCTTCACAGGATTTTTAGCTTTCAAAATTTCTACCAGCAACAAATATTATTTTTATAATTATACATACAATTATATATTATACATAATTATGTATAAATAATACAGAATTTTATTACATATAATTACTTATAACTATATACAATATATATATTATATAAATATTTCAATATGCCCATATGTATTTTATATATTTGTGTGTATGTGTGTGTATGTATGTATAAATACAGATCCAGAGAGGGACTTCTTTTCTTTACTCCCTGAAATGCATGCAGCTCTGCAATGGCAGAAAGAAATCAGAATTTTTACCTAAGTTAGTGACCTTTTCATTACTTTGATGCCTTAAAAAAGATTGGACTTTTATTTACCTCACCCTTTTTGCAAATGTTGGCCCCATTACTATTTGCCTTGAGAGGGCAATGAACCATTTTGCAAGAAATAGCCCTAAATTCTTTTTTGTCTGTGATGATTTCCTAAATTTGGTTGATATATTGCTCATTGCCTTGCAATCCAGTGAGATTCCCAACTGAAAACTAATTAAAAAATGCTGGAGCTCACAGTCATATTCTACACATCTTTATATGATTCTTACCAATGTGCCTGGCCAAAGCCATCAATGCTCAATAAATAGTTTCTGATGTGTAAATCACATACACATACACCAGTTTTTGGTTGGTCTTGACATTTTCATTCATGCTCATTTTCTAACATCTTCTCAGAACATTCCAATTCCCAATGTGTGTGATTTCATAATAATGAACTTAATTAGCATCAAGGATAAAAAAAAAAAGGATTTAAAAAAAACTGTTGTTATTTTTCCCCACCCTTTGCTTCAAAGACACAACCTGACTTGTACAGATCAGGTGGTGAAGCGCTGAAGAGATCCTGTAAAGGAGACAGGGGAAAGTCTCTGTGCAGTTAGTGGAACCATGCCTCTCTTTGCAACACAAATGAAATAGTGCCCAGGGACTGAGGAGACCTGTGGCTTCAGAGAAACGTGGTTTCTCACTGGCCTCTGATACTGAGCTGTGCTCCATCCGAAGAGCTGGGGGAATTTGATGGCAAAGTGCAGTACCAATTTTGACGGACTAGACCTTTGTCAGTGACCAGAGGGCTAACATAGCTATGCAATTTCTGGAAAACAGAAAAGAGAGATAAATAGTTTTGTGTTTTAAGGAAAAAAACCTCAAAGTTAGAGTTTTCTGAAGAGCAATGGGCAATATAAGTCTTGTGCATTTACTGAAATTGAGAAAACAGAAAACATGGAAAGATGGTCCATTAGCTAGCTAATCAGCCCTGCAAGATGAAGTAAAGGCACTGAGCTCCTTATTTTGAAATCAGGATAAAAGAGGGACAAGTTTAAATGATGAACTCAGAGGCCTCCTGAAGGGAATGCCTGGCCCACTTCTATTGCAAATGTCAAAGTGTTTTTGAATGTTAATGCCCCTGAACCTACCCTGGGCCCAATTTCATAATTTTAATTGACTCTTGTGTATAAAGAATTCCCACTGCTGTCAATTTAAATTGTGCAGTTAAGACTCCAGGATTGGGTTCACTGTCTGCCAAGAGTATATTATTTTAATACATTTTTATTTTTATAAAGCCAAATTGTGAATCCAGAGGGAGAAATTGGGTAGAGGCTGGGGAATCAAGCCTGACCTCCCTGTTAAATCACTTTCTGCATTTGGAAATGTCAGCCACTCGGAACACTTTTTCCTTCAAGTGAAAAATAAGAGAATGATAGCGACATCACACCAGACACGTTAGAGGATTAAAGTTTGCATAGTCTACCAGGGTGGACTGAAATGAACATCTGTGCAGAAGCGGAAAGAAGGTGGCTTAATCCGACAGGAGTGCACTCCACTCTGCATTCAAAAGCAACAACTAAATTAAACCAGAAAAAGAAACACAATTCTCAAAAACTAGGAAGTAAATGATTAAAATCTCCACTACACTACTTTGTAGCTTACCTCCCTCCAGGAATTCCAGTGAATTCTATCTCCCGGCTAAAAAGACAAAAAGCCATTTGTTGATATCATAGTGCTGGCAAGTGTAATAGTGACAGCCACGTCATATTAACTCATAGCAGGGATCTTCCTTTCAGCACTGAGTCTTGAAAAATTGGACATACTGATTTCAGTAATTTGTCTCAAGGTAGTGATGTCTTTTTTTCCTTCCTCTAACAGGTGCTAATTATTGCATTTCAAATAATGTGAAATATAGCAGCCGTCCCTACTGTCAGGTCGGCACGGGCTGTTGAGGTGTGTACGTGTGCATATGTGTGAGCATCTGACAGTGGGTGGTTTTGCTGTTTGCTTTATAAATATATATCTGAATAAACGTCTTTTGAGTAAAGTGGTTGGAATTTAACAATTTAACTAGATTGACATATGAATGCACAAAGAAGTGGTTGGTTCTTAGAAAGGCAGTTGTGTTTTGATGTGGCTTCAGCCGAAGTACACACCACAATTCAGTGTCTGGTGTTGCCAAGAATCAGGAGGCGTCTAGGGCAGAAAGAGAAAAGAAACCAGGAGTGAGGTTGAAATGGAAATGATAAATAATCTCTCCCAATTCAACCCTCACTTAATCTCATTTTTCTCAGAAATCTAATTAATAATGTTTGGATACTTAGGGATATGTGTGTGTGTGTGTGTGTGTGTGTGTGTTTAATTGCAAACAAAGGAGTGTTTTTTAAAATGCTGTGAAAAATTGCTGAATTTGCTCACCTGAAATGTTTGAGATGGCCCCAAAAGAGTTTTAGATGAAGGCAGGGATGAAGGAGTGGAAGGTTATTTTCTTTTAATCAGTATAAAGCTATTAGACATAAATGTCTCCTCCCTGACCCAGGGATGATGACCTCAAGGGGAAAAATCATGAAAATAAGGTCTATCCCCTGCTTTATGGCTGGGTCGGGTCCTTGATCAGTTGCAAGGTATTTCCCTTGAAATGGCCATGAAAGCCTTTTTTTCCAGGAACAGTTCACTGTTGTAGGGTTATGGTGAAGCAAAATATGTAAAGTTTGATGCTCCTTGAGTTCAGGAGCGAGTCTTTTAACTTCCCCTTGTTAAGTTGCAAAGATGTCGTGAATAGAAACATTCTTTTCAATTCAAAACTTCATGAAGGATAGTCTCTTTGTGGGACTGGTACTACCCATCGTGGCTCCAGCTGACCTTTTCAAGGATCCCATGGTGGTTTTATCTTGATTAAAATGGTTCTATTCACAGGAGGGGAATGGCTGTGGCATCATCCTGCAAAAGAAGGCAGAAAAGGCAGAAAGTGGAAAAAAGATATCGCTTTCTTTTGGAAAGGCTGGGGAAGAAGAGAAGTGTCTTGGAGAATGAGGGAGAGACAAAGAGAAGGAAATAAAAGAGAAAATCCAGAGGCTCAGTACAAAGCAGGGGAAGGGATTTAACATCCCCTGACGAGACAGGTGCTCTGTCCATTTCCTCCCATAGCATAGCCAAGGGGCGGCACTGTCAGTCCCATTTTGCAGATAGCGAAACTGAGCTTCAGTGTACACTATCTTGCCCAAGCTCACTCGGGTCCTATATAGCCAAACCAACATGTAGTCTCAGGTCTGCGGGACTTCAGACTCTTTCTTTTCCACTAGAGAAAGAACACCTGTGTTTGATTTTGATTAATTCTCAACAATACCTTTTAAAGTAAATAACGAATGTAGCTCTCCTTGACCTAGACGAGAGACTACTTTGCACTTTAGCCCCCCAGTTCCCCAAAGAAACACCACAAGCATTGTATCTCTGTTAACTGAACCCATTCATCTGGTTTCCCAACAACATCAGGATTCTTTTTGCTTTGAGAGGGACGGTCAAGGCAGGAGAGAATGATGGTGGAAATAAAACTGTTGTAACTCGATGCTGCCTCTGGGATTTATTTACTGTTGATCATGGCTGGGGAACTCTTTGAACCTTACACATGTGTAGGGTTGCGAAGGTCCGTGTGCATATGCTGAAAGAGCGGTAGGACAGAGGGAAGCCTGAGGAATAAGGAAGAGAATTCCAGAGAACGAATGGGATCTATGGGGAGGAGAAGGGATGTTACATCGTAACAAAGGAATTGAAAGCTCCGGGAGAAATTTATAGTTCTATGATCTGTACCCAAGGGGGAAGTCTATACAAGAACACTCCTTGCCCACAAAAATGTATTAGCTGGTAATGGTTCCTAATGGTGCTGTGTTCTCTGACCCAGCGTGACATGTCATATCGTGATGGAGGCAGGAGAGACGGGCAGGAGTGAGTTCTGGACACTCAGTGCTTCCTATGCAGTCGGGCAGGGAGTGTACTGCATAATATACCCAGAGAAGGGGCAAGTGGAGGCTGGCATCTAACCTGAGTTCCACTCACCACATTGTCGACCCTGAAGGGGGTATCGCTGTCCCAAGAGTCCACATTTTTCTAATTTCCATAAATGTGTAATGTGGACTAGTATCTGCCCTGTCTGCAGCCAAAGGAACCCAAAAGTGTCAGGAATATCATGGTTGAATTTAAATTTCTCATCCTTGTATTCTTTTGCTGTATCAGGTATTTTTCCCCTACTCATTTATTTTATCTCCCTAGGATTCACCAGTGATCAAACTCTGCCAATCTGTAAGACTTAGGAGGTACTAACATTCTTTAAAGCGTGTATCATAAAGGACCAATGAGATGTTCAGAATCCCTAAAATAGTGGCCCAAGCAGTGTGTTTGTGTGTCTAACAGATTATAATATTTTATAGGGAACAATCAATTTGTAAAGTTGGATTATTAGTCACCTACCATTAATAAAAAGTGCCAGATTTTTCTAAAAAAAAAAAAAAAAAGACAGCCCCTGCTCCAGCTAGGTGAAGGCCCCTGTCAAGGAAGTGGCAGGACGGACCCCTCTCTGAGAGGGGCTCCCTCTGGAAGGGAAGCTGTCATGCCAGGCCCAGTGCACCAAGACCACCAGCATAAACACACAGCCCCTCCCAGCAGATCCCACAGCTCGGCTGTAGAGTTGTTCATTGCCACTAATATGTAGAACAGCTAAATTGGTCCCCCTGCATCTGAGGAGGTTGCTACCCAGTTGAAGATAGGTTCTTAAGTTCTATTTACTTCAGAGAGCCCTCTCTTTCAATTACCAGCTGGGTATAGACACCAGGGAGAAACTATATTTCTTTTTATAATCTCGATTCATTGCAATGTCAGCTTTCCCCTGTGACTCCCTTACACCCAAACAGTTATACAATATTTTTTTTATTTTTTATTTTTTTATTGCAGCATATTATGGGGGTATACGGAACAGACTATTCGAGTCAGAAAGAAGAATCTCTGAAAAGGTCCTTAAAAGAAGAAACAACAAAAAAAAACCAGAACTCGACATTGTAAGCTCTACTTAGCCAGAAAATGAAATGACATACATCCAAAGCAGAGTAGGGAGTAAGCTGATCTGGTGATGTAAACTTTGCAAAACTTTGTGAGCCTCATTGTGAGCTTGGTCCATCTCCCCAAATAGGCTGTTCTTGATAGAGGATATAGCCCTGAACTAGAAGTTACAGGGTCTGGATACTAGTTCCTGTTCTATCCCAACTGTGTGGAATTAGGCAAATCACTTCCTCTCTTTAAGCATCAGCTTCCACATCCATAGCATAGGAATACTCTTTATGCTTTACGTGCTTTTGAGCATCAATTAAGTAAGAGCTTGTGGAAGTGTTCTGTAATCTATCCTGAATTCTATAAACATAAGAGGTAAGCAAAAAGAAAAATTGAAACTTAAAATTAAATTAAATAAAAAACTCAAAGATATAATTTCCTGTATGGTATTCTTTTTATATTTTCATTTTTAATACAATATCAAAGAACAATGCATACAATTATTTTGAATGCAAACATCCCATTGATATAAATGAATAATCTAAATAATTGAATCTGTGCTATTATATGGCACACTTGAACTTTGGTTACTGCCAGCATCAACTGAAATTGATGATCTCTGGCTGATGGCTTTCAGAGTCTTTTTTCTTGACAGATGGAGAGATCTGAAAATAATCTGAAACATACAAGTTTACTTATCACAATGAATTTGAACATATTTATTGGATTGTTTTAGCTTAAATATAAAGAAGTCAAACCTAAAAACTTTTTATAAGAGTCAATCACCATATATAAGAGTTCTATTGTGAGCTGAGGATGTAAACTTTTATCAGAGCTAAGGGGACACAGAACTTGAATCTGAAGAGAGAAAAATTTTATAAGATCATTTGGAGATCCCAAGTTTTCTGCTGCAGCTGGAGCAAGAAGATACTTTTCTTCCAATGGGAACAAGAAACATCTGAGACATGAATGAAATGTTTTAGTGTGTCTTACACATAGACTGCCCCTTTTTATGAAAAAAAAAAAAAAAAAAAAAGACTCACTCACTACCTGTGCGACATGCCCAGGGCGACTCGTTAGATGTCCTGCCTTTAGAAACAGATTTGCAAACCAGAGTGTTCCAACCCTGCAGTTGGATTGTGGGTTTTTAACCTTCACAAGTTTGGCCTTTGAGCGGAACTTGAGAAAGGAAGAAAGAAAAGAGGTAAAGAATGAAGAAGAAAAGCAAAATAAATCAAAAGCAGCTTTCTTGGTAATGCCGACATCTCCAAGGCCATGTGCGAAAGGACTGGGTCTCTAATGATATCAATTAGGCCTGGGACAAGGGAGATATATTGTACCCACGGAGACTGCTCAAGTCCATATGTAAAAGGTCATTAGCTGGGTATAGAACATTACAAATTATCAGTCGAGGGTGCCTTTCTACCTCCGATACTTTGAACATTCTGAAATAAATTATTACCAGTAATGGTTTCATGTTGACAAGCTAATTCCACTTAAGATTTTCTTTCTAAATCAAGGAAAGTATTATTTTTAAAAAGTAACAATGTGCATTGTATGCTGATTCACACATGCACACACACACACATCCACGCATGCACAAAGAAAGCCAAACACTTGCTTTTCCTAACTCCATGTCCCAGTTGGGATGGGGGTAGGTGACTTCTCCAGTAACCTGAGGATTTCCCAAAACATTTTTTTCCCTGACTGATCTCCATGCATCTTTCTCAAGGCACGGTGGGTGTCTTCACAGCAGTGGGTTGCATTCGCTGAAGCAGAAACTGGAAGCGACTTAATAGAGGCTCAAAATTCCGTATTTGTGTGGGAATCTTTTGGCAGCCCTTCAGGGAGATGTCAGCTCTCCCAGGGCTGTGTTTAGGATGCAGTGGCCACTTGAAGGCATTCTCCCAGGCTGACAACCAGCGGCTTCTTCCTGTCACCCCTTCCTCTGACAACAGCACCATGCTGAAGCTGCGGAGATTTCCCGGTCCTCAAAGAGAAAGTTTGCCAACTCAAGCAAACAAAACAGAATCCTGTTACATAAATCAGCTTGAGTTGTGGTCCAACTGTATCTTCAGCATTTGACAAAATGATGAATTATCCAAGAAGGGGGATTCCTCTGCTAGGATCACATCTCACCCCTGTATCCCAAGGAAACCTGGCTCCGAAGGCTGATTTGGGGCAAGTCTGTTCTGGTTTCTACACCTCAGTTTCGTGTCTATCAAAAGGAGGTGGTAAGATCAGACAGATCTGAGCCCTTTCTCAGCTGTAATTTCAAGTGAACACTTGAGTTTGTTCTCAGGTTCTGGGATTTATTTTTTCTCTGTAATAACAAAATTTTTTGTGGTGTATTTGAAGGGATTAATAAAAAAAGTATGTGTTTTTAAAAAAACAGATTTCTGCAAATGGAAATATAAGAGGGTGAAACTTGATAATAGTGTTTACTGACCTTGCAGCACTATGTCATTATATGAATGTAGAATTAATTATTCACCATCCAAATATGTTCTTCTAAATTCACAAGGCAAAGTACAGCAGCGGCAGCAACACACTTCCCCTTTGGCCCTTGCTGTATGTTGCTCTAATCATCTTCTCTCTTGCACACAGCAAAGGTGACCAGCTTGTTCCATTTTGCACAGGACTTTTCTGGTTTTAGCACTAAAAGTTCGATATCCCAGGAACTCCCCTTAGGAGTTTGGTCATGCCACACCCAGCCTATAGTTTCCTGCTCCAGGCTACTGCAAAGTGAACTTCCTTCCAGGAGTTTTCTGAGAAACATCACCATGACAGCACATTTTAATTAAAAGTTAAACTTTCCAGGTGGATCAAAATTTGTACCTATGAGGAACACAAAGAAGTGCACGGAACAACAAATCCCTCTCAAAGACATTGTTTCTTAGCTTCAGAATGCAGAGCCTATGAAAGGGCCACTTAGTACCTTTCCTGTATACTTCAGAACAGGGGGCCCCTTCTGGGCAGGGAGTCCAGTGTCCAGATAATGTTCAGTGGTACTGCTGGTCTAGAATAAAAAACCCTAGGAAGCACTTTAGAATTTTCACTCACAGAAACCCCACTTTCAGAGAGAGCACGGGCTTCTTCCAGAATGACCAACATCCACTATGGAGATTCATAGGGAACGGAGGCAGTTGCGTCTAAGATGCAGGGGGTTCCAAGTGGCACTTTCATTCTCCAATATCCAATTTCAGTGACCTTTACAGTATCTGGATTCATTATCTGGTCTTTAGCTATACCCTGAGTTCATTTTCCCTTATCTTTCTTTTCTGTTGACTTGTCTGACCCAAACTTTCTATTTGTACAGGAAAAAGACACATCATGGATTCAGAGGACCTGGCCCTGAAGCTGGTTCAGTTGCATTCTCGGCTTGGCCCTTTGAATGAGACCTTGAACTGTTGGTGACTTCTAGCTCCTCATCATTAACAGGGCCCATAAGATTGATGTCACTGGGCTGTGAGTATTTAGTGAAAATGTACATGAATCATGGACCATAGCCCCTGAGAAGTAGTAAGCACTCAAAATGTATTTGCCGAGACCTCTCGAGGTTTCTTCCTGTTTCTGTCTCTTTGCTTCTTTCTCTGACCTCTGATTTTCTGGCCTTTTATTGGCGTCTCCTCTTAGTTAAACAAAATTAGAATATGAGAACATTATGTTGAGGATTTCTGAAATGTTGAAGACAAAGAGATTTCTGCCAGTGTGTGTGATTAGAACACCAAAGGTCCAGCCTTTCTTGCTAAAGATTTAAGAGTGGAGCAGTGCCCCATCCTTTCCCTTAGAGGCAGTAGAGAGAAGTGGTGAAGAATGTGAACTCTGAAGACAGATTGCCTGTTTGAATCCCAGCTCTGCGACTTCCTAGCCATGTGCGTGCCTTGCTTAGTACTTAATCATCTGTGACCCAGTTTCCTTATTTCCAAAATGATGGTAAGAACTGTACCTAACTGCTAGAGTTGATGTCACTCCATCCATATCTTATAAGTACATTAATACATGAAAAATAATGGCAAATAGTAAGTATTCAGACAGTTCAGTTGGTTCACCTATTGTGACTCTCTGAGCCTTCCCAGGAGCCCAGGTTACTACTGGTTTCTCCCTCTGCCTCTGACTGCAGCATGTAGACACCCTCAACTATGCTCTGTAGCAGTCCTTCCTGGAGCCTCCAAGCTCTCAGTTCTTACAGGGAGTCAGAATGATTCACTTAATTATGACTGGAACTCATTAAAATATAATGTTTGAGTTTTGTTGATTATGTACTTAAACTGAGTTCTGGATTTTCACTATTTATCATTTAAAAACCTGGTAAGTGGAATAATTTAAACATTTACAGTTTGTATACTCAGCTGTTGTAATATTTTTTTTTCTTAATCAATAAAGAGTCATTACTGTGACTATTCTAAAATGCAGGGCCTTCTTTTTTCCAAAGGCATGCATTTGCAACTTCACCTCTAATATTTTTATTGGTATTGCAGTTGATTACCTGGTGACTCCTAGCGTAGTGTAAATGGACTATTTATGGGTAGAGACTTAAAATGGGGGGTACTACTTTGGGTTTTGAGGATTAATTACTTTGGGCATCTAGTGATATGTAACGAATACTAAAGTTAGTGAGTATTCTAGTCCATCATTCACGTATGTATATATACTTTTAAAATCTCAGTCCTTAAGGCAGAAGTTTTATCATTCACCAATAATATGCAATTTCTTTTGCCTTAGATTATTTGTAACGCTTCCTTGTACTCTCATTGCAGTCATTCCTAGCATTGAATTTCTTTACATTTTCCACTATTAGAAATGCAGGATTTAGGAACATTTGTCGTCCTCTTGCCACATAATAGGTGGATGCTGATGATGGGTATGCAGGGCGTGTATGAATCATGCAGCAACCTCCAGCCAAGATGTGTGGGCACCTCTTGAACAGAGACACAAACTGGGGACTTCATTGGTGCAATGGGGAAGGTCCTTCATGCCAGGTCTATGATTAGTGGCCCCCCTGGACCACTGTGATGACTAATTTTATGTGTCATCTTGACTGGGCCACAGGGTGCCAAGATATTTTGGTTAAACATTATTCTGCATATGTCTGTAAAGGTGTTTCTGGATGAGACTGACATTTGAATTGGTAGACTGAGTAAAGAAGATTGTTGTCCCAAACACTGATGGGCTTCACCCAATCTGTTGAAGATCTGAATATAATAAAAGATTGATTAAAAAGGAATTCTTTCTGTCTGGCTGTCTTTAAGATGGGACAAAGGTCTTCTTCTTCCTTTGAACTCAGATTTGGACTGGACTTTATACTATCAACTTTCCTGGCTCTTCAGCTTGCTGATTTTGGACTTTTTGGCCTCCATATCCACATAAACTAATCTCTTACAGTAAAAAATTATATACACATATACATAATATCTCCTGTTGGTTTTGTTTCTCTAAAGTACCAAGATTAATAGAGTCATACTATTTTGTCCCTTTTCCCTTTCTTCAGCCCAAACTGACTTGGTTTCAGTGTGCTCCCTTGTGCTCTCAGTCTATGCACCTGCACCAGGAGTTCCATTCAGAAATTGTGGTATCGGCTCAAATTCAGTGTGAGCCCAAGTGACATCATCACGTGCTCCTTCCTCAATTTTGTCTCTGTCCATGATTGCAGAGGTTAGATTCCTTCCCAGCATTCATTCTTACCCTTCTAGTTGATTATACACCCTTCTTTCATTAGTCTTTCATCAATTTCCAACAATTCCTTTTTCAACATATCCCAGATCAGGCGTCCTCAAACTACGGCCCGTGGGCCACATGCGGCCCTCTGAGGACATTTATCCGGCCTGCCGGGTGTTTTTGCCACCACTGCCTGTCCTGCTTAGCAGCCGACTCAGCCTGGGCCCACAGTGCGCATGTGTGGAATGTGCGCCACACTCTCCAGCAGCCCTCCAACGGTCTGAGGGACAGTGAACTGGCCCCCTGTTTAAAAAGTTTGAGGACCCCTGTCCCAGATTGCCTCAAAAAATTCAGATAAAAAATTGTTACAGAAATAAAAAGCATATTCAAATCAGCAAGAATAGATAACACTACAAACATAGCATTTACATGGAAGACAGGTTTGAGAGAAACAAAAAAATTATCATGAAAAAGATTAAAGTGATTAAAGAGAAGATAGACACAGAGATAATTTAGTGTAGTAATAATTGCTGTAATTAGTAAAGAAGAAGAAAAAATGGTTAGACAAATATACCCAATCAAAAAAAATTTGAACATTTAGCAAATGATAAACAATGCAACAGCAAATATAGGGAAAACATTTTCAAATAAAATGAAATGATTACAACCAAATATATATCTTAATTAACATACTTTTTACTTTTTAAAATTGTATTTTATGTCATTTATATGTTATTTATTTATGTGCTTATTTGTGATAAAATTGGAAATGTAACATCATCAAAGGCTGACTTCTTATTACTTCTTGAGACTGTGCAGTTAAGGAGGAAGCAGTTTCCTCCTTAGCAAACATGGTGAGTCTTCTGTCATAGAAGTTTCTGTTGTTATTGGTACCAGTGGAATAAAGATCTGAGAACACACACAGAAACAGAAGTCTTTGGTATCCCACATGAAGCTTTCCATGATGTGTTCAATGCAAACTACCCAGCTTTCTGATTCACAACACACATGGAGAAATCCACCATGAGTCTATTAACCCTCTCTTCTACCCGGTACATATGCTTTAGAGAACAGAGGTCACACTCCATATCCTGATTCCAGTGGTTCTCAGCTGAGGGTTAGGGAGGCTTTTTGCCCTCCGGCAGACATTGGCAATATCTGGAGATTAGTTTGCTGGTCACAACTGGGGAAGGAGGAGTGGTATGCCACTGGTGTCTAATGGGTAGAGGCCAGGGAGGCCATTAAACACCCTATAAGGAACATAACAACATCCAAAACAAAAAATTACCTGGCCCAAAATGTCAATGTTGTCACGATTTGGAAACCCTTTTTGCACCCTGAATGCCAGGTATAATGATTTTGCTTGTAGGAGGGGCACTGTGTAGCTTGTGTGTAATTGTTTGACAGAGACTGAACCTGAGTACAACTTTTTTCCTCTCTCTATCATCTCTCTAAGAATTAATACATTAAAGCATATAACTTACAGCAGACTTAGTTTTTTTTCAAAACATTTTTATATTCATTGCCTTGTTCAATGAACAAGCTTCACTGTATCAAGAGGAGAGGAAGAAATAGCACTGGTTTTAGGGTCTAGGTTAAATCTGATTTCACTTATCAGCTGTATGTCCATGGGGAAGACAGGAAAACTCCCTGGCTCTTAGTGATTTTTCATGGCTAAAATGATGGTATCAAATTATACTTTTTGTTATTTTGGTTCTAAGACTAGTACCTGGGCCTAAGTAGCATGGCAACATCTCCATGATACATATCAGGAAATTGAGACTCAAATAAATTAGTCCAATTTCCCACTGTAAAATAACCTATAAAATCCATAGAAGAGGATTCAGCCATCCCAACTGCACTTAATAAGATGAAACTTCAATCTATTAAAGTTTTTTCACCTCATTATTATTATCATAAATTTTTATGGACATCTCAATGTGACCACAAATATCAGGCACAGACAACTTACACACCAATGGATCATTCACTCCCCCCCAGCTTTTAAGTTGACAAATGGCCATACCCAGGTGTGGAGGTGAGCTCATATGCACATCATGACCCTAGACTGAAAATATAGTTCTTTCATTTTCTTGGCTGCAAAATATGATTTTTTCTTCCTTACACCTTCACTTTTTGAGCAGTTTCAGAAACACATCTGTTTTCTATATGCTGAAGGAGGAAAACAAGAATGCTTTATTATTCCCTACATAATCTAATACGTCATATTGCTTATGGGCTGTGTACTTTGTAAAAAATGCTCGAAATCTCAAGAGGCACAGAGGCACAGACAGATCTAGAAAGGAAAGCTTCCCTGGACAAAGAGAGGCCAGGGGCATCCCTCAGCTCTTCAAGCAGCCAGGCTCAGGGGTGCAATCGACTCCTTTCAAGACTGACAAGTGAACACTTAATCCCCTAATAAACTTTATTTATAGAAGAACACTTGAGACTTCAAGCCACCTGTGCACATCTGCTTGGAAGAGCCAGTAGGGTCTGGATGGCAGCCTTGTTCTATTATCAGTGAGGTGAGTCAAGGTGAGTAAGAGTCGGACTCAGATGCTTCATGTTGTATTCCCTGGACACAGCCAGGAGGGACACCCTTGCATAGCTGTATCAGATTCCTGTCCAGACCAGAAAAGCCACCATTTTCAAGGCAACCCCTCTAGTACAGTTAGTGGTAAGAGAGAAGACCTTCTCAATGCCTAATTTGTAATTTAACAAGATTCCAAGTACTATTATGGTCCATTGAGGAACTTTACCTTAATGATTTTTATCTTTACCTTTTCAAAGAATAAGAAGTGTCTGGTGGTCATGCCCAAGTTCACCTGATTTATTTTCAGTTCTATTTATGGAAGAGACATCTTGACAACTATTGTCTTTTGAAATGATTTTTGAGAAAAGTGAAATTTTAAGGAGAAAAACAAAAACCTAGTATAAAATTGAGCAGAAGATTTGAACAAGCAATTCATAGGGAAGAAAATGCAAATGAACTATAAATATATTAAAATATCCTTAAATCACATTGATTTAAAGCAGAGAAATAAATTTAAAAATTAATGAAATATATTTTTACACCCATCATGTTAAGAGAAAAATTAAGAAGTCTGACTACATCAAGTGTTAACAAGGATGTGGAACAAAGGAATGTTTATCCATGGCTGGTAATATAAATTTATTCAAGCTATTTGAAAAATGACTTGTCAATATCCAGTAAGGTTAAAGATGCTTATATTTTATCACCTACCAACTTCATTCTTCAGTATACATCCTGGAGAAACTCTTACACATATATACTGGCAGACATAACAAAGAATGTTCAGAGAAGCATTGCTTATAAAATCATAACATTGAAAGCAGTATCACATTCATCTGCAGAAGAATGGGAAAGAGTTGTGGTGCGTTCATAGAATAGGATGCTTTTATCTGTGGAAATGAACTAGTGTCACGAGTACTAACATGATTGTGTCTCAGAAATAAAATGCTGAAAAGCAAAAACAAAACAAGTTGCTCAAGAGCATATCGACTCAATAGAGAGGTGATATATGATATGTATAAGTATGTACATATAACCACATATATGCACATATGAACTATAGAGCACATATGTGTGCTATGTGTATATATATTCTTCCATAAATGTCTATTAAATATGCATGCATATATGAATATAAACGCATGTGTCTGTGTATATATAGAGATGTGTGTGTGTGTGCATACACTATATATCAACTCCCCATAAAATATAGAAGAAATATTGAGCTCGTGTGCTCAACTATTAATATATGATATTACCTAATTTCTGCAATGTATTCTATTCCCTCTAGGGAAAATCAGAGCTCTAAAATAACACTTTCATGTGTGTGTGTATGTGTGTGTGTGTGTGAGCAATTGCTACGATATGGGCACTGAAAATCAGAATAGATGGTAGCTAAACCATTGTGTTGGATGTACTGGAGCACACTGATGAATGTCAGCCCTCCCCATGTGCTCCGAGTATTGCACAATGTACAATGTTGGATCTAAAATAAGATACAAACTTGCTACCAAGAAACTCCAAATCTTGATAATTCACTAGATAGAGGTCACCACTTCTGCATTAAAATAACTCACCTGTGAGGGTCACATGCTTTGGGCTTTTCAGGGCAGTTACTCAGCTCCGTTAGTCACCATACTACTCTGAAATTCTGGCATTTCCTTATGTAACCTATACTTCACAGACATCCTTTTACACTTTGCAGTGGCATTGAAACCTTTGTCAGCGTTCTGATTTGTAACTGAGGAGAGACAATCCCATATGATGGATAACAGTGATTTAGCTTTTATCTGAATATGTACATATGTGTTTCTTTATTTAAGAGAAAGGCACTAACGCAAATGTAATAAATTCTAAGTAAAGTCTTATGGTTTCAAGTATCAAAAACTGTTCTTTGGAACTCTGTTGGATTTGAACCATTCTATTTGACGTGAATGGCTCCCATTGCACCATTAATCTCTGAGGCCACTCTTGTTGGCAAGTGGGAGAAACAGACCAATTGATTAATGCAAATAGTCAAAATTAAGAGAATGTCTTTCAATAACCTCCAGATTCTCTTTATTTACTCCTGAGTTGAAAAAACATGAAAGTTACTGCAAAAACATTTCAAACATCACCATGATATAGGAAACCAAACAATTTAATTAGCAGTGAAACATCAATATGGAATGCTGATAACTGCATCCTTGATGAGCTGATGATTCATATTAGTATGGAAAGAATGCAGGCAAACTATTTCCAATGCATAAAAAACATGAGAAAACCTTGAAAGTTATTATAATGCCTAGTTTTTATTTCTGGATGGAAATCTTATGGCCTTTAACATAATTACTTGCTCTGTCAGCAACTAACTTGTACATTCACTAAATATTGTGGTAAATTATAAATCAAGTAATGAAGAAGTCAATAGCATTAATTCATTGACTAAGCCTTTCCATATGCCAACAGTGGGATGAGCACTGGGACATAAAGAAAGTACACTGAATTCATGACATTCTTCAGTTTCCTTGCTGAAAGAAGAAAATGTAATAAATACAGTTTCTACAGAGTATGGTGAAACAGAATTTGGAGACGAGTGATATTGATCCATCCCCGACCCCGCCATGCAAGGACTCATTTTGATTACATGTAGTTTTCACCTTATGCACCTACTATAGGAAGTAACTCACAGGCACAGTGCAGTGTCACTGTGTTGCTAGGTTTCAGCAAGAGTTTGTTGGTTAAATGAACCTTATACCTGTACTTTATCTCTTTCCGTTCCCTCTTAACAGGAGAATTACTGAGGGCTGGCCAAGCTTGAGGATTCTGGGCTATGTTGCCAATGAGCTGGTTTGGGGAGAATTAATGATTCAGGTTATTTAATTTCCTCCTTTCTTACTACATCTTCCTTCCACAGGAGAAGTTGGATAAGAGATCTGGAATAAGGGAAGGTATAACTACTTTCCCCCCTCCTCTCCCTCTCAACAACCTCCTGGGGGGCCCATTCCCCCTGCTACATAGCACAGACAGGGCTTCTCTCATTCTCTGTGGTCTCCATTTAACACCGTTTCCCCCTCCAATTTATCTAGACTGGAAATAGTTTGGTTGCTCATCTTTCTTTCTCTTCTCCTCCTCCTCTGCTTCTGTATGGGCATTAAGTCAACTCATGCATTTTTTTCCTCTCTCTTTTTTTTTTCTTTTCACTGGGGAATGTGAATAAATTCCCTGCCTATAATTTCAAATATTATTTCTATATACCTTTGGAGATACTTTGAGTTTAATCTCTGATAACTTCTTGTTATCTCGGACCATAAGCATCCTACCTACTCTATCGCATAGATTGGTTTCTTCTGGGTAGCTGGATATTTTTTCTGATATTTTCTTTACAAAGGAGATAGATAGATGTCTAGGTCTTGGCCAATCCCAGTCTGTCCTGCATCAGTGCTGGGGCCCACCTGCCTAATCCTTTTGCAAAAAAATTATATCACCATTAATTTGACTCTCAGTTTGCAGATTATAATATAAGGTGTAAATCTCTACTAACATTGCCCTATTTCTCTCTCGAGATGGTTACCCCATATATGCTGCGGACAGCTATCTTTTCCCTGATCTGAGACACTGTATGGCTTTTGAAAACTTTTGCTATCATGTTTCCATGTCCTCCCTTTCTCATTGCCCAAATTCAGTCCATCTTTCTATTTTTTCAGAGGTTTTGATTTTTACTTTTATAAACAATGAATCATAACATATATATTTTTCTGTGACTTTATTTTTTCTTAATCAACAATTTATCATGGATTCTTATTCATCTATCTCGTTCTTTTAACCAGCTGCACAACACTATGTAGTATTAATGTTCCATAATTTCATCCCATCCTTCTTGATCTAACTATCTCCTTCACAGAGTCTCCCTTAAACCTTTGGCCCACATGGACTTTCACATCTGACACCTCTTACATACACACAGGATGGAACATCTTTTATTGGGCTCTATTTTATATGCTCGTATAAAATCGTTATACCCTGAAAGTAGGAACTGTAACAATTTTCTTTTATCTTCATGACGTCAAGGAGAATAAGTACAAGGTATTAAATGCATTGATTCCTCTGGCTGAAGAACTGTCTTAAGCATCTTTACCTTCTCAGTGTCCAGCACAGTGGCTGGTATATACGAAGCACCCAGTGCATATGTATCCATATGAATGAATGTAGGAATGAATGACTCAATTAAACTTGATACTCCTATTTTGGGAAATATTTTAATCTTCCCAAACTGTAATATTTGAATTACAATGTGGCACCCTTTATTCTTCTTTATCTTTGCTCTCTCTGCTAAGTCTGTTCTTACAGAAGAGAAAATTGCGCTTGTATGATGTTTTGACAAGAGTTTCTATTAATAGAGCACAGAGAAAAAATGAAAGCAAAGTGAAAATCCTATAAATGATTTTTGGAAGGTTGGGAAACTACTTTCAAGCTAAAAACAATCTTGCAAATTAATTCTCAGGTGATGGCAGAAAGGAAGACATTCTCTCAGAGTTCAGAACTAACCCTGGAGCGGGAGGGAGGCAGTGGCAGAGGCCACACTTTAAGAATACTAGAAAAGATTTTATAACAAATTAGGCTCCAGATGAAACTGCTCCTGATGTTACAGGCCATCATTATGCACAGCTATGGAACGCTGGTATGCATTAATAATAAAGATCAGCATCGCCTTCTAGGGAAAAATAGAGTCTTCCTTTAATTAACTTAAATTTTTTATCAAATTGATTGAAAAGCTCTTATCCTTTTAAATTTTTTTTTTAACTTTCAAGTATTTTATGCATGGGCCCAGAGAAGATCCATCCTTACCAGTTGGTGTTTTTTAAATAGTGTACTTGCTTTGTGGTTCAGAACTATCACAGCAACAAGACAGAGGAAAGGCAGGGAATGGAATGAGAAAAGGGAAGAAAACCTATACAGTTCATTGCGAGAAAAGAAAATCTTGTTTTCTTACAGGCAAGGCAGGGGCATAGAATTACACTAAAGCACTGAAGAGAAGTTATGTTTTAACAGATGGCTTGCCTTCTATAAACTATACAATACATCTTAAACCAGGAGAACTGTGCTGGACAGCCCAGGGAAGACCATTTCTGCCAACTGTTTATGTGTGTATGTATACACATATTTTGATTTATTTTATAACTATAGATGCCTCTGAATAAGCTGCCTCTTTCAGCACAGGCCTAAGTCTATGGCAGTTCACCTGTCAGGAGCCATTCACGGAGAGTCCTCATGAGATTAGAGGTAGATGTGGAAGTCACTTGCATTTGAGCCAGAGATGAAACCATGAAGGTAAATAAACCCATCTAGAGGGAACAGCAGGATGAGAAAATATTTGAAGCATCTGCATTTATTTGTATTTTCCTACAAATCTAGGATAAGCTTTACATATACATTTTATTTATTTCATGTGATACATTGATATTTATAGTTCTCTGAGTTTAAATAATTTACATACTTTTGGATTACAAATAATAATCATACTCGTTTTAGTAATATTGGTGGTTTAAATGTGTAAAGTCATTTATAATTGAATAATGGACAGTAATAATTTTTGGATGCCAGAGCTTAAGGTTAAAAATGGTAACCCCCTAAATAGTCACTCAACTTACCCACTTGCTCTTGGTAGTTAAACACAGTTGCAGGTGGAGCTGTGGATGTAAAACTTTTGAATTGCAAGCACCACTGGAAATCTGATGAATGATATAGACCTCCTCAGAAAAATCATATATGCACTTACATATAATGTTTTATCTATTATTTAGAGGGCTCACAGAACTTCTAAAATCCAACTGTGAATCCTACATTAATAGTGAAACAATCTTTAGTGGGTCTCAGAATATGGTTTTCCATACATCTTGACACGTGCACGGAGTCCTGCAGGAAAGTAAGCTCCACAGCAATGAAGAAGGAACCCAAACCAGCTAGTCTGGGCTTCCCATCTTGATTCAAAAGTTCATTGTCAGGGGCAGTTAAATAGAGTTGGGAAAAGAAAGGGCTCTCCCATTACAGGTGCTACAGCAACTTGTGCTCATGAGACTTCAGTGTTTTGAACATGGAGATTAATGAAAGATAATATAAAACATAAATTAAAAGAGTGGAAAAGAGTCTTAACTGTTTCTAATGGTAGGCAGTTATCTTTTGCTAAATATTATCTTTATCCTGGCTCTTTATTTTCTTGCAATATTTCTCAAAATTCAATGCTTTCCTGATGTATGAAATTCAGAGAATATACGCATAGAAAACTAAATGAGTTTATGCAGAACAAGACATGGGTAAAATAGCAAAGCAAGTGAGTTTTTTCTCTTAGCCCACTGGGCCTATCCCTAGTTTTGGAATTTCTACATTCTCTCCTTACTCTTTGTCATCATGACACCTGTTCAAGGAATCTAAACTTGCACAAGTCATGATTATACTGGATATCGAGAGATTTGGATGCAAAGTCTGTATCTGTTCAGGTTTCATCAGGGAAACTGAATTGAAATGAAATAAAGCATTTATTATAATTCTTCAACCATAGATAATTGTGCAAAAAGCTAGAAAAAATAAAGATTCAGAAAAGATGAGTTGGAGAATCAGAAATAGGTCACTAAGCAGGAGACCATAAGGTCACTAAGCAGGGGCCAAGCCTGGTGACGAAGACTATGGAAGCCTCTGAGTTAGATGGTGGCACTGACATCTCTGGAAGTCAGCAGCGTGGTCGGTTAGGCAGTAAAGACAGATGCCTAAAGGGGAAGGGCAAGGACAAACTGGCACCTATACCAGCTCCTCCCTGCCTCTAACTCCCACTACCTACGGTCACTTTTAGAAATGACACACACCTGGCCCAAGACTCAGAGAAGCAGAATCTGAAGACACGTGGCTTTAGATGGAGTCAGCTCTGGAGAAAGCTGCTACCCCAACCCAAGCAAGTGAGTGAGCAGATCACTGGGAGATACAAACTGTAGCAGTACCAAGGCCCTGCAGTAACCTGCCGAGCATAGTGGCTGCTGCCTCACTTCTGCCTCCTGCTTCTTGTGCAAACTCCCCTGGCAGACCACCTAACCCAGAACTCACAAGGAAGGGAATTCTGAGATACACACTTCCAGCTTAGTGAAGTTGACATAAAGTAAAGCTGCACGGTTCAAACTTTGGCAATTTGGCATACATATTCACTTATGTCTAACCATATTTAACCTCCAAATAAAGACAACAGCAAAATCATTCTTCTACCCAAGAGGAGGCACTCATCCTTCTTACAACTGGAAACACACTAACCCTCTCCCAAGAAAGGATGCAAAGTCCAGACATCAGTTTATCCATCTTTGGGTGACATATATTCTTGTTCAAGATAGGTCAGGTTCCCCACTGGATATGCTGTAATGTCAGAACTGAGTATGGGAAAGGAATTAGGTAACACAAACACAAATATAGTCATACTAAGATAAGACAGAAATGCTTGTATAGTCTGTTTCTGCAGTGATCATATGGCTGTGGCTGACACTTAGAGCATTCTTATTTTACTTCCTCTTCAATATTCCCTTTGATCTCAGCAAAAATCTTGGATGATTGTAGTTCCTTGTATAGTGGAGTGACCTAGACCTTTATTCTTGAAATATCTGGTCCACTAGCTGTCCCGCATGTATTCAGTTATTTGGTTTTCCATTAACTGTTATCAGAGGCCATAGGATGACTAAGAGTTACTCTAGAATCTCCTAAACCCTGGACACACTTCACCGCATGACCAGTATGGGTATGTAGTAACAGTGCAGTCCCTTCTTGATAGTTGGATTAATTTTGACAGTCTGTAGAGTAATCCCACCTTTTCCTGCTGGTACTAGTGTGAAGGGCACACAGCAGCTACATTGTCACCCTACCTTCCTTCATAATGAAACCCATATTGTACACTCTGGTGGAAGCATTACTCCATTGGGAACTAAAACCTCTAAATCAGTAGTTTAAAGTTGTAGAAACAAGAAGCAAAAACTCCACTTGTGTATGATTGGCAGTAACAGTAAGAAGAGCCCAAATCCATCCCTCGATTCCCAAACCCACGAGTCTGCGCTCTAACAGAAACAGCATTATATGTCCACCATGCATATAGACCATAGAAGACATTATGGAGAACATTATCTCAGGCCTGCAAGGTGATGCTGGCCCCAAAAGGCCAGCTCACTGCTGTATCGGGCCAGGTGCTTCAGGGTGATGTGAAAAATGGTAAGACCCATGAATTCTATTAGCATAAGTCTATTGCTATATACATGTATATTTTCTATAAAATGTTCTCCTTGGTCAGAAGCAATGCTTTGGAATATACTGCAAAGCTGAAGAGAGCAGAAACATCAGGAAGATAAGTAGAAGCAAGGGAGGTTGGAATCACAACCATGGATATTTCAAATCCTTGCTCATGTGGGGAATCTCTGCAATAACTCCAGAAATATGTTTTTTATTTCTGTTTACTACTTTGGTAGGTAAAGAGGCAGCTTTAATGCCTTTCACTTGATCCTTATAATAATAAACTTCACTCCATGGATCAGGGATAGAAATATTGCTTGTCCCTAAGTATATCTATTTTAATTATGCATTCTGAAACTGGGTGATGACCACAGGTAGATTCATGGTGCCACTGAGCCCACTGTGATCTGGACACAAGCCAAAACTCCATTGATCACTTGACCTCAACAAGATCCCATACTGACTGGTAGACCAGTGTTTCAGGTCTCTGAAGTTAGTGTCAGTTCACAGCTAGTGCCCAGCCATCCTTGAAAAGTATGGTTATTTCTCCTCTCTTGGTACACACTACCCTAATAAAGAGTTCAAAGTCCCTCTGGAGAAGGCTAGGAGAAAGAATTATGCTATACATTTTTGGTAGTGTAATAATATTCTTCCTAAAGTAGACTAGATTACCTTCTCCCTCACCTTTATGCTAGTTTACTCTTGGTCTGCAAACTGGCTCAAGTCTGGGGATTTTTTTGAAGGGCCATGTCTCTTTATTGTGTGATTCATCCATACGTCTTTTCACCAGACATAGAGATGTTCTACTTACACACACACACAAAGTAAGACATTAGCACAACGCACAACTATTTAATTTATAAAAACACCTTGATCAATTAGCCAATGCCAAAGATCTCTGTGGGTCAAATCCTTTTGATTACTACTATGGCTCTGCTATCCTTTATGGAAACCACATATATCTTGTCCCTGGTGATTAAGTGTTTCCACTTGACCCTTGTAACCTCAAGCTTCCATCATCTTTGTTGAATTCAGGGAACCCAATTTCATAGCAGCAATGGCCATTCTTGTTTTGGGCCTGCAGGAAACAGCCACCACAGAGCTCTTAGGGATGATGTCACTCTGCTCACAAATGTATTTCTCAAAGCTTTGGTGAAGAAAATGTTTTCCAGCCTCTTTTGGAGGACATAGGGGATGGGTAGGCAGGTTGCACATAATAAATACACTGGTATTTCAACTTCCTTCAGTACCACCTTTGATTCTATATTTCAACGAATCAAGCAAGCAAACTGTTAAGCCACTCTTAGTCACTCTGTTTAATGCAACAATATCTATAAATTTGACTCAATCTGAAATTGTTTTCCCTTCATTCTTTTCCAGAATCCTTAGAATCCATTTCCATACAAGTACTCCAGGATCTGTTGATATAAATTGGAAAATTATGTATTTCATGTATTTTCCCCCCTAGGTTTTGACAAAACATCTCTCATTATAGGTCAAGAAGCAAAGAGCGTTGATTGAGTTAGGCCCAGAGGAGTTGAATGGCCCCTTGCAAGAGGGCTACCACAGAGGCAGACCCTATATGTTCTGCAAGGAAGGGGAGAATGATTTCCTTAAGAGAGGAAAGTTTGCCCCTAATGGAATAGGAAGATAGGCAGATTTTAGAGATTCAAGGACCCCAGCTTCATTGGAATCTGTCCATATGACCCTATCCTAATTTTCAGGCTCTCACTCTTTCTTTTTTTTTTTTAATAAGAATATCTGTATTTTCCATTTCATATGTGGTACATTATTATTCATAATGTAGAATAACATGCCTTATAGAATTGCAATATGTTTATTTCAGAATATTATGGGGGTATAAACATTTTTCACTCCTTATTCAATCAGCGTCCTAATTAATATAAGGCTTTGTGTGGCTGTGGAGTCCATTCTAAATGTAATTCAGCTACCCACAGAAATAGAATTTCAGTTAGTTTTCGGAAATCTGGACTCTGTGGATCTACAAGTTGGCTACTACAATTAGAAATAGTCAACCAAACTCCATCATCTTTATTTGAAATGAAATGAGCAATGGCACAGTTACTTGATAACCTCAATTTGTATCTTCTATAGTCCTTTGATTTTAGGTGTACATGCATGATAATGTAAGAAACTCACTGCTCCATGGCAGAAACAGTGTTCCTTTCATCACTGGAAATAAGGTTATTAATTCCATAAATTCAATTAAATCCAGCAGTAGCCTCTGGAGTCCTGCATTGACCTCCCCTGCACATTGGCTGATCCTTCACTTCCATTTTCCAAATCTCATGCAGAAATTTGTTACAAGAGTGGAATGGTGGTTACCAGAGGCTAGGGGGTGGGACGATTGGGGATATGTTGTTCAAAGAATACAAAATTTCAGTTAGGAGAAATAATTTTAAGATAACTGTTGTATATCATGGTGAGTATAGTTAATAACAATATATTGGATACTTGAATATTGCTAAGAGAATAGATTTAAAGTGTTCTCAACACACACATACACACACAGACGCAAAGAAGTGTGTGAGGTAATACATATGTTCATTTTCCTGATTTATCTATATCGCAGTATATACACATGTCAAAATGACATGTTGTACCCCAAAATATGTACAATTTTTATTTGACAATTAAAATCAATCACAATAAAAATAAGTAGAAAATAAAAAATAAAATAATCCTATGTCTTTGGGGCTTAAGAAAGCCTCAACACTAATGAAGGAGTAAAAGAAAAGAAAAAACCCAGAAATCTCTTAAGACCAATTCTAACCCAGGTCCACACAGGTAAGAGAATTTTGTCTCCTCGCCATTCTGCTTCCATTTAGAGATAGCTAGTGGACAGGCAGAATTAGTACTCTCCACTGCATGACTCCAGAGCCTAAGGTAGAATCAATTTATGGATAAGGAAATTGAAACTCAGAAAAGCCCACTATGCCCTCTCTCAACTCTAACACCATTTATTGAACATCTCCTATGTATCAGGTACTTTGATTAGTGTTGGAGATAAAAAGATGAATATAAGTTGGTCATTTTCTGAATTATTCTTTGGACAATTTAGTTCCTTACTTTTTTCAAAGTTTAAAGCAGATCTGATGTACCATTGTCAGAAAATCTCTATTCTTATTGAATTTAGTTCTCATGGTTTGAAGGAATAAATAAACCAATAAATCATTTCTCATGCATAATGCATATACCAGACCAAAGAGTTAAACTTTCCTTGATGTATCTAACTAATACTTTAGGATCTTGGGTTTGATTATAAACCCATATTTAAACTCTGTGTTTCTTTCGCATATATATATATATATATTTTTTTTTTAATTTTGTATTTTCAATGTATTTCTCAGTAAGAAGTCATTGATTCTAATACACTCGCCAATGGACCATGTGCCTTGGGAAAAGGATCTACTTCAGTTCTACTTCTCCATCGTACATCACTGGAGCAAAATCTAAGAGACGAATAGAAAAAGCATTGAAACATCAAAGGTTTAGCTTTGTGAATCATATAATACTGTCTGTCATTTGCAAGGATCTTGCTATAATGCTGGAATGGAAACACCCTGACTATATTATCACACTTTCACTCACTTTAGGCTCTGTTGTTAAAGAGGACAAAGGATTAAAGCATGCATATTGAGGATGCATCCAAGAGAAAATGTTCTTGAGGGATAAATCAATATTATAGGGTGAGAATTCTGAAGAAAAAATAGAGAGATGTGTTAATATGAGTGATATCTTATTTTTTGTCAAGTAAACATTTAAAGTCCTCTTTTAAAAGGCTGTGATCTCTTAGAAAATGCCTTCTGTCTAGCTGTTTCCTAAGTCACTACCACAGGGCTGTCCCCATCACGGCTTGCTCCCATTCTTGCTGCCTGCAGTGGCACCTGCACAGGGGCTTTAATGTAGAAAGCCCTGCAGAATGCAGCCAGGGAAGATTAAAGGTCTCCCCTGACGTGGAATGAAGGGGAATTATACAGTTTGCAAGAGAAAAGATAATAAAGGAGTGAGTCTATAGACATACTTTGATGAATTATATAGAGGCAATTTTCTGACATTAGTAATGTAGGGCAGAAGACAATGTTTCTGATATATAGATGTAAATTCATCATCCAGACTCCATTAAAGAGAACTACAAAAGATGTGTTGATTTGAGCATTGCTTACAAGAGCTATCAGGTAATGGTAGCAGGCCCCTTGCATGAAATTTGGGCACTGAAAAAGGTGAGGGCTCATTCAGATGAAATAGGCACCTTTTGGAGAATGTTTATAAATAGTAAGAAGCCATATGGCAAAGTTCAGTCACCTGAATCTATGACTGTAGTAACACTAGTCCGATGGTATTGGGCATTATATGCTAAAATGAATATTTCACAAATATTTCTTTTGACTACTGAATTTTCTTGTGCTACAGCAAAAGGCAATGGTTATGGTAAGGATAGAGACTTTTAATAGATAGGAACCTAAACCCTAAATACTAATAAATCACTAACAAGTCTTGTTTCCTAATGATTTCTCATCTGAATTGATAAATCTGCCTTTTAAATAACCATCATTCATTATTTTTGAAACTTATGTGAGTATATTTTTTAAAAAAATTGAATAGTGTCATCCTCAGCCTCAAAAGCTTCCATGGTCCCTCTTTGTACAGGAGATGAGTAGAACATGGAAGAATTTTCACACATGGGTCCTTGCTTTCCTTTGTAGTATCATATTTTAATACTCCTACAAGGGCACTTTGCACTTCCAAGTAATTTCAGAATATTTGAAATTTACCAAAGTTGACAAATTCTCTCATGCCTCTGTTGATGTTATGAAATGTTACCCTCTCATCTCTTAAAACCTCCCTGTCTTCCTCCACAGCCCAACAGGTCCATATCCACCCAGCACCCCTTCTTCTAGGAACTGCCTTATTGCTGCTTTCACCACATTCTTGGTTTACTTATCATTGAGCACTTACTGCCTACTTTCTCATTCCCCAAATTTTCTGACCGTACACCACATCAATTAAAATTTTTGATCATGCATTTTTATCATAAAACACATATACCAAAATACACACAATTTATTACTATCCCAAAGTATTTCATTCCATTTAAAATGTCTGCAAAAATATAAATATCAAAGAATTACACAAAAATAAATAAAGGCAGCCACCAGAAAAATTCAAATCAAAACTACAATGAGATATTACATCATACCCTTTAGGATGGCTATAATCAAAAAGACACATAATTAAAAGTACTGTTGAGGGGAAATTGGAACCCTCATGTATTGCTGGTAGAAATGTAAAATGATGAGGCAACTTTGGAAAATAATCTGGCAATTCCCCAAAGGTTAAACATAGAGTTATCCCTCTTCAGTATGCCCACGAGAGAACTGAAACCATATGCCCACCTAAAACACTCTTCACAAATGTTTATAGCAGTATCAATAATAGCCAAAAAAGAGAAAGAACTCATAGGCCCATCGATTGATGAATGGATAAACCAAATGTGGAATAGCCATACAATAGAATACTATTCAGCATTAGAAAAGAATGAAGTATCGACACATGCTACAATGTGGATAAACCTTGAAAATATGCTAAGTGGAAAAGACTCTAGTCACAAAAGATCATATACCGTGGTCTTATATGAAATATCCAGCATAAGAAAATCTATATAAATAGAAATAAAATAGAGTCAGAAAGTAGTTTAGAAGTTACCTAAGTCTGTGGCAGGGTTGGGAGCAGGGATGGAGGAAAATGGAAAGCAACTGCAAATGATTCAGACTTTTGGGGGGGAAGAAGGTGTTCCAAAGTTGATTGTTGTGATGATTGTACAACTCTATGCATATACTAAAACATATTGAATTATATACTTTAAACGGGTGAATTGCATAATGCATGAATTATATCTGAATAAAACAGTTATATTAAAAATAAATTAAAGTAGCTAGAATTCCTCTTATATTCCAGTATCTCAATAGATCATCTTATACACTGGTAACCCTGGAGTGTACGCAGAACAACAACAACCAAAAAGTCTTCAACTTTTACATTAAGTAACAGCTTCTTTGTGCTGTTCTTCTTCAAACTACAGAATCCCAGAAGACAGTAATTTTATCTTATTCTTTAAAGTCTTTGAATATAGAGTATTTAGTTAATATAAATACTTTATGGATGTGGAATGAATTAATTGGTTGATAAACTAAATAGCTGAGCATTTTCCTGTTCTAGAATTTGTAAAAATCTAAATTGTTGTTTAGTAAAATTATTTGTTTAAACTATGATAAAACATATCTAACATAAAATTTACCATTTTAACCAGTTTAGTGCCACTAAGTATAATTATATTGTTGTGCAGCCATCACCACTATCTATCCACAGAATTTTTTACCTTGCAAAACAATCTCTGTACCCATTAAACAATAACTCCTTATTCCCTCCTCCTCTTACCTCTTGGTCACCACCCTTCTACTTTCTGTTTCTATGAATTTGACTACTCTGAGTACTTTATTTGAGTGGAATCATACATATTTGTCATTTTGGACTCGTTTATTTCACTTAGCACAATGTCTTCAAGTTTCATCCATGTTATAGTACATGTAAGGATTTCCTTATATTTTAAAGCTGAATAATATTCCATTATGTGTGTGTGTGTGTATATATATATATATATACCACATTTTGTTTATCTATTCATCTGTTGATCTGTTGATGGACACTTGGGTTGCTTCTACCTTCGACTACTGTGAATAATGCTGGTATAAACATGAGTATACAAATATTTCTTAGTGACATTTATTTCAATTATTTTAGTTATATACTCAGAAGTGGAATTGCAAGATTGTATGGAAACTCTATTTTTAACTTTTTGAGGAACTACCATACTTCTTCCCATAGCTGGTATATCATTTTACATTCCCATCAGCAATGCACAAGTGTTTCCATTTTTCCACATTCTCATGAAGACTTTGCTTTTTTTATAATAACCATCCTAATAGGTATGAAGGGGTTTATCATTGTGCTTTTGATTTGAATTTCCCTATGATTAGTGATTGTGAACATCTTTTCATGTACTTATTGGTCATTTGGACATCTTTGAGAAAAGTGTAATCAAGTCCTTTGCCCACAAAACAGATCAAAGACCTAAATCTAAGAGCCAAACTATAAAACTCTTAGAAGGAAACACAGAGGAAAGCCTCATGTCATTAGATTTGGCAATGGTTTCTTGGATATTATGCCAAAGGCACAGGCAACCAAACAAAAATAGACAAATTGTACTTCTAAAAATTTGTATATCAAAAGACAGTATCAACAGAATAAAGAGGCAACTCAAAGAATAGGAAATTATTTGCAAATCGCATATCTGAAAAGGGATTAATATCCAGAATATACAGGGAATTCCTAAAAATCAACAATAAATTGTGTTTTAAATGTCAGGGCCATGGGTAGTCATCAGCCTATTTTAATATCATCCCACTTGGCAGTTGTATCACTTTTTTATTTTAAACTATTTTTCACTCAACTCATACTAGTAAGCCTGACCTGTGCGTTGATGGACTCTACACTCTGAAGTCTAGAAGTATTGAAAGCATAACTACAGTAAGGTACTTGGTTTCCTTTGAGTTATTTTTTTCATTTTTCCTTTTCTCTCTAGTGTTATAAATTATCAGATAAAGGAAACAACTCTTGTGTGTGCTCATGTGTGTACATTTAGAAATAGAGCAGTCCTGGTTATTAGCTAAATAGTGAGCTTCTAAAACAAGTAAGTCAGAAGAGAAGCAGGCATGTCCAGGGAAAAGCTACCCAAAGTGGAGAGTGATTGTCACCAGGGGTTAGTGGGAGGGAGTTCTGACATCTTGGTTCCTAAATACTTGGTCTTTTCATTATAACACAGGGCAACTAGAAGCTATCAAATCATCACCAAAGGCAATCCTGCAGGAAAGAGCAAAAGAAGAGAACGGCCATGGATGGAAATTGCCATCCAACTTTGTAGGACAGAAGTGATGGCAACTCAAGGGCAGCAAATGGAATGGTAAATAATGTAAGAATCATGTCCAACAAGGGGAACTCAGGCCCATGTGCCTCACTCTTGATCTTACTGTGGATGAATTTTGGAAAGATAGCCCTAGTCACGGGTCTGCACCCCACTCACTTTTTTATCCTTCTCATGCCTCCCATATGCTTTGTGCTGGAAGACACCTAGTAAGTGCCTCTCCTAAACAGCAACAGTTACTCATTTATTAAGGTAAGGAATGCCAACATTGTATTATCTATGCAGTCAATTACTAAGCAAGGTTGGAAGGGAAAGTAATGAAACAATGGAAAACTTGAAACTTAGAGCAATAATTTCCTTCCTTTATGATAAGGGGAAACAGAATGTTAGGGGGTTAGCAAATCACAAGTGTCCACAACTTTGATTTTTTATCTTGTAGGATCTTATACATTTTGAATTTTAAAATAGAGGCAAATGGTAGCTTCTACAAAGAGAAATTTACTGCTAATGGAATTAAATGTTTGAGTATAGTAAAAAACAGCTAGAAATTCAGAATTATTATACCTTTGCTTTTCTTACTTTATATTATATATAGGAAATGAATGTAGCTTAAATATTTATCTCATATTAGTAATATTTTAATCTGTTAGTGTTTAAATTCCCACTCAAATGTGTTAGTGAAAGATTCAAGAGTTTCTCACTATTTTGTCTTCTTATTTTTAAGTGTTATTCATAACCAAAATAAGCATGAAACACAATAAGCATCCTATTTTTTAAAAATAATTACAGTGTTGACACTTCTGATTATTCTTTCATAAAAAGAAAACTCAAGGCTGTGCTAGTGCAATAGATGTGACCTTTTTTTTTTCTTTTCTAAGGAGGATTAAAGATGATGCCAGTCTTCTTGTGGAAGAAGATTCCCTTTGCCACCAAGCTGGTATTAATTTCCTGTTCAAAAGGGGCTATATTGTCAATGTGACACTTTAATCAGCCACCAATGTGACTGGGAAACGCCGACTTCACAATCAATGTCAATGTATTTCATGTCGTCTCGATACCTCTTAGTCATTTTGCTTCAGAAGTGCGTGAGAAGGGTCAATACATTTCATTAGTTTGTTTCATCTAAAGGAGAGTACAACATGAGAACTTTGATTATATTATAAGAATTGCCTTAATGTGACACCAATTCCCTGGTTGTGCAATACCAGACATTCAAGTGCTGGAGGGCAACCAAATTATCTTTCACCCAAACATTCATCCAGCCACCACCAGCAAAATGTGCTGCGAATGACAGAGAAAAGAAGATCCAATGCAATTTACATAGTAGAGATGAGATTATACGGCTATAAATGCATTATAAAACAGGATCTTGGAGATTAACTTTGAAGAATGCCAGTGAATAGTAACAATTCTTTTTCACTGTCTAATTGTGGCAGTAAAATTAGTTATGACTCTAAAATTTAATAATTGTTTTCATAGTACTACCACATAATTAACTGCAATGGAATGTTGATGCATGTTTTTTCTTCAATGAACTTTATAGCTTCATGACTATCAAACAAAAAGGAAATGACTGCATCAGTCCCTTCTAATCCTTTCCTTTAGAATTCTTCAATGGCATTTTCATCCAACAACTCTTTTTATTTACGTTTTCCTCTGATCTCTTTCTAAGATGAAGAGGCCACCACCCGTTTCCTTGTGTAGTGGATCTTGCAGAGCATCTATTCATTTTAACTTTTAGTATATGATTTGGTACACATTTCCTTGTATTTTGCTTTGTTTCATTTTTAAGTGTCTGTACTATTTCAGGGAATAGAATAAAGTTCAAGGTCTGAAGAATTATCAATAAAGTACATTTGTTCTTAAAGTCAATTTCTTAATATAGATTTCATCTCTGCTCAGATTCTGTGCTATTGCTGCCGTCTGGCATATTCATTTGTCATCTACTCACCTGCAGATAACATTTTTCACAGTTAAGCATCCAGGATCCGCCCTCTTGTTTCTGACCTGTACCTCTTCCAGTCTGGTTTGCAGCTGGTCATTGGAGGAACCCAGAAGCCCCTTCCTTTTATGCTATGTGCTGACTTTCATTGCTCAGTCTCCAATTCTTTGTCCCAAGAACTTGGCCAGAGTTTGTTATGTCCGCTCTTCCTGTTTTATATCAGTATGCTGGAGAGCAGCTAGATAGAACTTCTGTTCCACAGCTGGTCAGTATCTTATCCATGGTCTCTAGGTATTCAGGAAACAGAACTCAGATACACTTTCCCTGAAATGACATTTTTGTATTTCTTTCATTGCCTTTCCTAAGGAAAACATAGAAACATAATCTATTCTTTATATAGACCAAGTAACGTTATTGACCTTTAAAGAGTATCATTTCTCCAAAATGCTAAAAGAAACTCTATAAATGCAGCTCATGTTGCACTTATTAATGCATTAGTATCACGAAATACCATTAGTATCACAGAAAAACATATGCCTTAGAGTCTTTTTTGTTAAGCATTTTCATTTCATAAACGAAATCAGCATTTTTGCCAGAAAATAAGAATTGCATAAGATGAAATTTTATGTAGTAATATTTTATTATCTACCACAAATATTTTTATTAATTTTATTTTACTTTTGGTAGAGATGGGGGTCTCACTATGTTGACCAGGCTGGTGTCAAACTCCTGACCTCAAGTGAACTTTTCACCTCAGCCTCCCAAAGTATTGGGATTGCAGGCATGTGCCACCATATTTGTCCCTATTTTTATGAATTTTAAAATCTGTTATTAAAAAGTCATTAGTAGTATTGTCAATGACTATTATCTCCATTTTATCATACAGTCTCAAGATACATATAATCCAGCATAACTGAAGTAATTTTTAGCCCAGATTGTGGCAAAGACATGAGTTAGTCAACAAGTAAAGAACTACAACACAGACACAGAAGGTTACGGTGTCAATCTTAAGCAGGTGCAAAGGGGGCATCTGCTTATTGCTGTATGCACGGATCCTAAGGATATGTTAGAGCCTTCATCGGTTTGAATGTCTGGCTGCTAGTAAGAAAATACCCATATAAAAGTCATGTAGAGATAAAGTTTATTTTCATACATAGAAGAAAAATCTGGAGATAAATGAACTAGCTGTGGGATTGTGGCTCAAAGACAACTTTTTCCCTCTTTTCACATACCCACCCTCATCATGCTGTCTACAGCCTCATCACATCAAGGATTCAAGGTGGCTCCAACGATTTCATCCTCACACATCTTCCAAAGGAAGATCGACATAGGACTCCCTAATGCACATCATTTTCTTTATCCTAGAAGGAAACACTTCCCAGAACTCCCCTGGTAGACATTCTTTTAGAGGGACTCACTCACATAGCTAATCTCTGCTTCAAAGGATGCTAAAGGGGAATTGCTGGAATTTTCTGCCTCTATTAAGAGAAAAAGGAAATGAAGAGAGGGGGAGGAGGATGACTGATGGGAAAACAATCAGCAGTGTATTCAACAGCATGAAAACGTATGCTTGATGAAACAAGAATCTAGGAATAAAAATACAATTCTTACTATGAAATTTGGGGGAAATTCTCTATAAAGATAATGCAAACAAAAAATAATTATAATATCTATTTAGTAAAGGTTGACTATAGGGCAAAAGCCATTAAATGAGAAAAATATATGCACTTTAATATAATGAGATTATCTTATACAATGGAACGTTATACTAACTTTAAAAAGAATGAGACAAATCTCTAGCTTCTTACAAGGAATCATCTTCAAAGTATGTTTAGGATTATACATAAACACACACACACACCACTGACAACTGTGTGATGTTTGACAATACTAAATATGCACACAGGTACAGATATATCTACGAACTTGCAAATGAAACTTTCTCAAGAATTTCCAAAGAAATTTATGACAGTGTTTGAATCTAGATATCTGAGTATCTGAATGCCTAGTGAATAAGGAGAGAAAGAGATTTATATTCCAATAAATACACTTTTGTACCTTCTGAATTTTATCCCACATAGATATATTATGATTAAAATTATTTTATTTCTAGTAATATGTATATGTATATGTGTGTTTATATATAAATATTACACATATATAATAACATTATAAATCAAGATAACTTTTTATTATCATCTTAAAGGAAGGGGAAGAGGAAAAGAGAAGGGTCTTCTGGTGTCAATAACAACTAGATCGTGACAACTTCCAACTGTGTGAGATCAGAGTAGAATCCAAACCAGGCCATGCCAAAGTCTGAGTGATGAAAACACAGTTATTGCTCCACATGTTATTTGATAGAGAGTATTTGGCCTGAAGGAGAGAAATAAGAAATTTCCTTCTTGATATCTTAAAAGGACATTGATTGATATTTGTATATGCAAGTCCAGTTTATTAAATAACTGCTTGGGCGAGGTAGAAAACATAAAAAGATCTCTCCCTATGCAGTGTAATCTCATCCATCTCATGAGACAGAAAATAATGACAATGATGATAATTATGATAATAAAATATATCATTAGTGGTGAAGCAATATTCCTCAACTTTGGAACAATAAATAGGTCCTTAGGATTAAGTAATAATCACAAATTTAAATTGGGAGGGTAAAAATTTGCGTTATTGAACTATATCACAAGAAGAGCACTTTTCTTCATTCCTAATTGATCACCATTTAAGGGGAACAAAAATACGGCTGTGAAATAGCTAATCGAATTTATAGATAAATTTCTGGCTTAGGATCCTTTTCTTCTCTCCTTTCTTTCCCTTTCGTTTTAATGATAAAGCAGGAGGGAATTTTAAATAAGCCTATCTTGAAATTTATCATGGACAGGCATTTTTGACACTTCCAGGTCTTTATATTTCCAGAAGTTAAGATAGTTATAAACTTGCTATATTCTGACATTATTGTCAGCAGGGGCAATAACTCTCAGCAAATATATCTCAAACCCCCAGAAACTCAGTCATAAGATCACTCACAACTTTTACCATCAAGGGGACTTCCAAAGCATACTCTGGTTTGAAGATCTTGCCAAGAAATACGAGCTCTGTTCAAAGTTTTAGCTGTCATTTCATCAAGGAATCCTGGAATTTTAACAGCTTAAACAAAAAGCATTCTACATTTCCCTTTCCCATTGGGAATACACTGCCAAAGTCTCAGAATCTGATATCATGAAATAACCTCTGCAATATCATTTAATTTTGTTTCAAACATGTCATATGTTTTCAATGTGACAAATATTTTATTATAATAAAAATATATTTAATGATAGCAATAAAATAGAAGGTAATGAGAATGTAAAATAGTCATATTGCTTTATTTTTTGATTGCTGCTTGAATGCTTGATTATTCAGTTGTGTATCTTATTCATTCCCCACTCCAACTCTCAATTTCTCATTGTTAATACAACTTATTTTATATTTGGCTACTCTATAGTCAGCAGTCTCTTAAATCTTGAGAAAAAGTCATACAGTTTCTGTGACTTTGCAAAAGTAATTCAATTGACTCAGGACCTGACCTCCAAACTAGAGCAATGTGATTAAACTGAAGTAAAGTCCCAACTATCTGAAATTCCCTTACAATCCCCTTCAGAGGCCAGGTTTGCTGGTGCCCATATTCTTTCATGGGCCAAGTTTGGGGTGAGTTCCTTACTGCCTGATGAATGCGAAGGATTGTTCACTTGGCCAAGCAAGTCAATGAACACAATGTGCTTGTCACACTAGGATCTTCCCTCTAAGTCAATGGTGTTGTGTCTCCAACTGAAAGGAGGATGTGAACCTTCTTCTTGGAAAGACTTAAAAGTTTAGTTACATATTTTAGAGAAAAGTAGATTTATTCTTTATTCATAAGCCTAAACTTATGATGAATGAGAATAATTACTATGTTCCCTGATTAAAATGGGGGACAGAAAAAATTAGATGAGAGGCTAAAACAAAAGCTTATCTGGGTTTAGTATCTCAGGAAACAAAGTTACCTTTAGTAAATAAAGCATTTTGGTCTTTAAATATTGTTCTCTAACTATAGTATTTAGAACTAACTTTTGCATGACAAGTAGAAAGAATATCCTTAATAATTATAGTGCATTGGTAGAAATATAAGGTTTATTGTAAGGTTTATAGAATTCCTTTTATAAAACGGCCTGTGCGGTATATGATATATTTAGAATACCAAATGAAATAAATGCATTGAGATGAAGGTTTCTGCTGAGCTTGAGAGTGAATGAGCCTCAGTGCAGATTCATTGATTATCTTAATTTTAAGAGTCAATAGCAGGCCCAACCTACTCTGAATAGATGTTCTCTAAAATAAACCCTCTCAGGACCATCACCAGCATGTGCAATTGCTTTTGTGATGGCGTTTTAAGCTCTGGAAAGTAAAAACACTGTGAAATTCAAGGTCAGGTCTTATTATAGTTGTTATTACTGTAAAAACTTAATCAGCCAGAATAGGTTAGTTTAATTGAATTTTCAGTTTAACTGAATAATTCAAAATGCCTTCTTGCTTTAATGTCTGTGGTTTAAACCTACCTTCTATGCACTAATGCTCATTCCTGTCTTAGACAATGCAAACAAAAGCAAAGTTTTTTTTTTTAAAAATGACTCATCACTTTATCAAAGCTCTATTTTTCATTCTGAATGAAATAACAGTAAGTAGAGGAAAGGAAATTGGAATAGAAAACAAGCATTTTTCCTAATTCTATTGGTAGCTTGTTCTGTGATCTTGAACATTTCCTGTCTTGTGAATCAGTTTCATCCTCTCTATAACTAGGAGAATAACTAGGTGTCCTGAACACCTTCTACAACTGTCAAGAGGGTCGCCTTTGCAAAGAAACATGCACTCACTTTGGTTAGCTTATAGCATTATAGAAATATTGAAGATTTGGTGGTTAGAGAAAGCAGACTGAGCTAAATATATACCAACCCTGGATTATACTCTAAGGGAGTTTTGTGTTTGATTCATTTTCAGTAATTCTTTGCTACATCATTACATTTTTAATAAGTTACATCTGTTACCTAAAAAGATAATTTGAAAATCATATCTACCAATAATCAAGGATTTAACTTAGGTTCTAGTTTTTAAAAGTTTTTCTGGACTGTCATGTAATGAGGACCTTTTATGTCCTGGATATCATGTTACACAAACCATCACCCCTGGTGGGAAATTAGTAACAATCCTGATTTCTTCCTTCTTATCAACAGTTTAGAACTTTTCTCCTGGTTATTTCCTTGTAAAGAGCTCTTTCCTATAGCAGTGTGAGCCTTTTTAAAGATCATGATGTACTTCCCCTTAGCCTTCCAGCAACTGTCCTAGCCTTTCAATTTTAAGTTATTAAATAAATATTTAATAATGAAGATTAATTTTAAAAAGAGAAATGAACTTGAATTGAGGACCCACTCATGGTCAGACATGATGGCAATTGCTGAAGATAAAAATGAAGCTCACATCACTTGCATAGCTGACTTTCTCTCTGGGGAGAAAAAATGAGTATATAAATAAGTACAATACAATGAGCTAACAATTATGGCAGAGTTATGAATATTGTACTAGCAGATCATACACAGGAAGGGACGCAGTCATCCCACAGTGGGAGAGAAATTTCTCACAAAGAAGAATATATTTGAAGGATGAAATAACATTTGGCAAGTAGAGAAAGGGGGTCATATCCAGGACCAATTTCCATGTGGATAGAAGAATAGGTAAGAAGATGTGAATGCCTCTTCCTGGAAATGGTTGCATTCTGTTCTATCAGAGCTGTGGAGGGTGGAAGAGGTGCCCAGTGAAAATGAGTTGGGCCTATTTTATGTGAAGGACCTTCTATGTTGCTCTCAGGCATATGGCTTAATATGCTAAAAGCAATGAGAGAACTTTCAAGATCTGAAGTAGGAGAATAATATGATCTATTTTAGAAATGGATATAGTGTATAGAATTGGCAATAGAGGTAGAGAGACTGGGGAAAAACCTATATTTTGAGACAAAGTGAAAGAGGGTCTAAGACTTTTTAGAGTAAAATGAATAAGGTGTGGTGATCCCTTTGTTCTAAGGGATGAGGGACAGGGAGAAGATCAGATGCCACAGGGTAAAGGTTTAAGTGAATAATGAATGATAACAACACAAATAGTAATAATGAAGGCAAGTGTTGGAAGGAAAGTATTTCTTTGGGACTTAGTATCAATAATTCTGTGCAATATTGATGTGGAAATGTTCAGGAAGCAGCTAGAAAGCTCAGAAGTTAAGCGATGGCATATCATTGCTCATCAGCAGCAGATGGTACTTTAACTGACGGAAGACATCAAAATCACCCCAAAACATGCTCCTTTAACCTGTAGAATCAATAGTTTTCCATACATATATACACTTACTTTCTTCTTCATTCTCTCATAAAAACTGCTTTCATGATATCAGGGACAGTCTTTAAAGATGTCAATTATTGCTCAAGCGTTATACCTAAAATTTAAGGTATAAATAAAATCATTTTAATTATGTTTAGGAAATAAGTTAAGACTAGGAGTGCCCTGGGCGCACTGAAACATAGATTCACACTAAATATTGCCCATCAGTTCTTTTTTATTATTATTATTTCAGCATATTATGGGGGTACAAATGTTAAGGTTACGTATATTGCCCATGCCCCCCTCCTCCCTCGAGTCGGAGCTTCAAGCGTGACCATCCCCCAAACGTTGCACATCTCACTCATTATGTTTGTATATACCTATCCCCTCCGCCCCCCTCCCACCTGCCCGACACTCGATAAATGTTATTCCTATATGTCCGCTTAGGTGTTGATCCGTTAATACCAATTTTCTGGTGAGTACACGTGGTGCTTGCTTTTCCATTCTTGAGATACTTCACTTAGTAGAATGGGTTTCAGCCCTATCCAGGAAAATACAAGAGGTGCTATATCACCATTGTTTCTTAAAGCTGAATAGTACTCCATGGTATACATATACCACATTTTGTTAATCCACTCATGAATTGAGGGGCACTTGGGTTGTTTCCACAACTTTGCAATTGTGAATTGTGCTTCTATAAACATTCGAGTGTAGGTGTCTTTTTCATAAAGTGACTTTTGATCTTTTGGGTAGATGCCCAGAAGTGGAATTGCTGGATCAAATGGTGTATCTACTTGTATCGCTTTAAGGTATCTTTATGATCCTTTATCATTTGAGATGATCACATTCATGCCATCACTATCTTGGATTAAAGACACTCACATTGCATGTTTTACAGGCACATACTCTTTTTAAAAGTAAATATCCTTTTGATTTCCATCCAGAACCTGAGGGATTGTATTAGCATTTTGTAAACTGTAATCTAATTTTTACAATTAGTAACAGTTCATTAATCTGAATTTTGTCTTTATCAAGAAACTTTTCACTAACTAATAAGGAAAGTTAAATATATGTATTATACATAATATAACATAATATACAAAGTCAATTTAATTTAAAAGTAATGTTATTTATTGGAATTATTGAGTTCAACAACTGCTTTAAAATGATACTTAAAGGAAGAACAGCAATGAAATGCCCTAACTTAAAATTTCATGGATAGACTTCTGGTTTCTGATCCTGCATGTAAGGAGCTTAAAGGTTGCAACTTTATTCTAACAACAAGTAAAAAGCTGAATAAACTAAAAAATGAACATCGCTTCTTAGCTTAATCAGAGAAGTGAGAGTACAAGGCAAACAGTTGCCCACAGGAAAGACTGCAGAGACAGACGAGTATAGAGGATTTATTGGAGGAGAAAATCATGAACAGAAACCTCCGTGGGAACTAGTGCCAGAATAGGGAAACCCAAACTGCAATTGATGAATTGTTGGAGGCTTGGTGTGGTTATTCCCACAGAGTGGAAAGTATGTGGACTTATTGCCACACAATGCATAGAAGAAGAAAAAATTCCCCCATGCTTCCTGCAGGGGAAGAGAAAAATATCATTTTGAAATATGACAGAGATTCTTAACAAATTAGAAAACTTAGAAGAAATAGATAAATTCCTGGACACATATAATCTACCAAGATTAAACCATGAAAAAATAGATAATCTGACAAGACCAATAATGAATAATAAAATTGAATTAGTAATAAAAAGTCTCCCACCAAAAGAAAGCCTAGGACCTGATGGCTTCGCTGCTGAATTCTATCACACACTTATAAAAGAACTAATACCAATTCTTTTCAAAAAAAAATGAAGAGGAAAAAGTTCTTCTAAACTCATTCTTTGATATCAACATTACCCTGATACCAAAACTAGACAATTATACAACAGCAAAAAAAAAAAAAGAAAGAAAGAAAACTACAGGTTAATATCCCTGATGAACAGATACAAAAATTCTCAACAAAATAGTAGTAAACAGAATTCAACAGCACATTAAAAATTATTCACCATAACTAAGTGGGATTCATCACAGCAATGCAAGTATGGTTCAAAATATGCAAATCAATAAACATGACATATCACATTAACAGAATTAAGGGTATAAACCATATGATCATTTCAACAGATACAGAAAAAGCATTTGGGAAAATTCAACAGGCTTCTTGATAAATTATATATAGAACGAATGTACCTCAACACAACAAAGGCAATATATAGTAAACCCATAGCTAATACACTAAACGGGAAAAGTAGAAAGCTTTTCCTCTAAGATCTGGAACTAGACAAGGATATCCACTTTCATCACTTCTTTCCCTCCGTCTTGGATGGTGCTACATTTTTTTTAAATTTCAAATAAGAAGCTACAAACGTTTTGTTGCATAAATACTTTGTATAACACTTAAGTCAGGGCTTTGGGTGTGGGGTTCATCAGAATAGTATTCACTGTATCCAAGAGGTAAGTTTTCATCTATCACCCTCCCACCTCTATCTTTCTTAGTTTCCAAGGTCTTTTATATCTCTTTGTGCCCATGTGTATCCATCATTTAGCTCCCACTTATTAGTGAGACCATATGGTGTTTGATTTTCCATTCCTGGAATACTTTACTTAAGATAATGGTCTCCAGTGACAGGTCTACAAATGACAGGTCTACATTTATTTTTTTTGAGGAATCTTCATACTGTTTTCGATAGAGGTTGTACTATTTTGCAGGCCCACCAATAGTGTATAAGCATTCCTTTCTCTCCACATCCACATCAGCACCTATTGTTTTTCACTTTTTAGTAATGGCCATTCTGACAAGGGTAGGGTGGTATCTCATTGTGGTTTTAATTTACATTCCCCTGATGATTAGTGATGTTGAGAATTGTTTTATGTTTGTTGGCCATTTGTCTATCTTCTTTTGATAAACTTGTGTTCATGTCTTTTCCCCACTTCTTAATGGGGTTGTTTTTTTCTTGCTGATTTTTTTGAGTTCTTTGTAGATTCGGGATATTAGTCCTTTGCTGGATATATAGTTTGCTAATATTTTCTCCCATTCTGTAGGTTATCGGTTCACTCTGTCGATTATTTCCTTTGCTGTTTTGACATTCACCACTCCTATGCAACATTGTAGTGAAAATCCCAGACAGAGCAATTAGGCAAGAGAAAGAAATAAAAGGCATCCAAATTGGAAAGGAGGAAGTCAAATTATTCATCTTTGTAGATGACAGATCTGTATAGACTACTGTAACGATTCCACCAAAAAAAACCCTGTTAGAACTAATAAATGATTTCAGTGAAGTTGCAAATACAACATCAGCATACAAAAATCAGTAGTATTTCTATATGTTAATAATTAACTATCTGAAAAAGAATTCAAGAAAGCAATCCCATTTACCATAGTTACAAAAAAATAAGATACCTAAGAATAAATTAAGAAGGTGAAAGATCTCTACACTGAAAATTATAAAACATTGATGAAAGAAACTGAAGAGAATACAATATATCAAAAGATATCCAGTGTTCACAGATTGGTAGAATTAATATTTCTCAAATATCCATACTACCCAAAGCTACCCAAAGCGATCTACAGATTCAATGCATCCTATCAAAATACCAATGATATTCTTCACAGAAATATAAAATACTGACATTACCAAATACTGATGAGGATATGGAGCAATAAGAACTCACATTTATTCTGGCAGTAATGCAAATTGGTATAGCCACTTTGAAACACAGTTGTGCAGTATTTTACAAAACTAAACATACTCATACCTTATGATACAGCAATTATGCTCCTTGGTCATTACTCAAATGAATTGAAAACTTAAGTCCACACAAAAATCTCCACGTGGATGTTTATGGCAGCTTTATTCATAATTGCCAAAATTTGGAAGCAACAAGATGTCTTTCAGTAGGTGAATGGATAAATTGCGGTATATTTGACAATGGAGTGTCATTAAGCTCTAAACAGAGATAAGTTATCAAGCCATGCAAAGACACAGATGAATCGTAAATGCATATTATTAAGTGAAGTAAACTAATCTGATAAATCTACATAGTAGTTGTATGATTCCAACTACTATATGACATACTGGAAAAAGCCAAACTATTGGAGACAGTACAAAGACCAGTGGTTTCCAGGGATTGGTAGTAGGAAGGAACAGATAGGCAGAATATAGAGGATTTTTAGGGCAGTAAAATTATTCCATATGATACTGCAATGGATACATATCATTATGAATTTGCCCAAACCCATTGAATCTATAACACCAAGAGCAAACTCTAATGTATGCTAGCAACTCTGGATGACAGTGATTTGTATGTCAACGTAAGTTCACCAGTTGTTACATAAGTACCACTGTGGTGAGAAATTTCAATAGGGAAGGTGGTTTTCCATGTGTATGGACAAGAGGTATATGGGAATTCTCTCTACTTTCTGCTCAATTTTATAGTGAATGTAAAACAGCTCTAAAAATATAGTTTTTAATTGAAAAGGAAAAGATGCATTGCTGCTGCTTTGTATATGTTATTATGAATATCATTTTACTCTAAGAAATGCAAATTATAAAGGCCAAATGCAGAGAAAGAACCTTTAATCACAGATTCTTACTTCTTGCTTCTGAGTTGAGATCCTAGTAGGAATGGTACTTAAATGAGGGATAGATACCTAGTCATTTCCAAACTCTTCAAATGAACACCTTCCTCTACTTATAAGCCTCCAAGACTATCTGTTTCAAAAAGAAACATAGTATAAATAGTCAACATGACTTCAACATACTATATAGCATGTGTGTCCCAAATTGCTGGATTTAGGTCATTATAGTTTTTCCAGGCAGCTATTTTTCCCCTTTGAAGTGCTCACAGAAGGTCAGAAACAGTTTAAGCTTTATGATTATATGGTTTCCTTGTGAAGAAGGGTAGATGGCTTGCCTGCAGAATCACTGTTGTGAGGATCTCTGGCTAATCTTCAACTAGGACACATTCCACAGTAGGGACATCAATAGCCCACAGTCACCTGGAACAGATTTTAAGAGTTGGAGTACAACTTACCCTTGTCAAATAAAACGCTCACTCAAAATGGTGGTGATTCCAACTATTTCGTTTCCGCTAACTGATTACTTAGCATGAGAACATGATGGTAGAGGGGGTGAAGGTAAGTGTGGATGAAAATAAGCCCTGGGAATATGCCCAGATGACTACACATATACACTGTAAAATTTTATGAGGCCTATTTTATATATTCTTTTTCACAAACTTGGTTGACAATACAGTCTCTTTCTTCCTGATGATAAATATGTTTCATCATAGCACAGAATGCCTCCAACATGAGCCTTGTTTTCACTTCTTGCTGATCCTAAAGTACCTTGCAGTGTTCCTTAAACACACATGGATGTGTCCATATTATAAGCTGAATGGATTTAAATCCAATGTTTTTAGTGTTTTATTGGGTTAACTGTCTGTAACTCCTGCCAACTGGTGATAGTGAATAATGGAGGAAAAACAAAACTATTTGAAGTGGATAAAGTATCTTCACATGATTTTTATTTTATTTGCTTATTATGTGCTTACCTTGAAGTTCATCATAAATCACATTCCTAGTTTCTGTTCTAGTTCTGGTATCTTCTCTAGCTCTTCAGACTACCACTTTGTCATTTTTCTCTTTCACTGAAATTCTTTCTTCTTGAATCAATATTTCTTTTTTTTTTATTTCAGCATATTATGGGGGTACAAATATTACGGTAACATATATTGCCCATGGCCCCCTCCCCCCTTAAGGCAGAGCCTCAAGCATGACCATCTCCAAAACGTCGCACATCTCACTCATTATGTTTTTATATACCCATCCCCTCCTCCCCCCTCCCACCCACCCAACACCCGACAAGAGTTATTCCTATATGTCCACTTAGGTGTTGATCCGTTAATACCAATTTGCTGGTGAATACATGTGGTGCTTGTTTCTCCATTCTTAAGATACTACACATAGTAGAATGGGTTCCAGCTGTATCCAGGAATATACAAGAGGTGCTATATCACCATTATTTCTTAAAGCTGAATAGTACTTCATGGTATACATATACCACATTTTATTAATCCATTCATGTATTGATGGGCACCTGGGTTGTTTCCACAACTTTGCGATTGTGAACTGAGCAGTTATGAACATTCAAGTGCAGGTGGCTTTTTCATAGAGTGACTTTTGTTCTTTTGGGTAGATGCCCAG
>VBSM01002223.1:13444393-13462458 GCA_008086735.1 Cheirogaleus medius | reverse complement strand
TCTTCTAGAAGCTGTCTTTTCTGCAGAGACACTCTGTCTGGCGGTATTTCTCGTACGCCATCTTGCTCTGCCCTCTCAAAATATTTCCTTTAGTCAGATCTTGGAGACACATCCCAGAAAAGAGCTTACTTGGTCGAAAGGCCCTGGCTTTGGCTTGAGATGTAGAAATGGTTTCTGTCCTGGCTGTGTACTTTCTGGAGAGCCCAGGCAAGCTTCTAGCACTTAGGGTTCTCACCTTCCTTTTCGTTTAAGTGGGGTGTTGCGAGGATTAAGTTATATTATGGCCATGGCATTACTCAATGAGTGTTAGCTTTATTATTGTTTGGTCTAAACCTGATTAGATGTTTTCATCTATGTCTCCAAATCCCTAGCAAATGTTCCCCAATTATTATCTGATTACTTCCATTGCTGAATTACCCCTGAAGGCAGCTCAAATTATTAAAACAGATTTTCTTTTATAGAACTAAAATTTGTCTCCTTTTAGCTTATGCCAATTTGTTTCCACATCTTCCCTTTGAAGTAGCCTAGATTTTTCCAGTGATATTTGTAATATTTAATGTATATTTATATAATTTTTATTCTCAAATTGTTTTAAATTTCAAGAAAAGACATTACAAGAAAAAAAGATACTACAGAGAGTTTCTGTATACCTGCTACCCAATTTCTCCTATTGTTAACATCTTATATTACTATGGTACATTTATCACAACAAATGAACTAATATAGATACACTGTTATTAACTGAAATCCACTCTTTATTCAGATTATATTAGTGTATTTCCTAATGACCTTTCTCTACTCCATGATCTGATCAAGGCTACTGATTCGCTCTTAAGCATCATGCTTCTTAGTCTCCTCTGGGCTGTGACAATTTCTCAGATATTCCTTGCTTTGGATGGCCTTGACAGTTTTGAGAAGTACTTGTCAAGTATTTTATAGAATGCCCCTTGGTATGGGTTTGTCTGATGATTTTCTCATAATTAGAATACAGTTATATGTTCTTGAGAGGAAGACTACACAGGTAAGGTGACATTTTTATCACATCACATCAAGAATACATGCTCCCAATATGACTTATAACAGTTAATGTTGACCTTGGTCACGTGGTTAAGGTTTTCTGTGTTCTCTACTCTAGAGTTACTTTTTTCTTTCCCTTTCCCTAACTTATTCTTTGGAAGAAAGTCAATATGTGCAGTCTACACTTAAGGGATGGGAAGTTATGCTCCACCTACTTGAGGTGGGGATATCAACAGAATTTATTTGGAATTTACTGCCCTAGAAATTTGTCTCCTCTTCCCTATGTATTTATTTATTTGATCACATACATGACTGTGTCTCCCTTTATTTTGATTCTGACCCCACTATATTTGATAGCTATTTATCTTACTCTGTACTTTGTGGAAACTCCTTTTTAATTGCTTTGACCATGAATACTTTTTATATTCTTTTGATTTTTTTCAATTGGTCAAAGAGAAGAGCATGGGATAAAAAAATGCCTTTGTTTCATTAATCTTAGCCATGCATCTCTCAATTTATTACATTTTTGTGGTAGAAATATTCCAAATCCAAAAATATGTACATAGTTGCTCTAGTTAACTTCATGGAAAAGATGGGACTTGAAGTATACTTTATAAATTGGTAGAATTTTGGAAAATATATAAAGCAGGAAGGCATTTCCTCATTTTCAAAGTGTAATGAATAAATGTCTATAGTTGGGAATGTGTATGTTATCATCAACATAGAAGGCATATGTGCCACAGTGCAGTGAGAGGTTACTTTGTATAACTAGAGAGAAGGCAAGGTTAGGTGTGGTTTTGAATATTAGACAAGTAAATTTGGCACTGTGGGTGATTATACCTGCACAATTCAAGAGATCATACTGTTATTTTAATTATTGCCCCAAATAATTCCCTATTTGACGTTTTGTGTCTCCAGTAGATAAGCAGGCACATCCCAGAAAGAGCTATCATTAATGTTTTTCAGATAAATATTTGAAATGTTTTCCTGAACCACATACACATTCTGTTTCAAATAACTAACTCACAATATGCACAGTATTCCTTACTTCTTTTTAAAGAATTTATATTTTTTATATCAGAGTTTTACAGGGGTACACAGATTTTGGTTAAATAATTTGTTTTTGTACAGTTTGAGTCAAAGTTATAAGTGTGCCCTTTACCCAGTTAGTGTGCATTGTACCTGTTAGGTGTGAGTTTACCCATTCCCTTCTCCCCCCTCCCACCTGCTTGATTTCCCTTGAGTTTTACTTCCATATGTGCACATGAATGTTGATCAATTAGTTCTAATTTAGTATTGAGTACATATGGTGTTTGTTTTTCCGTTTTTGCAATACTTCACTAAGAATGGTCTCCAGTTCCATCAAGGTTGTTACAAAAGATACTAGATCACCATTTTTCTTTTTTTATGGCTGAGTAGTGCTCCATGGTATACATATACCACATTTTCTTATTGATGGGCACTTTGATTATTTCCACATCTTTGCAATTATGAATTGTGCTGCTATAAACATTCAAGTGCAAATGTCTTTTTTATAAAATGTCTTTTTTTCCTTTGGGTAGATACCTACTAGTGGGATTGCTGGATCAAGTAGGTGTACTTGTAGTTCTTTGAGGTATCTCCAAACTACTTTCCATAGAGGTTGTACTAGTTTTCAGTTCAACTAATAGTGTATAATTGTTCCTTTCTCTCTGCATCCACACCAGAAACTATTGTTTGGGGACTTTTTGATAAAAGCCACTCTCACTGGAATTAGGTGATATTTCACTGGGCTTTTGATTTGCATTTCCTTGATAATTAGAGACATTGAGCATTTTTTCATGTATTTGTTGGCCCTTAGTCTACCTTCTTTTGAAAAGTTTCTGTTCATGTCTTTTTCCCTCTTATTAAAGGGGATTGTTTCATTTTTGTCCTGCTGATGTGCTTGAGTTCTTTGTAGATTCTGATTATTAGCCCTTTATCGGATGTATAGCATGCAAATATTTTTTTCCATTCTGCAGGTTGTCTATTTGCTGTACTGATTGTGTCCTTGGCTGCCCAGAAGCTTTTTAATTTGATCAGGTCCCATTTTGGATTGGTAGAATAGACATTGTTAAAATGTCTACACTACCCAAAGTGATTTACAGATTCAATGCAATCCGCTTTAAAATACCAATGTCATTTTTTACAGATCTAGAAAAGATAGTTCTATGCTTCCTATGGAACCAGAAAATACCCCAAAGAGCCAATGCTACCTTACATAATAAGACCAAATCGGGAGGCATCACTCTACCAGACTTCAAGCTATACTATAAGGCTATAGAAACAAAAACAGGATAGAATTGGCATGAACACAGAGACATAGATCTATGGATCAGAACAGAGAACCCAGAAATGAATCCATCCTCATATTGCCATCTGATCTTTGACAAAGCAAACAAAAACATACACTGGAGGAAAGAATTCCTATTCAATAAATGGTGCTGGGAAAATTGGATAGCCACATGTAGAGGGCTGACAGAGGATCTGTACCTCTCACCACTCATAAAAATTAATTCATGATAGATGACAGACTTAAACCTAAGGCATGAAATTATAAGAACTCTAGAAGAAAATGTTGGATGAACTCTTACAGATATCAGCCTAGGCAAAGAATTTATGAAGAAGACCCCAAAAGCATTCATTGCAACAAAAAAAATAAATACATGAGACTTTACTTCTTTTCTCTATAAACAATATATCTGGGACACTTTTTGATGACATAAATATAGAAGTCAATTTCACTTTAAAATCATTTGCCTAATATTTCATTGTGTGCATTTGACACATCTGTTCTTGATAAGCCCCTTTAGATAGCTTCCAAAATTTGTCCATTACTAACACGCAAAGGACATCTTTGTGAATTTTTTTAATCAACATTAATTTCTAGGTGTGGAAAGGTACACATATTTTAGAATTTGATTGCTTGAAATATAATTGTACTAATTGATCTACCATCCATCTGTCAGAGTTAATATTAATTACCTCATACTTCACTCACTACAGTGTGATATTATTATAAGAATTGTTACAGAAAATATACATGCTGGTATTTTTATTAGCATTTATATCATTACAAATGATGTTGGACATTCTTTTTATATGTTTATTGGTTATTTGCCTTATTTCTCTTGTAGACTATCTGATTAGATCCTTGGACATTTTCCTATTGGGTTGTTTGTCCTATAAAAATTGAGAAGAGATATTTATAGAATATTATACATTTTTTATAATATTTCTAAATTTTGTTTATATAGTTAAATTGTGAATTTTACCAGTAAAATATTTTTATTTTTTAGATTTTTGTATAGTAGACATAATAATTGTACTTATCTGACAATCTTCCCTTTAAGAGCCTCTGGGTTTCACATCATAATTATAAAGTCTTCCTTCCTGTTAGAAGTATATAATGTTTTATAAAGTAGATTATTCAATCTAAGTATTTGCCTCTTGTAGAATTTATTTTGGTACAAGGAGCAGGGCAGGGTAATTATTCTATTTATTTTGCTTTCATCTCCCACTGATAATGGTCTTCTTTCTTCAGTATTTTTTAGTATACCTTCCTGACTGAGGGAATGGACCTAAAATTTCTTATTGTCATTGATCACCAAGCAACCTTGCCTGAATAAAAACAAATTATAAATCAAGACATGCAAAAGAACTTTAGACTACAAAATGTACAATTCACACTCAAGATAGGTCATGCATGCATGCATGCATGTATTTTTCTGCATTAAAAAAAATCACCAAATATTTATAATGTAAAACTATAGAACAACAAATAATAAGAGTCTTTGTAGAAAAATAACTAATCTGTCTCCTTGTTGGATTTAGTGAAATAATTTTTTTAAAAAGTATGGACATAGAGGATTAAATAATCATTCACCAAATAGATGAAATATATATATACACACACATTTATATGTATATGCCATCCATACCCTTAAACTACGAATATACCTTCCTCTTAAATATTTGTGGAATAAAGTATCATCTGATTTTTAGATTATGCTTCAAAGAACTTTTCAATAAATTCTAATGTGTAAAAATGGTATAAGTCAATTTTAGAACAAAAAGAAACAAAAATGAAAATAATAAATGATCAATCATAATTAAAATAAAATTCTCATGTTTGGATAAAGTGGGAATAAAATTCAAAATTAAAGAATATCCAGAAAAGAATGATAGTAAAAATACTAAAATATACAAATATAGGACGAACCTAAAAGTACCAATTTGATGGTAAGTACATATGGTGCTTGTTTTTCCATCCTTGTGATACTTCACTTAGTAGAATGGCTCCAGCTCTATCCAGGATAATACAAGATGTGCTAAATCACCATTGTTTCTTTTGGCTGAGTAGTGCTCCATGGTATATGTATACCACATTTTATTCATCCATTCATGTATGGATGGGCACTTGGGTTGTTTCCACATCTTTGCAATTGTGAATTGTGCTGCTATAAACATTTGAGTGCAGACGTCTTTTTTATAGAATGTCTTTTTTTTTTCCTTTGGGTAGATGCCCAGTAATGGGATTGCTGGATCAAATGGTAGTTCCACTTATATCTCTTTGGGGTATCTCCATATTGCTTTGAGGTATGTCCATATTGCTTTCTTTGAGGTATCTCCATATCTCTTTGATGTTGTACTAGTTTGCAGTCCCACCAGCAGTGTATGAGTGTTCCTATCTCTCCATAACCATGCCAATATTTATGGTTTGGGGACTTTTTGATAAAGACCATTCTCACGGGAGATAAGTGATATCTCATTGTGGTTTTGATTTGCATTTCCCTGATGATTAGAGACGGTTGAGCATTTTTTCATATGTTGTTGGCCATTAGTCTGTCTTCTTTTGAAAAGTTTCTTTTCATGTCCTTTGCCCATTTTTTAATAGGGTTGTTTGATTTTTTTCTTGCTGATTTTCCTGACTTCTATATAGATTCTAGTTATGAGCCCTTTATCAGATGTGTAGCATGCGAATATTTTCTCCTATTCTGTAGATTGTCTGTTTGCTCTTGTGATGGTTTTCTTGGCTGTGCAGAAGCTTTTTAATTTGATCAGATCTTATACCAATGCACAGGTAGACACAAAAAATTTTAAAAAATTGCTTTTTACAATAGCTCCAAAAATAATGAAGTCCTTAGATATAAATCTAACAAAACTTATACAGTGTCTATATACTGAAAACTATAAATGCTGATAAAAGAAATAAAAGGAGAACTAAATGCATAAACTTTATAATTTGGCATAGAATTGCTGCTTTTTATAGGTGAACTTGAAAAAATATTTTAATATATATTCCATTTCAACTAGTGATTTAAAGTGGGCCCATGTTAAAAACTCTGCACTAGTTAGAGCAGAATGATTAGAGAATTAAATTCATTTGCAATTCTAGACTCTTGGTTTTAAAAACAACTTTAAAAGATTTCCAACTTCCCATACTTAACATTTTTAGTAAAATAATTTTGCTTATTTACTATATGCAAACATCACTAAGAGTTAATCTGCTTCTTTTATTATTTTGTTCTCTTCCATATTCTATGCACTTATACCTGGAAAGTTGTGTCTCAGAATACACAATATAAAGCATTTCTCAGAGGTCCCTGACTTCAACAACAACAACAACAAAAACATAATAAAAAATAAATGAAGAAGAACTAAGTAAATTGAAAGGCATATTTTAGTCATGTTTTTGAAGATTCAATATAGTAAGATGTCAATTTTCCCAAATTTATCTATCAGTTTAATATAAATCCTATCTAAATCCTATTATGATACTTTACTGATACTGTGAAGCTGATTTTAATATATATATAAAAGACAAAAGAAGTAAAATAGATACAGTAAATGAATTTTGAAAAAAAAAAAAACCTTGTATTTAAGACATTGTATCCTACAGTAATCAAGAGTGGTATTAGTGGAAGGAGAGAAATATAGATCAATGGAAAAGAATAGAGAGCTAGAAATAGACTCATATAATTACAGCCTTCTGATTTTTTACAAAATTGCAAAAGCAATTTAATGTACAAAGGATCATCTTTTCAACATATGGTGTTAGAGAATGTGAATATCCATTGGTGAAAATATTAACTTCAACCTAAACCTCACATCCTATCCAATAATTTATTAAAAATATACCATAGATACATGTGTAAAATATAAAACTACAAAACTTTTAGAAGAAAACATAGGGAAAAATCTTTGTGACAAAGGGGCAGGTGACAGATTCTTGGGCATGGAACCAAATCAGAATCCTTAAAAGTACAAAATCACTAAATGGGACTGCATTAGAATTAAACATTTTTGTATGCAAAAAACATTCTTAAGAGAAGGAGAAGATAAGCTATGTATTGGGAGACAATATTTGCAAAATCCAGCAAATGGCATGTTTTCAGAATAAATAAAAGCTCTCTAAACTCAGTAGTAATAAAACAATCCAATTTGAAAATGGGCAAAAAGTTAAACAGATACTTCAACATGGAAGATATAACAATTTCAATAAGCATTTGAATACCCCATTTGGGGGTCCAAATTTCCTATATCAGTGTCAGAGAAGGTTGCATTGAGAAAGTGGTGGTGGATCTGAGATTTGAGGAATTGGAAGGAATTGGACCAAAGGAAGAATGAAGAGTACTCCAGGCAGTACAGCATGTACAAAGGTCCTGGGGCAAGGAAAGTAGACTTAATAGGAAGGGTTGAAAGAAAGATAGTACACCTGGAGGAATTGTTGATATTAGCAATGGACCATGGTAGATAGGAAAAGACCATGCAGGATCTTAGAAGTCATGTTAAGGAATTTTGTCTTCACCCAAGAGAAGCTCTTGAAGTGTTTTTAAGTGATCAGATTTATGTTTAAAAAGTACCCTGTTTGCATTGTGGAAAATTGATTGGCATGGGGCAAAAGTAAGTGCAGCTAGACAAACGAAGAGGTGTTTCAGTGGACTAGACAAGTGTGGATGGGTTAGAATCTCTGTGGTGATGAGGAAGAAGAGAGTATGGATTGGGAGAGAGGTCTCAGCAATGAATCAGGAGTGGGAAGTCAGGGAAGCAGTGGCATCACTCAAGACTTCCAGGTGTATGGCCCAAGCAACCAGATGGGGAACACAAGAGAGGAGTCATCTCAGAGAGGGATTAGTGGGCAGCAAGAACAGACATTTAGCTTTGAGCATATTAATTTTAAGGTTCCTCTGAGCCTACTTTAGTATCAACTGGACTTTTTAATATAGGGTTTATGTTATATTCATATAATTAAAACATGACTTATAATAGTATCTTGACCTTTAAATGTTTCACTATGCAAATCTTTTGTCTCACTGTATATTTAAATATACTGAAGGCAAAAAATATTAAAACTTATTTAGTATCCCCAAATTATTTAATTGATATATTAATATTTAAATCTGAAAAGATGCTCTGGACATATTTGATGTTTGATTAAATATTCAAGTGTAAAACACTAGTAGTTGCTATTGGATGGAGGGAGGAGAGTGTACCAGAAAATGGGATCAGTGAGTCAGTTTTTCAGCCTTCAAAGGAGCTTACACTTGGGGAGGGACAGAAAGGAAAAACAAATACTTCAATAAATCCAGAGAGTCAACAAACAGTAGGCAGATGGAGCAAAGTGGAGCAGCCTGAAGGCATGGAATAGAAGTTGACAGGCTCAGAATTAGACATTGGATTACTGGTGCTGGTTCGAAACTCTTCCCAGGATGGATCAATTAAAGTTAGAACCATTCACACGAATCCTCAGATCCAAGTTCCTACGAGAAGACCCACGTTTGATTGATAGTTTTATCCACCAAGCAGAGAGTACTAGAAGTGCTTTCACATAACTGGTGACATAAAATGTCTTTTATATTAATTAATTAATATTTCCGCAGTTAAAAGTACATGAACATATATACTTATGTGGTAGACTTGATGATATTGTCAGGAGCAAATCTTCATAGTAAATTATGTATATTTCAAATAGTCACCAAAATATGTTTTAAAGTAGGTATCCGTCTCATCTGCTATAGGTTGTATCATGCCCCTCCAAAAAGGTATTTTGAGGTACTAACCCCCAGCACCCTCAAAACTCGACCTTATTTTGAAATAGGGTCTTCACAGAAGTCATTGAGTTAAAATAAGGATATTAGGATGGGCCTGAATCCAGTGACTGCATCCTTATATAAAAAAGGACAATTTGGACACAAAAACAGACATGCGTGGAAGAAAGATGACATGAAGATACACAGGGAGAAGTTGGCCATGAGACTGGAGTGAAGCCTCTACAAGCTAAAGAATGTAAAGGATTGCTGGCAAACACCGGAGGCTAGGAAGATTCAGAGGAGAATTCTCCCCTAAAAGTGCCAAATAAAGCAAGGCCTTGTTGTCTCCTTGATTTTAGACTTTTAGTTTCCAGAATTGAGACAACAAACATCTGTTATGTTAAGCCACCCAGTTGATGGTGCAGTACTTTTTTACGCAGACCTGGGAAACTAATACATTTCCTTCCTTCCTTCCTTCCTTCCTTCCTTCCTTCCTTCCTTCCTTCCTTCCTTCCTTCCTTCCTTTCTTTCTTTTCTTTCCTTCTTGCTTTCTTTCTTTTCTATCAGTCACTTATCTGTATATCTTTTCTTTCTTGTTTTTTATTTACTTGAGGATATACATAAAATATCAATTATATTGTTTTAGTTTCCAATTTTGTGGCACAGGCATTAATGCAAAGAAATCTCAACATATCATTTAAAGCTAATAGGGAGACACTCACAGACACACATGCTATTGCACCTAATTTTTTATCTGACATGAATAATATCTTTGGAGAGCTGTTGCTATCACTGTGTGTGTCCCTGAATTTGCAGCCATAGTAACTGAAACACTGCTTTAAACTCTATCTATACTGACCTCCTGGATGAGGTTCCCCTCTGGAAGGTGAAGATCAGAAATCCCATTGTGATAATGTCACTCTTCAGGTTGCTGTGGAATCACTGTAAAATGCACTTGTAGTAACGGACTGTGACAGCAAGATGCATGCCCTGGAGTGGCCCACCACCTGAAAGATAGATCCTGGAGAGCAGCCCAAGTGGGGCATATGAAGAGCAGAATTTCTGCACTTAGACGCAGCACCTCATTGCTTATTAAGAGTTTTTATTCTCATGAATATGATATGACCCACTGCATTATGTTCCAAGTATTGTTTCTATTCACAGAAAAAGGTAGAAAGGTTATAAAACAAAAACAAAAGTCATACATTATTGCTGAACATCTGTAAAAGCTACAGTAAAGCAAGAGTATTTTATTCTTTAAGCAAGTCCTATATACAAAAGTACAAATTGATGGGAAATAGGATTACTGAGGATCGAGGGAAGGGGGAATAAGTACAATAAATATTTTTATGAGTAAAATGCCACAATGGACCCAAAATAGATCAATAATAGTCAACTAGGTCACATAAGCAAAAGCATGTTTGTTTTGTAATAAAGAGCCAAACATCATATCATTTCAATCACCTTTTTACATTGATATAGGGAACTCAATTCATTAGTACAATAGATACTAAAACAGTGTGTGTGTTTGTGTGTGTGTGTGTATGTGTATACATCTCTGATTTCTCCTTCTTCATTGTTTTTGCCTTATCCTCTTGCCTTGAAAATATCAACCCATATTTAAATTAATTGTGTGTTTGCTCTGTGTGTGAGTGTGTGTGTATCAGGCAATCCAAAATACTATATGGAACGCAATGATGACCAGACCATGGATTTGGTAATAAAATTGCTCTAATCAAATGTATATATATATATATATATATAGAGAGAGAGAGAGAGAGAGACAGAGACAGAGACAGAGAGACAGAGAGACAGAGAGAGAGACAGACAGAGAGACAGACAGAGAGAGAGGTCTCCCTAAAGTACTGAGTACCATAAGGGATACCCAGTCATGCGAAGTCAGAGGAGGTATAAATTATTCTTGACAGGGAAGGATTCAGGGAAGACATTAGACCTGCACCTTGAAAGACAGGTGGGATTTGCTCACGTGGAGAGGAAGGAAAAGGCACATCAGGCATGAGCATAAGAGGTAAAGCCCAGGACATTTACAGGAAACACAAGGAATTCAATTTGGCTGGAGCACAGGGCATAGATGGGCCAGAGGGCTGGGGTTAGAAATTCAAATCATGATGGCTGTATCCAGTACCAAAAAGGTTTTTAAATTCCAAAGCCTCAGAATAGACCCATTAGAGTACTTTTCCAGGACAATGACTCTGAGAGTGTATTGGAGGGATTAACGGACAGGGCAGTGAGCCCAGGCAGACAGTCTGAATACCATTACAATGGCCATGGAGAGTGCTAAGGAGATTTTGACTTTAGTCATGGTGGTGCAATGCAGTTTCTTACCCTTTATAATCTGTGCAGGGAGAGTTTAAACAGCATTTAACCAAAACTCTTTCAAATTCAGTGAAGTGGGTCATGATGAACCACAGTAGCTTTACAGAATCTTACTGACAGCTATTTTCACTGTTCTCTTGACTTTCATAACCATAGGCATAAATTACGCTACAATTAAACAAGAGGTTCATGAGCAAAGTGTTTTGTTGGTTTTGCTCTTCTCTGTGTTTCCAGTCTGGTGACCAGCACTTAGTGAATTGTAGATTCCATATTTCTTTTGCATGACATGGGATTGCCATATTCTGGAACTTTAATATTTGGAAACTGAAATCAATAAGTGCCTCCTGACAATGTCAAAACAATGACCCATAAGGAGTTACTGAAATAATCTGTGTATTTTATAGCCAATGAGAATTTAATTATTCACATACTCTTTATAACCACTGCTTATAGCTGGATATGAGTTCATTATATGTTTAATAAATTAATAAGCCAAAATAAAATAAGATTAAAACAAGTACTCATATCAAAATCTCTGTTATTTAAACAATTCTGTTCCCCTGGTCAATTCAATATTAATTTCTATTTTCCTTCTCGGGCTTGATATGCTATAAATATATGAAATTAATAGTAACACCAATATTAATAATTACTTTGTATTAAGTACTACAACTACAACAATAATAACTCTTTAGTAAGCACTCACAAAGTGACAGACCCTCCTTTGAGCACCTCACAAATATCATGTCATTTAATCCTCACAATAACCCTATAACATATATACATATGAATGTATGGTTTTGAGTGTGTGTATACATATGTATGCATACACACACACATAACCATAAACCATATATACATGTGTATATATATATATATGGTCTTACACATATGTGGTTTTATACACACATACACACACACATGGGAATATATAGGATTCTATTTTAGGAGTGAGAAAATTCACATGTAAAGATGATAATTAACTTTCTCAAAGAAGTGATCTGTGTTAGAACTGGAACTTTTTCTCAAAATTCATGCCAGAGAAGAATCTACCATTGACTCCATTTAGCCAATCAGAAAACAGTGTAATACATTTTGTCTGTTAGCTTTGAGGAGACTTGAAGTTGTTATTTGAACTGTGGATCCTCTTCCACTCAACAATGCCAATGTTCTGATACGTTTCGGGAGAAGATTTTCAGGCGTTGCCAAACAGCTCTGATGCTCTTTTTCATACCTGTGATGAGATCACTATAATGAAACCTGGAGAGGCTGGGGAAGCTTGGGAATTGTAAAAGCAGATTATGTGGCCGCACCTGCTCCTGAGCTTCCCCTGTGAGCCATGGAGCGTGCACACCTCTGGGCTCTCAGTTCACCTCCATTTCTCAATCTGGCTTCTGGGAGATCCCTACTCTTTCTCCAGTGGTCTGTTTTTGTTTTGAATTTCCAGTTCTCTCCTCACCCTGCTGGAGATCCACTCCAGCTAGGTGTTTTGCCAACATTCTCATGGAAATCAGTCCATGTTTGGAGGTACTAGAAAAAGTGAGTTTAAAATTTAATCTCTTTGTTAAAGGATAGAAAGGGATTTGGGTTAAATAAAATTGGGAAATGCTGTTCACTAAATTCCTCCTCAGAGATTTATAATTTAGTAAAATACAAACTGAGAAATTCTCTATTGAAGCAACCTGTGTAATTTTGTTTCACCTAGAGGTCCCCAAAGTCATTTGACCATGGCATCGTTTTCCAGGAACACTTATTTATTAATCTCTGGTCTGGGTTTTTTACCTACCTCTTTTAAGACTTGTAACAATCCCACCTCCCATAATAGCCATCTTACAAGCCTCATTACGCACTCAATTCCAAAACAGGGCACTGAAGAGGGAAAGCAGCCGAAACTGTCACATGTATGGGACTCATGGTCATATCTTTTTTCTAGCCAAAGGTCTCTCCGTGTCATTCCCCCAATTTTGCTTCCCCCCCCCCTTCAGTCTTAACTCTGCTTTCTCAGGTTTCCCTGACTTGGTCAAATCCTACCATGGGATTCATCTCATGATGGATGGAAATTTTGCATTTGTGGTGACCTTCCCTCCACTCAGCTGTAAGCTGCTAAAGGGAGGAACTGGGTTGTGCTTACCATTGTGTTCTCAGCTCCTAGCACATCACTTTCAATAAAATCTTTGAATGCCTGAAAAAAAAAAAACACAAAGACACATCTTGGAAATGCTGGAAAACTGATGTCCAATGGGCCTCCAACATCCTGGGGATTGTGAAGCTACTGAAAACGACAGCAATACACCTTTACCATTTACTCATGAAGAGTTAACAGTTGTTTCTTCAGAGGAATTGATGGAATTTTACCTTTGTCCTAGACCAGAAGGAAAACTACATTAGAGAAATACCAGATAAGTGATCTAGATTTATACTAAATGAAAGTTTTAGAAGAGACAGAGGACATCTTAAAGACAGAAAAGAAAATGATAGGTTAAATGTATTAGTTCAACTCTGACCAGTTCATACGTTTTGTGGGAAGTCTCAGTTTATCGAATGAACTTTTAAGTATAACAGGGATAAATGTATATACCTCCTAAATCCCGATTTATCAACATATTTCAAAGGATGGAAAGAAAATATCTACTCCTCTAATCTCTTTTATGCCATATCTCCTCTTTCCCCTGTTCTTTTCCTTTTTTAATATAAGGCAAATTTGTTTTAAGTTTTCCAATTACAAAACTAGAACATGTGCACTATCTACTACACAAAAAATTTTTATTGAAGAAGTAAAAGAACCAATCATGAGCTACTCAACAATGAATTATTTTAATATTTTGATGTATTTCCTATTAATGTTCTTCAGTTACCATTAATTGAACAATAAATTATATCCAAATGCATCTTATCTTATATGTTTAAATTAATAATGTAATTTTAGGTTTTATAATGTTATTAAAATTCTTCATAAACTTCTTAACAACTACATAATATTCAGTTATATGTCTGTTGTATGGTATAATTACTAACTTTCAAAAGCTAGAGATATAATTGCTGCAATTTTTTGTCATTATATGTAATGCTTAATGAACATCTCTATGGCAGAAAGTGGTGCTCTCATTTTAGATTGTGCTACAGTTTTGGATATGGTTTATTTGACCCCACCACATTTCACGTTCAAATTTGATTGCCAATGTTGGAGGTGGGGACTGGTGGGAGGTGTTTTGGTCATGGGGGTGGATCCCTTATGAATGGCTTAGTGCTATTCTCACTGGAGTGAATGAGTTCTCATTCTTAGTTAAGTGAGTTTACACTTTTAGTTGAGTGAGTTCTCACTCTTAGTTCCCAAGAGAACTGGTTGTTAAGCCAGGCACCTGCTCTCCTCTCTCTTGCTTCCTCTTTCTGCACATGATCTACACAAGCTGCTCACTTTTGCCATTAGTGGAAGCAGCTTGAGTCCCTTGCCAGAAGCAGATGTTGGCACCATGCTTTTTGTACAGCCTAAGAACCGTGAGCCAGATAAACCTCTTTCGTTTATAAATTACCCAACCTCAGATATTCCTTTAAAGCAACACAAATAAACTAAGATTGTTTGTTTTTTTGAGCCTCTTAGACTTTGTAGGACTATGGATAAAGAAGAGATTAAATCAAACCATATTAAAGATTTTAGTGAATTATGGTATATTTGCTCATTAAAAGTTACATGTCAAGAGTGATGTGCATGTGAAATGTAGTATTTTTTTTCAAATAATTGAACTGTTTCCTAAAGAACCTCCATCCAATGAGAATAATAAAAAAATAACAAATTTTAGTAAAACCTGAGCAAATGTAGTCCAATGTAAAAATCCACATTGACCTCTAGGCACATGGCTCAGGTATTTGAGATACAATGTTCAGCTGCTTATATTTTCTCTGCTTTCCCCTGCTCTCTCCAAAATTGTTGAAATCTGGTATATGTGGCCTCCTGGTGTTCAGGAGTGCAGGAAGGTGAAGATCAGATTAAGCCCTGAGGATCCACACTGTGCCCCTGGATAGCTGGTCTGGTCCACTGCTTAGTCTGGGCACCACAGTGACATTTGTTCCACTTAGGTTTCCAAAGCCACATGCCTCCACCCACTGTTCATGCTATAGTCATTTGCCTCTGATTGAAGAGCCCCAGTGGCCTTGTCCCTAGAATCCTAGGTCTATGCTGAGCTTCCTGTGAATTTAGGCTTTTCTCATGCCCTTGCTTGAGTATGTAGGCACTTCTGGGTGCTGTGAGCGCCAAGAACAGGCATGAGGAAAGCAGGACCATTCTCCTAAGCTCAGCTATCCATCTGTTCTTTGCTGCTAACTCCTGCCACCTTTTCTGAATCATATGGGAAGTGACTGCATATGGGATGTCTCCTTAAGAAAGTGCCATTTTTCTCTGTTGCTCATCCATAAAAATGTGTCCCATATGTATATGCTGAATTCAAAGTGCCATCCTCTTTCTCTCCATACAATGGGATTTTGGAGGAAAATAAGAACCAGTATTCTCATTTCCTGACCTTCTATTGTTTCCCTTCTTTTTATTCATAGCCCTCTGGATCACATATAATGTATGAAGGACTTTCATTTCCTTTGTCTTGTCCTATATTCTTCTACTCAGGACACACAGTAAAACTCTATAACCAACTCTATCAGGTTGTCCTTTGTTTAAGGTGGAGAGAATGGAACATTTTTTTTTTCTTTGAGTAAGTCAGGTTTTTAAGCACATTGTCTTGGTATGGAGACAAAAATCCCATTTTGGATAGCAAAGAATGAACATGAACTCTTTCTTTCTCTTCCCATTCCTGCTGTAACAATTGTAATTCTCTTTCACTACCAAGCTGACAGATAACTTGGATTGATTAGGGAAAAGGTAAAGTACACAAAACTGCACAAGAGGAAATCTCATTACAATGTTGGAAAATATTACCATCATTATAGTCAACCCCTCAAGTGCTCTCTAGTAAGGCTCCCAGTCCCCTAACCTTGTGGCTTATTTTGCCAACCCATGTTCCAGATGTTGCATGCCTCGCCTCGTGTGAAGACAAGTAATGCTTCCTGCCTCTGAGTGTTTGCTCACACCAGTTCTCCTACCCAGAACACCCTTCCCTCCTGTCTTGAGCACCATCTCTCCTGTTCACTTGGCATTTCATTCATGAGTTCTTATCACGAGGCTCTGCTTGCACTAGCTATTTATTCTACTTGTTTAACTGCATTTAATACTACAATGCAATACTTCATTGTACTTTTCTTAATGAGTTGTTCTTTCCCTAGAAACCCCTTGAAATCAGGGCCTGTCTCTTATTCATCTGTTTATCTCCAATGAATTTAACAAGGGTTCATTAAATTTTGTTAAAGGAATGAATAAAGCAAATACAGATTATGGCAGAAGAAGAATACTAAATGGTAGATATCTATAACACTTTTCTGTGTTTTGACATTTTGGGGAGTGTCCTAAAATGCCCCGAAATGATATCAATGATGGCAAAAAAAGCAATAAAGAGTGTATGTGCTGCCAAATACCCACATGCAAACAATCCCTCAGGCCAAGTATGCTCATGGCTGGGGTGCATGAACTTGCCTGAACCATTTCAGCCCATCTCTAATGGAAATCTAATGGAAATCATAAATTACCTAAACAGGTCCACAGGTGCTGAAATTTACTACTGTGTTGACTGCTGGCAAGGTCTGAAACTAAAGAACAATGCACGATGTGCTACAAAAATGAAATATTTATTACATTCATATTCTCCCTCAAGCTTTTTTTTCTTGGTGGCAAAATAACAAAGCACCAGAATTTCAAGACAAACCAATTTGCACTGGCATTTTTAGAAATTTTGTTAAATAATTCTCTTTAATGGTTCAAAGCTTTTTAGTACAGACACAACTTCATGAATTCTAAATAAACCTTAACGCCAAAGGGAAAAGGGTGGAAATGTTCTATCTCACAAATTAATCTGCACTTTACTCATCACCAGATACTATATACAATTGCTTCCGCCTCACCAGTTCCTAACCTCTCAGAGCCAAATTAGTCACTGAGGAATTGAATATATGTGGTTATAGGGTCAACTTAACAAATATATGAGGAGCCAATGTCCTGAGCTCCTGCATAAAGAAAGGAATATCATTTGGCTTGGAACGAGATCTTGGAGATGATTCTAAATAAAAACACTGAAAGAAAAGATGACGCCGGAATCCATGATTAGAGAGTGTAGTAGGGTGGAAGGCAGTTCATTGGATCATAGAAGCATAATTTCAGGATGCCTTTCTTCATTACAGGAGCCCAGCCACTACCAGCTAGTGCCAGTATTGACTTCTTGGCTGAAAGTGGATTAACATAGTGTTTCCTGCAATGTAGGATGCAGCACCATACCTTAGAAAGTGATTAAAAATGACATGCCAATGAGACCTTAAATAAGTGATAAATTATTAAGTAAATAGCAACTTTTCCTTCAAAGGCATTTATAACTTCCTAGAGTTCTCAAGAAGGAAGGTTCAGTTTGATGCTTTTCTTTTAAACACTCAATTATTTCTCTTTTTACACAACTGGAGACCTTAGGCTCAGGGCCTCAAGCATGCCAAAATATATAGCTCAAATTTAGAAACTTTGCTTTGGGCCGGGCGCGGTGGCTCACGCCTGTAATCCTAGCACTCTGGGAGGCC
>VBSM01002223.1:13408154-13439032 GCA_008086735.1 Cheirogaleus medius | reverse complement strand
TGTAAAAGCAAAAAAAAAGAAAAGAAAAGAAAAGAAATAGTGTCTGCTGAAGTTGCTTACTGATGGTGGTACTGAAATTTTCATTCTATAATAAGGAAGTTTGCTCATATTCTTAACATCTTCATGGAATTTTCTCTTATCAACACACTGTGGTTTATATTTGACTTCATGTGGATGACATCACTTCTACAAATATTTTCTCTGATAGTAATTTTTTTGGCATTTTTCCTGGTTTCTGGTTCCTCATTGTTTTTTTTTATAGGTCACTGCTATTCTACCACTCTTGCCCCAAGTGTTTTCAAATTAATGAATGTGTGTAATGCTTGAATCTGTTATTGAAAATGCCATTACTTACTGTATTGTACCTATTTTCTAGAAGAGAAAATTGAGTTTGCAAAGAAGAAGTGATCTCTGGATATTTTTGTTATTGTTCATTTCTATTTCCTTAAAGTGTTTATGAATTGAGATGTTATTTTAAATATCACTATAGTATTATTAAACTAGATTCTTCCTCAGAGACTATTTATTGTGACCTTAGATGATACTCCTCAAGCAGTGGGATTTTGGCTTGCCTACTGGAAGTGGCATTTTTGAGGCAAGAAGGTAGCTAACATTAGTCAGAACATGATGATGGAGATGGTGCTGGAGAGGATGGACTGGGTGCCGGAGAATCAGGATTTGGTTCTGTTGCTGTAGAAGGGAGTTTACTACTGAATTTGATTTCTAGAAGAAACGTATCTAGGGTTGTTTGCACAGCTTTTTTCTTTTGTTCATTATAAATGGCCTTGTGGCAGCTGATGCATGGTAAACCTTTGTAAGCTGCTCAGTGTTAGGATCTTGCTCCTCAAGCTTAGTAAACTCTTTTTCAGTGAAATGAAAGACTTCAGCTAATTCATTTGTCATAAACTTTCTTGGCTCTGGATCTTTTGATTCTTCATTTTTTTGTGTGTGTTTATCAGCTGCTTCTCTATCTACGAGACTATCCATTAGCATAAAGATGTTGCTCCAGTGCATAGCTTAGACCATGTGGGTTTGTTTACATGAATGGAAGAAACTAGTTCTTGAATTATTAATTTAAAGGAATGACATTTATCAGGTGTCGGGCAGGTGGAAGGGGGAGGAGGAGATGGGTATATACATACATAATGAGTGAGATGTGCACCATCTGGGGGATGGTCACGCTTGAAGCTCTGACTCGAGGAGGGAGGGGGGCATGGGCAATATACATAACTTTAACATTTGTACCCCCATAATATGCTGAAATAAAAAAAAGATTTAATTATAAGTTATCTTTATAGGGAGCTTTGGGAGCCCATTTGTAAGTACAGAAGGCTGTAAGTCAGGTCATTTCTAACTCAGGGACTGCCTGTACTTTAAATGAAAATGGATTAAACTCTCTAATCAAAAGACATAGAGTGGCTAAATGGAAGTAAAAAAAAAACCAAAGTCAAACTACATGCCGTTTGCAAGACATACTTTAGATATAAAGATATACACTGGCTGAAAATAAAAGGTTGGAAAAAGATTTTCCATGCAAATTGTAACCAAAAGAGAGCAGAGGTGGCCATACTTATATCAGAGAAAATAGACTATAAGTCAAAAACTGTCACAAGAGACAAAGGGCAATATACATATAATAATAAAAGTTTCAATTCATTAGGAAGATATAACAATTGTAAATATACCTACATCTAATAGCAGAACACTCACACATATGAAGCAAACACTACCAGAATTGATGAGAGAAATAGCAAATACCACAATAATAGCAGAATACTTCAAAACCTCATTTTCAATAAGAGATAGATCCACCAGAGACAAGATTGACAAGAAAACAAAGGAATTAAACAACAGTATAGACAAATGGACCAATAGACATATACTGAACACTCTACCCAAACACTAAACCCAAAATTAGCAGAGGAAAGAAATAATAAAAATTAGAGCACAAATAAAGTCATTAAAGAATTGGAAAACAATAGAAAGAAATCAACAAAATGATGAGCTGGTTCTCTGTAAATATAAACAAAATCAGCAAACCCTTCACTAGATTAACTACGGAAAAAAAGGAATAAAAACTCAATTAACAAAAATCAGAAACAAAAGAGGAAACATTATGAGGCCAAAGAAAAAGAATCATAAGACTACTATGAACAATCATATGCCAACAAGTTGGATAAACTGGAAAAATGGACAAATTTCTAAAATCATACAATCTGTTAAGACTGAAACATGAAGAAATGAAAAGTTTGCACAAACCTGTAACTAGTAAGGTGATTGAATCAGTAATTGATCAATAATCAAAAAATATTCTAACAAAGAAAAGCTCAGGACCAGATGTCTTCACCATATTCAGCAAAGTTAGAGGACACAAATCAACACTCAAAAATAATTGCATTTCTGCACATTGAAAATAAACAATCTGAAAAAGAATTTAAGAAAAAATATATATTTATGATAACATCAAAAACCCAATACTTGGAATAAACTTAACCAAGAAAGCAAAACACCTGCATACTGAAACTATAAAGTATTGCTGAAATAAATTCAATAAGGAAAAAATAAATAGAAAGACAACCTGGTTTCATGGATTGGAAGTCTTAACATTGTTAAAGTGCACATACCACACCAAGTAACCTAAATATTCAATGCAATCCTTATCAAAATTCCAATGGCATTTTTTGCAGACCTAAAAAAAACTAATTAAAAGACTCCAAATAGCCAAAACAATCTCAAGAAAGAAAGCAAAGCTGGAAAACTTACACTTCCTAATTTTAACATATTACAAAACTATAGTAACCAAAATAGTATGGTAATGGCATAAAGACAGACATAGAGATCTATGCAACAGAATAGAGAATCCAGAAATAAACTCTCACATATATGGTCAAATGATCTTTGACAAATGTGCTAAGTCTATGCAATGGAATAAGAATTGTCTCTTTGACCTAGTGTTAGGAAAACTAGATATCCACGTGCAGAAGAATGAACTTGGATCCTTGCACCATATACAGAATTTATCTCAAAATGGACTAAATATAAAACCTGAGAAACCTAAATATAAAATCTTAAATTATAAAATTCCTAGAGAAAAAAAAATAGGAAAAAACTTCATTACATTGAATTTGGTGAAAATTTCTTGGTCATGACACAAAAAGTACTGGCAAGGAAATCAAAAATAGACGAATAAGACTATCAAACTTAATAATGTGCAACAAAGGAAACAATTAACAGGTGAAAAGGCAACCTACAAAATGGAGAAAATATTTTTAAACCATATATCTGATAAAGGGTTAATATTAGGAATATATAAAGAACCTCTACAACTCAACATCAAAAAACAAACATCCAATTAAAAAATGAGCAAAGGACCAAATAGACATTTCTCCAAAGAAGATATAACAATGGTCAACAAAGATATGAAAAGATGTTCAATATCACTAATCATTAGGGAAATGCAAATCAAGAACACAACTATGTATTGCCTTATACCTATTATCATGGCCATGATAGAAACAAAGCAGAACAGAAAAATCCCACAAATGTTGGTGAGAATGTATAGAAATTATACTCCTTGTGAGCTGTTGATGTGAATGTAAAATGGTACAGCTACTATGAAGAACAATATGAAGTTTCTTCAAAAAATTAAAAGTAGAACTACCATAGGATCTGGCAATCCTATTATTGGGTATATATCCAAAGGAAATGAAATCAGTATGTTGAAGAGACATCTCCACTCCCATGTTCGTTGCAGCACTATTCACAGTAGCTAAGATATGGAGACAACCCAGGTGCCCATCAGTGGATGAATAGATAAAGAAAATATGGTGTATATACATAATGGAATATTATTCAGCCACGAAAAAGGGTGAAATCTTGCCATTTGTGATGACACAGGTGAATCTGAAGGACATTATACTAAGTGAAAGAAACCAAGCACAGAAAGATAAATACCATATGACCTAACTCATATGTATAACCTAAAAATGTTGGTCTCCTAGAAGTAGAGAGTGCAGTGTTGGTTATCAGAGGCTAAAGGTTTAGAGGGGTTAAGGGGATGGGGAGCTGTTGGACAGAAAATAAGTAATTACAGTCAGATAAGAGGAATAAGTTTCAGGAGATATATTGTACAGCAAGGTTATTATAGTTAATGATGATACATTGTATTCTCGTAAATGTAAAGAGTAGAGGTTATGTGCTATCATCACAAAAATGACAACTATGTGAGATAATGCACTTGTTAATTAGATCGATTTAACCATTTGACAATGTATAAATACTTCAAAACATCACATTGTTCATGATTTAAAAAGGCAATGTTATCTGTCAATTTTAAAAAATTAAAATATTAAAAGCTTTAAAAAATAAAAATAAATGTAAAAATAATTAAAGAAAAGTCCTTACTTGCACATAGCTTTCCAAATATAATTGAAAATAGAACATTTATGGAGGACAAAAAATTATTTTACTTAATGATAGTGTTTTATTGGGAAATATTGACTTATTGTGGTGCCCTTAATACAGGCAGAAAAACTAGAATCTGAGAACCCCATATCAATATTTTCAATGATTTGGAGAAAATGTGTCAAGGTCATAAATAAAATGAGAGAACTCATTATAAATTATTTAAAACTTAATTCAAGAAATAAATTACACATAGTATTTATTAGCAATTCCTTTTGTAGCAAAGAGTTCATAAAGAAATGGTTCAACTTATTTCTTCAAAGAAAATTGACAACTTAAGAAATCATTTGGTTGTAAGAATCTTCATTTTAATTATTGTGTTTCTAGCTCTTAATTTTGAAGTATTCAACTAGTAAATTATTATATATAACCTGTTATTCTTGGACATCCATTTTCCTTCAATTGCCTGGTCAATACAGGAAAAAGTGCTACGAATAGGACAGTTGAGTTTCACTAGTGTTTCACTTTCAGGAACAACATCCATGTATAAGTTTATTTTTTTTATTTCAGCATATTATGGGGGTACAAATGTTTAGGTTACTTGTGTTGCCTTCCTCCCCTCTTCCTCTCCCCTGGAGTCAGAGCTTCAAGCATGTGTAATTTTTTTTTTTACTAAGAACTTTTTCTTAAAAGGAGAGCATGAAAAATAGTAATTCTTTTTTATTTTTAATTTTTTTTAATTTCAGTATATTATGGGGATACAAATGTTTAGGTTACATATATTGCTTTTGCCCTACCCGAATCAGAGCTACAAGCTTGCCCATCCTCCAGACAATGCACAGCACATCCATTAGGTGTAAATATACCCATCCCTCCCCTCCACTCCCACCTGCTTGACACCCGATGAATGTTACTACTGTATGTGCACATAAGTGTTGATCAGTTAGTACCAATTTGATGGTGAGTACATGTGGTGTTTGTTTTTCCATTGTTGGAAAACTTCACTTAGTAGAATGGACTCCAGCTTCATCCAGGATAATACAAGAGGTGCTAGTTCACCATTGTTTTAAGGGCTGAGTAGTATTCCATGGTATGCTTTTACCACATTTTATCAATCCACTCATGTATTGATGGGCACTTGGATTGTTTCCGCATCTTTGCAACTGTGAATTGTGCTGCTATAAACATTCTAGGAGGTCATAATGAGTTTTGCAGATGAATACAGATATACCTACTTAACTCACAGAAGTACTGGGATATGGGTGTAATAAATATTTTCCACATTTTTTAAAATTAGAGATGAAAATATAAAGCACCAAGTACAAAATGTGATGTGTGATTTTCATCTGTAATTTATTTAACAAATTTCCTGAGAATATGATTACACAGAATAAGGTTATGACAACTCTTGAGTCAGACCTGGATTCCTGTTCCAGAATTACTTCTTACTAGCTGTGTAAGCTTGATCATAGGACTTAACCCTTCTCTATGCGAGTTTTCTCACATACACAGTGGAGTTAATAAGTCTGCCTATCGTATAGAATAGTTACAAGAATTAAATGAGATAAACAAATGTTTATCTCATATTAAATGAGATAAACAAATGTTTATCTCATGCTTGGTCCATAGTTAAATCTGTTAGCTATGATTAATGTCATATTACTGAAATAGAAAGGATAGGGAGATCTTTGTAAACCACATCTTTAGAATGTGGCTGAACAGCAGAGTAGTTAAGGTCAAGGGATCTGGGTTAGACTGTCTGAGTTCAATACAACCAACCCTATCCAACCCCAACTAAGCCTAACTAAATCCTACTAACTCTAACTTACCTATTTGTAAGATTTTGGCAAATTATTTAATCTATGACTTAGGATTGTTTTTATTAGTGAAACAAAGATTATGATAACACTTATTCTGAGCTTGTTATGAGAATCACATGTGCAAATATGTTGAAGGTGTTTAAACAATGCCCGCTACACACAACTGCTCTACAAACAGTCTTTATTATTCGCTGAACATCTAGGCTTTACTAGAGCTCAATATCTGATAACATCATTAGGATAAAAAGCTGTGCTGTACCTCTAGACTCTTGAAAGCTCTCAGCAATCTACATGGACAAGTGCAAAGTTTAGAAAATTATCTTCTAGAAAGAAGTCTGGAAGCTTCAGAATCCAGAACTGTAAGTATTAATTAAGAGCAACAAATATCTGAGCGTTCCCCAAGGGAGCCCTAGTTTTCATTTGGGCTCACACTTCCTGATTTCTTCTTGTGAGATGCCATATGTGCTCAAAAACCTTTTAGAGACTTTGCTTAGTGATCTATACCAGCTTTTCTTTGCTCTCCTTGATACTCAGCAAGATTAAAATATCAGCCCAGTATTCCATAAAACCTGTAAAGCATGGGTTACTTCCAACCACAGTGTTTGGACTAATTCCAGTAAATCAGCACCACAAAGCACATGCTTGCTGACGATGTAAATCAAGAAGGAAGCATGTAGTATTTGTTTTGACAAGTTTGGCCCCACAGTGTTTGAGAATATGCTACTCTTGCTGTCTCAACCTTGGAGATTGGAACTATCATTAACATAATAGTAGAAATCATCTCCCCTTGCAAAGAGCTTGGGTGGCTTTTCATTGCTTACAGGATTAAGTCTGTCTTAACCTAGTATTTAAGGATTCATGTCCATTAGCTCTAATTTCCCCTCTTCTCTGCAACAGCATTTGTTACAGTGTGTTTATAAGCTTTTATTGACATAGGGTCTATTAAAAAAATTCAAAATTTTGAGGTCAAATTAGTTTGAGAGATACATATTCTAAGTTTCCCTGAGTTATTCATATTGTACTTGAACATATTTAAAGCTCTGAGAAGTCCTGCATCAAAGAAACCTACCGGATTTTAGTTAACTCAAACTTATCCAACCAAAACAAATAAAAAACCCAAACACCTTTTGCCTTTTGAAGCACAACCAATTGAAAAGACACCGTCTTAAAAGAAAAATTTATTCAATGAGACTGATTTATTTTCTGTTCTTCCAAATAATAACATACCTACCCCCCATTTTCTATCTGTGTGTATTTGTGTGTTTATGAGTGTGCGCGTGTTTTCTCAAGTTGACCACATCCCCGGTCCCCTCCCCACAAGAATATTTTTCTCCCACATCATAATGCACCCAAACTGTGCCATTCAGTCTCCTCACGGAGCCTCCTCCGTTATGCCTAGCACACAAAGACTTTCTCCCTGATCAAGATGGCTTCAGCCCTTACTAACATATATTACCTCCCATTTACACCTGGTTTCAAATCATTTATCAATTTTCTTGAAATCAGCAATCACTATTTAGTTTAAGAGAAAGCTTCAACTTTATAGACAGGCAGATGGATGAGGTCTCACAGCCCACTCTGTTCTCAGTGGTGGGATTCCCTATCGGTATATAAAGTAAGATACTTTATGTGCAGTATCTGGCATACAGAGGACACTCAATAAATATCATTAATATTGCTGCTGTCTTGCTCCCATGATGCCTAGCCTTTATAGTTACTGAACAGTTTTAGTCATTGGTTTAATTAATGGAATGATACTGTTTGCTCTCTGAAAAGTTCTTCAGCTTCTGTTATCCCATCTGTAATATACCAAGGAATAGGCATAGGCAACAGAATGGTGATCAGAATGTGCAAAGTATGTTGCTGGGATGAGAAGGGGTGAGGGCTCTGTGGGTGGAGAGGGTGGAGAGGAGGGGGGCTTGGCTGGCAAAGGGCATCAAGGGCCAGTGTTGCCCCACTCCACACGGTACTGGGCTTTTTCTTTGCCCAAAAGCCATGAAAACGGCATACAAATACCCTCTCATCATTCACCATGTTTCCTGTTCTTGCTCTAACACGCCTGAAGAATATGCTGATTTGATATTACACCAGTCAGGCAAAAGGAAAAGATGATCGATTCTAAAAGGAACAGCCTGTTTTGCAATTTTAATATCTCAAATGCTTCTTTTTTTTCCCTCCAATGCAGAATCTCTGTGAGAAAATAGTGGCCCTCATTAATGCCTTGCGTACAGACTCCTCATTGTTTTTACTTGTGCTATTTCTTTGCACTTGGATATAGAAGCAATAAATTTCCAGGGAAATGAAACTCACTTATCAGATTTCCCAGCATCAAGTTTCATATTAGGAATGAAAAAAAATCAGTCTAACTGGACTCAATATAGCTGTAAACCAATATATGTAAGCCGTATCAGAGATTAAGCCCTCATCGTTGCATTCGTGAGCTTCCCATTTCAGTCTGGAAGGAATAACAATTTTTCTAGCTGTTATTTAATGATGCAAAATATTCCTTAAAATAATAAATAAAATCAATTCAGTAATACTCAAAAGACTAAATAATGTTTTTCTTAAAAAATGCATGAATCAAATGAGTACATTTTTCCCTTTAAATTGTTAATTTCTAAAATTTCCTAAATTTTAAAGACAATAATGCTTTTATTCTTTTAGTGGTGCTACAGAAGTACTAAAAATTAGTTTATGAGGCAATTGAAAGTGTCTCATCAGAAAAGTTCTTACTCCAATGTCTTTGTTTTTTAATTTAATATCAAGTTTGAACCAATATAATTTGCTTAACATTAATTTACTACTCAGCACTTCCATTTTTATCAACAAAATATTCAAAAAGTTTCATATTAATTTTAAAAATATAAATAAAACATTATTATTAAAAAATGCAACAATAAGCACAAATTAATTTATGTTTAAGATTGCCCTGCTGGTTTGGAGAATGGGAAATGACCGAGATGCATTATAATTATTGGCTTCTCTATTTTAGTATTGGGTTTTTGTAAAGATGCGCATACCAACACCAATGCACACAATAAACGTACGTACAAGTTATTGCGTATACTATGTATACTTAAAATTCTAATTAAAGCAGTTAGCTCTGACTCTTCTGTAGCAGCACGTAAAATGAGTAATTATGCCTGAAAGAAGCTAGAAGTCATAGCGCTAGCAACTGTGAAAGAGCATCTCATGGATCTGCAACCTTCAAACCAAGGATAAGTTGGTAGGGAGAAAAATCACAAAGTAAAAACTGAATGTGAGTCCTTACCAGTGCTCCCTCTGTAAGTGCACTGTGATGTGTTGTTTATAAGTGATGTTTTTAATTTATAGTGCAAGAGGTCCAACGTCCTTCCTGTGAAAAGCACATGTCTGCAGATTTATTTTAACCAAAACTTTAAAAGATGCAAGATGTGATCTCCATTGTATGAACATCTTCAATCCAGAGCATCTGCACAGTGTCTAACTTGAACATTTGGACAAATGACTTCAATTGTAAACTCCTGTTTAAGGAAAAACTTTGTTTGAAAAAAACGCTTAAGAATGGCATGATTGTACCAAAATAGATACTACTTACAGGCATTTATACACTCTTAACTTAGAAGAATCTTTTTAACTAATATAAAAATAAAAAAGATTTTATAAAATGGAAAAAAAAGAAAGAGAAAATAAGAAACAAAACAAAAAACAAAACCTTTGCTGTAGCATAAGAGGAAATAGAAAGAGCTGAATTTCTAATCCATTGGGTACTTGCAGCTCACCTTCGTTGACCAAATCGCTTCAAGAACTTTTGTCAGTTACATTTTATGTGACCAGTTTGTTGTTTGTGAGCCACCATTTTCTCCATTTTAGATGGTCAGAACAGGCTTAAATACTGCATCTGTTTATTGATATATTTCAATTTAAAAAATATTTTACCAAATCACAATTGTTCCTTAATCGATAAGTGGTTTTTAAATTTTCTTTTTGTTCTTTAAATATAGTCAGTGCAGCTCTGAATCTGCCCAGATCTCCCAATTAACCTTAAAAAGTGCTTGGAAAGTCGTTTCATTTACGCCCCTTTCTGATCATCGCCACTAGGAGGCACTGCAGCCTGCTTTATGAGGGGCATGAAATCTGGCAAAGTGAATATTCCACACAACTATGGCTCTGGTGTCATTCCCTATTTAATGGCTGTCAGTGAGGGGGAAAGACAACGTGGCGGGTAATTAAAACCAAATTGCAGGCAGGAGATGACTGCACAAGAATGATATTGTCATTAATACTGATTTAACATGCACCTGGGTAAGGTGAGGGAGAGCAGCAAGGGAATTCACACTGAAACCAGGGTTGCCTGATTTAAAGATGTAGTGTTTCCAGCTGAAGCATGTTTAAAAGCTGAATAAAACCATCATATTATGACAGCAGAAATAAAACGGAAAAAAATGTTCTACATATGTTTGTAAAAAATATATATATATATATATATATCTTCTGTTTCTTCCAGCTCTGTGGACAGAGCATATGTCTCTCCTCTGAAGTTCAAAAGTATTTTTGCAGAAGGCTTTTTCCCCTGTTGTTGGCTTCTCCTGCATAGGTTTATAATCTGCTCGTGTAGTTTTCTGTTTTCATAAGACTATTGAGATGGAACGTTTGGATGAAGCAAACACCATTGATTTACAAAAACTTGTGTGCTACGGGGAAAAGATTTCAATTCTGGAAACATTTTAGGAGAGATATTTACCCCACGGGATTCAGGGATTTTTCCATTCATGACAAATACCTTGCTAGAGCCATTGAAATCTAGCACTAAAACCTCATCAAAGCTATGGTCAATAGTGCTTATAGAATGAGGCAGGTGGCTCAATGAGATGACTCCCCAAACAAAGAAAAGGATCACTGTCATGTTAGTGTCCCTAAAATTTAGGGTATTTTTAAAAATTTAATGATAAATAGCAAAACCCAGAAAATAACCACTAATCAGAGTTCAAATTAAGTAGTCTACTTTGTTTATGATATGTACAATAATGTGGTGGATATTTCAATATTCACTAAATATTTCCATATTATGGCTACAGCTAAAATTTACATCTGTTCCTCAGTAGAAGAAAAGTGCAGTGGTTTAGATCATGTACAAATTAAAAGCAACTTCTTATTTAAAGGACTATTGGATGTTTTGGGTAGAAAGTGTACTAAAGTTAAATGCGTTTATGGAGAGGGAGAAATGGTTACAGTTCAGCCTATGACTGAAAACCCTGTGCTGATTGATAAATCTCCTTCTGGTTTCACCTTAAATGAAATGTGTGCATTATAGAAATGGTTATCCTTCTGCCCAGCACCAAAAGAGATGAATCATTAGGGATGTCATGAAGATTTATAATCACATCATAAAGAAAGTAAATTCAAAGTGCATTCCTTGGGCAATAAAGAACATATTATAGAGAAAGAGCTCACTAAACAAGGTCAGGTAGGAAAAAATGATCAAATGCCATGGTTGCTAGATCTAGACAATGAGAATTGTTTTAATACCCAAATCATGAATTACAGAACAATGATGATCATATCTCCTGAATTTTATCCACAATACTTTGTTATTAATGTTTTAATGAGTTTTACATTTGCAAGATATTTCATTTATATATTTATTTGTTGGTTTATTTCATTTCTTCACTTTTAGGGATAGTAACTGGATTCCAAAGTAGGTAGACATACAAAAGGAGCAATTAAACCTAATAACATTGAAAAAACAAATGAATAAAAGTTGAAACTTTTGCCTTTACGAAGGAATACACATATTCTATTGTAGCATTGGATCTACTATTGGCTGCGATTTTAAAGGATTAAGTAGGAGATACACAGAAAAGAACTTTATTTCACTTGCCCTTTATAAAATGCCAAAGAAAATTTTCTCCAACAAGGAGACGTTCTGAAACTGTGACACTCACTGAATGACCAAACCTGCCCAGTTCAGGCCAGGTGCTCTTTGACACCCGAACCCCAGGCAGAAGAAGCTGTCCTTTGGATGCCAGGCAGAATTTTCATTTTCAAATTCTGTTCTCCCATTTGAACTGAAAACGTCAGTGAAGCTTATCTCCACTCGAGTCTATGAATTATCTAGGATCAGTGGCTTTTATGAGGGGGTAAATAAAAGATCCCAGCGGTCTCAAAGGAGAAATAACTTTGGAGAAGATGAGTATCCTTACATTTCAGGCTGTACAGAAAAAGCATAGCATCTGAAAGCCCAATTGTTAAGGAAACTTGCTGACATGAGTGGAAGGGACAATTATTTGGAGGGAGGGGGATGCTTTGTTGTAATTAATATTGACTTAGGGACAGCTACATGTGGCAGGCCCTCTTGTTCCGGCTGGTCTGTACCAGGACGCATGTGTTGGAGACATGCACAGTGACAAAGGGATCAGCATTTAAGCTCTCTTTCCGATTTTCACCCCATTTACTTTCGGATGGAACCTGGCACTCACAATCTCTTTAACTGTTCTCCCAGGTTGATGGTGTAACAAATATAATTTTTCAGCAAGATGGCTGCTGCCAGAAGCAGGCTCAGAAATGTCCATTTTAATTAAACATTTTACTTTCAATTACATTTCACAGTTTGCACATGGTGACACACGCTTTCATCACAAGGACTTTCAGATTGCTATATTAGCACTGTCTTCCTATGCAGGGAAATTCGTGTTGGTGAAAATGGCTCACATATGAAAAACGTAGTTTTTCCTTTGACTTGATCTACGGGAAGTTATTTTCAAAAAGAGAATAGTAATAGTATTTCTAGAATTCTGATGAGATTTTGAGGTGTCCAGTAGTAGGAAGCTCTAAATTGATGAAAGGGCAATCATATGATGACTTATTGCAGAAGTGGCCTATATTTTGTTATGTATGCTTTTTATTGATTTGAGAGAAAAATATGACTATGCAACTTTACTGATGTTTCTGTGCTGATGTTATTATGAAGATGATTTTCACTAAACGTCCCCAAAATGTATAATGTACCTCTAGAAGGGAATTAAGCAGACTCCACTCCTATCCTCCAGAAACTTATAATACAAAGTATATACTCATACAGATATGCATTTTGTTTCAAAGTAATACATAAACACATATTTCAAGAATCTTTTTAGATGTCTCCAGATTAGGAAAATATCTTTACTGCAACAAGTTAGAAAGCTCATTCGTGGCTCCTTCTGGAACATACCACTTGAATAATTTATCATTCCAAAAAGGCAGGGAAGAACTTTTTGTCAGTGTGCAGGTTGGACAGCATTTTATTTTAAGCAGATAGTATTGGGGAATAGTCCGGCTCAGGCATCACATTTTTAAACGTGCATATGAAAGGGGATTGCTGGAGAGGAAACAGTTTATGGGAGATCATTTCGTATTTCTTGGGAGACCCAAGATAAAGAGAAATATCTTAGATGATTATCCCCCCAATTCAAACTCCTGACTAGATATTAAGCGGGAGCTGAAATTCCCCTGGACCAAATGCTCTCTGCTGATTTCCCCACAAATAGCCTCTGTGACAATTTCTTGGTTGAAGTCAGTCTGTCAGGGAACTATTTAAAGGTAAGGAGATGTTTAATTTGGTCCTTTTAGTTTCACTTTTGAGCATTGCTTTTTCTTTTCTTTTTTAACATTATAATTATTATTATATAATATTAAATCTCCTTCCCTCACTCAATCTCTACCTTTCTTCCTTCCTTCTTTCTTTTCTTTCTTCATAAGAGAATAGGTTCATAATATACATTTGTATATTATTTATTTGTTTCTTATGATTTATGTCCATAGTAATAGAATCATCTCTAAAAGAACTGAGAGGCCAGATTTTTTTATGGCATTAAATAATAAAATTCATATTTTTATCATGGAAGGATACTCACATTTAATTCCTAAAGGAACCCATTAAGGAAATATCTTTGCAGTATTTAGATTCAATAATTCTATATTTAGAAAAGTATCCAAAACATTTATCAGTATAACTACGAACTATGCCAGTCCTATGATTCAAGATTAGCCCTCTGTGTAGAACAGATAGTTTTTCAAAGTTTACATTCACAAGACCTTTTTTTTCCCCCCTTAATAATTGCTTGCTTGAGCTAAAACTCATGACAGCCACATAAGACAGGAGATTACTGTTTCTCAAATGAAGAAACTGAAGTACTTAGGCGAAGTCACACATTTGGATTGCCCGGGTAGAGATAATGTTTTACCTGACAAGCTGATCCAGTGAATCCTTATGCCTCCCACAGAGTGGTATGTGGAATAAGAACCAAGCAATACATCCTATTTAAGTAAATGAAGTGTGCTCCTGCACTAATCTCTGGAAAGACAAAGCCTTAAAAGATCTGCTGGACAAAAAACTCCCTGAAAAAGAGGCTATAGGCCACCCACAGAAAGCAAGTAGGACTGGGATCGAGATGCAGCACATATTCAAAAAATTGATCACTCATTGAACCCATGAAAAATATATGGATATACCCCCTGAGCATTTGTGCACAAATACGTGTGTGTATGTGTAATGTACATTCACGTATGTATCTAGATGATGGTAAACAAGTCTTTGAAAGCAATAACTAAATTTTAATTTCAAAACTGGAGATCTTGGTAATCTTCCCATAAATATATTTTACCTTATTATTAATGTTTCCATTATTGTTGTTTTAGCATTTTAAAGACTAAGAGATGGGTCCTAGCAACATCTATCTCGCATCCCAGCTCTTGTCCTACCATTTACTCCAGGATGAACTTGGCCAAGCAACTTATTTCTCTAGGTTTTATTTTCCTCCTTTTCAACATTCCAATAACAATAATTGCTTATTAGGCATAAAATAATAAGTGAATGCAGGTAAAGTACTAAGCCCAGGACGCGGCAGATAGTTAACACTAAATAAAGGTTAGCTAATTATTACTAGGTTGATACAAAAGTAATTGTGGTTTTAGCATTGTTGAAATTTGCTGTTTGATATTGGAATACATTCTTAAATAAATGTTACACATCATTTTAATGCACATTTCTCACTTTATGTTTTTTTGCTAATGACTTATTACTTGCTGTTTATTTTATATTTATTTTAGACTATGGAAATGATGTTAGACAAAAAGCAAATTCAAGCAATTTTCTTATTCGAGTTCAAAATGGGTCATAAAGCAGTGGAGACAACTTGCAACATCAACAATGCATTTGGCCCAGGAACTGCTAATGAGCCCACAGTGCAGTGGTGGTTCTAGAAGTTTTGCAAAGGAGATGAGAGCCTTGAAAATGAGGAATACAGTGGCAGGCCATTAGAAGTTGAGAACGACCAACCGAGAGCAATCATTGAAATTGATCCTATTACAACCACAGGAGAAGTTGCTAAAGAACTTAAGGTTGACCATTCTATGGTTGTTTGGCATTTGAAGCAAGTTGAATAGGTGAAAAAGCTCGATAAGTGGGTGCCTCATGAGCTAACCGAAAATCAAAAAAATAATTGTTTTGGAGTGTTGTCTTCTCTTTTGTACACAACAAGAATGAACCATTTCTCTGTGAGATTGTGACGTGCTACAAAAAGTGGATTGTGTATGACAACCAGTGATGATCAGCTCAGTGTTTGGACCAAGAAGAAGCTCCAAAGCACTTCCCAAAGCCAAACTTGCAGCGAAAAAAGGGTCATGGTCACTGTTTGGTGATCTGCTGCCAGTCTGATCCACTACAGCTTTCTGAATCTGGGCAAAACCATTACATCTGAGAAGTACACTCAGCAAAGTGAGGCACTGTACTGAAAACTGCAATGCCTGCAGCTGACATTGGTCAACAGAAAGGGCCCAATTCTTCTCCATGACAATTTCCTACTGCATGTCACACAACCAATGCTTCAAAAGTTGAACGAATTGGGCTACTAAGTTTTGACTCATCCACCATATTCACCTGATATCTAGCCAACTGACTACCACTTCTTCAAGTGGTAGTCACAGCTTTTTGCAGGGAAAACACTCCACAACCAGCAAGATGCAGAAAATGCTTTCAAAGAGTTTGTGGAATCCTGAAGCATGGATTTTTATGCTATAGGAATAAACAAACTTAGTTCTCATTGGCAAAAATGTGTTGATTGTAATGGTTCCTATTTTGATTAATAAAGATGTGTTTGAGCCTACTTATAAAGATTTAAAATTCGCAGTCTGAAACCACAATTACTTTTGCACCAACCTATATGCACAAACGAAGCCATTTCAACTGCCAAGGTTATGCAGATATTATAGACCAGGTTAGTTATGAGTCTACACTTACTAAACCAGCTCCACATACCAACTCCAAGACTTGGCACCTAAGAAGTACTCAACAAATGATTTTGAATGAAATAAACATTTTTCTTAACTCTGTTTTAAAATGCTAATCTTAACATCCAAGATAAGGATTGCAAACAATTTGTACTCCCCAAAGAGAGCTATGCTGCCCTCTCATCTCTCCATATATTTTTAAAATTATTATAGAATGTCTTTCTCCTAAATTATATCCAGTTTATTGGTCATTATGATTAACACTGTCATAAATATTTGCATTCATGCCAATGAAATGGATATATATTTTTCATTTCTCATGAGCAGATATCTAGGAACTGAATTTCCAGGTTATATGGTTAGTTCATGTTTAACTTTTTAAGAAGCTGCTAAAGAGTTTTCAGAAGTTCAAATGCAGCTGTGGCATTCTATATTCCCACGGTTGGTATAGGAGTGTTCCAGTTTTTCTGCCTTCTCACTAACACTTATTATTGTCTTGATTTTTTATTATAATGATTCCAGTGAGTATGTAATGGCATCTCATTGTGATTTAAATTTGTATTTCCCTAATGACTAATGCTATTAAGCATATTTTCATGAGCTTATTAGGCTTTTGAGGAAACTTTTATTGAAGTATTGGTCCATTTTTAAAATTAGGTTTTATATTCTTATTATTGAGTTATAGGAGATCTTTATATATTTTAGAACCCAGGGGTTTCTTTTTAACAGATACATGATTTGAAAATGTTTACCCCCAGGCTTTGGCTTCTTTCTCCATTCTTTTTACAGTGTCATTTGAAGAAGAACTTTTGAGTGTTGATGAAATTGACATTGTTAAATTGATAAAACTAAATTATAGAAAATTTTCTAAATATCTAACAGATCAATTAGATATTAAACCTATACCTGTAAACTTCGAATAAGAAAAAACAAGGGCTAAAATAATAAAAAATACAAGTTAGAACAAAAACTGTACCCAGAATGTAAATTTATAATATTGACTATATTAATTATTATGAAATATTTCATGTGAAACAGTTAATTATTTAGCTAATGAACTTAGAAAATATATTTAAGAGAAGCATAAGAAAAACAGGAAGATTTTACTTAAGGAAAAAGAAATTGACTTTGCTCACCAAAATTGAACAATGAATACCAGAGCTTGTTCATAAAAAAAAGGTAATGCTCTACAAACCTTATCATTTCAATACAAATACAATTCTAATAGTGTTGTTATTTTTTAGAGTTGGGGGTCTCACTACATTGTCCAGGCTGGATTTGAACTTCTGGGCTCAAATGATCCTCCCACCGCAGCCTCCACAGTAGTTGGATACACTGACAAAAAAAATCTCATGTTCTTTCAATTGAATAAATCACAGAAATATGCAGCAATATAATGTAAAAGAATAATCCACATAATAAACTAGCACTAACATATTTTAAAGTACACCAAAATGTCATCAAATCATCACACTTCAATATGAGTTCTAAAATAGACATTTCTCTCAATGAAAAGAAACAGCCCTAAAATAAGCAATTATATATGGGAATCTAATTCACAATAAAAATGGCATATAAAATCTCTAAAGAGATAGACTAGTCAATAAATGCAATTTTCTCCTTTAAGATACATTTATTTATATTTTATATATTCAAATAATTGGTATTAAAATTTAAGAAAAACAAATTTGAAAAATAATTTTGTGCCATATATGATAGCATTAGAACTATTCATTCTTATTTATATGTATATTTTATCAATCAGTCAATAAATCATTCCGCCACAGGAAAAATATGGACAAACACATGCACAATATAAGAAATAAAATATATAAGTGACTAATTGATTTAAACTATAATTTTAATATTACTATTAATTTTAAATGCATATTAAAATACTAACACATCATGCTTCAGTAATGGGCTAGAAAGACTGTTAACATCAGATTTGTATAGTGGATTGTAATGACAGCTTTAAGAGGGTAAATGACTCTAACAAGTATGGAAATTTGTTTGGTAATATTTATCATAATTTAAAGCATATACCTTTAGGTTCAATAATTCCACTTTTCCAAAATTATTCTAAGAAAGAAGTAATTCCAATACTTTTCCAGAGAGTAGAAATGAGGAAACATTTTATAGCTTATTTGATGAGACTAACATAACTTTGATTCCAAACTTGACAGGAACATTTTCAAAAATGGGGAAATTCCTAGTCAGTCATCATAAAACTATTAATAGATTCACAAAGGCAAAACAAAATATTAGGAAATTCAACCCAGCAATTCATAAGAGATAAATAAAAATTGAGTTCATTTTAGGAATGGAATCTTGTTTAAACATTTAAAAACTGCTCCATATAAGGCCGGGCGCAGTGGCTCATGCCTGTAATCCTAGCACTCTGAGAGGCCAAGGCGGGCGGATTGCTTGAGATCAGGAGTTCGAAACAAGCCTGAGCAAGAGTGAGACCCCGTCTCTACTAAAAATAGAAAGAAATTAATTGGCCAACTAAAAATATATATAGAAAAAATTAGCCGGGCATGGTGGCACATGCCTGTAGTCCCAGCTACTCGGGAGGCTGAGGCAGGAGGATCGCTTGAGCCCAGGAGTTTGAGGTTGCTGTGAGTGGCATGGCACTCTAGCCAGGGCAACAGAGTGAGACTCTGTCTCAAAAAACAAAACAAAACAACAAAAAAAAATGGCTCCATATAATTTACCCAAACAAGATGAAAAAAGAAATAAATTGTATATGATCACTGCAATAAAGGCTTTTGATAAAATTTAGGATCCCTTTATTATAAAAGCCAGATGCAATCTAGGAACAGGAAGGTAATATAGAAGTAGAAAGGTACTTTCTAAATCTGATCAATGGTATCTGTAAAACCTATAGCAAATATACATAATGATAAAATATTAAAATACTTCCCTCTAGAATCTTGGGAAAACAAGAATGCCTATGATCAGCACATTTATTAAACATCATACTGAAAGTTCTACCTAGTGTTAAGTTAAAGTATAGGAAAGGAAAAAATATTCATGATTTTCAGATTTATATTGAAAAGATAAAAGACAAAAATTGGGTGTTATAGTGATGAAGAATAATAAGGTTTTCTCCCAGATAGCAAGACATTATAAAATTGTAGTAATTAGTATAGTGTGGTATTGGAAATAAATAAATAAACATTGAGTGAAATAAGGCAGACAGAAAAGACTACAAGAATACTTACTGTATGATACCATTTATATAAATTTCAGAAAACAGGCAAAACTCGATGATAGTTGGTATATATGAAAAAAAAACATTGTATTAAAATGAACTCTCATATTAAGGTGAGAAAACAATGTCTAGTTTTTCATGTTACCTAAGCGTTGGCTTTATGGCCATATGCAGAAAATCATCGCCCCTTCTTGCCAATGACAGGCTTGAGGCGACAGTGGAAACTCTGCAACTCACGTGCAATGCTGGATATGAAGATGGCAAGTGGTTCCAACACTCCCGGTCTTGGCTACTTAGGACAATATATTTAGAAGGTAACAGAATTTATTATACCTGACAGACCAGAAGGAGGAAAAGCAGATATTCCTTTTCTTCCCATATCACTCATCTTACTAAACACATCTCCATATGCAAAAGCTGGAGGAAGAGGTAATCGCAATAATAATGATCACTATTTTTAAATGGATAATTGTATGTACCAATAACTGTGCTGGGAGCTTAAAATAAATAGTTGATGTGTGACTCAGAGCAACAAATAGGATAGCTATTATTATGTCCCCAGTTGAGGAAACACAGTGTGGGATGGTGACACTTTCCAGTTTCTCTCATTAGAGGGGTTGGCCAGGAGCTGAAGGCCATCACATTGATCAATGGAGTGGAGTGAGGGCGCCTAATCCAGGTGGCACCTGATTGATCCACTTCCCTTTGAGTAGCTGATAGATTTGCTAGGTGGGGAAGGGGTACTTTCCCATTATGTTATTCCCATTCTGATTATTAGTTTCAACTATGAGCTAGGTTACTCACCCCAAACAAACTTTACATTTCTTCCTCTGTATGAAAAAGACCCAATATTTGAAATAAAAATAACTCAACTTAATGTGAAGTGTTGCTGTTTAATTACAGTTTCTTAAAAGTTGTAAAAGTCTCTTTGAGTACTAAGAAATGAGGATTTCAGTATCAAAGAGAAAGTGTATATATTTTCAGAGCCCGTTGGCGATCAGAAGATATTAAAACATCATCCCTGCATTTGCTATGGTGTGGGTTGCATGGTTGGTCATGTTGCCTTATTCACAGGCGTGACTGGGACAGGAATATCACCCATTTAATTATTATGAGGAGGTTCTTCCTATCATGGGACTAATGCATCAGAAATTTTCATAAAAATAACTTAATAAGACCTTATGACAAATCTTAATTTTCCAATCTTTTTTTATTTTTGTGTATGTAAACTCAAACTTAGCCATAATCTATTATTGATATTTTTGTCCTATTCTCTAATTGTTGTGATCATCTGCTCAAGCATTATAAAATTGAACAGCTTGAGATTAGCATTCAAGGTTTTAGTCAGGAAAGCTTAACTCTCAAATATTATAGTTTAGCTATTTATCCATAATCAAATTTATAGTAATTATGCAAAATGCATAAGGATTTTAAATCCATCCTTCAAAGTAATCTAATTTATATTTATAACTTCATAATTATATTATCTTCCAATGATTACTAGAATCTTACATATTGAGAGTGAACAATAGATTAAAGATAGACTTTTATCTTTTCCTTGGTTATTTGATCTCACTAATTATACATTTAATAATAATCAATTACAAGTTAATGTACATAATTGTATTATTAAATCTAAATCATATAAAGGTTTATTTAATAATCCAAGTTAGTATGGCCCCTTAATAGTTCTCAGTAAATTAGACTTGAATTTACCCACCTAAAATTTTAAGACTTTTAAATTATTTCTTATCTGTTCTCTGCCTTCTTGTCTTGAATTTAGGGTAAACCAACCTACTTAATGTAATTAACAAAGCAAAATCATGAAGAATCAGATTATAGACTTCAAATGATTGAGTTTATTTTATTTTTTTGGTTTGCTTGAATACTGGTATAAAAGAGACAGAATTAATCCTTTTTTATATGAAGTGGTAGAGTAATAACTTGAAGAACAGGTGACTTTCAATTAGCCAGGCCCTATTCTAAGCTCCTTACATCAACATATTTAATCTGCAAACAACCCTGAAGGGTAGGTACTGTTATTATTCTCTTCAAGGAAAGAGGAAACCAAGACATGAAGAAAGTAGCTAAACTTTCTCAAGGTCAGATAGTGAGTGGGACAGCCAGGCCACTGGACTCCAGAACTTAGGTTCTGAACCACTATTGTTTCTCCATGATATTCATAGTCCTTGTTTTCAATTTATAGAAGTATGAAGTCTGAGAGATGCAAATGGAACTACTAAGGTATTTATCACCTCCATGCAATATTTTATTAATAATATTGGGAAAGCTATGAATCTATTTCTTGTTATATGATAAATGTTTTTAATTAAGGCATGTAAGAAGAAGATTTTTCATTTATTAAACCACACATGGTTCTTGAATTCTATTTATTTTATTCTTTTTAAGCTCATCGGGGTTGTTTTTTTTTTCTTTTGTATCAAATAAAATTAGAAGACCAAAGCAAATTCATTTTAAATGATTTAAGCAGATATCTGAAATTAGACTGGATTAACGTTAAAAAGTAGATTAATAAAAACAGGGGGAAGTTCTAAACATTTGGATATGTGTCTGTTCATATCTGCACTTTGGAAGTAAAATGAAGACTGCTCCTTTGAGGCTTTCAAAGTAGCAAATAAACACAAAATTTTTTATAGTGATTGAGTAAAATATGTTAAATCATCCCTTTTTAAGAAACTAATTTTTATAAAGCTATGGAAATGGAAGCCAAAATTGCTAAGGACTCCTTATTGCCAAATACTGTACATGTCACTTTGCATACATTCTCATCTCGTTTTCCTAATGACCTAGTGAAGGAAGTATTACACAATTTTAAAGTTTAGGGATCTGTGACTCAGAGTGGTTCAAATAAACTACTAGATAAAGTAGCTTGCCCTTATTGGAAGCCAGATCTGATCTAGTGCTAAAATCTGTCTTTTTCCATTTCCTCTTTTAAGAATCTGATAACCTCAAAAAAATTTAAGTATTATTATGCTCACAGAGGGTCACACATTTGTGTGTGTTTGTCCTTAATGTCCTAAAAATGATGTATTTTTATACTATATAACATATGCAAGTAGGTATATATTCATAACAATAGTCATTAATCTGCTAATATAGAATAAAACATGCGATCTATTAATATTTGAAAACCACTCATTTCTCAAACCAAACTTTTATATGTGAACCACAAAATTGTTCTCCAAAACTGGTCTCATTTTGTACAATTTGTGCAATGATGTTCTAATATTTATTTAGATATTCAATATTCTGTAATAGGTGCTATAAAATCTGAATGTTACCAGTTTTAATAAGGTTTTAAATTTATGAACTGGCCTCAGAGTCAAGTTGGCTGATTACAGTTTAGGCCACAATATAAGCTTTCTTCCTCAAATATTCTGAATTTTAAAACTTTTAACATAGTAATTAATTACACATTTAAAAAGCACCCAAAAAATATCAGCACGATTTGAGACATTTCATAAAAATGATCACACTTGACAGAATAGTTCACATTCCCTACAGAGGAAAACATTTTTATACTGAACAAGCCTGGATTTATGATATCAGCTTCCTTCAAAGCAATGTCTTCCAGGTCTTCAGATTCCACAAAAGATGAATTCAGTTCAGCGCCTCAGGCCTGGAGATCTGGCCCCAGTGAGATACATTGACTCATTTTGCTTCCTTGCTCAATATCTTCTGTGGGTGGCAGACTGGAGAGATGGCACCTGGAAGGTGATTTGGTGAAAATGGTGGTAATTTAGCAGCAATTTTTTGCAGCTACGATACCCCAGTGGGAATCATTCTGTTCCCTAGAAAGTGAGAGCTTTGATCAAACATCCAAGTAGGGAGGCTTATGCGCTCAACATGGAGTTAAGTTGAAGAAATGGGTAAAACACACAGAGCTGATTCTAACCTAACAGGCAAGGCTCTGTGCAAGATGAGACGCAGAAACTGTGGCGAGGGTTTAGATTAAATCACATCTGCTGCCACCATCAGTATTCTTCCTCTTTGCTGGTTTCCTATTTGGAGGAGAGCTTATAAACGGACACGAGTGCAGTATGATGAGTGAGACAAGTGATGCACAAAGACGGAGAAAACGAAACTCAGTTCTCTTTCTTGCCTTTTCTCATTGCTCTTAGTCAAAAAGCAGAAACATGTTGACAGCCAGAGCTTTATGGTGGGAGAGTCACATTTTAATTTGTGGTTCTAATAACTTTTTAAAAATTATTCTGGGGAGTCATTGGGAAAAACATTTTTCTTAACCTATTTTTAAGAGCACATAGAGGAAAAATATAAAACCCCATGGAATGTACAATCACAATCAACAGAACTTGATTTTGTGAAAACTACAAAACATACCTATGCTTCATTCATGTGTTAGTAAACTTTGTTATTTATTAAACCAAATTTAAGGAGCATATACTGGGTGCTACCTTGGTTTTCCCTAATGAGATTACAAAATCATAGACACAAAAAGACAAAGCAAGAAGAGGTGGATTTACCATGGAGAGAAAGAAACTTAAATTTCAGAGTCATCCAAGTGCAAGGCTCATCCAAGACTCAGAATAGTCTTAGCACAGTGTGAATGTGGTCATTTGTTTTTATAACATTTACAAAATATATCTAAACTGTAATTTGTTAACACTTTCCAGCATATACATCTTTCCCTTTGTCATGTTTCCTTATAGCCATTGAGGTGGCCTTGGGCATTTTGAGCATCTAATTACAGGAAAATTGAGTCACAGGTTCATTTAGATTGTGTTTAAATGAGCAAACAGTTTGCACCTACCTCTTTGTCTAGATGCAGGTGTTCTGATACAGTAAAAGCTTCCAAGAGTACTTCTATATCCCATTTTGTCAACTCCCACCTCTTCGTGACACCAAGGTCAGTCCAGAGGCCCTATCTTGGTATAAACATGTCTGATGACACCTAAAATATATGGATAGAGCAAGAGCACGTGGTTTGAGGCATACAAAGCTAAAAATTAGCCTATGAAAAATTCTCTCAATCAGTGAACGTAGAAAACTGTAAGTGGAAGATATTTTTCTTATCGACGCATAGTCAAAATAAAATTTCTATCCTGTCATTTATATAATTGATAATACAGTATATAGAATTATAAATGCAGTAAAGATTGTTTTTCTTTTTTTTTTTTAAGAAGATTTCCACAAAATGAAATGTACCAGAATGAAATGAAATGTACCACAACCTACCTTGTGTTGGTAAGACAGAGATCCATAGCAGTACTGTTATGGGGAAATCAATGACAACATCTACATGAAATAAACTTGGTAAAATTTTTCCCATTTTGACATTATTCCTAAAAATCACATGACATGACTAAGAATAATCTGTGAATCTGAAAGGAATTCCCTAATCCATGAAAAACAATTATTTCTCAAACATGCTAATGGAATATGGGAATTATTTCTCTATTTTCTCTGTAGAAAACAATATTTCAAAATTATTGTTGCCATATGAAAAAGCTATTAAAGAAAATTCTGCCACAAATGAAGGAAAAAGCATGTTATAGGGATGTGTCAGTAGATAGGTTAATGAAAATATTATTCTTTTAATTTTGCATTGTCTGTGTTATTTCTCAGTGTTTTAATATTCATAATTTGTTATGTTTCCTTTTTTCATTTGAAATAAATGTTCATTTTTGTACCTATTTCTGCATTCATCATTTTAGATTCTCTTTCTTGAATATACTCTTCCAAATCTTACAGGACTAAATTTCTGGAGGTGAGAATTATTTAGATCTCTGGATTCAAGTATTCCAATATTCTTTATCTTGTATCAGTAAGATACAAAGGAGTATCCCCAAATTCATTACTCCTAGAAAGCACGTGTTCTTGAAAGCCTCATTCTTTTATATGGCAAATTCTGTTATCAGGATCGCTAATAAACAACAGGTCTCATAGCTTACTGGTCCTCACATATCTTTAAAGGTTTATTTGGGTGTGTGTCAGATTTCTTCTACCTATAAAGATTAAGTCATAGCTCCCCACCCACCCTAGAAGACAGAAAGCTTCACTAAAAATACTACTGACATGCTTCAAAATAATATAAATTTCTCAAAAAAACAAGAAATTAAGTGTTTGATAATTATGCCACTTTTACTCATAATTACCTGCGTGAAAGGTAATAATTATATAACTATCTATTTTTAAAATCCTAACATGGGTCCTGTGTTAGGCCTAGGAGACTGAAAATAAGCATACAAACATAAATGGAAGTGGATCATCATAAAGGACTTCATCCTCATCATCCTCACACTGATTAGTAGGCTTAGGAGAAAGAAGAAGAGGAGAGGTTGATCTCGTCTTGGGGATGGCAAAGGTGGCAGAGGTGGAGGAGATGGAAGGGGAGGCAGGAAAGGCAACACAGTTGGTGTAAATTTCCTTGAAAAAAATGTGTGTGTAAGTGGACCGTGTAGTTCAAACCCTGTGTTGTTCAAGAGCCAAATGTATTTTGTTGCATTTTTGTGCTTATATTCATAAAGGGTATTGATCCTCTAGTTTCCTTGTCTTGTAATATCCTTGTCTGGTTTTTCTATTAGGGTAACACTGACCTCACTCAATGAATTGAAAAGTGTTTCCTTGATTTCCAATTTTTGGAAGTTTGTGAAGGAGGATTTGCATTAATTCTTCTTTAAACATTTGATAGAATTCATGAGGAAAATAATCTGTGTCAGGGCTTTATGGCCAGTTTTTTGATTACTAACTCAATACGTTTATTTTTTTAAAGTCTATTCATATTTTTTATTTCTTTATCAGGCAGTTTTGGTAGTTTATGTCTCTTTAGAAACTTGTTCACTTCATGCAGCTTATCTGATTTGTTGGCACACAATTGTTCATAGTATTTCCTGATAATTCACTGTATTTCTATAAAATTGGTAGTGATATCTCTCCTTTATTTCCTATTTCATTAATTTAAGATTTCTATCTCTTTTGTTGGTAAATCTGGGTAAAACATTGCCAATTATACTGATTTTTTTTTCACAGAACCAAGTTTTGATTTTGTTGATTTTCTGTATATTTTTTCGATTCTCTGTTTTGTTAATTTATACTTAAACTTTACTATTTTCTTCCTTCTGCTTGATTTGTAGTTAGGTTGATTTTCTTCATCTAATTTCTTAAGATCAAAGCTTAAGTTAATGATTTCAACTTTTTCTTTTCTTCTTCTTTTTTTTTTTTAATATAAGCAGTTAGAGGTATAAATTCACCACTAAGCACTGCTTTAGCTACATCCAGTAGTTTTGGAATGCTGTGGGTTTGTTTTTCTTCATTCACCTCAAGCTTTTTTATAACTTTTCCAGTAATTTTTGACCCATTTTGTTACTCAAGAGTATGTTGTTTAATTTCAACATTTTTTTGAATTTCCCAAATTCTCTTCTGTTATTGATTTCTAATCTTATTCCACTGTAATCAAAGAACAAACTTTGTATGATATTAATCCTTTAAAATTTATTGAGACTTGTTTTGTGGCCTAATGCCTGGTCTAGTTAGGAGAATAGTTCATGTACACCTGGGGCTAGTCTGTTGTTTGTGCATGTGGAATGTATTAAAGATACCTACTAGATGTGCTGGATTTATAGTTTTGTTCAAGTATTTTCTTTTCTTCTTGATCAGCTATCAGCTACCTCATTGTTCTATCTATTTAAAGTAGGTGTTTTAGTCCCCAACTATTATTGTTAAAGTATCTATTCGTTTTGTCAATTCTGTCAGCTTTACCTCATGTATTTGGGTCACTGTTGTCAAGTATATGTTTATAATTGTTATGTCTTCCTGATGGAATGACACTTCTACCATTATAAGATGTCATTTTTTTCTATTTGCAATTTTTCTCTTCAAGTCTATTTTGTCAGTAGTATAGACACTCCAGACTATCTATGTGACTTCAGGGCAAGCAAAATTTTCTTATACAAGACACAAAAGAAAATAGAAATGAAATAAAAAAATATTAATTTTAATTTCACCAAAGTTAAAAAAGTTCTGTGCATCATAAGACACCATTAATAAAATAAATCAGAAGTACAGACTTGAAGAAGATATTGTAAAACATATACCTGAAAGAGACTCACTCTTGAGGATATATATATTATTGTTATAAATCAATAATAGGAACATAAACATTCTAACAAAAATAGGCAACAAATATAAACAGATGCCTCACAAAGTGAGATATATTAATTAGCTAGTCAGAAAATAAAAATGTGCTAAGCATCATTAGTCAGCAGGGAATGTTAAATTAAAAATATAAAGATATTTGAGTACATACACACTATAATTACCAAAATTTGAAAGAGATGGAAAACATCAAATGATGGAGAGTATGTAGAACAACAGAACTGTCAAACATTATTGTTAAGAATGAATCTATAGAACAACTTTGGAGAAACTTCTGGCAGTTTCTTTTAAAACTAAACATTTATCCATACTGTTCCCAGTAATCCTATTCCTAGTTATTTATTCAAGAGTATAAAAACATATAATCATGAAAAAAGTGAAACACTTCAAGTGTCCATGAATACGAGAATGTATAAACAAACTGTAGTATATATACACAATGTTATACTACCCCCCCCAAAAGAATTAACTGATATATGAAACAAGCAACAACATGAATATATCTCAAAATTAGGGCATGAAAAAAGAGATATGAAGAGTTCATACTATGTGAATTTCTTAAATTGGGAGAAAAATGTATGTCGGATAAAAAGCAGAACAGTGATTTACTCTGAAGGTGATGGAATAATTTTCTAGTGGTCATATTCTGTATCATAGGTGTTTGATTTGCACAGGTGATTGCATTAGAACTCATCAAACAGTGTACATAAGATTTGTGATTTTTATTTTATTTTATTATTGCTTTCAGAATACTACGGGGGTGTAAACACTTTGGTTACATAAATTGCCTTAGCATCACCCAAGTCGAGCTACAAGCATGCCCAACCCCCAGGCATCATGCACTGCACCCATTAAGTGTGAATTTATCCTTCCCCTTCTCTCGCCTTCCACTTGCCCAATGCTCTATGGATGTTACTTCCATATGTGCTCATAAGTGTTGATAAATTAGTACCAATTTAATCGTGAGTGCATGTGGTGCTTGTTTTTCCATTCTTGTGATACTTCACTTAGAAGAATGGGCTCCAGCTCCATCCAGTATAGTACAAGGGGTATTAGTTCATCATGTTTTATAGCTGAGTAGTACTCCATGGTACATATATACACCACATTTTATTAATCCACTCATGTATTGATGGGCACTTGGGTTGTTTCCACATCTTTGCAATTGTGAACTGTGCTGCTATGAACATCTGAGTGCAGATGTCTTTTTTATAGAATGTCATATTTTCCATTGAGTAAATTCTCAGAAGTGGAATTGGTAGATCAAATGGTAGTTCTGCTTTGAGTTCTTTAAGGTGTCTCCATAGTCAACATCATACTGAACAGAGAAAAATTGAAAACATTCCAACTTAGAATTGGAACCAGACAAGGTTGCCCTCTATCACCACTTCTATTCAACACAGTGCTGGAAGTCCTAGCCAGAGCAATCAGATAAAAGAATGAAATCAAGGGCATCCAAAGGGGAACAGAAGAGGTCAAACTATTGCCTTTGCTGATGATATGGTCTCATATCTAGAAAACCCCCAAGGTTCTGCCATGAAACTTCTGGAATTGATAAACAAATTCAGCAAAGTCTTAGGTTACAAAATCAATGTGCACAAATCAGTAGCATTCCTATATGCCAACAACAGTCCAACTGAGAACCAAATAAAAGCAATAGCAACAAAGATTTGTGATTTTAACATGCTATTTTTACCTCTAAGAGAAAGAATCCTAAACAAATATTGAATTCTAGTTGTTTTTTGTTTTTTATGTATTTGAAGGGTGAAGTTTACTGATCTAAAACTTACTTTGATATGCATTAAAATATCAGATGGATTGATGGGTAGAAGGATGGATGGACCAAAGCATAGATACATGACAAAACAAGTACATTAAGTTGCCAAATGTAGAATCATGAACACATGGTTATTCACCATAAAATTCTTTAAAATTTTCTGTACATTTGAAATTTTCATAATAATATTTTTGGGGTAAAATAAAATACAGGGCAAGATTCAATAAGCTCACAGTTTGGGAAAATAGATGGCCAAGCACATAACTATAATAGAGTCATGAGTGCAGAAATAGAAGTGTATTCATTGCACAGTGGTAAGCACAGAGGAGAAAGTTGACACAGTAATAAGATTCCAAGATCCTAGTTGGAGATGACTTGAAGTCCAATTTGAGCTAAGAAGTTTCAACTCTACCCTCTGGTGGGGCAGAGGCAGTGAAGGGCAACAAAGTTTCTCAGCATTTTCTCTTCCACCTGGACCAGGGCTGTCTGGAGGGACTGGGATATGAGGATGATGCTAGAGTCACTTCTGTAGCCATTGGTGTGTCTGTCTTGAAATTAGTGTTACTCACTGGATTATTTGAGATGTCTAGAGAGGACCGGTCAGCTGCCCCAGGGCACATTCTAGGCCATGCTTCTTTGAGAAGGGCATGACCAGCACTCCAAGGGCATACTGCTTCCTCCCAGATGGAAAGGAGGCTGGTGGGCATTGCCTCAGCATTTGATTTTGTTTGATTTCTTTAAAATGTTTACTTTTCCTACAAAAAATGTCTAGGATGTCTTACTAATTACTTTTCGATATTTTAAATTTTTATTTCAGGATATTATGAGGGTACAAACATTTTGGTTACATTATGCCTTTGCCTCACCCAAGCGAGGATTAGAGGCATGCTAATTAGAGGATTAGAGGCATTCCCCTCTACAATGCTCACTGCATCCATTAGTTGTGAGTTTACCCCACACCAACCCCCTAATCCCTGGAGAATATTACTACCATGTGAGCATCATAGTGTTGATCAGTCAGTGCCAATTTGATGGTGAGTACAAGTGGAGCCTATTCTTCCATTCTTGTGATACCTCACTTAGGAGGATAGGCGCGAGCTCTATCCAGAAAAATATAAGAGATGCTAGATCACTGTCATTTCTTATAATTGAGTAATAATCTATTGTATACATATACCAAATTTTAATAATTCACTCATGAATTGACAGACACTTGGGTTGTTTTCACATCCTTGCAATAGTGAATTGTGCTGTCATAAACATTTGGGTGCAGATGTCT
>VBSM01002223.1:13325447-13408054 GCA_008086735.1 Cheirogaleus medius | reverse complement strand
CTAATTTGCAGTCCCACTAGCAGTGTAAGAGTGTTCCTGTCTCTCCACATCCATACCAGCTTTTGTTGTTTTGGGATTTTTTGATAGAGGCCAGTCTCACTGGGTTAGGTGATATCTCATTGTGGTTTTGATTTGTATTTCTCTGATGATCAGAGATGTTGAGCATTTTTTTATATGTTTGCTGGCCATTATTCTGTCTTCTTTGCAAAAGTTTCTGTTCATTTCCATTGCTCATTTATTGATGGGGTCGTTTTATTTTTTCTTGTTGATATATTTAAGTTCTAGACAGATTCTTGTTATCAGCCATTTATCAGATGTGTAGAGAGCAAATATTTTCTCCCTTGCTGTAGACTGTCTATTCTCTCTAATGATAGTTTTCTTGACTGTTTAGAAGCTTTTTAATTTGATCAGGTCCCATTTATTTATTTTTGTTGCTGCTGTGATTGCTTTGGGGATCTTCTTCAAAAATTCTTTGCCTAGGCCGATGTCTGAAAGGGTCTTCCCAACATCTTCTTCTAGAATTCTAAAGTATTCATGCCTTAGGTTTAAGTCTGTTATCCATCTTGAATTGATTTTTTGTGAGAGGTGAGAGGTGGGGGTCCAGTTTTGGTTCAGTGCAAATGATATTGAAGGAGTGCTAACATTTTCAAATAGAAAATTCAGATTCTTGCATTAAAGCCAAGATGCCTGATGAATCAACTAAGATCATTATACATTCTCCTGGGTGTAGGAATGAAGTCAGAACACATACTAAAGATGCGTTTTAAACTAAGTGAGCCAATTCAGAAAGAAAACACTTATATTTTTTTTTACTTGAAGCATAATAAGTAAAAATAAATTTCAGAATGACAATGTGGGGCTATCAGATACCACTAGTTGAACGTGAGTTATTCAAATGCTGATGGTGTATAAACACTCAAATATGAAGCACTTTTGCCAATTTTTCAAAAGTTAAGGAAAACTCAGAGACACTGTTGTCTGGTACATCTACTCCTTAAGGAAAAATAATAAAGGGATACAAAAATGGATAATGTGACAGTAACACTGATGACTAATTTTGAGGTGACAAAATGAAGTGACCCAGAAACATATCTCAGGAAGCATCTTGACCTAGTACTATTCTTAAGCAGTTCAATTCTAGAAAACATACTCAAATTACACAGAGGAACAACTTAAACCATTTTATGATCCCAAACCTTCAGCACTATTTGCAATCAATTTTGAAGACTCATTTTACACATATCATACTCACCATATTACTGGATTTCTAATGCCCTTTCTCATTTCTAAATAAATTCATTACAATAACAAATAAAAAACAAACATAATATAACAATTATTATTCATTATTTAGTAAAATAATTCCCACCTCTGAAACAAATTCATTTCTTTAAAAAAATATAGAATTCAACTGCTATTTTGACAATAGTATAAATGAAACTGAAGTGTCCATACCCTAGATGTCTGAGTACGCACTTGACCAATGAGAAGGCTACATACAAACTATATGCACCATCTCCTTGGAAATGCCTCTTCCCTTGGGGGCTGATTTCTATATCCATAGTGAGGAGTTAATCATTTGCCATTGGCAAGAAACAAATGCAGCCATTTTCACACTGACATATAGTGTCTATAGCTCTATAGATTTTTCAAAGGAAATAGATTCAAGCTCTATCAGACTGAAGGCTTAGGATAGAATAATCACAGATTCTTCTCTTTAGAGCCATTTGTCCTCTTGCTCCTGATTTTCATCAATTCTCTGCAATTTTCACCCACTCTGTCTCAGGATCATGAGTTATCATTGGTTGCCACCAGAACACTCCAGAGCAATTTGTCTTATTGAAACATGGGCTGGCCTCATGGCTGTGAATAATCATTCACTTCCTAATATATCATATATTCTCTAAAATTCTCCCCTCTAAGGAATACAAAATACCAGAAATTGTTTTCTTGTGCTTTGAAAAGTGCTATAGTTATTTTAGTCTGTTCCTTTTTTAAATTTGTTCCAAATTGAAGGCATTTCCTGAGAACCAAATAATTAAATTATGCCCTCGTGTATGAATAAGAATCACTTTGGCTTAGATAGGAAGTAACACTGGAAGAGACAAAGCTCCTGAATTGAGCACACCCACCTTTTCCCTTTTTTGGGTGGATTTAGTTTTCCTGAGAATGAGTTGATTTGAAAGACTATAGGTTTGTTAATTCAATAAAGGTATAATGTGCTTTCTGTTCTGCTATTATAGAAATTTTATATTTAAATAATGGCATACCAGAGATTTTTATATGCTTTAAAATTACATTCCTTTATTTCAACATATGGCAGCAATTCCTTTCTAATAGTAATAAAACTGATTATTAGTGGGGGAAGATGATTCCCAAGTTTGAGGTCCATTGTAGAGTTTTGGTAGTGCCCATATAGTGTTTTCTTTTATTCGTTTTGTTGGATGATAGCATTTTAAAAGGGAAAACACTTGTAAAATAATATTTAAAGGCCTTTTGGACATCAATATAATTTCTGTAAGGCAACCGTTTGGTGAGTTAAATGTAAACACATCAGAAACATATGGATTGAATATTTCTTAAAGTACACATGGGCTCAAGAATTAAGGGAGCTAGTGTTTGGCAAAATCAGTCTTGGGGCTTGCCAAACACAAAATATCTGAAAAGTAGTTTGGTATATTTTCAGCAACATTAATTACCAGAAAACAATGGCAATGCCCATTTTGATTATAAAACACACTACCAAATTGACAGTAGGCAAATTCTATTCCAACACTTAGTTCCAATGGGCATTATATTTATTAGAATCTACTGCTGACACCATATAAATAAATCCCTTGGCCACTAATAAGAGCCACCAATAGGATTGCAGGGCTATATTTTTCATTGCAATCTTCACTGAATGGAAACAGCAGACAGTTTCTCTAACTTTCAGATCCTCATAGGAAGTCATTTGCCTTCATTTCATACTGAGGAATTTGGAGGAGCTGGAAGCAGTGTACAACTACAGTGGCTTATCTCTGATGGAGTAACCAATCGTGAAGACAGACACAAAGTACTTTTATAGAGAATGTTACATTTAACACTATGTAAAATTAAGTCTTATTAAAATATTGATCTATAAATTCTTATTGTTACTCTGAAATACATAGATGCAGATTTGTTATGTGATATTGGAACAAAGTCAAGACTTGAATCTTCTGCTTTCTAGATCTGTGCTCTTGTGCAAGTTACAACTTCTATGAGCTTCAGTTGCTTTACTACAGAATAAGATTAATAATCCATATGGAACATGATTTGCAAGATTTAGTGATGACATATAAGCTGGGGTTATCGTGGTGCCAGGACACATAAAGTGCTCAGGCAATTGTTATCCAAGTCATTAGATGAATTAAGTTTCTACATGTTTAAAATGAATGAACTAATTTTAAATTGCTCAAATCAAATAAATTATTGAATCATCATTAATTAATATGTACCCATTAATTTAATAATTAATAATTGTCAATAAAATATTAGTGATAATTATATCATATAGATTAAGTGTAATGCTATTTATATTATTTAAAATATTAGATTTACATAACAAAATTATTATAATGATTCACTAATAAGATTGCCACTTTAATAGGATTCTATTTTTCAGCCCCACCAATGAAAATGAGTAATTATTCCACATTAAGTATTTGACCACTGGGACTGAAAAGGGAGGAAAGTTTATAATGTTTGCAAATACTAGTAGTGATATTATTGATATTATAGATTTTTCCTAGATCCTTTATTTTTTTATATTTAAAGTTATATATTGCGTATCTTTATACACTTGTCAGGCAATTGTCAATTCAGATAAGTCCTTGGTCTCCACAGTGCAATATAGGCAAAATACACACTCTCACACAGATGCACAAACACAACTTCATTTCCTTCTTCTTAAGGTCTTCACTGATACACCAATTAAATAGTTGTTTTAGTGATTTACAATATACATGAACTGAACTGAAAACATTGCTTATTCATCCAACCAGCATTCACATGACTCTTACATTATTACAATCTTTATTCTTGAAAAATAGTGAAAGAAACTATTTGCAGAGAATTTTTAATACTCAGGGAGGTTTACATGTGAATTTTACTAGGATTGTCATCTACTTATTGTAGTACTCTTTTCTCATCTGAAATTCTCTGATCTGTCACAAAGTTTTTATCTAAGGTGGCTAATTTATAGTTTTTAAAAGAGAAGAAAATAAGAGAGAGAAAATGACATCTTAGAATTTTTTGCATTCACTCAATTGAGAACCAATTGATTCAGATGCAATTGAACTGAATACACAAATGAACTAGGCCTAACATGGCTTATAGGAGCACATTTTTTTAAAAAAATGTGTCTCAGTGTATTGAAAACCTTTTAGTGCAAGGTAGGGGGTTCTCAGCCTTTTTCAAACCATGACCCTACATTCAGGCACACTCAACCAGCCCTCTTCAGAAGTGCCGAAGAATCCTTTGTTCTCCTTGCTCTTGGAAAGACCTGCTCACAGAATCCTACAGTGAGACACAGAGGATGTCATGGGAATTAGCACAAAGGTTATGGGGTGCTCCTGACATATGAAGAGGTCCTCGCTGCACGTGACAGAACAAATCCACTTCAACAGAGGTGAGGTCAGCGCCTGGGAATGGGTTTCAGCCCCATGACACCCTGCACCCTGGCAAGTTACACCCCAAGGACCCTGGGATTGAGAATCCCCATGTCAGTGGCACCAGCTCCCTGGCTCTAGCCCTTGTGATGGTCCCACAGCATGTGTTTAATTGCTGTTCAAGAAACACTTTGCAGCTGGCAATGCGAAGTGTATGGGATGGTTCTCCATTCTCCCGTGTTAACCCTCTTGATGTTTTGAAGAGAAGTGAGCTTGGGCTGTCTGTGAGGAAGGGCCCTACATGTAATTTGCATTAGACAGAGGCAGCTGGGGGCATGTGTTTTGGCTTCCTGCCTCCTTTCATTTATTTATTTGTTCATTCATTTTCTTTTCTAAATGGGATTTCTCCTGAGAATTAAGTCTAGCACCTGCAGTGTCTCAGCATTTCAACAGGATGTGTGGGAGTGATCAGGGCTTGGGCAGTGGGGGTGGGAGGTCAACTCTGAATGCTTTTCCTGGAGATTGACTGTGTATAAGATCACCCCAGGTTGCATCTCCGCAGCTCTTATCTCTAACCCAATCATTTCCCCCCTGATATTAGCAGTATTTATAGAGGTGTTAAAAGCATGTCTTCATGTAAACCAGGGCTGGTTAAGCAGAAAGCCAGTTTGGATTTCATTTTGTTTATAATCAAAGTAAGTCATTACATGGTTGGGAAAACAAACAGTTTCATTTCCCATATAGTTTATTACTATGCTCAGGGTTTCCCACCTCACTTTTTTGTATAACAATAATCTTTTATCTCCTCTAAAAGTTGGGGCTAAAAAGCTCCCTATAGTTGAGATATGCCTGGAGAGAAACTTTTATTTTAACCTTAAAAATTCTGAGTTAGGATTATGACTATACAGCAGTCCGAGGAAGGAAGCCAGTTCTCCTGCCTCATTTAGGAGCTATGAAAACAGCTCTAAAAATCCATGCTGTGCCTATTTGCATACCAATATCCAGAATGTTTTTTCATTTGATTCCTGGCTATTTCCTAGCAATGTTGGATTGTTTGTGCTTCTCTGTATTCAGGAATCTCCTTTCTGGATCTTTCTCTGTATTTAATGAATAACGTAGAATTCAAATTTAGTATTTTATTAGCAATCATATCAAACAAGAAAGACTTCACCAAAACTGGTAATGGAATTATATGTCAATTTATTTATAGATTCATTATTTGGCCTAAAAATTTTGATCTAAAGTGACTGCATACATCACCAGTTCTTATGATAGCTGCTATACTCTGCTTTACTACATAATTTCTCAAATGTTTTTTATTAGTAGTCAGGATTTGCCTACAAATTATCTCAGGAAGTAAGCCTTAAAATATATAAAAACATAGAAATGTGCCCATTAGTAATTAAGCAATTTGCTTATTGCTGACATTGAAGATCACCCATGATATCTCATTGCTTTCCTGGATGCCACAACAGAGAATATAAGTCTTTTTCATAAGCCCCCACATTTTGACAATTTCTACTGCTTTCTGAAATTTAGAGACATATCCCTTCCTCCTTCCTGGTAATAAATATTGAGAATGGAAATGTTTAATCTGTTCATCATAATACCATCACTTTGACCAAAGTTTATTTACTCAGAGCATGACACTTGGGGAGAAGAGAAATATCCAAGATTCACTTTGTACATGAATATCTGCATTATCAGAAGTAAGTAAAATAGTCACCACTATAATGGACCACATGGAGACTTACTTAGATAAGACAAAGAAATGCACCAAGGAAGAAACAGTGATATTAAGAAATTACTGTTGTGCAAGTAATATTCTGAATCTAGAAGCAAACAAAGAATTGCTTAAAGACAATTTTGTCATTTGTCTTTACATTATGACTACATTCATCTTTTAAAAAATATTGATTATCTTCTTTTCTTATCTTAACAAATAAACATTTATTAATAAAATACATGTGGTTTATATGCCAAGTTATTCAGTCACTGAATTATTTAAGAAGTGGACCTACCTTGTGAAAATGTAAATTGTTGAGAGATATACAAATATATTCACATTATCATTATTGTTATTAATTATTTATCATCTATTAAGAAGCCTTTTTCTATTAACATTTTATCCCCTAGTAATTATTTACTTGATAAAGAATGGTTTGGGGGCTCGTATTTCCAGTTAAGAGGGAGTAACTGGAAAAAGATTGATCTTCCCAATACAAACAACCAAAAATTAACAAGTAAATAAAAAGGGAAAAAAAATTGCTTGATTCAGTGGTTTTAAAATACACTGGACATCAGACAAAAAAGAGCAGTCAGTTCTGAGAAATGGCAAATAAAGGAGGTGAGCCTACAATTGCCCAAGATTACTGACTTGAAAGAGTTTCTAGGTCATGGCATGGGAAAGAGGACTCCCAGAGTTAAAGACAAAGACCTGAGATACCAAAAGGGTTAGAGTTTTCAGGATGAAGTAGTCTCCTTGAGTATTCAGCAGAGTGCTGATCCGCACATGAAACCACAAAGAGAACCATCCAAAGAGATTAGAAAGAATAGTGCTTGGTGCCCATAGAGGGCAGGGAATAATTCCCATTTTCATCAGCCACACTGGGCATTGGGTAGAGAATTCAGAAAGGTCTTTACTCAATGATAGGAAAGAATTAGCTGTAGACTGACAAAACTCTGATTCCATTTAACAAATGTTAAAATAAAGATCAAATTGTTTCCATACAACTATCTCAGAACAAATCTCAAGAATTTTATAAGAAAACAAAAATATCAAGCAACAATGAAGGCAATGTTTACAGTGACTGGCATGCAAACAAGGTCTACCAGTCATATAAAAAAAAGGGGGGGGAACATGACCATAATGAGGAGAAAAATCAGTCAAGTGAAACTAACCAAGAATGGAAACAGATGTTAGAATTAGCATACAGAAACATAATGCAATGATTATAGCTATAGTCCATATGCTCAGAAGATTAGGTAGAAGCATAAAAATATAAAAAGATACAAATTGAACTTCTAGAGGTAAAAAGTACAGTGACAGATTAAAATTATACTGGATGGTATTAACAACTGTTTAGACACTGTAAAAGAAAAGATTAATGAACTTGAAGGCATAATAATAGAAACAATCAAAAGGAAATACAGAGAGAAATATAATGAAAATAAAAGCATGTGTTATTGTTTTGGGACCTTTTGATAAAGGCCATTCTCACTGGAGATAAGTGATATCTCATTGTGGTTTGGATTTTCCTTTCCCTGATGATTAGAGATGCTGAGCATTTTTCATATATTTGTTAGCCATTAGTCAATCTTCTTTTGAAAAGGTTCTGTGCATGTCCTTTGCCCACTTTTTGATAGGGTTACTTGATTTTTCCTTGCTTATTTTCCTGAGTTCTATATAGATTCTAGTTATCAGCGATTTATTGGATGTGTAACATGTGAATATTTTCTCCCATTCTGAAGGTAGTCTGTTTGCTCTCATGACAGTTTCCTTGGCTGTGTAAAAGCTTTTTAATTTGATCATGTCCCATTTATTTATTTTTGTTGTTGCTGTGATTGTCTTTGGGGTCTTCTTCATAAATTCTTTGCCTAAGTCAATGTCTATAATAGTTTTTCCAACATTTTCTTCTAAAATTCTTATAGTTTCATGCCTTAGGTTTAAGTCTTTTATCCACTGTGAGTTGATTTTTGTGAGAGGTGAAAGGTGCGGATACTGTTTCAGTCTTCTACATGTGGCTATCCAATTTTCCCATATATTCAAGAAACTCAATTAATGCCATGCAAAGGAGAAAATTACACCAAATCATATCATATTCAAAGTGCTGAAAATCAGCAATAAGAAGAAAAGCATCCAGAGAAAAAGTATTTTTAACTTCAACTGATTAAACAAATAGAAAATAAAAGGTGTGAAAATAGATTTAATCTAAATATGTCAAGAATTAGATTAAGTATAAAATGGCCTAAACACCCCATTAAAAGGAAGATAGTATACTATTGGATCAAAAAGTAAGATCCAACTATAGTTAACAATGAAAAAATACTTTAATAAAGAAAACTACAACCAAATTCCTTATGAATACAGACGCAAAATTTCTCAACAAAATCCTAGCAAACTGAATTCAGGTGCTTATCAAAAAAAAAAAAAGTATCCCATCACGACCAAATGGACTTCATCCCAGAGATGCAGGGATGGTCTAACATACGCAAATCTATAAATGTAATTCACTACATAAATAGAAACAAAAACAAAGACCATATGATCCTCTCAATAGATGCAGAAAAAGCATTCGACAAAATTCAGCACCCTTTTATGATAAGAACACTTAAGAAAATAGGCATAGATGGGACTTACCTTGAAATGATAAAAGCCGTATATGACAAACCCACAGCCAACATCATACTGAATGAGGAAAAATTGGAAGCACTCCCATTTAGAACTGGAATCAGACAAAGTTGCCCTCTATCACTGTTTCTATTCAACATAGTGCTGGAATGCCTAGCCAGAGCAATCAGACAAGAGAAGGAAATCAAGGTCATCCAAATGAGGGCAGAAGAGGTCAAACTATCACTCTTTTTTTGTTGCATCCTTTTCTGGTTTTGATATCAGGGTGATGTTGGCTTCATAAAATGTGTTGGGAGGATTCCTTCCTTCTTGATGTTGTGGAATAATTTCTGCAGGATAGTACCAGTTCTTCTTTGTAGGTCTGGTAAAATTTGGGTGTGAAACCATATGGTCTGGGACTTTGACAAAAAAGAACAAAGTTGAAGAATTAACACTACCCTGTTTAAAGACATATTATAGTATAATAGTAATCAAGACAATGCAGTATTGATGTAAAGCTAAATAAATTTAAAAAAAAAACAGAATAGAATACAGAAACAGACCACACATATATATGGAAAACAGATTTAAATAAAGATGCAAAGACAATTCAGTAAAGAAAACATAGCCTTTTCAACAAATGATTCTGGAACAACAGATGTCCATATGCAAAAAATAATAATAATGTTGATCTATCCTTTGTATCACATACAAAAAGAAAGCCAATGTGGATCACAGATCTAAATGTAAAACCTAAAGCTAAAAACTTCTTGACAAAAACATACAATGGCAGACATAGTGGGAGAGATGGTTTCATGTGTGTATGTTCAAATAAGAAATTGCAATATTTATTTATGGGCAGTTAATTGTATGCTAATTCTACCTCAATAAAACTATACAAACACATTCTTTTTCCAATATAACATGGAAGAATCACAGATGACGGAGACACTAATAATTATTAAGCATGTATAGATACAGTCAGTGGATCTGGCTTTTGCATCATCACCACAACCACTTTGTGAGACTGCTAATTGCCATTCTTTCACACATAAGTAAAGCGAGGTTCTAAGAGATCAAGTATATTTCTCAAACTCATCCAATTATGAGTCACACACTTGGAATTCAACTGTTTGACTTTAATAAATTCAACCTTTACCCTAGTAAGCTGAGGTAAAAGAAGAGTGTGGTCATCATAGTCAGGTGACCTGGGTTCAAATTCGAGTTCTCCACTTGCTTGCTTTGTGAACTCAGTCAATTACTTAGAAACTGAGCTATTTTTGGTCACCTAAAAATGAAAACATTAGTATCCACCTTATACAGTTTCTCTTAGAATTATATAAATAATAATGCATATATTCAAAAGTACAATAACGTATATATATTAGTTTGCTGGAGCTGCCATAACAAAATACTACAGACTGGGTTCCTTAAACAATAGAAATTTATTTCTCACAGTTGGGGAAGTTAAAGTCCAAGATCAAGGTGCTGGCAGGTTCGAGTTCTCTTGGGGTGTCTTTCCTTAGCTTGTAGATAGCAGTCTTCTGTGCCCATGCTCCTGGGGTCTCTTCCTTTTTATGTAAAGACAACAGTCCTATCAGATTATGATCTCAATTGGCCTTTATTAACAAATACAATCACACAGGGGGTCAGGGTTTCAACATATGAATTTGGGGGAAACACAATTCAGTCCATAACAATCTGAAGGCAAATTAGAAAATTAGTATAGAACACCTCTTTCTTTTTCACTTTCCTTTTCCCTAGAAGACATTTACTCCTGGTTGTATTCTCACATCCCTTCAGGCCAGTCCGAATTGTTATTAAAGCTGTCACAACCTGCAGCCAATTTATGGAGAGTGCATTCTGACCTCTTTCAGACTAAAGTCAATTCTAGGCTACCAAGCCAGTGGTCAGAACAAGTGAGACAATGTGGATTTGCAATTACTTAATTTATTGGCACTCATACTACAAAACAGAAGGAAAAGAACTGATATAATGAGCTCAGAGGCTCTGGAACCCTTAGATTCAGGTAATGTTTTACATATAACTCAGATGTTCACCTTGTAACCCCGTCTTTGGCCAGTTACACGGGAACCTGTCATATTTCTTGGATTCTCCTTGAAGTCTGTGCTATCTGCAAACTGTCTTACATTGTTCAAGTCATTATTTATTCTTTTGCAGGTATTATTTTTCTGAATCATTTTATGACCTGGGAGCCACATTGAGCAAGGAGAAGTTGCACCACTCAAAGCTTCCTGCTCAAACTCAACCTCTGTTTTTCGTTCACATGATTTTATGCTCACAAGAATATTTTATAATAATTCTACACACTTATGGTTTTAACATAGCTATTTTTCCAAGATCTTGTTAAGCTGGGCCTTGTTTCCATCTTTTTTTTCTTTAACTTAACTCATTTCACTTTAATGCCATCTCTTGTCTATTTTAATAGATTTTCCATTCTCGGCAATATAGCTCCTTCAAGTTCTCTTATTAGTTGGCATTGCCATCAAGAAGGTGGATACTGTAAGAACTGAGTACAGGCAAACCTTTTTTCATTGAGCTTTGCTTCATTGTGTTTTTTACAAATTGAAGGTTTGTGGCAACCCTATATAGAGCAAGTCTACTGGTATCATTTTTCCAATAGCATGTGCTCACTTTGTGTGTCTGTGTCATATTTTGGTAATTCTCACAATACTTCAAACTTTCTCATTATTATTATATCTGTCATAGTGATCTGTGATCAGTTCTCTTTAATGTTACTATTGTAATTGTTTTGAGGCACTTATATAAAACTGCAAACTTAATCTATAAATGTGTGTGTTCTGACTGCTCCACTGACCAGCCATTCTCTCTCTCTCTCTCTCTAATTCTTTCCTTGGTCCTCCCTATTCCCTGAGACACAACAAAATTGAAAATAGGCAAAAAATTTAACCCAACAAAGGCTTCTAAATGTTCAATTAAAGGAAGAGTTTTGTGTCTCTCACTTTAAATCAAAAGTTAGAAATGATTATGCATACTAGGGAAGGCATGTCAAAAGCTGAGATAAGCTAAAAGCTAGGCCTCTTGTGACAAAGAGTTAGCCAAGTTCTAAATGCAAAGGAAAAGTTCTGGAAGAAAATGAAAAATGCTACTCTAGTAAATACACAAATATTAAGAAAGCGAAGCAGTCTTATTGCTGATATGGAGAAAAATTTAGTGATATAGATAGAAAATGGAACCAGCCACAGCATTCCCTTAGGTCAAAGTCTAATCCAGAGCAAAGCTCTAACTCTGTTCAATTATATGAAGGCCAAGAGAGGTGAGGAAGCTGTAGAAGAAAAGTTTGAAGCTAGCAGAAGTTGTTTGCTAAGTTTTAAGCAAAGAAGCCATCTCCGTAACATAAAAGTGCAAGGTTAAGCAGCAGGTGCTGATGGAGAAGCTGTAGCAAGTTATCCAGAAGGTCTAGCTAAGATAATTGATGAGGTAGCTACACTAAAAATAGATTTTCAATGTAGATATGTAGACAAAATAGCCTTCTATTAGAAAAAGATGCCATCTAGAACTTTCATAGCTAGAGAGGAGAAGTTTCAATGCCTTGCTTCAAAGCTTAAAAGACAGGCTGACTCTCTTGTCAGGGGCTAATGCAGCCAGTAACAAAATTGACACTGAAGTTTATTCTCCATTTCAAAATTCTTAGGCTTCATAAGAATTATGCTAAAACTACTCTGCCTGTGCTCTATAAATGAAATAACAATGCCTGGATGACAGCACATGTGTTTATAGCATGGTTCACTGAATATTTTAAGTCCATCATTGAGACCTGCTGCTCAGAAAAAGATACCCTTTCAAAATAACTGCTCATTGACAATGCACTTGGTCACATAAGAGCTCTGATGGACATGTACAAGGAGATTAATGTTATTTTCAAGCCTGTTAACACAGCATCCATGGATCAAGCTGTAATTTCAACTTTCAAATCTTATTATTTAAGAAATACATTTTGTAAGGCGATAGCTGCCATACATAGTGATTCCTCTGAGAAATCTGGGTAAAATAATTGAAAATCTTCTAGAAAGAATAATAGATGACATTAAGAATATTTGCAAATCAAGGGAGGAGGTAAAATATCAACATTAACAGGAATTTGGAAGAAGTTGATTACAGCCCTCATGGATGACTTTGAGGGAGTCAAGACTTCTGTGGAGGAAGTATTAATAATTGCAGATATGATGGAAACAGCAGGGGAACTAGAATTAAAATTGAAGCCTAAAGATGTGACTGAATTGCTGCAATCTCATGATAAAAGTTTAACAGAGAAGAAGTTGCTTCTTATGGATGACCAAAGAAAATGGTTTCTTAAAATGGAATCTACTCCTGGTGAAGATGCTGTGAACATTGCCAAAATGACAACAAAGGATTATAATATTTCATAGGCTTAGTTGACATAGCAGTGGCAGGATTGGGGAGGACTGACCCTTATTTTGAAAGAAGTTCTACTGTGGGTAAAATGCTATCAAACAGCATCACATGCTACATAGAAATCTTTCCTGAAAGGAAGACTCAATTGATGTGGCAAACTTCATTTTGTCTTATTTTAAGAAATTGCCATAGCCACCCTGATGTTTAGCAACCACCACCCTGACCAGTCAGTAGCCATCAGCATTAAGGTAAGACTCTCCACAAGCAAAAAGATTATGACTGGCTGAAGGATCAGATGATCATTAACATTTTTAGCAATAGTGTATTTTTAAAGTATGTACACTTTTTAAAGACATAATGCTATAGCACACCTAATAAACTGTGTACTAAAATCATAACTTTTATATGCACAGGGAAACCAAAAAACTCATGTGACTCACTTTGTTGCAATATTGGCTTTATTGCAGTGGTCTGGAACCAAAACCACAGTATCTCTGAGTTATGCCTATATTCTGATTTCCTCTCCTGTTCATGGATATTTAAACTGTTTAGTTCAGAGTAATAGAAAATTGTTCAAAGTAATTGACAGTGATATATTTTGGATATGAAATCTCAAACTTTATAGAATATGTATAAAAAACCTCATGGTCTCTAAGCCACTCTGGAACTGCTTTTTGACTAGCATTGGCCCATGAAGTATCGAATATGAGAACAGATTTGCTCAGGCTTTTGAAAACCTAAGGTTTTAATAAGCAACACTATTGATTATTATTTATATTTTTAAACCTATGAATGCAAATCCAAATTTGCATTGTAAGATACCAATACTTGTAAGATACCAATCCAAATTGGTGACTCTTTCACTGACTTACATATGTGTCTATTAATAAAAGTTTGGGTAGATTCAGAAGTCACAATTTCTCTTATATTTACAACGTCAGCACTTGAAAAGAAATTTGAATATGGCGCATGAGTCTTATAAGTCATTTAAGTTTTTTAAAAGTATGATTATTTTCTAATCACATTTATTATCAGTCCATATAGATTTATGCAATTAGAAGTGAGGGAGTATATCATATTGCCTCCTGAAATAAAACTTTGATTTCTATTCATAGAAATTTGATTTAATATAATATTTGGTAGTAAAAGTTCCAGGAAAACAAAATACGTTAGAATCTTTTATGGCCTTCTTTAGATTGCAGTAGAGTTTGTTATTATTTAAACCTTTGTTTTTTTTTTTCCTTTTCTTTCTTGCAATTAGGTAGTTGAATATGTGTTTACACAAATTGTTCTCCACGTTAGATATAGAAAGTTTTTATGATTTATTGGAAAACCTGTAAGTTTAGTGTTCTCTCTTTCCCAGGAATAACATGAAATTAAAGAAACAAGAACAAATCTTACAGTAGCCATCCTTCCTTCTATCTATATGTGTATCAAACCACAAGTCTCATCTTGGAATCTGAGGAGTTCTGGACTGATCCTAAGGACTCCCCAAGCTGCCTACTCCAGGGAGGCCTGATAAATGTTAAAGTCTTATGTCATCTCAATTGAAATATCCCATCTTTCTGCAAAGTACATAACCTATGAGGACTGCTGCCATGAAAACTTGTAAATGCTTCTTCTCCATTTAAGAGCATCTCCCCAGTTAAAGCCATCTCTATGAAATCTGATCATTTTCAGACAGAAATATTGATTAATTTACCTATGGTCAATCCATAGAAACATTTCTTAATGAGAACTATAAGAACCTGTGAACTCTGCTCTTGAAACTTGTAAGATACTCTCTCCATTTTTGGTTAAGTAGCCCAATGGCAAATCACCAGAGATAGGAAGACACTTCAGTTCTTCACTGTTGTCATGAGAAAGCACAGAAGACATGCTCAAGCCTCATTTTAATAGGGATGAAGGTGGAGTAGTGAGTAAAAAGGCCTCTTCCACATTCTGCTTTCTACTTGTTTGACAGAGTTTTTCTAATCAATCAAACATTACTGTGGGGCACTTGTCCACCAAACAGTGCAGTCACCGAGGAGAAATATTATTAAGAAAACACAGATTGAACTTTCAGGCTAACAGTTATTTAAGCTGCATAATTCTGTACAACAATGAATACAGTATTTACGTTATTCCCAAAAATAACTTCCATTTGCCAGATACAACCCTAGATTACTGTTCAGAGACCGGATGTCATGACATTAAATTAACACTGAACTCATGTCCTGGACAATTAAGTGAGTACATCACCCCACTGTATTCTACTCTCATTTCACTTATTGCAAATTTGATCACCATTTGATATGTAAGGCACTGTTGACACAGGTTGCTATGATGCCAGTTTACCAAAGAGATTAAAAAAATGTGTTTAGAGAGTGTACACACTTCTTTGAAGATAAATGCACACCAGAGAAAATCCTAACAGCTTTCAATTTCCATGCTTTTCAGTTTTATTGTTGTAAATGCAACTGTTTATAGGACTAATGACACAGGCTGGCTCTGTTGAGTCAATTACACCAGTAGGCAGTTGGATCAGATTCTTTACTCATGTTCCATTTACTCTATGTGCATGTTTGATATTTGACTAAATTGAATTGCACCAGAGCGCCTTGGTGCTTTCCATCCTCTGCATCTCTGCACACTTTATAGCACAATGAAATAAATGGTAATATGCTAGATGCAGGATGGTGACTGTGCACAAGCACATGTGGCCATAGCTACACAGTGAGCAATAGTCAACTAACAGCTCGGTTTGTTGTATTAGATGCCTCACCTGTGGCAGTATTCCATGGGAGGAATCTTATAGGACTTTAGTGTGTATGTATATGCTTTGATTTTGAGTTTATTATTGTTCTGTTTCTCAGTTTTATAGGGGAGAGAAAAAGTGAGGTCAATGAAGAGAGAAAAAGGGGATATTTGTGACATCAAGTGCTCACGTTAGTGACAATAACGTAGGACCATCTGGACTTGGGTAACATGCAGGCAGATGCTGAGCAGGCTCCCCATGCACTCCTAAATGCCAGAGTACTTCTCTGCTGACCCACAACCAAGCATGCAATTCTGGTAATGAGCTTCCCAGTGTGCAGAGATCTTGATCGTTCTGATTAATGCCACTGTGGGAAGATTCATAATGCAGGGAGGAGTTCCCTGACAGTCTGTGGCTTGCTCTCTCATTTCCCTCATGACATATATTATAACATTGTTACTATTTGTTGTGTCCTAACTATGAACCAGGCCCAGTTTGTAAACAATCCCATCTAATGCCAATAGCAAATCCCAAGGAAGCAGCAATGTCTACCACAATACCTAAGAACTGGAGACTCTGGATGCTTATTATTTGCCCTAGAGAACTTGGCATTAGTATTTGAACCCAGATCTGTCTAAATCAAATCATATATATATTTTTTTACTACTGTATCACATAGCTTCTCCAATAAGCATACTATTTTTTAAAACTTGGTTTTTAAGACCAGAGTTTTCATAGAACTTGCAACATTATTTTTAAAGAAATATTTGTTACATTTATAAATTTACTTGTAAAGATGGCAACACCTCTACCCTAAAACACAGTTTAAAAAATAACCAGTTAAAACATCTCTTCACATATCTAAAAAGAAATAAATAATCTAGCTTCATTGGGAAAGATCCAATTTGGGAACTAAATTTCAATAAGCAATTTGGAATTAATACTACTGATAGGAAGAAGTCACATACTCATTTTGCGGAGTTTTATAATCCCAAGTAGTAAAGTCATCAAAGTAAACAGGCAAGAGACGCGAACACTAATTCTGTGTGTGCTCAAGAGTTAATCTTGGGGTTTAATTAATCTATTAGTTTTGAACTAAACCAAGAAAAACACAGTTATATATAACAATAATAGACAGAAGAAAACCAAAGCTGTTATTTTTACTCTGTCTCATAAGAAAACAACTGGTGTGAACTTGTTATTTTCCCACTTCTCTCTATTTGAGGCCTTCCTAATATTCTTTCTATAGTGCATTTTCACTATCTCCCACGGGCCCATGTTTTGGAAAAATGGTGTTTCAAAATAAGTACCAAAGATGAAGCACTTTGGACCAGAATTGCAAGGTCCTAGATGATCACAGGTGAGCTTCTCATCACCTTAAAAACACGAAGCTGTGTCAGGAGGACCCAGGACCTAGGACCTCGCTTAAGAGGGATCTCATTTCCTTTTTGCTGATCTTTCAAAGCTGAAGTTTGACCTGAAGAAAATTTTAGAATCATGGCAATAAACTTCGGGTCTTAGGCCACGCTATAAGTAATGTGCTGGCAGTCATTTCAGTACAAACAATGAGGAAGTTTAGTTAGAGATCTGTGGTTTCTGCACCAGGGAAGAATGGGTAGTAAAGGGCATTGCTGTGAAACACACAAGAGTTATCACCATTGAACTTCCAAAGACCGGTAATGATGTGATTTGACATACGTTGGTATATTTTCATAACCACCTTCTTCAATTGCTGGCCAAATTGAGCAATGGACAAAATATATTAAAATTATCAGAATTTTAATTTTCTGCAGCTACCAACCCAGTTAATTTATGCTTGCGATTTTAACACTTTGCTTTAGTTTTTCTGTCTCTGAGACCTAACACGATTCTTAGAAGCTTCACAGTAGGTAAAAGAGTCTAGTGAAACAGCTAGTAAAAGTTTTAAATTGTACAGTAATCTTTCAGTATACTGTGTTTAATTCTGACAACTTGATGCTCCTTAATAATTACCTTAGAAATTAAAATAAACTGGAAAAAGTTCAAAAATACTATCTTAAAGGCATTGTGACAATTGTGAACATCAATAATTTCAACTACTTTTTTTTTAAGTTCACAAAACAAAGACATGTAGAATAATATGAGATCTGAATAAAGCTGAACAAATTGTCCAGAGTTCGTGGAAGCCAAGGTGTTCCATAGCAATGACAACACCAGAACATAATAGTCACCATGTATATATTGGGCACTTGCTTGGAGCTGAGCAACATGTTATAACAACCTCGAATGGTGAGCATTTCATCCGTATTTTTCAAATGAAGAAACTTGGTTTTAGAGAGGCATAGTATCTTCCGTAAGGTTATTTGACTAACAAGTGCAAGAGAAAGAATTCCTCTTTTTTATTCTCAAGCCCATTCATTACCTTTTCATTAATCTTATCCTCAAGGAAAAAAAAATGCATCATCTCTATCTAAAATTGAATCAAATAATTTGATTCTTTAAAACAGAAGATAAATAAAACATGCCTCCAGTTAACTTACTGATGTCTCCCAAGTTCCTGTGAGTAAAAGCACAGTGCATCATTGCTCTGTTTGATATCTTAGGGAGGTGGTAATGAATAATGTTGAGGCATGTATGCACTAGGTTCAGATTGCCTGAAGTCAAGTGTAGCTTCTACCACTTACTAGCTGCGTCATATTGGACAACTTATTAATACTTAACTTCTCTGTGCTTGGGCTACCATATTTGTAAAATGGGGGTCATAATAGTTATTACCCTATAAGGTTATTATATGGACGGATGAGTTGAGCCCATACACACACATCAAGTACTCAGTAAATGTTATTTAAATTTTTTATGGATATCAACCTGTTGAACAAACAGGGGTAGAAATGTCAGCAAGGAAGATTCTCATCTCAATGTCTTCATCTTATTCTCTACCAAGTACTCATGCTTTCTTTCAAAAATGTATCTCTGTTAGATTTTTCTTTCTTGATGCATCATCTTGGTGATGTTTCCAAAGCAGTAGAAACAGTTTTTCAGAGTACTTTTGCCTATTTTCAGCTAGCTATGTGAGACAGGGACTGCCATTTGCCCTTGGAAGCACCAAGGTATTACCTGAGATATGATCTTAACCACGACACTGGACACGGAACGGCACCCTAGTGCCCCAATGCAATCACTTCTATCACCAGGTGAGCCGACTGTTTGAGGGAATTTTACTCACCTGATCTTGCATTAGCACTGCTTCACAAACCAGAGCATGTGTTCTTTTTAGTGAAATGACGACCCTGCTCCAGGACACAAGCACATTAAGGACACCTAATTATGGATGTTGGTCCTGTCTGGTTGTTAAGGGAGTGAGACATGATAAGAAATTGTGAGGTTAAATTACTAGATAACAGGAGACTTTTTGGGGGGTTATAAGTAAGTCACGATTTAAGTGTCAGTGACAATGAAAATTGAAACACACCATCATTTAAGAAATTGTTCTATGAAAGAACTAGGATTTCACATACATTTGGCACATTCTCAGCTAAATTGACCTAATATATTTCCAGGAATATGTCAATTAAAAATGTGCCCTTTGGAGGCGAGAGAGCTAGTACAGATTCCAGGATAATAAATACCGGGGCGGTGGGGGGATCAGAATATTGGCTTCCAGCTGGCACAGCAGAGGTGGTGATAATTGAGAAAAATAAAAACTGGGCTTAGGCAGCCATTCAGCACAGTCAAGCTGCTACTCCTACCCACTAGACCAGTGCACTCAAAATTCAACTCTCATCATTTTGTAACAACTGTGGCCCCTGCACTGCTCTGAAACCTCCCCCTCCTGTTCCTGTATTTTCTTCATAGATTCTAGTTGCCTTTCTACATTTAAGTAAACATCACTTTTCTTTTTTTTTTTCTGTCCAAGATTTGAAGGCTATTTTATGCGCCTCTTAACTGAAAGTATAAGGTTATCAAGACCAGAAAATGCAAGGAGTTAAGCATGAAAAACTGGCCTGATTGCATTATTCATGCTCAGCACTTATTAAGATGTGCACACTCCTTAATTCTACAATAATCTGAGCAAAGGAGAAAGAATTCAAAGTAAGTAATCATAACGGAAAACCTTCCAAACACATACATCATTTTGATTTTAGGACTGCTACTCACCTTCTTTGGTGCAAGGGCCTCTGTCTGGGGCCTTCACTCTTTAACATCTGTCCGCAGGGTTTTAAGGCACAGGCTGTTCGGGATCTTTATTTTTCTACTTACCCACTTAATGCATTTGCATTTATTTTAGAGACAAGAATAAAAGTTAAATTTTATCTTAGCCTGTGCTATTTTGAAAGCAAGCATCTGGCTGGCTGAAAAAGGCTAGGGTACCATTTTGTTTTATAACTTAGAAGGTGCTGAACTCCATTATGAAGGAATTAAATTCTCCCGGGGTATTTTCTGGTGCTGTCTTCTGAGAAATCATCATCCTTAGCACTCGGCCTCATTTTCCACCAGAATCACTCTTCCCCAAATGAAGTCAAGGAAACTCAAAAAGCAGTGTGATGGAAACAAAGACTCCAATCTGCAGAGGGGGCCATAATCTCATTGTGTCAGTCGGAAACTCTGAATTGGATGTGCTGGCTAAATTCCCTCTGTAATTTTGTCAGACACATCTGCAGCTCTGTGCGTCTGTCTCATTGTACTTTTACCATACAAACGTGTTGCGTCTTGTTATTCCTTTCTTCCTTCCTTTTTTCTCCTTCCATCTTTATTTCCCTGTTTTATTTTTCTTTCTGTTTTTCTCCCCCCTATGTCTTTTCATCTACCGGCAGCTGTTTCTCCTAACCTCTGACATCTGAAACGACTGGGCTGTGCAGTTTCAGTATACCTCATGGGGCTCCAATCGCAACTGTCTTGTTTACAATCTCAAAGAAACACCAGTTTGTCAATAGAGCACACATAATGATCGTGATGATGGTGGAAGCTTCCATACACCGACCGTCTGGATTCCAAGGGTGAAAGACACCTGAGGAGTCCAAAATTTTTCTCTTTAATGTTGAATAATATAATTTCTATTCACATCTCAACTACCTGCACTTTACTTCCAGAAGCATCCCGCTCCATTTTGAAACTTGGTTCCTTAATGTGTTAGGGATAGAGATAGCTTTTGTAAAGGAAACTGTGTTTGTGGGCTCTGCTGAAAGGGATGATGGTCTCCTTCTTGCTGCCTCCTTTTAAAACTGGAGGCATTTGGAAGCAGTACAATCCGCCAGAACCGCGTGTCTTTAGGAGACAGATTTCTCACCGCCCAGGTGCTGAGCAGAGAGGCCCTGAGGCTGCCTGACAGGGCTGAGCTGCGGCTGCTTCTCCAGAGAAGACAGGACACTGTTTTCCCATAACAAGATAAGGCAGCCAGGCTGTATCTCCTAAAACACGCTTTATTTTTGTTGCTGCTGCCCTCTCCCCTCTCATCCCCTCCCCAGGTCTGCCCCCAGTGCCCTCCTGAGAAGTACAGGAGCTTTACAGCTGCATCTCCCTTTCTGTGAATTAGAGCTGCCCTAAAGCCTCAGCCACGGAGAGGGAAGGCGGGGAATTGCAGGCTGGCAAGGCCATTTCCTGCACTGGTTATGCTGAAAGGCGACCTGATGAGAGAGGAATTTTATTACATTCCCACCCAGGCCATCATCCAGAAAGAGAGATATTCTGTTAATTTTACTGAAGGCAAATATTGATTTTCTTAACATAGCCCTGCTTTTCTTTTTCTTGATACGGTAATTTTGTCTTACATTGCAACCCATAACTGAAATCGTTCACCTAAGCCAGAATATGAAACATAATGGGGCAGATGTATATTTATATTCCTACACTTAAAATTTTACTAAATTAAAGGCTTGATTCTTAACCACAGACCTGTATCAATCTTTATCAGTCTTTATCCTCATTTAGTATAATTTTAGTCTTTTAAAAATTCCTTAATTATTACTTATGTGTAGTTAAGCCAGGTAGGTATGGTAAGAATTTTTAAAATAGATTTAAGACCTATTAAAATGTTATATTGGAATTAAAATAATCAGGGGTTGGGGGTGAGAAACCATGAGGGACTATTTTTAGCAATTTACACTTTTCTCTGTTTTTGGAGAGGAAGCAAGGAGCAAAGATTTATAAATATATTGTTTTTTTCTTTCCAAGAATTCATATTTATCTTGATTATATTTTAATGTAACAGTTTTAATTTCAGATATCCAAAACTGTGTAACAGGCTAAGCTGTTTGCTTCCAATTTTGCCTAGAAAATACGCACTTCTTTTAGGTAGTAGTGGATGAGAATAAACCACCTACACGCAAACACCCAATCCTAAATCTTAGCATACTCCGGCTGTGCTGTAAAACTCTATTACCACCTTCTCAAAGGGTTAATGGCGCCACTATCCGAGGGACGATTCATTCTCCTGCTAAACGCAATGACAAATAACCATTATTCTTTCCAACTGCACTGATAATCGGGACAGCTTAAACATTTTCGCCAGTATAAGTGAAACCATTAATCCTCTTGGATTTCATGATAAGTGGTGACTGTGAAATAATGACTGTGTCATTGTAGGCAAGAAAAAAATGTTAACAATTAAAACAAGTTAGCCATTATCTTACCCGGTACTGAATCGCTTTCACATTTCATTTGCAATATTGTAAATGATATGTACCTTATTAAAAAGCTCTTATTATCTAAGAAACCTAATTAGTCAAAAATTCTCAGTCACCACTATAATTTTCTAATGATATAAATGCTAGAGCGGGTATTCCAATGTGGGGGAATGTTTCTGTTTATCCATAAATAATCCACAATATGTAACTGTTTCCCCAGAAATATCATAGAGGATAGGTATAAGTCATTGTTCTAGATATAATTATGTTTTATTTTAAGTGATCCACCTGACTATTATTGAACAAAATACAAAATCTCTCCTTAGCTAACAGTGTATTTAAGCCAAACATTAAGCTCTCTGCCAAAAGATGATAAAAGTCCAGGAAAATAACAATTATAATTTTATACTTCTTTAGAGATTCTTTTTCTTCCTCATGTTCAACCTTTAAGCTTCTTATAAATGAAACTGATGGACTGACCTATGAGACTGAATACACCTATGTTTCTTCCATTTTTCAAAGGGAATGTCCAAGATCAAGTTCAAATTCAATAGCTTTAGTTTCTAGACTTATATAATGACAAAACTAATACCAACATTTCTGTATAAAGAGAATGAATACATTTATAATATCCAGATATTACCTACATATTTGTTAGAATGAAGTAACCATTGAAGTAGGGATAATTCCATATACAGACACAACAATATTTCTTTTCTTTAAAAATCAAATGAGGAAGAGGGAAATATATGCAATACATAGATTCACAATGGCACATTGTACAATACACTAGCCTATCTAATGCTTATTGAAATGATTCATGTCAAGCACTTAGGCTTCTTGTCATTTGTAAGTGTTCACTAAATGTTAGCTATATTAGAATCATCATTATACCAGATTACCCCAGTAATATCCCATAGAATATGTATGCATATATATGAATGCATAACAGACATAAATGGACTTTCCTACATCAAATGTGTAATAGAAATGACAGAAATCAATGATCTTCTTTCCAGAGACAAACTCTATGATTGTGAGTCTTAGCTATCACCTTACAGAATTTTTAAATCATGCCTTACTTCCTCTTTCAGTTTAAATTGCTTATTTACTTCTTGTGTCCCTGGTGCCCAGCTCTCTGCTTGGCGCTAGACAGAGGGAAGAATAAAAAGAAGCCTCCCATGCAGCCCTCACCCTCAACAGATATTTATCTAGTGGCGTTTCCCTTTACATCTTGGTTTTTAAGAGTTTATAAAATTTTGTGCAGGTATTTTTAAATTATATATATATGTATATTTTTTTAAATTCTGTATCACATACTAAAACCATTAAAGAAATAGCAGAATGACTGGGAAAGATGAATAGAGAATGAAGGTGGGTGGAAGGAGGAGGAAGGAAAGTCAGGGAAGAGGAAGGAAAGGAAAGAAGGAGGGAGGGAGAGAAAGAAAAAGAGGGAGAGCATTTGAACAGCAGCAGGCTTTATGCTGGTGTTTGTGCATATGCTATCTTGTTTGGTTCGTGAACTGTATGAAGACAGTATTATTGCCCCATTCTGAAAGTAAATGCCAACACTGTTCCATTTATATTTGAGATATGTTTTAAAGTTAGGCAATAACTTGAACTTATTTTATCAGTTCCCACTGAAGCAATGCTAAGGCAATGCCAGCAATCAAGTTCAATCCAACAGTGGGTCTCCAGATGAACCTACAAAAATTCCCAGGAGTTGAGAATGGATATGATCACCTGCTGCAGTGTTGCATTTCTGCTGTTTCTCTCCCATGATGGTCTTAAACATCATGAAAACCTGGTCTGGGAATTTCTCTTTTTAAAAGTGAAAGAAAGGAAACAAAAAGGAGATGAGTAAGATTCCAGGCAATTATGCAAAGAGCAAGCTAGCTTTAAAATCAGACAGCCATAGGTTTGACGTCCACATTTATTCTGTGTAATTCCTCAATTCCATGTAATTGAACAAGTGATGGAGCCTCAGTTTCTTATCTATAAAATGGAGATGATAATGCCTTGGTCTGGTTAAGTACTCAACAAATGGAGAGATCATTGAGCAAGAAGGGTATAGTCAAGAAGGGAAAACAGGCACACCAGGGACCACAGGGCAGCCCAACTGGACCTGCTATTCCTGGTGGCTATTCCTTGCACACAACTTAGCAATCTTAAAGACACGGGCTGCTGGAGTTTGTGCATTGTGAAATCAGAAATTTAAGTCAGTTCTTATAGAAGAAGGTACATACTCCTGTGGTTGTAGGCATTTTTGATGATCTGACTAGTGGCCACACATTGAAGGTGTTGTTTACACACTTTCCTCCATAACCTTCCACCTGCTGTTTTCTCCACCCAGAACTGTCTTTTCCCTGTCCCCTACCTGTCCGACAACTTTCTATGCTGCCTCCACATCTTGGCTCAAGCATCGCCTCTTCTCCGAGGCATTCCCCAACTCTTCCAGATTTAGTCAGCCGCAGGTTTCCTGCTCTCTTCTTAACCAGGTGCCTTCCATGAGCACAGTCATCCCACCGTAGCTTTGTCAACCTCCTGTCTCCCCAGCCCAGGCCCAGATGGAGGTGGCACGGAAACCAGTAGGATGTGCCTCGTGCTGTGGGTCCTCGGGCTTTTGCACAAGGCCTCTGGGCACTGGAGAAACACTGCAGTTTTGTTTTCATCTGTGTTTTGATTCGCAGTTAGATTTCTTCGTTTTTAGTTTTCAGGTGTTTTTTTTAAATTTAATTTTTAAGTATGTTAATCATGTATGCGGTTTCTAAATCAAAACTATCAAAAGACATTTGTTGAAGGACAGAATAAAGTGATCACTGTTTTCAAACTAGAACACGTGATTTTTTTTCCTGATATGTCCATCTTAATTGTATAAAAATTCTTCCAAATCTATGCATATTAAAACAGAGCTAGTTATATGTTTAATGAAAGTCCCTCATTGAAAAGAATAAACTGTACAGAGTCAGACCTATCTTGGCTTCAGGTGATCGATCATTTGTACTAAATGTGCTTACATCCTCCTGTCTTATGTAACACAACCTGCTTCTGACCTTGCCACATTCATACCACATTCTCCTGTTATCTGAAAGGCCAGGATGGGGTCCTACCTCAAATAAAAATAGAGTGTTTCAGGGCTTCTAAATGAAACAGGCTGTAAGTGTTAATAGCAATCAACTATTTCCCTGATGTACACATTCACCTGAAACCATTTTCCTTGGACACATCTTATAATTTAAGGGGTCTGAGATCATGCAGAAGTCTAGCATAAATCCTCCCAATAATGGCTTCATCCCTAGTGAATCCCAACAATGTTCCCTTGGAAATGCTGCTTCTTTTCTTCTCACCCACAAGAAACCTGCTGTCTGGAGCCATGACCTTCGGACCCACCTGCCCACTGCAGTTACTACCAGCTGCTTCCTCCAGTCCCCATGGCCTTGGTTACTCTAGGGGCATGGAGTTGGTCCAGTAAGGCCAGGTGGTGGCTCCAGTTCTGACTGGCATCAATCACATGTGCACATTGCTCTGCACCTGCTACGGTGGGGTTGACTTACACATCATTTTCTGTCCAAATGAGCAGAACCACTCCTGAGAAATACCCTATGATTTCAATCATCACAGTTCTCTTCTGATCCTTTTAGATTCATTTTTCAGAAGAAATGCTTATCGTTTTCCCCTTTTAAATTTTGATCTCATAACACTTTCAGGAAATTTACCATTTCCTGTGTCAGCATAGTGATTTAGAGATAACAAAATGCTTTCAAACACCACGCCTCATAAAATGCTCATGACTGTACAGGAGAAAGGATCCCGTTGACAAGGAAAGCAAGGTTTAGAGAGATTAAGATATTTGTCCAAAGTCATATAGTTGGTAAAGGGCGAAACTGTAATGCAAACTCAGCATTTTTAAACTCCAATTCTGGTTTTCTTATTACTGAACCCCTTTGTCTACTTTTCAGATGGAGTTCAAGGGTGGAACTACAGAAGAATACTGAAGGAGACTTTTTTTGGAGAATGTTTCCAGGGAATCATTTGCTTTAGAAATATCTACCATGAGGCTTTAATGGGTCTGTGAAATGAAGATTACAATTGCTCTTTTCGCTTATCTGATAACTTGCTTACCGAAACTATCAATTAGTCTAGGTAGCTAAAATCTTGAGACTCCAGCAGAAAAGTAAGCATCGACTATAAGGTCTTCCTGCCAAGTCTGTGTCAGGTTCTGAGCCTAAATAAGAAGTTATGTACAATCACAAATGTATACAGCATTGCTGTTTAGTAATATGCATGAGGAGACTCAACAAGAAATATGTGAACTAATGGACTCATGCACAGAAAGGGCTTCACTCTAAAGAACTTGAACCTGTAACTATCTGGGAAATGCAGTGGGAGAGACAAAGTATAGGAATTTCAATACGTGATGTACCCAAAGGAAAATTTTATGGGGTTTTTCCTACCTCACCCCCTGCCAGGCCTGAATTCTGTTCAATTTGTTTTGGCCTTTCTTAGGAATAATACATACATGTAATTTTTTTCTTTGAGGGTGGACTGCTCAAAGAACAAGCAGCAATTCATGCGAAAACCACTGCAATGAAAGCAAGTACTTCAGGAAAAGACATTCAACTATAGCCCTGGTGCTGTGAATTGTAAACCAACGTGTTGCTTCAGAATGGGTCCAAACTGGAGGGAGAGTCTGATCCTGGCTTTGCCTTTGAGTCACAAGTTTATCAGAGCCTGCTAGAGGTCATTACTCCCGAGGTGACCGTCTTGTAACTAAGGAGATGCTACAGGCAAGCGGGGCCTGTCGTGTTCCATCTACTCTCCAGGCCTCAGCCTGTGTCTGCAGGTGTTTCTCTGTATTGAATCTCCCTGGGGAATCCTTGGCTTCACAGCAAAAGCCGGCTGAAGTGAAAGTGATTTGATTTGGATCCTATTACAGGCACTTTACCTCTTCTATTTCCGTGATAATAGCAGATTGGAGTCGATTATTGTACTGGGAGGGGAGTTAATGTGATGTCGAGAAACATTGGGAAGACTGGCACAGGGAGAGAGGGATAGATAAAAAGTTTAGCGCAGATTGAAATCAGTGGCACAGGCCAGTGCAGCCACCAGTTAAGCATCCACCTCGAGTCATTGTGGTGTTTTGCAAAGCGTCGGGATCATTTCTCTTATTGGTGCTGATTAAAGGACAGAGAACACTGTGGCTTCTCAGTTTAATTGAACCAACCTCTCCTGCCCTCCTAATCCCTTTGCTCTGCCTCTACACCTCTCCTCAGGCTATGCTGCCTGTCATTCGGCCCTGGAGCTACAGTACTCATGGGCACATGTGGCCTACAGTTCTTTTCCCAGGAAAGCAAAGGGTGTCAGCCTTGACTGACTTACCTGTATGGTCACACACACCACAAAGAAACCCAGGCTTATTTTAGAAGGACTGCCTTATGTTGTTTCACAAAAGAGAGGCAAAACATTGAAGAATTTCCAAGCACTCCTGCTAGGGAACCAGGCAGTATCTGCAGGGATGCTTGTCAGGCCTCTCTCCCTGTGGTCCGCAAACCATGTGTCCAGCAGCAAAATGCAGCAATCTTGGGTTAGAAAAACATGACTCAGCAGATAAGACACCCCCACCCCCCACAATAGAACAGAAGAACATTAGACCAGTCGAAACCTGAATTTAACAAATGTAAGTAAACATCACAATATGATTTATCCCTTGCATTATAATGATATTTATGCCTATTTATCCCTTGCATTATAATGATATATTACTATCATTACAATGCTGAACATTATCAAATATATTGTCTTTGACTAGAATTTTCACTTCTGAAAAGTGTCCACCTTGTATTCCTGCTTCTGAATGCATCATCCTAATAAGATGCATTGTGCATTTGAGACTAGATTTTCATTTTCTTTACAGTTATGTAAAATAGATATACAGAATGTTGTTTCAAAGGGTGATAGAGCAAAGTGCGGAAAGAATCTTTATTCACTTTTGCTTTTGTCTTGTTTAACTTTGAAATATGACACACACACAGAAGAGCACATTTTATGTGTGTATAAACCACACGTACTCAGATCCAGAGAGAGAAGTGCATGAGCACTCTGGAAACCACCTTCATGCCCCCATCTCCGTCTCCAAAGTTCGTTTCTGTCTTGATGGCAGCACAGATTGGTTTTGTCTGCTTTTGAACGTCAGTGTAATTGTACAGTATGTGTTCTTTTATGTCTAGCTTCCTGCACACATCATTATATTTATAAGATCCGTACATATTGGTGCATAAAATCGTGAATTGTTCATTCTCTTTCTTACAGTGTTCACTGTGTAAATATACTGCAATATCTTTATCCATCCTCATGTTTGGGACATTTGGGTTGTATCCAATTTATGTCCACTACAAATAGTGCAGTCTTTGGGTAAATATATGTAAGCATTTCTATTGGGTATATTCTTAGCAATAAATTGCCCTGTCACAGGGTAGGCACATGCTCAGTTTTAATAGCTACTGCTAAACAGTTATGCAAAGCATGTGTACCAGCTTCCACTCCCATCAGCAGTGTAGGACAGATAGCCTTGGCCGCCCCCTTCGTAAGCAGTATTTGATGTGTTCTGTCTTTATAATTTTTGCCATAATTCTTGGTACATATGATTTTTATTTTGTATTTAATTTATATTTCCTTGAGACCTAAAATTTTGAGTAACTTTTTGCATAGTTATTAGCCATTTGGATATCCTCTTTTCTTATATGAATATTCAACTAATTTTCCCGTATTGGGTTGTCCCTCAGTTTATAATGATTTTGTACATATTTTGAATATAAGGGGTTTTTGTGCAATATATTTATTGTAACTATATTCTTTCAATTTGGGGGCTTTATTTATTCACTTAATGGTGGCCTTTGATTAATAAGTATTCTTGATTTTAATATAATCTGATTTATCATGATTTTCCTTTAGGGTTACACTTCATGTTCTATTTAAGAAAGCTTGGCCTATTCCAAAAAATCATGTTTTTGAACCTGAGCAATAAGTAAGGTGAATTTTCTTGATCCTGCCAGATTTTTAGTTGTTGACTCTACCACAAACCAGGCTCATTAGGCAAGCATGAAATTTCAAGGACTTCCTGCAATAGTTAGATTTGCCCAGTTTACTCATCTTGAAATGGATTATACCATAGAAAGGCAACAATGTTAGCCAAGTGAAAAAAGACAGAAATGAGAAAGTGGGCTTTGTCCCTAAATTTACACTAGCTTCACTCCAAATTACAAATTTAAGATTACAGGCATATCTAACACTCAATAATCTTCAAGGTTCTCACTTCTGAAAGGGGATTAATATTAGCAATTACCCCACTGGGCTGTTGTATGAATTAGGTTAAAAACATGCATAGTGTTTTATGCAACATCTGATTCACATAAACTCCATGATCATTGGGTATTATTATTAACATTAATAATGATATATGTAACCAGTGCATTATAATTTGCAAAGTAAAAACCAATTTAATTGTAAACTCACAACAATGCCGTGGAATGGGCCATTGTTTTCTCTTGTTCAGCCTTTCCAGCATTTCATGTAATATATTAAACTAGTATTAATTCAACTCCTATAAGATGTCATGTATTTTTCTAAGTGCCGAGAATACAGCAGCCAAAAGACAGATGAGAGACCTTGTTCTGTGGAATGTTTACTCTACTGAGGAAAGAATGAGAATTAATAAAATAAATAAGAAAAAGCTTGTATGCTAGAAAGTGGTAAGTGCTCTAGAAAATAAGGCCAAGAATGAAGATACGGAAAGAAGAAAGGGAATGCAGTTTCAATAAAGGTCAACAGGGACACCTCCCTGAGACTTGAGGAGGAGCAAGAAAAGTCAAAGTGAAGGAAAAACAAGGAATAAGCAGAACTGAAGGAAAGAGGGGATAAGGCCAGGAGGTCAATGGGACAGAAGGGCCATGGGATAGGTGACCCTGGTGCGGGCTTTTGGCTCTCACTCTGAGAGCAGTCTTTGGAGGGGAGGAACCCTTTGGGATGATGACCCTGGCTGCTGTATTGAGAAATGACTGCAAGAATTGAGGGCATGCCCTGAGAGATCAATCAGGAAGCAACTGTGATAGTCGAGATGAGAGTTGATGATGGTAGCATTGGAGATGAGACTCTAGATCTGTTTTGAATGGACTAACAAGATTTACGGAGGTATTGGATGTGTGATATGAGAGAAGGAGAATACTCAAAGATCACTGCAAGAATGTGGACCTGAACAACTGGAAGGATGGAATTTCCACCAGCTAAGATGGGAGAGACTGTGGAAGAATGGGTTTAGAAGAAGAGATCAAGAGTCCAGCCTTCTGATGTTGCTACTACTCTATGCTCCCTGAAGTTGTTCTGAGTCTTTACTTCCCAAACATCAACCCCTAAAATTCTTCTTCTACTCTCTGACTGGTGTTCTTGGCACCCACATACAAAGCCAACATTGTCTCTACTACACAAAAGCCACATTCCAAATAAGAGAAGAGACTGTTAGTGTAGAATGTTCCAAAATTGACATTTTTGTTTATTAGCTTGTAAATATGAGAATGTAGGAAATGCTATCTGATATGTATAAACAATGGCCAATCAAAGAGATGGGAATTTATGAAAAGATAACTAATATTTGTGAAATGGAATATTGGATAAATAAAATGCTTCCCAAATGATTTCCCAAGTTGATTATACTACTTCTTTATTGTTTCAGCTTTCCCCCATATAACTATAGATGGAAAATACAAATGTCAGGATGTTCACTTTATTTAAAATATTATGAATCATTATTTGCAGAGGTAGGTGGCTAAGTCTCCTTCTGAAGATAGATGGTCTAGTTGCTGGTATATTTCCTAATTCAACAGTTTCTATGAAAATGTGTTGAGGTGTTATAAAGATGGTGCTGCTCCGATGTTATCAATCTTCAAGCCTTTTCCAAAACTAGGGTTGAATAAAGAATGATGTCTTACCATGCAACATGTGCACGTGTGTGTTTCTCTCTGTGTGTTACTGCTTTAACTGTCCTCCTTTGCTGAGTGGGATATACTTACAGGTGGAAAGTGTGACAGAGCTATCTAGATGCTCACTACTTCTCGTGTATGCCCCATCCTCCCAGGGGACATAGAAGAAATCATTTTCCAGCTTCCCTTATTGTTTGGTTGGGCCACATGACTGGATCTTGAATCGACTGGAAAGACATATGTGCATCACTTCTTAGTTCTAGTCAAGTCATTATTATAAAACAGACTGAATCCTTATTTTTGAGCCAGCACCTCTGAATAGATATTTGGATATATAAGTCCCCAACCTTGCATTGCTCTGACTCTTATGCAGACAGACACACTTCATGACTATAAACAGAGCACATTGTCCAAGGCCATATTAGTCATGTATGTAAAGAACTGCAAGACGCTGAGAGATAAATGATTCCTTTTCTTTCTCATCTAAGGAAGTGAACAAAATTTACAAGAAAACAAAAATGGCATCTGAGAAAGAATTCAGTTAGGGGAAATGAAGAGGAAGGATGTTATGGGCAGAGAAATGGATGTATTAAAAATGTAAAATAATGCAAGTAGCTTGAGACAAATCAAACTGTGGGAGCTTCTCCAGCTGTTAATTATCAAGCTTTTGTCTCTTACTTTCAAATACATCTTCCACTAATCTACTCTGAGATGGTGGAGTGTAGAGTTTATTTCTCCTTTGTTATCAGATTTCCTGTTGGGTTTTAATAAGAGTTACTAGCAGGAAAGTAGGAGGCAAGAGAGTTCCTTCTTTCTGTTTGCTTCTGTTTCTTGTCAGGGTTACACCAGCAATGACCCTTCCCTGTGACCAAACCCTTTGATTCAAGCCCCGGCTACTTTCTGCATCCCAGCACCAAAGGAGGAGCACCCTCTGCTCAGAAGAGCAAAATCCAGTTTTACAGAACTTCCTATTTCTCAATTATGACAACCCCAAGTTCTTCTCTTTCTTCCCCAGTCCTATGAGTCACAGCTCTTCCTGATGTTCATATCTCTGTCTTATTTCATGTCTTCTTTAAGCTCTTTTGGTCCCCTAGCCCCTATGGAACCAATATGTCTCTTGAAATATCTAATATGGTCTTTGCTGCTTTCCTTACTGGATCTTGACTGATGTCATGCTTTGTCTAAAAAGTGTCTGCAACATCAGTTGCAACACACAAGAGAAGAAATGGATGAGGATGGAGAAATCTGGAGGTAGGAATGGGAAGGACGTGGTCAAGCCAAGGCTGTGATTGGAAAAGAGTAAAGCCAGACTCTCCACTTTGGGTCTGTGACGTGGGAGCCAAAGCAGCTGGATCCAGTTGCAGAAGTGGGACTGCAAACACAGAGAATGAAGGAAGGAAGCAGAGTGAGGTGTCGGCTGACTTGATAAAGTTGGAATTTTGTGCAAAAGAAATGCCTGGCTTGAGGGGGTGGAAATAATAGTTAAGCAAGTCTTTGTTTCTGCTCTGGTGCTGTGGATTCCAATAAGGTCCCCAGAGGCAGAAACAATGGGCAACGAGGGAAAAGGGAGTCCGTGAAGGGACAGAGATAGAACACAGAATCACTCAAGGCCAATTCATCATTAGGAGACGATTAAAAGGACAAGCTGGCAAATGCCTACACAGGGCTCTGCCACAGGCCCGAGATAACGAATGGTTGAGGATGACTCCATGGGACTTCTTAAAATTAATTCAGCTGTCAAGGAAGAGGCAGGGTGATGTAAGCTGTAGGAGTGAGGTAATTTATGAGATTTTGGAGAGTTTTTAGCTTGATTTTTCAGTAATATCTGTAGGAAGGTCAAGGACAAAAACTCTATACATGTAATTTTTAAAATTAAATGGTTTCTTAAAAAGGCAGATGGGTATGGTTGTTATAAATCAGCTGAATAGCATATTGGCATGATGTGGGGTGCTGTTAAGGGCATATAAATAAATTTACTGAAATCTAGGCTGAAATTCTAACTGGTTACTGTAGTATATGACTCTATCATAGTTAAAACAGTACTCAGCAAGAAGCCTTTTAAAACTTCACTGATGCTTTTTTTCCCTCATTTTATAGAGTAGCTGCATATCTTCATTGTGTAAGATATTGTGATCATTTTATGGACATCACATTCTAATAAGGATAGAAGGAAACAATTGGACAATTTGACACATTTCTAAGCATTAAGTAAAGTACACATTATAAAGGGCAAAGTTAAAAGGCATAGGACAAGCCCCAAAAATATTTTCAATATGAGAAATTATTAACAATGTATACTTCTTGGAATCAGGAAATAAGGTAAAGGAAGGGAAAGAGATATCTATTTAAGAATGTATCCCTCTGTATTGTTTCAATTTTCAACTAAGTCCATCTCACTCTTCACTCTTCTCATTCAAGAATATTAATAGGTAGTTTAAAGGAATGTTATGTAACAAAAATGTGTCATAGACTTTCCAAGGAGACATGTTGCTTTTAGCTTTGAGAATCAGTAACGCTTATATGTAATAAATAGACAGCATTTGATCTATGTTTTTCATAATGCATAGAACTAGATTGTCAAATACATGACCAATAAAAGATCACTCAGAAAGTAGGGACATCATGATGACCAAGTTTAATGAAATGGGTAGATGTATGGCATTTAGAAAAAATGGATTATGAATTGTAGGGCTATAAGAGCCTATTATAGAATCCAGACTATGCAGGTCCTGAGTTCCAGAGGATGCAGTTGGGAGATAATTTCAGTTGTTCGGGTAAGAGATGGTGATAGTGTGGACTAGAATGCAGTAGTAGATATGTTTCAAAGGATTTAGGATGTATATTGGCTGATGGACTGAATATGAGCTGTAAAGAAAGAGTCAAGAATGACTCCAAATTATCTTGTCCAAAGCAACTAGATAAAGGTTGATGCTATTTATTGAGAAAGAGTTCACTGAGGGTGAACTATATTACCTGAAGAAAATCTAAAGGTCAATATTGGACATGAAGTTTGAATCACCTATTAGATAACCAAGTGAAGATGCTGCATGGACATTGGTATTTAGGCTAAAATTCAAAAAAGAAGTTCCCACAGAAGCTGAAGGAAGAGTTTGAGAGTCATCAGCTTATATATGGTATGTGAAGACTTGGGAATGGGTAGGTTCACCTGGGGAGAGAGAACAATTTGTGGTTGATGAGGCTCTTGGTCATGTGAAGGACTAGGAATTGCAGATCTATATTGAAGTGCAGGTGCCTCAGTGAAAAAGTAAATGTAAGAAGAGTTTGAAAATGGAAAAGAAAAAATTGTGAGTCAATAGAAATTAAAATAGCCTTGCAGTGTATCTGGTACTGATGAGGAAGCTAAGTGTCTGAGAGATTAAATAAATAGACCAGAGTCTTAAAAACAAGCCTCAAGCCCAGATCTTTCTGACTTCAGATCTTGGACTCTTTTCACTATAGGTAATAGACTGATTGAAGCTTTATTGCAGACAAAAGAAAACAACCAGGCAGTTAAGACAAGGTTGGATCTAAGAAGAAAAGAATATAAAAGCAAGGCTAGGGTAGAAATTTAACTCATGATGTTAATGGCCAATGGCAAGAGTCTTTAATAAGTCCTGTAGTGAAATGGGGCAGAGAGTTAAAGGAGATGATATCTGAAATAGCATGGAGATGTCTAAGGTAACATATAGCAAACCTCTTTCTAGATTGCTTCAAATTAAGTCCCCATTAATTCTTTGTTTTGGGAATCTCAAGAACTTCATTCAGTGCACCATGCTAAATGTGAAATTGCCCAACTGCTGAAGAACACAGGTGATTTCAAATGCTTTACTTTTCCTTATAACATCTACAAGAACAAATATGAAAGAAAAAGAGTATAAATAAAAATAAGTAAACTAAAATTAGTTGCATATACAAGAACCAGACCCAGATGGATTTAACATCTAAATGCCAAAAACAGAGATTTCTAATTTCAGCTTGGACAAGTAGAGAGCTAAAGCAACATAAGCTCTCATGCTTGCAACAAGGAAATCTTGAAAAGGAGCAAATTAACAACTTTTCTGGAACACATCTGATAATTGAGGTCACGGGCCGAAAGGCCATTTCAAAATTTGGAAAGAACAAGACACTTGCATGGAGATGCAGGTGCCAAGCATAACAACAGAAGCTCTTTAAAATGAAGAGGAGAGGGAAAAAGACTTAAAAAACCTAAGGGGAGATTTGGATAATAAGAGAGATTATTGAATATTCTGGGAAAGTCTCTCCCCAAATTACTTAATAGCAAAGGGGAAAATAGTGACTATACAATGTGGAACTAAGACAACACCTTGACTGGGTGATAGGCATCATCTACCTCCAGATGTGCTGAGAACATCACATCTTTTATGTAATATCCTGAACTTAAATGCATAATCTGAATCTGACCCTGAGGAAATATCATAAAAAACCCAAATGCAAAATATTCTATCCTCCAAAAATGCCCATGTCATATTGGTCTAAGAATTAAAATTAAAACATAAATGTTCTTGTAAATATATTAAGTATAGACATTTGTCATCCAGTGTAGAAAGGATAAAGTTAAATTTTAATTCAATCACTGCTCACAGGAAGGGGAAAAATGTGGATTTATAAAGTCTGAATTCTCAAAGTTTTATTGTCTCAAAAATTTCATAATGCTATGTTGTAATGCAACAAATTAAACCAGCTTAAATATATTAAAAGAAAAGATTAAATCAGGACCTTCTTATTTAGCAGAATTCCTTTAGTTCCATGGTTGCTTGTTCGTCTGTTAACAATAGCATTTTTCCCCATTATCTTGTTTATTTTTTCAAATGTAGGATAGGTACAGTTGGGAAAGCTGGGGTTAAAAATCTCATGGCAAATTCTCATTTCAACTAGCAGAAGAAAAGAAGATAGATATAGCACAAATCACTATGTACAATTTATTGAAGAAGTAAAGGTAATTTAATATTATTATGAAAAATACCTGTATAATGGAATCATTTGGGCTATTACAGCAGGTCTAGAAATATAAAATAATGTGAAGAGAAAGTGACCTATTGTTGCAACCTTACATTACAGATATATTACTATGCCCCAGCCAATCATTTTTTGGTCTAGCCAAATTTTAATAATGAATTAGAAATAAATATATTTGTTAATCACAATAGATAAATAACCACAACAAAAACGATTTAAAAACTAAGAAGCAACTGCAAAGTGAATTTATTAAAAATAGGATATTTTTATCTATTTCTATGTATCAGTATGTAATTCAGTGTTTCCCATCTGAATTTCTAACTTTATTCTAAATGTATTTCCTTTAAGGTCTATAATAGGAGAGTTACATAGCTAAGGTGTAGTCACAAAGAAGCTATTTTCCCTAAATTCTGTTATTACTAATTTTTTTCTAAAACAATATTCTTGAAAATTTTGATGGATAATTTGTATAGGAAATATACATATATTCAAGTATACAAGCAAATGTTTTCACACACATGTATTTTGTATGTTCTATTTGAAATGTACAGAGTACCTATCAATATCAGTGTTTAAAATGCCCTGAGACACACACATCTGTTTTTCAGACTGTGAGAATATTTTACAACAGTTCCTTCGTTTAGTCATTAGTTGATAGATGTAAAAATATTGCTTTGCTATTTGAGATGCTGCATAATTTACAGCAACCTGGGAGGAGAGTGGATTTGCCCGTGGTGTTCAGGGATTGGCTCTCTTCCAGATATAAGTATGTGTCAACAAGGGAGCCTGAGCCGTATTGCTGGCATTCTCCTCCCTACCTCGGAGGCAAAGAAGATTCCAGAGCTCCTCAGAAGGTCCCCCCAGAGGTCTGGCTTCTCATGTTGTTATGGGAACTGTTTCTCACAAAGGAAACCCAGAAGTGACAGTTTCTGAATTCAAAGAAAGGAATGTATGCTGTTTGCCAGCCAGATAGAGAAATTTGCTTACTGCCTTTCTTGTAGTTGGAAGATGTTTGCAGAGGTGAGAAGGACTCATTTCCCTTGAAGAGTGGCAGTATCCGTAGGAAGTCAAAATGGCGCCAGTGCTTTTCTTCCTATGCAGGACTGTGAATGAATTATTTATTACAGCGGCATGGGGTAATATCCTGGGTGTTGCTCACAAGGGCATTATGGACCAGGAGAAATTCAACAGAAACACACTCACCAACTCTCTCCCCAGCTCTGCTTCAGACCTACATTCTTGAGTCCCCCGTTACCTTTCCTGACTCCCTTCTGCTATTTCCCAGCCTGCCCTTCACCTGTGGAATAATCTCTCTGGATGCGTTCATTACGCTCACTTTTTTTCTTTCTTTCTTCATTCCTGTCCTCAAATCCCAATTGTTTCACAAAGATTTTGACAGTGAAAAGCAAATAATTTTTTAAACAAATTTTTATATATATTTTTACCAAAGACCAGCTCAAACGACAACCCTATTCTCTGTGACTCTCTCCTGATCAACTTCTTTATCTTATTCCAATGAAAAGTTTCCTGACATGACGAATTTTGCTTTCTGCAGAGCATCTAATGATTTTGTTTCTATCCAAATCTATTAAATAATAATGTTTACAGTTCTAAAAAGGATAAATCTGCTTTGCCAGGTCAAACAATAATGTTTAGTTCAGAAAAGGCATGAAGGGAAACTGAAATCATTAGTGAGAAAAGACTACCTGTGAGACAAAAGAAACCTACAGCAGTCCTTCAAATAGTAGTAGAGAATCAACAGCCTATTTACATTTATTTCATGCCATCCACTCATACTTTCTCTATAATGAAACTGACGATTAGAATTCACACCGCAAAACACCTAAATCTGATATTTTTCTACCGAGCGAACAAATGTTTTTCATCAACAACATTTTCTCTATCTACCTCCTTATTTCTTGTCTGTTACCAAAAAGGTTTAACCTTTCTTTACAGGTAGAATTATTGAAAGGTCCCATCCAGCAGGCCTGGCCCCAGCCTATTTCTTGTGCTAATATTAATCTCAGCATTTATTTATGCAAAACTTATTTAATGAGCCCCTCCTGCATGCCAGACACTGTGTAAGGCATTGAAAATACAACAGTGAATATATCTGCTTTTCCTGGAGCTTGCATTCTAACATGAAGAGACATAAATATATATAAGGAAACAAATATTTATATAAGAGATTCAAGAAGACTTAAATGCTTATGTTTTGAAGGAAATAAAACAGGCAGTGTGAGGTGAGACAGTGACAAGGGAGAATGGGGGTGGCTATTCTAGATGTGGGAGGCAGAAAATAACTCTATAAATTGCTTTCCCTTCCTTGCAGGGAATTATACATGAGACTGGCCAGATGAACTAGCGAGGCTACTGCAATAGTCCAAGCAAGAGATTTTAGTGGCATGATCAGGGCACCAGAAGAGGCAATAGGAAGCAGTCAATATCTAGATACATGTCTACTGAAGCACCAACAGGATTTGCTGATTGGTTAGATTTGGGAGAGAGAAGTTAAGAAAAATGCTGAGGGTTTGTTTTGTGTTTTGTTGTTGTTGTTGTTGTTTTGCCAGAGCAACCTGGTAGAACAGGACAGAGAAAACTTGAGAGGGGGAAATTGGGAGGTTGGGAGTACAAATCAAGAGTTTCTATTTGGACATGCACAGTCTGAGATGCCAATTAGAAAAGTAAATAGATCTGTGATACATGTAATAGTTGGGATTTACTTAAATAGGTGAACTGAGAGTGAGGTGGAAGTGAAGATGACACCCAGTATTGTGCCTTGTGAGCTGGGTGAAGAAAGTACCATGCACTGAACTGAAGACCACAGCTGGAAAAGGAGGTTTGGGCCAACGGCAAATGGGATAAACTCCATTTTGAATATGATGGGATTGAGATAAATGTGATTCTCAGCAGAAATTCAAGATCAAGTAGGTGTGTATCTGAAGCCCTGGAGGGTGTCAAGGATGGAAATAACAGATTTGGATACTAGTAATATGCAGATGGTAGCTATGATCATAAGAGTAGATGAGTGCCTCCAGTCAATACCTTATATTTCTTCCTGCTCTTATAGTCATATTCCCTGAAGTTGTACAAACTCATATTTCCCATTTCCTAACCTTCTGCTTGCTCCTCAACTCACCATATGAATGGGAGCATGAGTAATGTCTCTTCGCTTGGCAAAACAGATATTTACCACAACAGCCACAAAGTTGCACGATCTCATGGATGATTTTTCAGTCTTCATGTTGACTCTCAGAGCATTTCATATTCTTATTAACTCCTTCCTTTTCCTTTGGTTTTCATGACACAATGTATTTCCAGTTCTTCTCCTGCTTCCCTTGCTGTATCCTCTCGGTTTCGTTTTCAGTGTCAGCACCTACCCGATGTTTCATATTTGCAGTCTATCCTGTGCTCCTTCTTCTTATCTCTCTCTATTCTAGTTCCCTAAATAATCACATCTAACTGCATGGCCTCAATTATTGGAGCCTCAAATGCTAATGACTCACAGCTTTACATATGCATCCAAAGATCTCGTATCTTCAAATCCAAGCATCTAATTCTATCTCTTCATGCCTATTTGAATGGCCCAATATCATTCAAACTTGATATAAACATTTAATCTTTTCTCAGTGTTGGCTGAATGTCCAATGAATGTCACTATCACGCATCCAGTTATACAGTCTGGAAGTTCCCTCTGATTCTCCACCCTTCCCCTTCAGAGCTATCCAATCCACTGCCCAATCCTTTCCATTTTACCTACAAAATTTGCTCAAGTCCATTTATTTGTTCATATCTCGATTACCATTTCCAAGCTGCCATCCTTTCTTTCCTGCAGTACTTGTCTTTCACAGCCCATTATTCCCGCAGCAGCTCAAATAATATTTTCAAAGAACAAATGTGATTCTGTCACCTCCTTGCTTAACACTGTTGACAGGTTTCCCACCACTCATAGGGAACAACCAACACCTTCACGGTAGCACTGCGGGTTGTGGCCATTGCCTGACTTTCCAGCTGCGTCCCGCACTTCCTTCCTGCTCTAGTTCCACTGGCTTGCTTTCTGGGCCTCTGATAGGCTAATCTTCCCACAACTGGGCTTTTACACATGCCGGTCCATCTGTCTGTAACATTCCCTCCAATCCCATCCAGTATTCTCTATCCTTTAGCTGGTAAGTAGTGCAAGCCCCATGTCCTCCAAGAAGGCCTTTCTAAGAATCCTCTCACTCCTGATTTAAAGTCGTGTTTCTTCAGTATCTTTTCCCACAGAGCCATTTTCTTATCTGTCTTGGTGCTCATTTTGTTTTGCCTCTAGATGTTTTTAAATGATCATCAGTATGTTTATTTGAAAAAGTTCTGTCTGCTCTACTAGAATGAGGGCTCCATTAGAACAGAGAAGCCGTATCCTCTTGCTTACTACTGACCTATTGCAATGCTTAGCACATAGTATGTACTCATTAAAACATCTGTTGAATAAGTAAATGAACTCTGTTTGAAAAAAAGGGGAGGAGTAGTATTTTTTCAACATGGATAAGTAAGTGCTTTTTTTGGATTTCTGGAGTATTCTATTAAATAGTCGTTGCAAGAGGACATTAATTTTTGAGAATGAGGTGTTAACACTGATTGGTGGCTTCAAGCTTCTCTAGGGTAAGAACTGGCACATGCTCTGTGAGATCTGTAGAAGCCAGTTGAAGCAGCAGCAAAACATTCAAGAAAATCTGACCTAACTACCTCTGTTGCTAACCCACTAGGTCATATCTACTTGGCCTAATTCCCCCTCTGCTCCTTTACTTTAGATCTGCCCATATTTTGGCCACCCACTTTTACGTCTTAAAGGCCACATCCTTGACCTCAGGGTCTCATCTAGATGAGCTATATGGGCATCAAAAGTGGAAGGATAGAAAGATTCTATTATTTTATAATATTTAAGGGGGATTTTACATAGGCCTTATCCCACAGAGCAGCATGAATGCATGTAATGGAGAATACTTGAATAACTGTTATGAAATCTCCTAGTTTAGGTCTTGACCCTCAAGAGATGCCCAATGAACGTTTCTTGAATCAAGATCTAATGAATCATAGGATACATCATATGGTTATAAAAAGAACAAAACACTATCAGATCAAGAATCCATTTAATTTTCCAAAGTAATAGAATATACCATTTATTAAGTGTTTATAATATTCTTAGTACTTGTCCTGAATTATTTGGACTTTGGAAAGTTCCCATTAAATACGTACTCTTATCAATCCCATTTTTACAGGTGAAAACTGAGGTCTACAGAGTTTAAAAACCTCACCTTAGTACACAGACTTACCAAGTGGGAATTGAACCCAGTGTTCCCAGGCACCGTGCCTCCATGCCACCCTAGAGAAAGAAAGTGAAGAGAATGAGCAGGCCACCTCCTTGTAACTGTGACTTTACTTCCAGAAAAGGCAGAGTAATGTAATTGAATGCCACTAAATTTAGAGTCAGAAAAAAATGGGTTTGAGTCATCATTCTAATCTTCATTAGCTTTGAATTAATCACTTAGGCTTGGAAGGTCACGTTCCTCAAATGTAAAGTGGGGATAATAGTAACCCTATTTCAAGATTGTGTTGTGGATTACCACATGACCTAATTACATCACGTAACACCTGTGACATCACTGACCCTTCATTTACTACTTTGTGAATGGCAAAATATGATGTAAGGAGAAAATGCTATTAAATATTGCATTGGTGAACATACATGCATATACATATATGTGTTTATACACACACACATGCATATATATGAGAAAATATATACTTTAAATTTAAAGATCATTATTAGATATGGTGCGCTTCTCTCCTTGGCCAAAGACAGAGCTGAATTCCCCAGGCATTCGACCATCTGTGAATTTGAAACCCTCTGCAACACACTTCACAAGGCTGGTCTTTTTTGTCCCCAAAGCCCACTCTCTGCCTGAAGTGGGCAGGCGCGCTGCATGCACAGCCCTGCAGAATGGACAGTTCAATGTGGCTATGGGAAAGCAGCCTGCGAAAACACTCAGGGAAAAAGCAGTAAGTCCAATCTTGAAAATTAATGTTAACTTCAGATGTTCCGATTTGAGTATGGAAGGCCCTGGTCTACTTCAGACAGGATCCAGTTATCTCACTTAATAACACAGTTGTAAATCTGAATAAAATTAAAAAGAGATCAAACCCTGTAGACAAATGCTTTGGCTAAATGCCCTCTCGTGATCTGAATACCAACTACTGTGTTGTATAGTCATTTATAAAGAGACTTGGAGGTAGGCAATAGTGAGGGGAAAGGGTCATTAATTTCAGCCCACCCAGAAAGGTGTTAACTATGCCCCATCCTTCTGGCTAGATGATAATTAAGCCGCCTCTTTTGTGCCTCCCCAGAGGAGGCATATATACAATATTACTCTACAACACGGTTAGTACAGTACAATTGCAGTGAATCAAACCTTGTTTATCCTAAGGATGGGACGGGCTCACCCAGCTAGGGGTTTCATTTTTAATTGGGGTTCACAACACAGTGAACACCCTCTTAGCTGAAAATTCTGGATAGCTCTGGGGCGCATTTGGTTAACTCCCTCCCTGCCAACGACTACTGCTACTCTCAGGGATTGCCGAATAATATCCATAAACACATTTCCTCTCATGAAAGGTCAACACACTTCCCATGTGCCAGGAATTCTCTCAAGTCTTTCTGAAGAGCTTGTAATATCTGCAGGAGACTATTTGATTAGTCTTCATGTATTACCTTCATGTATTATCTTCATTTATGCCTTTGGATCATAAATCAATTGTTAGAACCTAAGACTATGTTCAGTATTTTTACATTCATTTTGCACACTTTGTTGCTGAGGCCTGGACATGCTGAAATGACTCGTTCAGTGTAAGAGTCCAGTTCATTGGAAAGCAGTGTAGGTTCTTCCGGGCATGAGGCCTGGGCAAATATGATCTCTGCCCTGTTGACCTCTGGGCACTTGTTTTGGGTGAATGGGGGAAAGTATGCCTTGGATTTCATTTCATTTTGGCTGAAGCCACAGCCTGGCCTTTTAGTCACCAGGTGGATATTTTTGGAGCCGATATGTGCTGTTTACACTGATCCTAAGAAAAATGAAATGTGAGAGCAAGCAGAACCATGGTTAGGAGGTCTTTGCTTTGTAGTGATCAATCTAGGGGACCTGGTCCCACTTGGTCCATCATGGGCCTCCTAAACAACGTACCAGAGTGGGAAGAACATGGACTTTGAAATCTTATCTGATGCGATTAACTCCTCTGAGATTCAGTTTTATCCTATGATAAAAATGAAAGTAAAATATAAATTTCAGAGGCTTGCAGTGATGACGCAAATAAAAAATGAATGGAAAATACCTGGCACCTAGCAGGCACTTAGTACATATCATTATTTTTTTTTCATAATCTTCTCTTTCATTCATGAAAGTCTGTGTTTTACCCCTTATCTGTGTTCAAGTATCTGGACGGCAGAGGTGTGACAGATTCATCTCTGACTGCCTCCCTTGAGGAGCCCAATGAGCATTTATTGAATTAATGCTAGCATTCTAAATAGTCTAAATAGTATTTAATTAGGAACAAGAAATGGCCAGAAAGCATCATGTATACTTTGAGTAATGTTCCAAGCCCAAGGCAGAGGTTCTCATTTGTTACAGAAACAGGGTACAATGAATCTGCTTCAGAGCTTAGAGGGTTAAGTGACTAACTGGAAGAGGAATGAGGACTGTTTCTTAGGATAGAAGCAGGCAACGAGCTGGGAAAGACACTGGAAGGAGTATAAGAATCTTGGTGGGGCCAAAACCACAATGAAACGATGCCTACACATATCATGGAGGGAAAAGTACAGTTTAAGTACAACCAATGTTATGTTCTGCAGAAGACAATAGTGAGGCCAAAAGAGAGTGGATTGACTAACAATAAATGTGATCCAATCAACATTTAATACTAGGTTCAGTGACAATGCTCCTTATAAATGTGTTATCCATACACTGAAGTGGATGGGTTCTAGAACACTCACTCCCCCCACAACAACCCCTGCTTCAATCAGACCAACATAGGTCTCATTTTGCCCTCTTCAAAATTGGCATTTACATCACTTTTCAATAGAAAAAAAAAAGATTTTATAAAAAAAAATCAAAATTACTAAAAGTGAATAAGGAATATATACCTATGCTCAAAGAAGATAAGATATAAATTCTCAGCTTGGAAGTTAAAAAAAAACTAAACTCTTTAGTCTGCCTTGCAGATTTCTAAATATGTACATTTGAGCAAAACATCAACAGCCGCAAAAACTCTTAGGAGATAGAAGTGAAAAAGCGAATTCAAATCTCAAGGCTCATGCCTCTTTTGGTAATATGCTACCTGACGCTGGGCATTAATATTTCAGATTCCAGAGATGAACTTGTGTGTCAAGCAGCAAGAGAGCAACGAGGCATCTTCTAGCTGTGTGCTTGGAGCAAGGGAGTACTAGGAAAAAGGGAAGGAAGAGACTGCCCAAAGGCAAGCTCAAAATTTAATTGGCACTAAAAGAAAAGAAAGAACACATGTAGGTCAAATCAGACTTTTGAAGAAATTAACAGAGATAAATGTAAAGGAAATTTAAGTACTGTCTTTAGAAATAACATGCAAACAGCATGCTTCTCTGAGAGAAGATACTTACATGTTTCAACAATAATGTTGTTACTTATTTCTTTTAAAATTAACATGAGACCAACTTCAGTTCTAACAAAGTGAAACAACAAAAACACACAAATAGCAAATGTTCAGTGTAAGAATTAGAATAAATTTAGAGATACTGAAGTGTGTGTATTTTATTTAGTGTTATAGTTTCTGCATGTCCTACCCCTGTATCTAAATATAATTAAAACTCACTCTAATGCTATCTCCAGATTAACAAAAAGAATGTAGGTTCATCAGTCTAACTTAGACACTAAATGCCATTTTGTCCAACTCAGATGCAGACTGTGTTTTTATAGGGCATGTCTGGGCTGAATCTGGGCCAGAGAGAAAAAATATTTTCCCTTTTATTCAGTTTTTCATTTTGTTTTCCTTAATTATAACAGTGGACTTTGTGTTCAGCTTCATATTCTCTGGAACTTGTATAGTGTAAAATACAACAGTTTTTCAAATGCTTTTTTAAATTGTGGTAAATATGCATAACACGAAATTTACCATATTAACTATTTTTAGTCATATAGTTCTTTAACATTAGTATATTCACAGTTTTGTGCAACTATCACCACCACCCATCTCCAGAACTTTTTCATCTTCCCAAACTAAAACTCTGCACCCTTTAAACCATAACTCCCCATGTCCCTCTCTCAACAGTCCCACTTTCTACTTTCTGTATCTTTGCATTTGACTACTCCAGGAACCTCTTCTAAGAGGAATCATACAGTATTTGTCCTTTGTGACTGGTTTATTTCAGTTAGCACAATGTCCTCACGGTTTATCCATGTTGTAGCATGTGTCGGGACTTCCTTCCCTTTAAACACTGAATAATATCCCACTGTATGCATATTTCACATTTTATTTATCAATTCATTCATCGGGGAGTATTTGGATTGTCAAAAATATTTTTTGAATGAATGGATGGAAGAATAAATCAGGAAATTAATACACAAGTGGATGAGTGAAGTGGAAAGAACCTATAGTTTGGAGGAAAGCAGAGCTGGGTCAAAGCCTAATGTTAACAGTACCAGCTCTGTGAACTTGGGCAAAGGACTGCATCTCCCTGAATCTTATTTCCTCCCTGTAAGAATGAGAGGGGATTAAATTAGAATGCTAACCAGCCTAGATTTAGTCACCCTCCCTCTGCTGAGGGCCAGGGTGAGCAGGGGTGGACATCTTCCCTCAGCTACTTGCATTGAGGTGAAGACAGAGAATGAAACTACCATAATTATCAGAGTACACTCTGTCCCTTACAAACCCCTATCACCCACCCAAAGAAGAAAAGTAACTCTGGGTATAATTTGCATAAAAATAAAATTTCACTCATCAAAACCAGGCAGACCAGGATTTATCTGTTATTTAACAATGTAGAGGTTGCAGAAGGATGAAGTCAGGTGAATATACCCCAAATTCCTGGACTTATATTTCCATGACAATCTTTGCAACTGTGGAACCTTCTGTCTTAGTTTTAAAAAGTCAAAGAAATCATTCAAAGTGGACATGGCAAACTTACCATGCCCACAGAGTTTTCTAATACCACCCTGTATGCTTAGGGTGAGCATTTGTCTAGAACTTGAGGGTACTGTGTGCCCAGGAAGATGTTCTCTGTGAAGCCTAAATCTCTGTCTATTTGTATAACTGCAGGAAACCATTCTCTTTCCTTCTCAGCCCCCGGGAGCACTCCACACGACGTATGCCCTCGCTTTTCCTGTGACTCAAGAAGGCATCTCTCTTCCAAGTGGGGTGGACAAGTCAAGCGCTTTGGTTTCCATTTCCAGTCAGGCTGAGCACCTCTAGGAAAGGCAAAAGGGCCACCTTCCTCAGTTTCCAAATATGTCAAACAAAGTCCTGGCCTTTTGTGCAACAAGTGACCCACTGTAAGCAGATGAAAGATGCACTGAGAGCGGCCATATTTCTTTTTATTATTACTTTGTCATCAGTGATCACCAAAGCCCTCGAGTGTTTGATGTGGTTGCCTAGAAGCAGCAGTTCTCAGTCTTTGCTTGAAAGGGGTCGACAGTATGTAAGTAGTTAACCCTTGCCCTACTGAGCAGCCCGATGTGATCACACACATATAAACATTTTCTCCTTGCTGGTGAGCAAAGAAGAGCAGCTATTTTTGCTCCGGGTGCTGTGCATGAGGTCAGCTCCACCTAAAAATCAAAGCCTAACAGGTATGGTAGGTGAAACCCCATGGAGAAAATAAAACTGGAGCTGCAGAGCTGATCTCGGTTCACGGAACCACTCGGCACAATTTTGAAAACAGACCCCATCTTTTGAAAGGCCGGTTAATGGTGCCCTCTTGTAAATTACCACCCATTTGAGTAGTGACCAAACCCATCAGAATCATTTTGATCCCTTTACACGCAGGAAGTAGATTACTTGAAATTCAGCGTCATATATTCTTGCTGCATGCACACTTTGATTTTCTTCAGGACATTTGTCCAGCTGCCACTGAGGCCAAACAGTTCACAGGTTCATCTTTTTATTTTGTTTTAAATCCAGATGAAAATCACCAATTACCTCTGCCCCATCCCTATCCCCATACTAGATTCTTATATTTCCCTCCCCTCTGTTAGCTGGCATTCACCAAGTGGATAATAAATTTTACTTTACGTAAATAAAGAGGAACTGGGAACTATAAAGGAGCTATGAAGGAATGAACAACCCGGAGAATGAATTTGCGATGCTCAAAGCAGATGATGACGTGAGCTTTATAGATTTGAGGGTGGAATATGTATATACCTACATATTTTTTCATTTTAAAGTTTTCAGACTAATGTTAAAAAATGAACTATTCAGTCTTTTAGGGGGTGGCTGATTTTCAGAAAAAGGGTTTATAATTCAGTAATTGGAGAAATAAAAGATGCCTTTCCAACCTGGCATTAAAAATCTCTAATAAAATAGGGAAAATGAAGGTCTAAGATGACAGTCTTTATCAAAGTGTTTATAGAGACATTATATGTTCCCGTAATTGTTTAGGCCAGTGAATTAATGAATCCTCGCTGTAAGTCTCCATTTGAAATGATTTCGATGGTGTCTGCTGCTCGGCTGCTTTGGAAAAGCCTGTTGTCTGCAGCTCAGGAGAAGGGCCTTGAACCCTGCCATTCAATCCCTTTCAGCCCATCAGCTGAGTCTAATTGCCAGAAAGCACAGGAGACCCCTGAGCCTGATTGTTCCTCGACCTCCTTTGAGGTTTGGAGGCATGAAAAGCAAAAGGGAAAAAAAAGCTCCCTTTTGATCTCTGTTTCTTTCTCTCTCCCTCTCCCTCTCCCTCTCTCTTCCTTTTTTTGTCTGCCCACTCCTACTCTAAGAATGACACGTTTCTTTATAAGGCTTCTTCTCCTTCTTATAAGGACAATAATTAATAAGGCCTTTATAAAATGAGGCTTGAATTGGTGTCACCTCAGGGGTGGTCCGGGGCTCTGAAGTGAAACCTCGGTGGGCCCTGGCCTTGTCTGGCCTCTGCACAGGTCAGGTTTAAATACCCTGACCCCAATTTCCAGTCTCTTTCCCTAATGAGGCGATTCGCACAAGGATACAAAATTATATGAGGAGGGAAAAAAGACAAAAGAGCCAAGGTGTAGTTGACACCACACTAGCCACATTTATTATCATCTTTGTGCGTGTGACATCACAGCTGTGTATGTCCTTACAGCAAAGTGCTTGCCTCGGTTCCTATGGTGAGCTTTATAGAATGACTTCACAGATCCCAGCGCGCTGCCTGCCACTTGACAAGCTCAGAAAGGAGTGGCCCTAGAGCAGCTAGTGACCAGTTGCCGGTCCCTTCTCCAGCTACATGAGTATTACCAGAGGGCCTTTCTGAATTTCTGCACCACCGGTTTCTGTCAATCGCTCGGATAAAACGGCATTATTTGTATCCATATAATTTTACAGGACTTATCATGTTGACATCAAGAGTTTAAAACGTTCTGCTGTGCGTGTTATCTGTCCTGAATCTGGCTAAAAGCAGGCTGGCTTGAATGTAACAGGATGAGAATACAGCCTCTTGCCGAAATGTCTAAGAGGCTTTTAAAATAACCAGGTAACCTTAGTAAATTCTATGAGTACTTTGTACCAGAGTTTCTAATAGTAAGGTAGATGACCCGTACGAACTCTGTCTTTTTGGTTCATAACATTTTTTTTTTCACTAGTAGAACGATGTGATTTGAAAGAAAGAAAGATAGTAAATTGGAAGTTGTAATAGGAAATATAAAAATGTCTCTTTTTCCTTTACAATATGACTTCCTATTGCATCTGATACATTTCAATCAATTTTAGGAGAGTTCTCTGTTCTGAAAAAATAATAATAGATAGAAAAGGAAACCCACATTAAGAGAATCTGATGGAAAATGTACAGCCACATTCTAAAAGCAAAAACAGTACCGAATCCAGAAAAAAATATTGCAAAATAAATATTATAAATCCAGTTATACAAAATGAAATGAAATGGGATGTTTTCATTTTAAAATAATGTGTGTAAGTTTTCTTTTTGTTGTTGTTGTTGTTGTTAAATGGGTAGATAGCTTTAATTTTTTCTCATAAAAGATGGTATCAGATACCAGCAAAATAATCACCATCCCCAAAGAATCACTGCACATTGACTTTATATAAACACGGGTAATTAAATAAGACCACTGTCTCTGAATAATAAAGAAAAGAAAATGTATCATAATAGCAGATTTTATTATGACATGACCAATCCTTAATAGCCTTTATCTAATAGGAAATGCAGGCTATCAGTCTACTCTGGTTAAATTGCTTTCATCTCAGAATTTTGTTCACTGTGTCATAATGGTCCAGGAATCATATCGAGGTTCAGGCGAAGAGAAATGTCAGTGAACGTGAGAAAAAGTCCTTTGAGAAAAAGGAATATAAAATGGTAAAAGAGACAGATAAAAAAGAGAGGCAGAGGTCTGCATCCCAGGCACATAGAGGAGCAAAGCTCTTGGCCCCCTGGTGAGTAGGTGGGATCACGTGAGAGGTTCTGGCCAATGAGCTCTGACCAGAGTGATGTGTGTCACTTCTGGATCAAGCACATCACTGCCAGGGCAAGACCCTCGGGATCTCTTTCCCTCTGGTGGGATGACTGACCATGTTTAAGGTGGTAATGCTCAGTCAGCCTGCGTCTCTCTAGAGCATCCGTGGCACACCATAAGGAGCTTGGGCAAAGAATACACCTCAGTTGTTTCAAGTCACTGAGATTTTTGGACTGTTTGTTATGGCAGCATGACTATACATCCTGACTGATAAATAACAAACCCCTCACACAATTGAGCTGAGACAAAGCACACTGTCTTATCTTGGGGCGGGGGGACCAAAAAAGACGTAAATGATGCATTAGAGAGGTTACCTTTCCTTGCAGTTTGATACTGTTGATTACCATTATAAGCTATTTAAGCATATAGGAAGACTAAGAGATCTCAACTAATCATCCATCATTATACAATTCATCCATGTAACAAAAAACACTTGTACCCCCTAAATCTATTGAAATAAAATAAAATATATCAACTAATCAAGTTTCTCTTAAGCCATATGTAGGCTACAGCTGTGGTCCCCAAACCCCATGCCGCATGCACCAGTACTGGTACATGGCCTGTTAGGGACCGGGACTCAAAGCTCCGCTGCCCCCCACCCTCGAAATGCAGATTCTTATTCAGCAGGTCTGAGGTGAGGTCCGCAGCTCTGCATTTCCAGCAGGTGCCTGGGTGCTGGTGATGCCACTTGTACCCAGACCACACTTTGAGCAGTAGAGACTGAGACAAGTTTCTCAAGGCTTATGAGCTTCATTTGTCAAATCAGTAAATGGGTTTAATAACACACACCTTACAAGGTTTGGGGGAATATCAGTACAAATGAAAATGTGATTCATTTATAAATGGATATCAAGCAGATAAAACATAAAATCCATGATTATTGGACACAGGAGTACTTTCACTATGATAATCTAGGAAAGAACTGTGCAAAAATTTTTGAACACTAGAAGGAGCCTTTAAGTGATTAGCATTTACTACCAAAAGACAGAGCTATCTACACGTCTCTTTAAGCCTTCTCTTCACATAAGAATAACAGGGAGAGAACAAGCCATTCAAGGAAAAATGAGGCCCTTATCTCTCCAGCACCCAGAGAGGAGTCTAGCCCTCCTTACCAGCCAATGTCTTAAAGGCCAATGAAGGTAAAAATGACCAGCTACCTCTGTCAACGATCTGTGAAAACTGAATTCAAACCCATGTCCAAAGATGGAGAATCCTACACGTGAGTATCAACATTGGGTCAAGAAAGCGGTCAACCTAGAGTTTATCACCGGAAACAAGACCCAGTTTGGGACAGGAAAGCAGGTCCAGAAATTGACAGGTCAAATTATTGTTGAAATGCACACCCATAATCCTTTGCCTGAAACTTTCAGAGCCAGACGTGTTTAGGAGTTCAGAGTTTTCAGATTTAAGAAAGATGCAGTATCTCGTAGCCCCAGTGTGGTCTAGGGCAGCCACTACTTCCGCACCATTATCTAGCACAATATTTCTGGCTGAGCTATGCGGATATTCACACTAAGTAGATAGAGACTGCTGGCAGCTTTATGTCTATGTAGGTCAATGTCATCAAATAAATTATAGAGAAACAGAACTCTTGGTTTTAGAGCTTTCTAGATTTTGAAACTGCAAATGAGAGATTATAGATCTCTGTTAATTGAGGTGGGTTTGATGGCAATTGCCAGATTGAGATTATTACTATCATAGGGTCTGTTTGTTACTCCCCATCATTATCTGTCTCTAGGACCCATCCTTCCTGTTAGTGCATTTCACAGAACAGTTTTGTCATTTTTCACCAAATCCTTTTATTGATGTTTAAGCCCTGATTTTAAAATCTCTGCATCTCGCTGAGACGTGATATCCAGAACTTAATCTAGGAGAGATGCCACATGGTTAAGGAAGTCATCACAGTGAATGAACCACACAGCAGTGGGAATGGCCCCAAAGCAGTCTTTGCTGAGCCTCTGAGAGCCTCACATTCCACTTGTAAACTCTCCAGTGCCGTTTCTATGAGAGAGGGTGCCACAAATTGCAGCACCCTCCCCTCCCCTGCTATGGAGGATGTATCTCCCAACCTACTGCTAGGACAAGGGCGGAGTTTCATTGTTATGCATACATATGACTTTATTGAGGCATATTGTCTATCTCATATAACAGGAAGGGATACTTTTTCAAGAATTATTTACCTTCACTACTACAAACTCATGCCTTAAACACACCATTTCAATCTCTTGTGCTTGAATGGGATCGACTAATCTTATCTGAAAATTCCAAAAACTCTTCTGATGCATTCTGTTTGTTAATTTAAAATAACATTTTTTAAATTTACTGCATGATATATGCTATTTTACACTTCTGAGGACATTCAGTGACATATGGCAGTTAAGATTGGGCCCTCCTCATTGCTCTGTGTGTGTGTGTGTGCACATCTTTAAAAGAAGATTTGTTTTTCATGCAAAAAGTCAGGGAAAGGATTTTGAAGGGAATGTGTGCAAAAGATCAGAGAGGTGTGAAGAACTATTAAGATTTTAAACAAACTTCTCTTGGTTCTATGTAAATTAATTCCCTAATGTAAGGTTATAACTTTTATATATTTTTTAACAAAAAGAAATCTCCCTCATGTCAAAGTACTAACTTTATAATTCTTTTTTCACCCTCGCCAACTCCCAGCAACAGTGTCAAACTTAATTAACTTGTGGCTTAACCACATTTACAGTCTTCCGAGCCAGTTTCTATTAAGCAAGTGACTCAAAGCGAGGGTCAGGCTATTTTTTCCTGCAAGTGAGTCACAAAAAGTACTTTTCTATGTAGGTGGACATAAAATCAGTGAAAATATGCAAAGTCACTGAGTTTGTAATGAATTCTCTTTTAAAAGAAAGGTTTTAAAATGAGTTTTCTTTTTTTAACTTCCCAAATGAATACAAGGGAAATGGTGATATAGATTGGAAGAAAGGCCAACATTTTGGTGTTACTTTTTCCTCTGACTGTGCTTGTTAGCAACACAACAGAGATAATGCTGAACTCTATCTAGTTCATGATTCTAATCTAGTTTTAAGTGCTCATATGAAGAGTGTACTTTAATGGAAAATGTTATCATTATTTCACTCAGGAGGAAATTTCACAAAAACAGTACATGTTTAATTGTCTAGAATTTGTTTTTGGTTAGGAAATGGATATGATGACACTTAAGGGAATATTCAAGCTCTATTGCAAATACACACACACACACACACACATATATATATAAAAGAATTTCCACTATTTAGTTATCCTTGCAGCAATCAAGCTGCTTATAGCAAAGAAAAATATTTCCACCATTTTATATAGCACATATTCAAAATTTTCATTACAGATCAGAATAACGCTGTTGGATTTCTCTTCATATGACTTTAGTTACGGAAGAAGTTATACCTGAAACAGCCAAAGATAAAAGCAGACAAGCATTTTCACCAATAAAATTACAGTAACAAAACATTTCATACTTTATTTGTTTTTTTTCAATATAAACAAATGCATAAAATGCACAACTTAAAAAATTCTGTGCTATTGGTACAACTGTTTTACCCAATGAAGTGATTAACTGAAAGCCAGAATAAGCTGATTCTCTGGACTGCAAGTAAGAATATCATATATGTGAGCACTTCACAATTGTCCTCAGGATATAGAAGCTGTACGTTGAAGAGAGATTTTTGGTGGAAAGGGGCTTATGATCTGTGTATGAACAATGGTTCATTTTGAGAGTATGAATCTGGAATCTCACATGTTTACCCCTGGAGTATACACAAGGCCTGAGAATCAGAGAAATCGCAGTACCGTGTGCCTCCTTGTGAGGTCACCCACCACTAATGAGCACCGTAATGAGCACAGAGATTCTCACAGATTAGGCATCAGCCCGCTAATGCCTGCCCGCCAGGGCCCCCTCAAGGGAAGCTAGTTAGACTAGAGCCTAATAAAGACATCTGTGCTTGTCTCCACTCACATGCAGCTCCCAAAGAAACAGTCATTTGGAAGGATTCTTTTTCATATGCCATAATGTTCATGCACATGAAAAAAGTCCAAATGTTTGTAGGTTAAAATATACGGGCATTGTATTCTCTACGATGAGCCGTTATTCCTTTGATCACACGATTTTTCATTTAATACTCCCATGGACTCTCTTTATAAAATATGAAATGCATATTTCTCCCCACTAAATGGTATTTGAGCAGATAATAATGTTCTTAGCCTCTGATTATGCCCATAAATAGAAAACAAAATAGGACCTTGATACCATTGAAATCTCTACCCTCCACAATACTGGCTGCAGAGTCGAAATCACCTTTGGGCCTTTAGGAAACTTTGCCTTAAATCATTGTATGGAATCAAAGACCTCAAGTCCCTTACTCTGACGTGCAGAAAAAGTCAGAGAATGCAATTTTAGTTCTAGTTAATAGGAGAAATATCTAGATATTTTCTCATAAAATATATACTTGTAAAATATTTCATGTGTAAGAGTGCAAGGTTACATGCAAATACAGTTTATTCCAATAAAATTACATACATATTTTATGGAGATTAATGCATTCTTTTGGCTTTTTTCTTTCAACCAAGGCCATCACTATACAAAATAAAAAAGTAGGTACACTTCGATTGAAATTCAATGGCCAGCCATCAAGTTGTACCTGAAATTATGCTCAGTGCAAGGAGCAGGAGCCAGGGAGGGCAAGTGCCATTACAATGCACCAGCTCCTGTCCTGCTGTCTGGTAGAAGTAGAAATGTAAAGAAATAAAAAATCAAGCAAAACAGGAGTCCCACTTTTTAAAGATTCATCTCAACAGAGTAATAAGTACAAAATAAATAATACGTCTGACTTCAAAAATCCTTGATAGGTAATGTAGGCGTCTACTAAAGGTTTCCTTGAGGGCATAGTGGCAAAAAAGGACTAAATCAACTGCATACAATGACACTTCCTAAAAACTCTCTTTACCCCTCTCTCTCCAAAGTTACACTGCATGTGATTCTCCCTGTCTCTTCAGAAATCCCACCCTCTTCCAGCTCTCAGCGGTACTGCATCTTATATCTCCTCCTTCCTGCCTCTTCCTTCTACTTTGTCCTTTTCTCTCTTCCCACTGTGTTTCCCACCTTTGTGTGGAGCGATTTTCCCTGCTCTCTTCTTCAGTCATACATCCTACCAGTGACCAGGATGAACTCCACAAAAGCCTAGCAGCAGAGCAGCTGGGGAAAGACTGTAAACTCTGTTAAAATCAGGCCTATTGAGATATTATTTACATAGAGTAAAATTAATCTTTTGAGATGTAGAGTTTGATGAGTTTGGGTAAATATGTGTAGTCATGTAACTACTATCTTTACCCAGTAAACTTTACAGTAAACCCCCTCTTCCCTAGCATCCCTGGAAACCACCCATCTGATTTCTGTTTTGCCCTATCGAGAAGTCATCTCTATTAGTTTGCAGGGCTGCCATAAACAAAATATCACAAAGTGAGTGCCTTAAAAAACGGAAATATATTGTCTCCCAGTTCTGGAGGCTGGAATTCCAAGATCAAGGTGTCAGCAGGGTTAATTTTTACTGAGGGCTGTGAGGGAGGGATCTGTTCCAGGCTTCTCTCCTTGGTCCATCCGTAGGTGGTCTTCACCCTGCCTCTTCACATTGTCTCCCCTATATGTGTGTATCTGTCCCCAAATTTCTGTTTTTCATAAGGTTACCTCTCCTATTGGATTAGGACCCATCCTAATAACCTCATTTTAATTTGATTACCTCTGTAAAAGACTCTATTTCCAAATACTACTTTCTGAGGTACTGGGGGGTTAGGACTTCAACACATAAATTTGGGGGGACACAATTCAACCCCTATATCACATAACTGAAATAATCCAATATGTAACCTTTTATTCCAGGCTACTCTCAAGTAGGGTAATACTTTTGAGAATCACCTATTTTGATGCATATATCAGAGATTTGTTCATTTTTATTGCTAAATAGTATTCCATTTTATGGATGTAGCACAATTTTTATCTTCATTCATGAGTTGATGGAGAGTTCCATTATCTGCAGTTTGGGGTTATTATTAGTAACAAAGCTGCTATAAACATTTGTATAGAGATATTTGCATGTACGTATGCCCTCACTAGATAATATCTAAAAGTGGGATACATGGATCGTATAAGTGAGTGTTTTAATTTTATATGAAACTGACTATTTTCCAGAGTGTCTGCACTATTTGGCATTTCCATCAGCATTGTAAGCAAATTCCAGTTGTTCTGCATCTTCACTAGAAGTCTGTATTGTCTATTTTCTTTAATTTCATCATTTTAGTAGATTTATTTTGATGTCTCATTGTGGTTTTAATTTTCACGAGCACCTTCTGATGTGTTTATTGTTCTGTTGTGTTAGATTGCTGGCTCTTTTGTTGAGTAACGAGTGTTCTTTATACAATCTGGACATGAAACCTTGGTACATATCTGTTTTTCAAATATTTCCCTATAGTCTTTTCATTTTCCTAATAATGTCTTCTAAAGAGAAGAACAAGTAGTCCTATTTTAATATTTTGTTCTTGTCTGAGAAGCAACAAGAATAACAACTTAGGTTCTGAATAAATAGTCACAAAAGTGTTTATTAACTCTAAATATTGAAAAACATTTAATGGAAAAATGGGCATTTTGATTGTTACAACTCCTTCTAACTCCCAGGATTTCTCAAATTTCTTGAAGATTTACTCCCAATCATTGAATCTTCTAGTAGTGACTCATGTTATGCTTCTTGGTGACTTCAATACCCATGTGATTGATCATGTTTAATAGTCTGCTTCTTGGTCCCTTGACTTTTTGACAACAGTCTTTTTCATTTTAATACTTCAACCAACCATTCCTATGGTCTTACCTGCAAAGGTATTGCTAGAAGTGGCCTGGTCCATCCCTCAGGCCCCTCCTCTTATTCTCTGACCATGTCTCCCATCCTCCTGCTCATCTCCCCCAGCACATTGCCTCTGACAACTCTCCCACCCCCTTAGGACTCTCAGTACATTGACCTTATCACCAGGGCCATTGCCATCTTTTCTGGGGCCCGGTGCAAATGAAAATGTGGGGTCTCTAGTATAAAAAGCAAGGGGCAGGGGGAAGTGCAGATAAAAGTTTAAACATTAAATATGTTCCTTTCTTCTGTGATCTTTCTCACAACTGCCTATGGTGCTTTTTACTTGTTATTTCATGTGGTACTCCCTCAGCCACGGGTGAATGTGGACTCTCACGGGCACCTGGAGGCTGTGCCCTGTGACTCTGTATGCCCGAGGCCCGCCAGCTACCTGACTGAGATGCTCTGGCAAGGTATGGGAAAATCTAACTCTCCTTTCCAAAGGCCCACCACCCCAAACCACAGTGAGTGGGTGAACCCTAAGAAATGGCAATCTCTGTGCCAGGACACAATGGACGCATGGATTACAGGTGGCCCCAGTGCACTGGCCAGATGGGGCACGGCAGCCTCTCTTTCCTCCATTTCTCCTCGTAGCTGGCTGGTTTCACTTTCTCCAAACCCTCCACACCTCCTTGACTTCCATGCCTAAAGAGCTCCAGAGCTCAGTTTTGTCCTTCCTTCCTTCCTTCCTTCCTTCCTTCCTTCCTTCCTTCCTCCCTTCCTTTTCTTTCTTTCTTTCTTTCTTTCTTTCTTTCTTTCTTTCTTTCTTTCTTTCTTTCCTTTTTATTTCAGCATATTATGGAGGGTACAAATGTTAAGGTTACTTATATTGCCCATGCCCCACCCCCCTCGAGTCAGAGCTTCAAGCGTGACGATCCCCCAAACGTTGCACGTCTCACTCATTGTGTTTGTATCATTCCCCAGGGAAGAGCAGTCTCTCATACAGATTTAATACTACCTATAAAAACATGATTCCCAAATCCTCTCCTCATTATTCATATAATTTTCAGGCAGCAAAGGCTGTTAAACTTTTCAAGTAGAGTTTGGACTTTCTAAGGGTCCCCTCTGTCCAGAAGACAATGTATACCGTATGAATGACGGTCCCCAAAGATAGCAGGTCCTAATTACTATAATGTTATTTTATATGGCCAAGACTTTGCAGGTGTGATTAAATTAAAATCTTGAAATGAAGGGGCCATTTGGATTATCTGGCAGATCCTAAATGCAATCACAAGTATCCTTATAAAAGATAGGCAGAGGGATATCTGAACAAACACAGAGGATAAGATGACCTGAAAACAGAGGCGGAGATAGGAGTGATGTGGCCACAGGCCAAGGAATGCTAGCAGCTGGTGGAGGCAAGGAAAAGTTGCTGTCCTAGAGCCTCGGTAAGGAGTGCAGCCCTGCTAACACCTCGACTTCAGCCCAGTGATACTGAGTTCAGACTTCTGGGCTCCAGAACTATGAAAGAATAAATTTAGGTTGTTTTACACCACCCAGATTGTGGTAATTTGTTTTAGCAACCACAGGAAACTAATACAACTTATCCCTGCAATTGTGATGGCAGGGGAATGACAATCGGGCACAGCTGCGGATGACCTCGTGGACTGAGGTTCTGTTATTCCCTGACTGAGAGGGAACATCGTGCTAAAAGTTAGAGCTGGTACGAGACTATCAGGGTGAGGAACTGCAGGTTAATATTCATTTTATTGGGGGCCACAATAACTTTCTAGGTGTATGTATCTTTCAATAGCACATCATCTGCCTGGATGATAAGATCAATACATGTGATCATACACATATGACATTAATGTCACATACAATTTTTCCACATCAATATAGTAATTCTCAGTGTTGCTTTTATGTACTTACTGAGATTAACACCATAGGTTTGTTGTCCCTTAGTGGTGGTAGGTATATAGGATTTTAGTGGCTTTTACTAAATATCCTGGCCATTTCAGGGAGTAAAGTAGTTTTCCCCCATCTGCAGTTTCACTTTCAGCAGTTTTAGTTACCTGAGGAACAGTACAGTAAAATATTTTGTGAGGGAGGGAGGAAGAGCGAGAGAGAGATCACATTCATATAACTTTTATTGTAGTATATTATTATAATTATTCAACTTTATTATTAGTTTTTATTGATAGTCTCTTACTGTGCCTAATATATAAATTACAGGCATGTATGTATAGGAAAAACCATGGTGTATAGAGGGTTTCATGCTATCTGTGGTCTCAAGCATCCCCTGTGGAGTCTTAGAGCACATTCCCTGTGGATAAGGGGCGATGACTGTAAATGAACTAGACCCACCAAGGTAACATAAATCCAACAATGTAACCCATAAACAGAACTGCAAATTACTGTGAAATTGGTATATGCAATGAATGTCTAAATTGCAGCAGAACAAATCCAAAGTAATCTACCAAAAGCAAACTATAAAATGAGGCAACGTGAGTTCGTGACAAGCAACCCAGAGTAGGCATCAAGAAACCTGAGATTCTCTTTTAATTTTTTTTTAATATATTTGCTGTGTCACTTTAGACTTGAACTTTAGCAACTCTGGGACAAATTTTCTTCACCTAGAAAACTCAAACCTAACTACAAATGTTTCCAACTCTAACAATCTATGGGTCTGTCTATTAATATATATGTTTACAATTGTTTGTGCCTATTACTTTGAAGATCACACAATTAGAGGCTCTGCTGGTGTCCCCAAGCTGGCTTTTCCACCTTTGCCCAAAGCAGAGCTGCCCTCAGAGGTCCCGCCCTCCAGAGGAAGCAGGTCCCATTGGACTGTTTTACTGCTGGCCCCAGGGTCTGGGTAACATCCCACCTGGTTCTGTTTTCCACGTGAATCTCAGAGAAACGCGATTGTCTTCTGTTTTTCAGCTGCTATAGTACCCTCACAATGAATTTCCCCATCACCTCCTGAAAGAATTTGGATAGTTCTCAGAGAGTTAATTATGTCTACAAGAGTTAATTTGGGTAGGTTAATTATACTCTTTATTTCTGTTAAAATCAGCATGGAGACTTAAGCCATCCTAACTCTCATACTTCTTCAGGATTTTTTTTTTTCATTTTCAAGTCAATCTCTCTCTCTCCTTCTCTCTCTCTCTATCTCTATCTCCCCCCCCCCGTCTCTCTCTGACACATACACACACACATACAAACACACAAGCACACACACACTCCTTAGCACTCTAAGTTAAAACAATTTTCATAATAAAATCTTTGGACCTGAATTCTTCCAAAATTGAAACAGCATATTGACATCAGAAAGGTCCCCAGTTCACTTGCACTGATAGATTTATCAGCCTTGTCATAAATGCTAGGTATTTTTGTGGCTTCCAATAAAACTCACTTTTCTTTTGAAGGTTCCATTAAAGAGCCTTGGTCTCTTATAAAAAGGAAACATATTCTCAACAGTTACAGATTTAAAGACATAAACTTTTCCATACATATTAACAGATGGAACAGAATGAAATATTAATACATATAACTGATTAACAGTTCAGAAGGACTGGGATGCATACCACCATGTCTGCACAAGGCCTATAATATTTCAGGATTTTTCTGATAGCAGAAGACACGTAGCAGAGATATGGGTTTAGTCTATTGAGTTGTGCACTACGAGATGCCATGGATGGGATGCACAGTGAGGAGGAAGTTGATTACACAACAGTGGAGATTATAGACACCAATGACACTCATATTTGATGAAGACACTAGTCCTAAGTACTCCCATGCTTAACACCTGGTAGACAGATGAGCATGATTTCTACCTATATAACTCTGGAAAAGCTCCTTATCCTCTCTAAGAGAGGCTAAAAAGAACACCTTCGGAGTAGATTTTTGTGAAGTAGAACCAAGATACAGAAGGTAGTTCTTGGTGCTGTGTATGAACATGGCAAACAGTCTGTAATCAGCGGTGATCATAACAGCAGCAGCAGCAGCAATAGCTGTTATCAGACCCGAGCTGGGATGTGGACAGCAGACCCACCAGGGCTGGTGCCCAGCATGCAGTGGGAGAGTGATGGAACTCAGACTTCCCATGGAAGCCCATTTTGTTTGAAGGTGACTCATTTTTCCAGTCACCACATTACTAAATTTCAAACCTCTGATTCAAATGCTTCTCTCTAAGACGACTAGGGCCAAATAACACTATCTTACATGTATTCAAGAACTATAGAAATTTGGCAAAATCACTCAATATTTCTAAAGAGGTATTATACTATGACGTAGTATTTGCACAAAAATGGCCATTTCATCAAGAATTATTCAAGATATAGATGAAGATATATACAAAATATTTATCTCAGCCCTATTTATGGTAGAGAAAAACTTTAAACTTCCTAAATGGCCCACAATAAGTAAATAGTAAAATTGGTTGAGACAGTCATAAGATAAAATATTATATATCTATTTTAAAATTTTTAGATACAAAATATATATCAATATTTATAGTCACATTAAATCAGTCACTGTTTGTTTTTTGATTGTGAAACCTTGAGTAATTTCTGTTTTATATGTGGCTTTTATATTTCCAAAATTCCTTAATGAATATTGCATTTGTTTTATAAGTGATAAAACTTAAATTATATAAGTTAAAATTTTAGGGCCATAGTATAACATATAAAGTGTTCGATTAATGTGTATTTCAAATTTATTGAGTGCCTACTATGGTTCCAGTCCCTGGAACACCAAAACATATCATGCACTCTAGACGTCCTTAAGGAGCTCAGCAAGGAATAAAATTTTATTTAAAAGTTTTTTATACATTTAGTCGCATATGTTTACCAAAGCACATCTGTTTAGTGCCAGAATTCATGTGAGGTCCTTGACAAAATCCACACTTCTGACAAAAAGAATAAAATGCCATCAGCATCAATAATTAAGATACTGATGATGAACAAAAGAGAGTAAAAAAAGTTATTTTAAATTTATCTGTATAGAGAAAAACAATGAAGAATGCTTCAAATGGCAAACACAAATGTTTTTACAAACAATGATAGAAAATATCATTTAAAATGTTTGCTAACAATGAGACCCAATTATTAATTGTACTGGAGAATTCTCTAAGATGCATTAACATGTATGATCTAGAGTTCATTGTTATGAATATCTTCATTTCAGGCACCTATTAATTAGATTTTCTTATCTTTCTTAGTTATAAAATGCATTTAATCAATATACTTTTGAGATCAAATTAGCAAAACATTCACTGTTATATTATGAAAGGTTATGTTATATATTTTAAATTTTAATCATTATATATTTTTTATATTTCTCATTTGTACATCTTATGATTGCTTTGTTTAAGATAGCCAAAGGTCGAAGTGAAAGAGCCATGAAATTATTCATGCAGAATATGTGCATCCGGAGGATTTTCATGGAATTAGACTTAGGGTCTGAAGATAATGAGTCGGATTTTATTCCTTACCATGGTGCCAATTTTAATATAATGAACTAAATATTTTTGGAAAAGTTTGCTCACATTAGTAAATTGTTGGATGTTGTGTTCTTCTGCACAGTGGGGCTATGTCAGAGGAAAAGGGGTGGGCAGAGCTATGGAAACACAGTGTGAGGAACACGGTCTCCTTTCTTTTCATAAACGGCTGCTGAGGCTGATGCAAAACAGAGCTCAATGGAGACATTAGGCTGTGTTGGATCTTCTGAGGAAAGAATCAGTGTGGGAGATCTCTCTCTCTCTCTCTCTCTCTCTCTCTCTCTCTCTCTCTCTTCCTCTTTCTCCCACTAGGTCTCCAAGACAGCTTCAGAGACCAGTGTCAAATGCCCTCACAAATGGACCTCTGGTAGCACAGCCTGAGGAGCAATGTGGAACCGCTTCCCAATGAACCTGGTGAAAATTAGAAAAATGACAATTTAAAGTCTTTGAAAATTTACCTTAGGGCATAGAGCAAATGGAAAAATATTTAATTAATAAAACCTATGGAAATATATTAAGAACAGTGAGAGTCTGTGGTATTTGAACCCTGGTCTACGCCCTTCCTCCCACATCCCAGCTTATTGTGATAGAAATGCCCCTGCAGATAGGTGCAGCCAAGAACACAGGGATCTCTCTCCACGTAGCTCCGGGTTGTAGGGCTATGGCATCTTCCCAGGAGGAGCAGTTCATCAACAGTTCCCACTGTGCCCCACCTACTTGTTACAGAGGCTAAGTCCCGGGTAAGTATGGCCAAAAGTCAGGGGCTCCCTTCTTCTGCCTACCCCTCACTTGTAGGGTGGGGGCTGTATCTTGGCTACAGTGTTTTGAGAATCCTGGGAAGGAGGATTGTTTGTCCCACTCTGAGAGAAGCAAGCCGAAAAGGGCAGAGGATACACAGGCATGACTGTACCATCCTCACACTGAGTTGAGTGCTCACTTCCTAAGGAGTGTCAATCAGAGAGCTGTTATCTGTGGGCTTGTCATACATGGTCTTTATGTTGAGTTACATTCTTTCTATACTAATTTGTTGAGAGTTTTTGTGATGAAAGGATGCTGAATTTTGTCAAATGCTTTTTCTGAATCTATTAGGATAATCCTGTAATTGTTATAACACATTCTGTTAATATGGTGTATCACATTTATTGATCAGTATATGTTGAGCAATCCTTACATCCAAGGATAAATCCTATTTATTCATCATGTATGATCCTTTTAATGTGCTGTTAAATTCAGTCTGCTAGTATTTTGTTGAGGACTTTTGTATCTATGTTCATTAGAGATATTGGCCTGTAACTTCTTTTTCTTGTAGTATAATTTTTTCTGGCTTTGGTGTCAGGGTAATGCTGATCTTGTAAAATGAGTTCTCCTCCCCTCCGATTTTATGCCATTGATAACACAAATTACATCTTTGATATATTGTATATTCATTAACAAGTTATGGTAGCTATAGTTATTTTTAATTCTTTTTCTTTTAACTTTCATATTGGAGTTAAAAGTGATTTACATACCACCATTACAGTGTCAGAGTATTTTGAATTTGACCGTGTTTTGACTTCTACAATAAATTTTATACTTTTATATGTTTTCCTATTGTTACTTAGTATTTTTTATTTAAACTTGAAGAACTCCTGTTAGCTATTCTTGTAAGGCAAGTCTAGAGGTGATGAACGCCCACAGCTTATGTTTGCCTGGGGAAGATTCTGGGTGGGCAGGCTCGCTGCTGGAGTCCTCAAAAGGACGGGTCAGTGGGTGGCCCATATGGAGCCTGGTTGTCAGAGGCAGACCTGGATCCACGGTGTGTTGGGGTCAGCCCGGACTTGGGTCTGCAGGGTTTGAGCTGGTGCTGTGATGGGCCAGGAGCCTAGTTCTCTGGAGTGGGCCTGGTGCCGGGTTTCACTGGGGTGACCTGGTGCTGGGGTCTGAGGCAAGTCAGGTGCTCCCTTCACTCTCCTTCCCCCACAGGGAGGGTATCTCCCTTTGTGTTGTATTGCCCCGGCTGGGGACAGGGAGGATGCAGGATGCAAAACTCTCCTTCCTACCCTCTTCAATATGTCTTTTCTTATTTCCGTGTTATACCCAGGTACTATATTCTTGCACCTGGATTCCTTAGCTCTGGTGAAGGTATTTTCATGTGCATCATGATCTGATCATGGGATCAGATTTGGAAAATGTGCTGGAAGTCAAATTCAATGTGGAAAGTGAAGAATGAATCAGAGGTAGAGTGGGGTAAAAAGCAGGTGGACAGAAAAGAGGGTACTGAAGAATATCCTATCACGTAAATGAAGTTTTCCTAATATCTCATTTCCTTGGGACTTATGGTGGGCCCACTGACCTTTGCTTCCCATTTAAAAATTGCTTGCAGAATTTTTCTGACCAGTGACACCAGCTAACTTCTCTAGAATTTGCACATCCTCCCTGTTTATATTGTTATTTTTGCACATTAATATGTTTGCTCATATCTTATATTTTAGCTTGTTCCTCATGAAAGCCAGCATCTATACAGTTTTCTCATTTTCATCAGCTAGTTCTTTTAGCAGCCTTTAATTGTTATTTATCTAAACCAGAGATGTAAAATGTAAATTTTAGAAAATCTGTTTTGTTTTCTTTTACTGATGCTTGTTCTACCTATTATGATCAAACTTTTTTTCTTTTTTTCTCTCCCCAAAAACAAAAAAAAAGGAAGATAAGAAAGATAAGACCATACACAGCTTATTAAGATGGGCCTTAATTCAAGTAAAGCTAAAATAATCCAAATATGATGCTAATTATGTTTGAATAATGGTGTAAATTATTTCAGAGGAAAGGAAATTATTGGAAGAAAAAATATCTCATGACAACTTCTTTGCAATGTTTAATCTATTTGTTCTTGGTGTACTTTCATAGAGAATTCAGATGACATTTCTAAAATTGTATATATTAAATGCAGTAATTGTTTGAGCAAGTTTGCATATGAACAACTATAAAAATAGATCTACCTATGTTGAAATGATTTTAATGTCTTAATTTTCTCAAATCTTCTTTTTGGCTCCAGTTTGGGTACTAAGGAGGATGGTATAACATGTCTCAAAGCTTGCAAAGTATTAATAATTGCGCTGTGTACTAAAAGGAAATGAAGATCCAATTTCTACTGTATCCTAAAAGTCTAAAGATAACCCTTTGCCAACACTGGTCTGTTTGTCTTTGTTCTCTTTAGAATGGTCAAGTAGCTTTCTCAGAAGGGCCTAAAAATAATTCCCATTGGAATATCTTCAGAGAGGGTTAACATATTGATAAATACACTTGAGTGCAACTGAAGGAATTTGTGATTGATGTAGTCCCAGAAGGAAATAAGGGGCCTGGAGACAAGTTCAAGCATACCAATGTGCCAGTCATGCAAAGGGTGGTACAGAGATGTTGCTCACACAGCAGTGGGATGTCTCAAGTTACCCAAGTGCCATAACTGGATACATAATCACACACTTGTCTTAATGTGACACAATCTTAACAGGAATAACCACCGTCCACTTAAAATGGAGACAGTCTGGCAAGCCTGATCAGATTATTGCTGTCATTATTTCAAGCAAATTGTTAGGTTACAACATCGTTCACCTTGTATGACACCACTGTAGGGCTTGACAGCCCGGGCTTCAAGTGAGAAAATACAAACAGGCTGATTTGCAAGGGGCCCACCTGAGATGACTCATGCCATCCAAAGGGCCTCTACAGTAGTGTATTAAGAGCAATGAGAAGTGTCCCTGGAGCAGTGTAGCAGCTTAGCCCCATGATGCCACTTCTTCCGGAAATCTATGGAATAGTTGAATTCTGGGGGTTGGGCTTTTGAAAAAGACAGCCTGATCATTCAAACTCATTCCAGGTACACTGTTTGTACTGAGGATTTTCCCCCAAAGTCTTGGCCTACCAGGAAAACCACAGATACATCTAACAGGAAAAAAAGTTTTGAATGTCATTTATTCACGTTGTCATGGCTTAACTAAAGGGGAAAGCTCTGTCAGCCATGGCTGGGAGGGCAAGAACCCTCGTCAAGACAGAGCTATTTCCTCCATGTCAGAGCATAACTAACAAAGCTGAACACTATTCTGGCTCCTTCATCCCATTTTGACTGTGCTTCTGCTACGGAATTCCAGGGTTTGGGGTGTGTGTCTGTGTGTGTGCGTGTGTGTGGGAGCAAACATGCCATGCTCCTGTAGCCTCCAGTTACTGATCTCAGCTGTTTCCTGTCCACTCTTATCTCATAACCTGTATGTCTCAGCTTGGATGCCACGCCACTCAGGGCGCTCAGAGGAGGAGTGTATGATCCTAACCTCCACTCCCTACTAAGTCTGGAGTCGTTAACTTTTTCTCTCACGTTGTCTATAAATGCTGATAGAGTCCTGCCTTCTCGTTAATTCCCTCTCTCTCTCAAAACTCTCATTTTTTTTTTTGTTTAAATCCCTAACATGAACAAACTTTCTGTACTATGTGGTCAAATTTACTAAGTATTATAAGTCTCTAATTCTGAAGAAAAAATTTGTTATGTAGAAGTTTCAGGGAATCAACTGAAAATTTTCATCTCCTGGGCCTGGGAAAACCTTGAATGGAAAACTTTATTATTATTTGGGAGTCTCTATAAGGCCTGTACATTTATCTGACTGCCTACATTCCATATTTCCATTCATTGGGCATTTGGAAGCAGGGTCATGTGTTTAAAGGGTCACAGGCTTTTCAGGGTCTATCCTCATGTGTTTGAAACCTGCCTTGACCGTTTAATTGCTGTGTGACATTATGTCATCACAGTTGCTGAATTGACACCTGTATTGGTACCTGTATCAATCAGGCTTCCTGAGGAAACACATGGTACAGTTAAATTAGGTAATTAGAAAACAGTTTAATAAAAGGAAGGAAATAAAAGGCCAGGCATGGTGGCTCACACCTGTAATTCCAGCCCTTTGGGAGGCCAAGGTGGGAGAATTGCTTGAAGGCAGGAATTTGAGACCAGCCTGGGCAACATAACAAGACCCTGATCTCTAAAAAAAAAAAAAATAGAATACTTTAGCCAGGCCTGGTGGCATGCACTTGTAGTACTAACTACTCAAAAGGCTGAGGCAACAAAATCGCTTTAGTCCAGTAGTTTGAGGTTGCAGTGAGCTATGTTCAGACCGCCACTGCACTCTAACCTGGACAATAGAGAGGCCCTGTATCAAAAAACAAACAAAACAAAGAAAAAGGAAGAAAATAAAAAACAAAGCCAAAAGTAATAAAATTTCAATAATAATATGCCTTTTGCTTTGCTTGTACCAATTGTTATTACTGATATATTTTGATTTTTTAATTTTATCTAACATCATATCTTTGTTTTTCATAAACTCTTTTGTTTCCTTTCCTTTCCTCCCTTCTTGCCTTTCATTAGGATTAATTGTGTATTATTTATTCCCATGTTTGTCTTCCATTGTTTTGGTAATTTTTTTAAATTTATTTCTGGCTTGGAAACTGAGAATCAATACAACTAGAATTGAATTCTTTAAAAACACTAAACTCATACATAATCTCAGGCTATATTTTTCAATAAGTAGAAGAATACAAAAAGAAAGAATATTAAAGTGAAGAAGGAGATGCATAACCAATGCTACAGGAAAATTATCAGCAATACCAGGATATGACCTGGTTCTTCAAAATGATCTTGTACTTTCTAAAATGTAAGTTACTTCTGTAGCTTGAAATAGCAAATTGGAGGGAATGTGCAAACTAAAAAACACTGTGTCTTTCAGTGTTGTTGCTTACGAGGGCTACTCCAGTAGCCACTGTATTTCTGCTGCTCTCGGACCTGTATGAGGAATTGTAAAGGGTCTGAGACTTTTACTCTACTTGTGTACTTTTTAAATAAAAAATAACATACCTTAGTTTCATGGAAGAAGACATGAGATTCCTGGATCAGAAACAAAGGACTTTATTACTCACAGCATAGCGGGCAGTATGAATTTCATTTTCATAACAGTTTTAATTGTCTCCCAAATTCCCAGGGGACAATGGGAACAGAGGAACAAAAGAAGCTGTACACATGGTGTGGCATGATGGCTGAGGAATCCTGAATTTAGGAAACCCTAATGGTTTATAAAAGGATGTTAGTAAACCTATTTATACCAAATAGCAAACAACTCTTTTCTCTGCCTTCTGGAAGAAGAGACTATTTCTGTCTTCCAAGGTTATTCTCTGTACAAATATATGTGAGAAGATAGTTTAGTACAAAAACAGCCAGTGACTCTACTCATAAGATGTGGAGACACGTGAGAAATACAATGAAGTGTTGTGCCTGACAACATTTATGCCGCTATAACTGCTATTGCTGCCACTGTATTAGAGTTAAAATATAATTTTCCCCTGGGGCTTCTCTATATCCTTTGTGATGTCTGGAATATTGAAAATAGCACTTAGAAAATTCACCATTTCTGTTCAAATCATATCTCTTACGGAAAAAAAAAGAAAAAGCAAAGCAAACAAACATAAGCTTACTGCTTCAAAGAGTTAATCCCAACACTGAATTACCAAGGTAAACTTAGTATTTATTTTATCTGAAGTCCCCATAATAATTTTAATCTATATATTTATTCACAGGCACATTAAATACCTCAACTTTACCCACATAGTAGAATGATCTTGGCTAACATTTCTGGAGTAGGCAGATAGTCCCAGCGTACTCTCATTTCCATCTGAGGTCTACTTTTGCAAATCACCTTGCAGGTAAGGAGATATGTAATTAACACATCCTTTATAAACATATAAAGAATGTAAGACATGCCTATTATTGATTTAAATGTGCTGATACCTAATGGTGGAATTCCTGAAATGTTCCATACGTTTTACAAATGCTAATGTTGAACGTAATTCTTCCTAGCCTCCATTCATATCTATTCTCTTGAACAAACATTTCCTGCTACAAACTATTCATTTCATAACTCTGTATTTCCCATCTATTTCCTGACACATAAAAGTCAAAGTTAGGAATTAAGCATGGGGAGAGATAATAATTGCTGTGACCTTTGCTTCAAGGGAGTATTAGACTCACCCATGTTTCTGAAAGTTTTATACAGAAGAATAAATCTGAGGACTTAATAATTTCTTGTCTGTGAACTCACTAACATGATTACATTATGAACTGAATGACCTTATGTTTTTTAATTTTCTTTTTTGCTAAAATTAGCAGCGATTTCCTATATTTTAGATATGCTGTACAGGAATTTTTGCTGATATGCCTCACAGTCTTCTGAAGTGTTATCAATTCAAAAGCACTAATCCTTTTTAAAATTTCCTTCATGATTGTTCCAGTCTCTGATCATTAAGTTGCAATTGAGTAAACTAAGATCTGATAATCTTCACTTTTACTTCAAGGTACATTTTATGTTAATAGTAACAAAAGCCATGACCATGATTGATGTGGTTGATGATGCTACCAGGTTAATAGACATTCAAGCTGGCTAACTGTATTTCAAATGTCAATACCAATATGCAGTAAGTCTTTTACTCATGACATAGGTTACCTTTTGTACTTACCACTGACATATTTTTTCCAAAACTACCTATTGCATGTGTAACATACAAGGGTCATGCTACCAAACCTATCTAAACTTTATACCTGAAGGAGACATTATCTTTATTGTATTGGATAATTTCAATGTCAAAATTCAACCAAATAAAACACAGCAATATGACAAATAAACCAGAGCGATACGGAAAAACTTAGTAAACTAGCAAAGAAGAAGCAACAAGTGGGAAATAAGAAACAAAATTTTAAATGAAGACCTTAAGTCCAAATCCTTGAAATCCCTTCTGGGACCAAAAGACAAGAGTAAAGGCTCAGCAGAAAATCAGGAGAAAATCCAGGAACAGGGAGGACCCTATATCAGAACAGCAGTTGAGGGATGGCAATCAGAAGATCCCTTTTGCTCTATCCAAGCAATTGGAAAATTGAATCATGACCGCTCATATTGTGTAAGGGAGGATCTTTCTCACTCAGTCTCCTAATTCAAATTCCAATCTCTTCCAGAAACAACCTCCAGACATACCCAAAAATGCTTTACCATCTATCTAGATATTCCTTAAACCAGTCCAGTTGACACCTAAATCAACCATCACCACAGTTGTGTGAGATTGGCATAAAGGAACAAGGTGAGGCAAATAGCTTTTACCAGTTAATCTCCTTTTTAAGTCCCCCCCCCCAAATGTACTTTTGGGTTATACTGGTAAAAAACTAACATTGAAAGACTTTTGAAATATAGTAGAGAATACAGTTTCATTACAAAACTGTATTAGTCTGCTCTGGCTGCCATAACAGAATACCACAGATTGGGTGGCTTAAACAACAGAACTTCATTTCCTCAGAGTTCTGGCGGCTTCAAGTCTGAGATCAAGGTGACAGCAGGGTCGGTTTTGGTTAGGCCTCTCTTCTAGGCTTGCAGAAGGCTGCATTCTCCCTGTGTCTTCATATGGTCTTTCCTCTGTGCTTTCACCTCCCTGTGTGTCTCTCTCTTCTTACGAGGGCAGTATTCATAATGGATTAGAGTCCCACTCTTATAATCTTATGTAAACTTAATCACCTCCTTAAAAGTCCTATCTTCAAATATAGTCACATGGAGAGTTAGGGCTCCAACATATGAATTTTAGATGGAGGACGTTACAATTCAATACACAACAAGGAGGAAACTTCTGGATTCCAGGAGAAATTTGCAGTAAGTATACATGTGGTCTAAGGCAAAGGATGACTTCTACCTACCTGCCCTCAACATATACTCCCAACACTGGGTTATGGCCCTTCAAGAATCAAATGAAAGACCTATACTCCCATTATCTGAACAGAAAGATCTTTACCCAACAATTTCACATTATTTTCTATATAGGTGTTTTTCAGTCTTTTATTTGAAAAATATTATGAGAAATCAGAATTTTTGTGGCACTTTTTAAGAAATGTAGGTACTCACAATCACCATCACCTTCATATTGTCAACAAAAAGCAATAGTTTGACCTCCTTTTTCCCTATTTGGATACACTTTATTTCTTTCTCTTGCCTCATTGCCCTTGCTAGGACTTCCAACACTATGTTGAATAGAAGCAGTGACGATAGACATCCTTATCTTGTTCCAGTTCTTAGAGGGAATGGTTTAAATTGTTCCCCATTCAATATAATGTTGGCTGTAGATTTCATATATGGCTTTTATAGTTGTTATATATGTTCCTTCTATGCCTATTGTATTGAGGGTTTTACCATGAAAGGGTGATGAATTTTCTTGAATGATTTTTCTGCATCTATTGATATGATCTTTGTTTCTAGCTTCTGTTTATGTGGTGAATCACATTTATCAATTTACATATATTGAACCATCCTTGCATTCCTGGGATGGGGAAAGTCACCAGGGAGGTGCTGAAGTAACTACATCCAACCAGAAAGTCTGCTTATAGAGACAGAGACATCTGAGATTCACAATCAGGCTGTCTGGATTTCAAACCTTCTCCCAGTCTGCGCTGTCTGACCTGCTAGCATGCATCTCTGTAAAACACTGGCCCATAGGGAACTCCCAAATTGGGTATCCCAGGTCCACTACAAGTCCTCAAGGTAAGAGGCATGGCATCCACTCTCTATGGGAGCCTCAGCCTGCAGCATGTACCCACTGGGGAGAGGCAGCTGCTCACCAAATTCTTGGCTCAAACTTCTCTCCCAGTTGGAAGGGGTGGGGGAGGGGCCATGGCTTCTGGTCAGCCTGAGCACCTACATGCACCATGCCTGGTGTCTAAGGCTCCTAGGGGTAGGCTCTTCCTCACCAGGAGATCCACTTTAATCTAACAGGACAGTTTCCTTTTTGGGGGGATGGGCGCTCACCCAGTGAGTCGAATCTCGGAACCCCACAGTATTCTCCCATCAAATCTGTCTATGTGGGATTCTTCACCACCCAAGTCCAGCTCCCAGACCTCTGCCTGTGTCCTGAGTAACATGCTTGAGTCCGGGGGACATGGGGTCCGGCCTGAGTGTCTGTCCCACTGGTGTGCAACTCCGTGAAACACCGAAGAACAGGGATCTCCCAAATTGGGGTGCAGTCTCCCAACAGTAAAGGCTAGGACCCACTTTCCGAAGAAACCTCAGCCTGCAGCAGTGCCTGCTGGGGAGAGGCAGCCCTTGCCAAATTCTCAGTTCAAATTGCATTCCTGGTTGCAGTGGTTGGGGGAAGAGGGGTTGGGGAAGAAACATCTGACTGGAAGAAAGCTGGCTCTCCAGCCTCTGGTGACACGCTCTTGCTGCAGGATCATGCAAGCTCTCCTCACTATTCCATGTTTGCCACCATGCCTGGGCTCAGGGGGGTGGAAAATTCTCCAAGAAATCTAGTAGGTAGCCCACTGGTCACCAAAGGCTCATTGAAGGGAGAAAGAAATAGCCCCTTACCCTTTCACTGGGCTCTGAGACTCTGAGTTTCATCTTTATTGATATCTTCTTTTCTTTATTCTCTTCATTCTGTGCATTGAAATTTTCCTCCATGAGGTCCTGGCAGGCTCAGGCACCTCTGTCTATGATCTACATCTGATCTGTGTCTTTTCTCCCCTCTTCTTTATCTGAAATTCTGTCTTCTCTCTGAGATAGTCTAGCAAGCAATGTCTCCAGTCAGCCATCTTAGGAATCAACCTCACATTTGTGTTTTAAAAGAAAACTTTCTGAGGTAGGAAATAGAAAAAGACTGAGCCTTGGAAAGCCACTTGGGGGGAATCTCTGTAGCTTGTAAGCTGTTCATTTATTATTGCTGGAAAAAATAATAAAGAAAAAGAAAAAGGAAAGAACTATTGGTTGCTTTAGCTTATCAAGAAAAACCCTCAACCTTTAGAGCTGGACAACCAGGCAGCTCTCTCCACAGACCAGTATATTCACACAAAATAAATGACCTCTGAACAACAAATCACAGGACAGGGGTTGTATGCATTAGGCAAGCTGACTGAAGAAGAACAGTCCAAAAGGACCCAGGTGGTCAATGAAGGACTGAAAAGGCAATTCAGTTATTCTGTTAATAGCACACTCCAAGTAGGGTAGGTCTCTGCTTATCCAACAGAACAAACCTGCCTGGGGGTTTGCACAAATATTTTGCTGCAACAGTAACTACTAAGTGAAGAATGTAGTAGTTGTATATGGAGAAAGAGTTTAATTTGGGGAAGAACTAGCTAAATTACATATATAGTAATACACACACATATATTTATATAAATGTTCAGTCTATGTTCAAAATAAAATATAAGAAAAATAGAAAGATGAAATTTCTTGATATTTGAAGTAATGATATAAAAATACATCTACTATCATTTGAATGTCTGTGTCTCTCCAAAATTCATATGTTGGAACATAGATCCCAAAATAATGGTATTAAGAGAACCCTCTGGCCTCATGAGTGAGATTATACAAGAGGCTCTGGAGAGCTGCCTGGCCCTCTCATCTCTTCTGCTATGCGAGGACACAGTACTTGTTCCTTCTACCTTCTCGCCATGTGAGGACACTGTGAGAAAAATGCTATCTATGGAACAGGCCCACGCTAGACAGGGAATCTGCTGACGCCATGATCTTGAACTTTCCAACCTCCAGAACTGTGAAAAATAAATTTCTATAGTTTATAAATTACAGTAATTTATAAATAAATCAATGCCATCAATAAGTTCCTAGAAAGTGTGACTTAAAGGGAAACAATGTACAGCAGGTACTTAAATAATGATTCCTTTAACATTATAACAATGTGATGATGTTGATGAGGGGGAAAATGGTGGTTTTCTTAATATATTATTTTGCTTAAAGTCATAGTCTCCAAGAATCTATCCACTACATTAAATGAGTATTGACTGTATCCAGTCTCAGGTATTTTGTTATGGCAAGACAAATGGACTAAAATAAGATCTAACCAAAATAAAAAGAACTGGTTGAAGGAAGGTGGGTGAGATAGGAAAGATGATATAAAATAGGAAATGCTGAAAAGCAGAATCAACATGGTAGAAAATAATGATGTAAGTAAAAACTTTGAAAACTCTCACAGATAAAAAGTACAGAAACTTTATCCACTAGGAGCCATTCTATGCAAGTCACAGAAACATACTTGACTACTTTAAGAACAAGAAACATCTGAAGTGGAGCACTTTCAAGATTGTTATTAATACACTCAGTGGTTCAACAACATTCTCAAGACACAGATTCTTTCCATATATTGCTGAAGTATCATCATTATAATGTTCATTATAATACATTTGACTTGAAATATTTACTTATGTATTTTAATAGAAAACATGAATTTTAGGGTCATCAGAAGAGCGATACTATCAAACATATCAATCATGGAATGCAACACTGAAGATCTCTGCCAGAAATTTTATAAAAAAATGAATAATAAGTTCAGATTGCAACATGAATTTTTTATAAAAATGATCAATGGCATAGTATTAGACACACTCACATGTAACTAAGAAACTCGTTAAAGCACATGAAAAAGTACCAAGAATCATTGGTACTTATGTTCCAACTTCTTTATGTTATTAATGGACTATTAATCAATTTTATATGCATATAAATTTATTTTCACTCTTAAGAAATAATTTTATTTTTGAAAAGAGTTTTTAAATAAAACTCTTTTACAATTCTGTCTTTATAATAAAATCAACTTATGTATTTCAGTAAATAAATATTCCAAAAGTTACTTTTAATTATCTTTAGGATGCACTGTCACTCTCAAAAGTTTCCCATTTTAAACAATATATTATATAATTAAAATTTTTAAATTAAAGTGAGAGAATATATGGTCTATGGTCTCTATGGAGAGTCTACAGTCTATGGAGAATGATTATAAATAGGAAAAAGTGGAGGTTCAAACAATTAGCTTAAAAAGATCTCAGTCTTAAGAAGTCAAGGAGATCAGAGAGGATCAACAAAGGAGACTGAGAAGAATTGCCTACTTAGGATAAAAATAAACAGAAGAATGTAAGTGTTTGGAAGCCAAGAGAAGCAACCATTTTAAGGAAAATAAGTGGTCAACTGTGTCAGATGTTAGTCTTAGGTCAATTAGGATAAGGACTGAGAATTTTAAATTGGATTTAGCAACATAGAGGTCATTGGGGACCTAAAAGAGAGCAATTCTGGTGGGTGGAGACTAAAGGCAGGGCAAAGCCACTGGAGTGAACTTAGGAGAGAATAGGGTAATGTGAATTGGAAACAAAGAATACAGATAACTCTTCCAACTCTTTTGCTCTTCTGTAAATAAGATAGCAGAACCATGGTTAATAGTTGGAGGGGGAAGTTGATCCAGAGAGAGATATTATTAGATTTTATCGTCATTGTAAAAATTACTATTAGTTTCCTCAAAAATGAAAGACATAGTAGCATGTTTGGATGTTAATGAGAATGGAACAGCAGAAATAGAAAAAATAATTGAAGGTGCAGGGGAAACAGGAGAAACCTGCAGTACTGGTGTTGGTTGGCAAGAAGGAATGGAATTCAGTGCCCAAGTATAGGTATTTCCACAGATAGCAGCCCACCCAGGTCATCCCCAGTGGCAAGAGATAAGGCAGACAACGTGGACACAGATGTAGTAAGGCTAATGGATATGGTATCTGAAAGCTCTAGTTGCCTCTAATTTTTCTGTACAAGAAAGAAAAGGTCATACATTACATGTGAATAAAGAGGAAAATGAGGTTCCAAGAAAAGGAAGTAGTATAAAATAACAGCCTGGGCTCTTGCTATTTAACGTGTGGTCCATGGATCAGCAGCAGCAGTGGCAACACTTCAACACATGCTGAGAGTGCAGAGTTTTGGTCCCCTCTCCCAGTGATACTAAACTTGTATAAATGTAGCAAGTTGGAGAAAGAGAGAGGCAGAGCAGTTGTGTAACAGAAGAGAGTGGTTACTAGGAAGCGCCACAGAATTGAAGGTGTGTGTTCTGGAAGGTGAAGGCAGGCAGGGGGTGAAAGAGTGAGAACACAGTAGGGCAGTGCATTGTGCCCTTCAGTGGGGTTAGAGGACAGTTGGAGTTGGGGGACAAGGAGCAAGCTGGAAAACAAGACATGCTGGTCAGAGAGGGGTCTGCTTGAAATTTGGGTAATGGGTGAGGTATAGATGTCAAAAAAATGGGCATAGGAGTAAGTGGCTGAAATGGGGTGGGGAATAAGACGTACAGGAGGAGAAGAGGTCAAGAATGTGAGAACCAGGATAATAGAAGGGTCATCTATGTGGATAACGAAATCATCAGAAACTATGACAATGATATTGGAGAGGGGACTATGACCTATATGACTATGACTATGGCTATAATCTCAAAGCAACAAACAAGGGACCCAGGAGTCTATAATTAACTTCAAAAAGAAGGGAACCGAATAATACAGTCTGATGACGTGAGACTCATACAGGGTATGTTTAGGGAGGCAGGAGGGAAGGAACAATGCAGAGGAAGAAAGGAATCATCCTACCCCCAGACCAGCAACAGGAAAATGTGTGTGAAAGAGAAAACAGCTACTGTTTGAGAGAATGGAGGTAGAGGCAGAAAAAGAAACCACCACAAGCCAGGATGGTTAATTGGCTCTGAATGAGTCAAAGCAGATAATGGAGCAAAGGTGTAGCATGATTTTAAGGAGGTGCAAAAGGGGTGGTGTCTTCTCAGGAGACACTCCTGTCCATGTGTCTATGGAGGCTGAGTAGGGAAAATCTTAGTCACACACAAACTCTAATGATCTTAGTCAGCTCAGGCTGCTATAACAAATTACCATAGAGTGAGTGGCTTAAATGATAAACATTTATTTCTCATAGTTCTGAAGGCTGGGAAGTTCAAGATCAAGGTGCCCACACATTTGGTTCTGGTGAGGGACCACTTGCTGGTTTGCAGATGACTGTGTTCTCACTGTATCCTCACATGGGGGAGAGCAAGGAGACAGAGCAAGTTCTCTCATGTCTCTCCCCAAAGGGTGCTAATCCCATTCACAAAGCCTCCACCCTCATGATTTAATCACTTTCCAAATCCGCCATCACCTCATACCATCACATTAGGGGTTAGGGTTTCAATATGAATTTTGAGAGAATACAAACATTTAGTCCATAATAGTATCTCTTTTTTCTTTTCTTTTTAACTAAAAAATAAGAAACCTACAGACCGATCCACAACAAATTTTGATGAACTGAAGGCACCGTGTAATCAGCACCCAGATCAAGGATCAGAGCATCACCAGCCTCCTTTGATGTGTCTTCCAGTAACTACCAACCCCACAAACAACCACTTCACCTCGACCCCCACACTGTAGGTGAGTTTTCTGTGTTTTCTTTGGCTATCTGTCAAGAGAGGCAAAAGGTGAGGCAAAGGATGGTCTGACCACAAACAGGCATGTCTCTGTGGCTCCCATGACACATCGATTGTCAGCCCAAAGGCCGTGGGAGGGGCAGAGTTAGCCACGGAGCTCGGATTCATCTGAAAAATCGAACACTACTCCCCTGCGTTGTTGCAGTATTCCGTGTCCACTTTGTTAATAGCATGTTTAGTACAACACTGTAATTATGTGTTGCCTCTTTGCTGCCTATACATACACACACACACACACACACATACACACACACACAACACACACTTCTGAATTATTTAAAATAGCAAGTCTTATTACAGTTTTTTTTAAATTCCCATGGCTTTGGACAGTGACTCTTACATGGTAGATATTTTTTTTAAATGTATAGATTAGAAATAAGTATGTATCTCTGCTATGAATCCTAAAACCAGGTGAAAATTTAAAAACATTCCCAGTGAAACCTTGTACTTATATTGATTCTTGCTTATGGCCTCAGAATACACCGTTTATAAAACTGTGGTTCAGTCATCTTGGACATGTATTAAAAATGAGCTTTTTCTAAATGTGTCTCATCACACACTAAATTCTGTAAACTTATTTTGTGAAGCATATAATTGTAGGAATGATGTTTCATAATGATTTATAACCACCTTTACCTGATCTTTCACCTGAAATCCTTCAACAGGTGTCACAGAAGTACTATTAATAATTAGGGGCCTGTCATGCACAGAACACTATTTTATAATGTTCTGGCAAAAAAAAAAAAAAAAATGAGAGTTAGAAGACATGATTCCTACTTCAACATTTTATTTTGGCAACATATGGCTGAAAAAAGAAGCAAAACAGCTACAACCCATAATATTTGCAGATAAAGGCACCAAGATGCAAAAAGGTTAAATGGCCTCTCATGACAACGTGAATTAAATCCAAAAGCTTTTCATTCTAGACCATGCTTTACACTGGTTGCAGCTGTCAGTGATTTGCTCCTTCCAGTAAGTTTCTGTAGTCTGTGAAAATGAAGCCATCTTACCCTCAAGATTAGCAAATACCTGTTGGTTTGAATGAGCTGGTTTTAATAGAGAAATGAAGAAAAACTCGTGCTGAGAACATCAGAGGAAAACGCAAACTAGAAGCATAGGTGCAAAGCGTCTCTTGTCTTAAAGTAAAAGACTCAGGCTTTCACAAATCTCAATATAAAGTTGTTTTTTTTTAATTCTGAAGAAAACTGAATCCATTTTATCATATTAAAATGTAGTACATAGGTCGACACTGTTGTTGTGGCCAATAACTTGATATATACTTAGTTCATTCAAGTGATAATTACTTAGGGCCTATTATGTGTCAGACACTGATCTATGTACTGGGAATACAGCAATAGAGTCTCTGAGAGTCCCTAGTCTCAAGGAACTGACATTCTAATATTAAAAAAAATCACTGTGCACTGAAAAATACCTAATTTCAGCTACTGCTATAAGTGATCAATTTTGCGTACTTAGTTCTAAACTGTGCGCTGAATATACCTATTTTAATTTTTAATTTGATACATCAACTTGCCTGGGTTAAAGGATGTCCCAATAGCTGGTAAAACATTTCTGGGTGTGTCTGTGAGACTGTTTCAAGAAAAGATTAGCATTTGAATCAGTAGCCTGAGTAAAGAAGATACTCCCTCACCGATGTGAGCAGGCATCATCCAATTCACAGAGGGCCTGGATAGAGTGGACAACGACTTAATTCTCTCTCTTCTTGAGCTGGGACACCCATCTGCTCCAGCCCTTGGACATCATTGCTCCTGGTTCTCTTACTTTCAGACTCTGGGACTTACACCAGTGACCCTCCCCACCCCATCTTCTCAGAGAATATATACATATTAATATGTATTATGCCCTATTGGTTCTGCTTCTCTGGGGAAGCCTAACTAATGCACCTATATTTCCACCTGCCTCAGTATGTCCACAATCAACCTCACTACCTCCTTTTAGATAGTCCAGATTCCCAATTACGACACCATCCTCCATGCTATCACTTAAGTTGGACACATAAGAATTACTCTTGATCACCCCCCTGATCACTCCCAGTGATCAGTCCTAGTGACTCTTCCACATAGGAACTCTCCCCCTGCCTCCATCATCATCAGCCACCATCATACCGAGTGTAGCTCATTGTCATACCCTTCGGAGAGGTGTCATGCTTCTTGACACTCTGCCTTTTCAGCCCAAGGTGTTCACTGTTCTCAGAATGAACATTTAGAACCTAAAACCTACTTATGGAAAGCTTCCAAATAAGACCTTTTAAGAAGTTATCTACAGATCACTGTGTATGGTGATGATAAACGTAACTGAGCTGTAAAGAATATTCCACACACTTCCTTATATCTCCCAAGAACCTTGTGAACCAGGCAAATGTGATTACACCCACATTGCAGAAGAGGACAGTAAGTCTCAGCAAACTTCACTTTGAATCAGCAGATTTGGGCTCTTCCCTGAGGTCTGTCTCAGTCCATCTGCATTTTGACCTTAAAATGGTCCATTTATACCTTTGTGACTCTGTTTTCCCATTTGTAAAACAAGGACATCAGACAAAAATGTAATTCTTAACATACCCATACCCCTCCTTTTTCAGATAGGAATCATGGATTTCTTTGAGAATTAAATAAAATCTGTGGAATCTCCCCACAGAAAATGTAACACACATGTGAATGTAGGTCTTCTAAGGGTCCAAGGAGGCCATGTTAAGGACTCCTGTGCAGGCTCTAAAAATAATCCTGTTATTTGTATAGAATCGCTGTTAAATTCCTTTGTGAATGTTACTAGCAAAGTCTGAACTTCCGAAAAGTATCTTAAAGTGATAGAAGTCTTCATAGCCACTCATTTCTTCCTTCTCCAATTACATAGAATTTCTGACTTCACTAATGGTTTTGTTACATTACAGAAGGACTAAGCACTATGGTTTGCTCTTCAAGATGCTATTAGTAACTATCTGTTGTTCCAGGTTGCAAATATCCAAATAAGCCAAAGCAAAGATGCCCACTCCCTGCAAGATCTCTGGGCTGGAAATGTATGCCCGATTGTGGAGCATGTGATAATGTCTTGTCAACAGCGGGAAACAGAGTTGCTCTCCTGTATGAGCATGGCATCTCTCTGGGCTCTGAAGCATGAGCAGAGGACTAGCTCCAGACTACCCTGGTTTCATTCTGCATTCTGTAACCAACCACAGCGTTATAAACGGTAAACAAGATCCCCCAATGGCCACACACCCTGTGAATAACTTTTTCTTTTGTGGAAGTAGCATCATCTCTTCCACTTCGGAAAGATGTCCTGAAGCATGAACTCATCTCTAAACATCAGCTTATACCACAAAAGAATCCAGTTTAGAATCTTGTATATGAACTTAGCAATAAATAAATAAAGGCAAAACCATGTTTTTGACATAGCCAAGAACAGCAGGAAGTGTCCAGGTAGAAAATTAAACTGATGTTAATGAGCAGACTTTGGATGCATCCAGCTGTCCCTTTTCTAAATAACATGAACAAAGAATCCCCTTGTGTGCACGTTGCAAACATATCTTTAGTTATGCATCTACAGGAATTTGGGAAGGATGCTAAGTCTTGTATGTAGGCATTTACCCATTCCACAAATATTATTGAGCTTCTACTGTGTACCAAGTGCTTAACATATATTAAGGAATAAAGTAGACAGAAATACCTGCCTTTTGGAGGTTATATTCTAGTTGATGGGGAGAGCTGGGAGAATAGATATGAAAAAATAAACATTATAAGCATGTAAATCATATAGTACATTAGAAGGGCAGGGGTGCTATGGACAAAATAAAGCAGTATGAAAATCAGGAGTTCCAGAGCAAGCTATGTGCTCAATTTTAGAGATGTCTGAAGAAATATCTTTCTGAATGGCTTGCCATATGCCTGTGTCCTCTCTGAGCATCCCTGCTATGGAGAAAGACTCTGTTCCCAGAAAGCACCTATAGTAGAGCTAGGTTAGTGGAAGGACCAGATTAGAGGAGGCTACCTTTTCTTTGGAGACCCAGAACCATCACTCTTGCCAATGGATCACTTCTTTCCCAGGAGGCATCCAGCATCTTTATGGTTCTTTCCATCCTCTTTCATGAAACTTACTCTGTGAGCATTCTTGAGGGCAGGGAAGGATTTATGCTTTAATCAATGTTCACTACCATACTTGCAGAAGAGGGAGATGCCTGATATACCTGCTACTGACCAGGGCAGAGGAGTCTAGGTAAGGTGACAAGACAGAAAATATGATGTTGCAGTTCTGGGTGTTGACAATCAGGTAGCAGGCAGTGGAAGGGACTTGGTGTGTTTGAGGGTAGTGACAAACTTCACTTCCAGCACAGAGCTACCCACACCCTACTGCTTACCTCATTGCATGTGACAGATTTCCAGAGATCCATACTCACCCATACCTCCCGCTGAAATCATTATCTAATATATGCTATAATTTTGAAGCAGATTGGTATGATTTTAAACCAATTGACCTTGAAGTATGTGCTTATTTTCTCTTCCATTAGGAACTCCACGTTTTGGAGAACAAATTGAATTATTGCTTTGGGGATTATTTAGACAAAACA
>VBSM01002223.1:13308228-13325411 GCA_008086735.1 Cheirogaleus medius | reverse complement strand
AAAAAGAAACCCTCATTCTCTGCCTGATTACAGTCACAACTACAGGGGTTTTTGTTGGTACTTTTGCTTTATTCATTTGTTTGTTTGGATTGAACCTTGTTTGTTGCAACATCCATATTTCAATGAGTTAGCTTAGAAAGTTAAGAGCTGAAGGATTCCTATTTCAGCTGATTTCAAATCACAGCTTTCTTACTCGTAAGAGATAGAAAATACTATTCCCCAAAGAATATCATCTTATATACAATTGCTGAACATATAAATTTATATGTGAAAATTTAACAGGATTATAATGACATATTGAATAAAAAAAGAATCCATGACACTGATACTAAATGTTAAACAAACAATAAATAAAAAGAGGTGAAGGAAAAGGTCTTTCTATAGTAGAATACTAAGTAATATAGAACAAATAGTAGAGTTGGAATATCACCACTTTGCAACAAGCACAGTCATAATTACCATAGTCAAAACTCATCCACAGATAAGAATAGCATATTTACAAAGTCTCAATGTATCCCCACATGTATTTCTTATTTACAAAGAGAAACAACAAATCTTTACAATAGAAAAATAGGATGTTAATGACCTAAATCAAGGTATCCTGTGCATCTTGATATGGCACAGTGAGAAGAATACAACAAAACTCACATATTATCCCTCCCAGGAAATAGATAACCTGAATCAAATCCTCCGGAAATAATCAGACAACCCCAAGTTGGGGGACATTTTTATAAAACACCTGGTCTATACTGTCAATGTCATGTGAGAAAAGAATAAAAGGAACGGTTTCTGTTCAAAGTAAGCATAATTATACATTAACAACTCAATGAAATGTGTGGTTCTAGATTAGAGCCTGAGTTAAAAGGAAAAATAAAAATTGAGGCATCTAGAGAAAATTGAATTTGGACTATATATTAGATATTACTATTATATGTGTGTTAAATTTCTTAGTTTGATAATTATATTATAAATGTTGCATTCTACCATGAAAATTATTCTTCTAATAGATACAAATGGAAATGCTTAGTAGTCTACAACTTACATAGTTCCACAAAATAACAATAGATTCTATATAATAAAGAATTTGTCTGGCCTTTGTGCTTGGTTTCTGGGTGGTAGACTCTAAGCTCTTGGAATTTCCTGAGTGGTAGGAATGCCTTTCTTTTTGCATATGATGGTTCCCTTGGACTACATTTAATAGTTTATGCTAAAGAAATTATTTAAGATGGGATATGGTCATGTCAGAAAGACCAAGCATGTGATTAGAGGATTGGGGCTTTGAGCCACTTGATATCTGCCCAACCTTTGGGAAGGGGAGGTGGCTGGATAGTGAGTCACATATCAGTAATTTAATCAATCATACTTGATGAAGGCCCAATAAAATCTATGGACACAAAAGCATGGGTGAGCTTCCCTGGTTCACAATACCCTGTGTATTGTCACACATCAGTGCGCCAAGAAGGTGATATATCCTCAGAAACAATCGAATTTCAGCATTTTTTCTATTTGTCTCTCCCTTGGGCTGGGTCTGATTTGTATTCTTTTGCTAAAATAAAGCTGCAATCATAAGTGTAGCACTCTCCTGAGTTCCATGAGTCAGTGCAGCAGATTATCGAGCCTGAGCAGCTAGTGGGAACCCCCAAATTTAAGGCCAGCTGATCAGAAATGAGGATGGCCTGAGGACCCCTCAGCTTGCCACTGGTGCTGGAAGTGAGGGCAGTCTTGTGAAAGACTGTGCCCTTGGCTTCTAAAGTTTGGCCTAGCTCCAGGTAATTACTTAGAAGTCATTGTACTATATTTACAAATTTCTGTAAGTTTATTATTTCAAAAAATTTGGTAAAACAGTTTATACCTCTTGTGTAATGTGAAGAAGTGGGAATGATAATCTGAAGATACTGTCTGACAGACTGCTATGTATCTCTATGGGCACGTCATACCAACACTGAGATTTGCCTGATTAGGTGAACGATTGGATTGTTAGGTTTCATTTTCTATAGAAGTTAGTTCATTTGGATTGAAAAAGCCTATTTTAAGCCAGTTTTATTTTATAGACTTAAAAATGCCAAAAGCTAAACACTAAGTGCTAAATATGTGCCATTGCTAACATGAAAATGAGTAAACTTTACCTGATAGACTTGGAAAATGAAAATAATTTTTTTAAACCACATTAAAACAGCATTCTTTTAAAGAGTGGAATGCAGTCAATCAATAGAGTTAGCCATTCAAAGGCATTTTAAAAAATAATAGTCTAGAGCCAGGTGAAATGGTGCACTCCTATAGTCCCAGCTACTCACAAGGCTAAGGTGGGAGGATGCCTGGAGCCCAGGAGTTTGAGTCCAGCCTGGGCCACATAGCAAGACCTAGTCTCTTTAAACAAAACAAAACAAAAACAAACAAACAAACAAAAACCTTTACCGGACACATAGTGGACGTTCAATAAATAGTAATAGTAATAAATAGCCAGCAAGACATACGAGGGACTTGAGGAAATGCTGGTATTAATAATTCCTTCCTTTGGTATTGCATTTTTCATTCTTAAAACTAAAAGAGGTTTCTGTAGTATGCTCTCACCATGTTGGAGTGGGATCCGGGATAAACAGTTTCAATTATCACTGTAATAAAGAGAAAATACCATAAAAGTAAATGGATTCTCAAGGTCATAAATTATGAATTGCAAAGTACCAGCCAATTCCATTCCTTCTCCTACCACGTCACACAAGTCACACAAGTGCTTGAGGAGTTTGATAACCCCGCTAGTCTTTGATAATAGAATTAGAGAAAGGGCGAGAGAAAGAAGAATGAAGACAAGAGGAAGGAAGGAAGGAGGGAGGCAAAGGGGAAGGAAGGAAGGAAGGAAGGAAGGAAGGAAGGAAGGAAAAAGAAGGGAAGAAAGGAGGCAGAGAGGAAGAAAGGAAGCTTTTTTCTTGTTCAAAATTTAGGTATGATATTAAAAATTAAAAACGGAATTTTAATTTTAATTTCTTTCAACTTACTACACTGCTGATATTCCACAGTTCATCAGCAACCTGTTTTCTACGGTATAATGAGTGTTGTTCTCCTTCATGCCTGTACTGTCTACATCTGTATCTTGGACAAATGGTTTTTAAACAAATTTCATAAAATCTTATCCATGTTACTTGTAACTTCTATAACTGTAATACAAATTATAATAATTTAGTTTGAAATACATATTAATTTACTTGCAATCAACTTACATAAGTGCAGGAGAGATAATTTACTCTTTTTCTCTCTCTCTTATCCCTGTATATTATAAATGTTACACATTGTATTTCAAAGCATTTTACATCATTACGTGGCTGCCATTCTGAGTTGTTCAGCAAGTGAAACCAATTGTTCCCCCTTTCCCCTGAAGACAGACAAGTATCTGACAAGCTGGTTTCTCTCCTTACCTATATGTCACAGCTTAAAGCATCAGAATATTTCAGCTGGACTTTTTAATTACATAGCTTAGCAGGCCGACATATTCAGGGGCTATACTCAAATATTCAACCAGAAATGGACTGAGTATTAAATTAAGGCAAGCTGCTAACTAAAACAACTTTGCTTGATACATCTGCCATAAGAAGTGACAATTCATCTAATTAGTTTGCAATACCGGAGTTCTTCTGAATTATTTCCCTCTGGTGTTGGCTTTTTCATAGCAATGATACATATAGAGTCCACAGATATATGCGGTTTCTACTAAAGAATGACTTCTACCAGCCAACGTATTGACAAGTACTTTTTTTTCTGTGCCTAATGCTATGCATAAGGTATTGCATTGAGTCTGTGGATGACCCAACACATCAAAATGATCTATTTGGGGACATTATGACATATCTTCCATATCTAACACCAAGCAGCAGTTAGTCATTAGCGACCTCTCAGTCCTGCAAGACAGGCTTCCAGAAACATACAATTAAGGTTGTGCTGCCCCACTCTCTGCTATTGCTTTTAAAAATATATGAGTGTACCATAGAGACAGAGAGTAAGATGATTAAGGATAAACTCAAGTCGAACCCAATTATCATTTTAGAAAAACAAATCGTTGGCAAATTTTGGAAGTTCAACTCTTTGGGGCAGCGAATGTCCTATAATCTGACCGATTGCAATCTGACCAGTCATGTTGCAGTGCCTTGTTGTGACTCACAGTGCACCGGACCTGTATTGAAAGGGAAAAGGGGCTGAGACTGACACCAGACCTAGAAGGGTAAGAAGGATTTGAGGAACAAAGAAAGGCCAAGAGTTGTACCTGTCTGGGGAAGGGGAAGGAAACAGTATGGAGGGAAGCCCCAAAATCAAAAGAGCAAAATGGAATTTAGGACCCAGGGCAGGGCATATGGTTCATGAGTTGAAGTCCTAGGAGAGAAGAGGCCAAAGGAGATATGTTTGGAGCAATCGGAATGCAGACTAAAGTGCTTGGCTTTTATTCTTTAGGCAAAGGAGTGGGTTCTCATTCAAACATTTCTATTTTTAATGCTATCATGTAATGCCTATTTGCAAATACATTTCAATTGTTTTTTTTTTCTTTTTGGAGGGTAATATGGAAAGTACGAGGAAAAAATAGAAGAATTATGAGAATCATGTATGATAAGGATTCCGACTATATCAATAACTTTGCTTAGCAGGCAGCAACAACAGCAACAAAACCAAAATTGGAAAAATGAGATTTCCTGAGCCTGTGTGTTATTTACTACTTAATGGAATGTTGGCTGAAAACAGTAAAATAAATATTTCAGTTTACCCAGCATCACTTAAAAAGTAAATAAAGCACAGAGCCCTTTTCAGACAATTGCTGTGGCAGTATGGGGTAGACATAATGGGCTTCAAGCCGCATAAAGTTTAAGCTAATATTCTTGCGCTTAGGAGTTTATATCTTTCTCTCCCCTGAAACAGTCCCGCATATGATTCCCATAGGTAAAATCATCTCAGTGGGTTTTGCAAACCAGTGTAAATAAGCGCAGGTTCGCCTGAAAGCTCCGGCTACATATTAAAGCCAAATCAACACCCTTTGCTAATAGAGATGTTCAAAAAAGATAAAACACCTCAAAGCCCAGGCACGGGGTTGGCACTGCTATTTCATGTCAAGGCAATTACAGCGATGGTATTAGGAAGATCAGGGCGGGAGCGGTGTTGTCATACGAGGGAAGGGAAAGCAGCCTTTAAGCAATCATGTAGAGCATGCAGGACATCTTAAAGCTGGGGAAGGAACAAAGCTCTGTGCTGTCGGAATATTGATCTGCTCCAGAAGGTGCAGGGAGCCGCACTACGGTGATTGCCTTCCCCGCTGGGTTTAGAGAGGTCTAAAAGAATACGGTATTGATCTGGCCCCATTCCCAAGAAGTAACTTACAGATAAGCCCTGACTGGAGGCCACCAACCTTGCGAACAAACTGTTGCAAAGAAGCAGGGTTTGCCACATGTCCAACATCAGAGCTAATGCCGTGTGGAGGATGATTAGAATACACTTACGCTGGGCCCTGGAGGAAGCTGCACTGGTGCTTTCTCTCCTACCCGAATCGCAGGTGTCTCCCAATTCTGAAACAGGCAAGCCCGTTTCAGAGACAGGCGCAAGGCACAAATGAAGCACCATTTGCAAAACTGTTTTGCCAAGGAAAAAAGATGGGAGTTTCTGAAGTTTTATTTGTTTGTTTGTAACAACTGAGAGCCTCATTTACTTCGACTTTTATTATAAAAGGGAATAATGCCAATTTCACAGATTGTGGTCTGGATTCAATATGATAAATAAACCTACTCAGAAAAATGGTAGCTATTCAAGGTCAGGGTGCTGTCTGAAAGGAAGTGAGGAACCCTCTGTTATCTACTGCGTACTTCCTCTTGGAAAGACTCTCTCCTGGCTACTAAAATTCCATGAATCAAAAAAGAATATTTTTTTTTCAGAGAAAGGAAAACTTTCAACATTTCCACTTCCAGAACTGTGTGCAAAACTAGCTAGTTCATCACTTTGTCTGTGTTTATTACTCACCCTCGAGTTCAAACTTGGAAATAAAAATAAACTCTCTTGAACATTCTTTATTGACATGCCACTTGATGGCTCATGGTTTCCTGGTGGAAATTACCGTAACCACAGGATTTCACATGGTTTCAACCTCCAGCCACAAGTTAAAATCAGCCAGATGTTACTAAGAAGCTGGGGAACTAGGCTGTTTAGCTGGGGATTTGTCTTGGTGTGTAAGCAGACCCAAACATGAATTCATTTGGACTGAGATTTTAGGGTATGACAACTGTATTTTCACTATGTTGAGAACATTCCATTTGCTAAGGATAGCTCCAAGTTTATCACTCCTTTGGGCAAGATGGCCCAATAACTCTGCCACACTACTATCAATCCCAGATCATCTCTTCAGCCTGACTTACGTCGAGTATAAAATGCATCACATTCCTATATCCCAGGTACCAAGGATTTTACGAATTACATATTAAAAAAAGACTCTTGGCGTCCTGTGTGTTTTGTCTTTCTAAATCAGTATCAGTTCATTGTATCTGTGATGTCATTGTTTCATCAACTTCTGAATGGAGTGTGCTGTGTAAACAACAACTTCTGTCAGACTGTTTCAACAAAAATGGGTTTTGTAATTTTGTCATGTTTACATTCAAAATACACAGGTAGGCGAGAGACTCGTCCCGCCTCTCAGATTACTTCCTCCAGCAGTCAGGGGAACGAAGGCAATGTCACCAGGAACATGTCCCAGGAACTTAAAGATCATAATTATAGTAACAATAGCATCTCACCATTTTCCAAGTGCCTCTCATGCATCATCTACTTTTATCGTGCGGGAGGCCCCCCGGGGATGGGTGTGCACAGTCTCACCGCTGCTTCATTTGATCCTCCTCTGCCTGACCACTGCTGGACTTTTTCCCAGGCAAAAGGAGATCCCCCAGGAGAGTGGATAAACTGGACAAAGGAGCTGCAGAGGTAGTTTGATTTCACCACAATCATTTCATCTCTCTTAGCAAAAATCCCCTGGGCCTGCCCTGTAGTACACAAACTTGCCTTTGTTCACACAGCTCAAATAGAAAGCGTCTCCTTCAAAATTTAACTCATCTCTCTGAAACATTTCAAGGAAATGTGGCCTATAATTATCCAACGTGAAACGCAAGATATTGAATCCTCTTTCCAAGGTAAATATTTAATCTTTTAAAGTTTCTAGGAGGTATCTTTGAAGCTATGATAGAATCGGTAAAGCCAAAGAACAATAATATGAAATATGTGTTTGTCATGAGACGAAGAAAGTTTATTAAAAGCATTAGCATTTATCTCTATGGTAAGCACACCATTAGTGTGCATGCTGCTGCATACTACCACGCAAAGGGCGTTAAGATCATTGATTTTCTGAAGTTTAGCCATAATTGAAAAGTCTTTTTAGTTGTCTCCCTTTCAGGAGGACGTGGCTTTCAAAACTAACACGTTTTGTGACCAAGATTCCCACCCTACAATGGTAGAAATGTACGGCAACTTAAAAACTCCCTACACATAAAAAGAGTGCCAAAAGCATTGTCAACAGAAACCCCCTTGCGCAGCAAGCCCGCTGTTTCCCCACCAGCCCACGCATGTGAGCGCAATAATTACCCATGTGATAAGAGCATTGAGGTCCTTTGTTATATTTTTCAGCCCTCCTTTTTTCTTCTTTCCGTAGCTTTGCTGTTCTAAGAGAAGTCAAGGTGAAGGGTTTAATGCCTCTGAAGCTGGGGCAAGAAAACAATCACCTTTTCCAACGGTCAGTAAAGAATACAAGGGCACAGTTAAAACAGAGCCACTGAAGTGAACAACCTTGATGCGACCAACAGGAGAAACACCCCCTCCAGGTACTCCCCACGGGGTTCCCTTTTGGTCGCGAGGCCAGGAAGGTCAGCCCATCTCTGTGGCACTCCCTTTCAAGTGTGCAGGCTGCACGCCAGCGAGCAGGTTCCGCATGACTGCTGGTGCGCAGGGAAACTCCTCAGAGAGAGACCCCTGACCCACCAGAGGGGCGAAAACCAAAGCAGGGATCAGGCACTTTATTTCAAGGGGTTGTGTGTATGTATGTATGTGTGTACTCTACAAAGGCAAAGGAAGCCTTTCAAATCTGGAAACACTACACACATGCACACATTAGGCAGAAGAAAAATAGTAAATAGAAATAAGAGAAATCACCTTTTCAGTAGTAAATAACTTATAAGACACTGAGAATATCAGTGGCACTGCACAGTTAGAAATTTCTATTTTAATTGTATCCCATTGTTTTGAAGGGACAGAGTGAATACAGTGGTATTTATACTTTTCCGTATATATAGACAATTTTCCAGGTAAGGTCTTCTCTCTAGGCTGGTGTCTTTCCGTTGTTATTTGGTACATGAAAAGTTGAACATAAAAATTGCTAGAAAATGCCATTCTTGCTGTTGGGCAGAAGATTCTCTCTGCTACAGATACACAGGGCTGTGGTCTTTTGCTCTATGGTGCATCCTTGGCTGCTTACAGCTTACTTGGTAAGCGGAGTTAGCAACATCACACAATAGGTGGGCATCACTAGCAAGTTCCTGTTCTTGAAGCCAGAGACCCTTGGACATAAACATTTCCTGTTTGCAAAGTGGAGGCAGCTGTACTCCCTCCCAATCAATCTCGCTCATAAGCCACTGGCTGAAGAGCATCCTGACACCATGAAGCAGTTAATGTGGAATGTCTTGGAGGACATCTCAGATGCTAAGTATGGTACTGAGCACTTTTTTCACATTCCATTTGTGCATCTGCTGGGAGGCTCTGGGTTGGAGGAAGTTAGAGTCTTACTGTATTCCCACAAGTCAGGGGCTAGAATGTAGATTCCAATATTGGAGTGATTGAGCTCAGGCTGGAGAATCCTTATGGTGAGAATATTGTTAAAGAGGTTCAAGCATCAGGCCTACCATCAACAAGTATTTATTGAGCTTCTATTTTATTTCAGTCCCCTACATATGATGGACACAGCCCAGCCTTCATGGAGTTAATATCTTAGAAAAGATGGAGATATGGGACAGGTCATTCTACCTGTGTTGAGCCACATGAAAGAGAAGTGATGGATACTGATGGAGCACATAAGAAAAACAAACTTAGGCTGAGGAATGGCAAAGGCTTTGTGGAAAACAGGATATTTACATGATAAGAGAAGAATATTAATGTTATAGTTGACATAAATCTCATGTTACTGAATTTCTATTATGACTGTCAGATGTATCTACAATAATTTTCATACTCAGTCTCTCCTTTCCATCCCTACACTGAATTATCTTCCTTTAGCTATCACAACACACTAGTTAGATTTGAAAACCCTCTTTCATTTAAATTTGGAAATCCCGGCATGGAAACATTTTCAGTAGCCTGTCTGTTTAAGAAGAAAAAGAATTATATTTTGACATCTATAATCAAATCTCATAAAATAACCCCAGCTGATTTTAAAATCCATACTCCAACCATATATTAAATTTTTATTTTCAATAGCACTAACTGTAACATTTTACATCTTGCTATCATTTTTTAATTTATTGCCCTTACAAAATTCTGTGACTATTATGAAATTTAAGAGATGAGTTTTAAGCAGAAATAGGGTTCATTTTACCACAAAATTTGGGATATTAAATTCTCCCTTTATTGAACTAACAAAAAAGATATCCAATTTTGTGTAGATGTGGCTTAAGGTGGTTGCAGGTATAGTCTTTTTGGAAGAGGGAAATAAGACTTTTTAAATGTGGAATTTGAAGATAAACTATGAAACGTTGACTTGCCAACTTGCAGCATATCAAAATGTCAGCTCAGCACCTTAAAGAGTCTAAAGGGATTATTCAGCCCAATTTTCTCTGTGCTTAATGCCATATCCTGGCTTAGAGTCAGGTTCCTTTGGAAGAACATTTAACTCTTTCTGAACATCACAGTCCCATTTCAAGCAATAAAGTTGCATTTCCTAAATGACATTCTAATAATCTGAAATATTTCCCTCAGCTTTGAAAGGATCCTTGCTTTGAGGATATAGCTTACATACTGCGATAACCTCAATCATTCCGTGGCAAGAACAGTATATCAAAATCACACTTACATTTCCATTAGTAGGGACTGGCACACATGGTAATAAGAATATTCTTAGCATTATCCCAAGAAGAGACAGCGGCTTGAATCTTATGACAACTTTCTTTAAGCCTGAGGACGGTGCTCAATGGCTTTAATGAAACAATATAAATCTTTAACCATGACATTCAACCTCTGAAGGAACAGGTATGTTACATAACATTTGGAAGGGAGTTCAGAGGTGGTCAGGTCCACCTTCTATAGGATTCATGAATCTATATCATTCTACCTCTATTGTTCTCCTAATGGATGGGCACAAGGACTCCACAACCTCTGCTATCAAAGAATTCTCCACTGCAGGAAGCAGCCCATTATGTTGTTTGCTGGATCTAATATGAAGTTTTTCCTTATACTCTGCCATACTCAACTCTCAAAACCTTTATCTACTTCAGCTATTTCTGTATTAAGGAGCTGCACAGAGTAGATCCAATTATTTTCCCACAGGATATCTGTACTAATATTATGATTAAATCAGCCCTTTATTCAACCATTTATTGGGTACCTACTATGAGTTAGGCACTCATCTAGTCACCGAGGATACAGCAGTAAACAAATCAAAGTCATTCCACTGGTGGGATTCACATTCTGGATCAGGTATAGAAGAAGAAAATAAGCAAACAAATAAGTGAAAATGTAAGATGTTAGGTGAAGAAAAATAAACAGAGTGCAATGCTACAGTGCTCAGGGTGAGGAGGGGAGCAATGAGTTTGTCTCAGGTGATCATGGAAGGTATCACCTACTAGGTACAGGTGAGCAGAGACCTGAAGGAGTGAGCCTGCAGGAGACAGAAGTATAACTGCAAGGATCTACAGCCCTGGACTGGCAAATAGATTTCACCTCTCCCGTTGATTGTTTGGTTGGTAGTGCTGTCCATATCTCCATTTTGCAGGCTGGAACATCAGTCCAGTTTTGGATAGTACAAAAAAGCATCTATTAGATTAACAGTATCTGCCTCTGATACCCAACAGGGACTGGCAGTAGCTCTTCAGTCTATGCATATTGTAGATCTGCAATACGTTTGCTGCAACTCAGGCATGATGTTTCCTCTAGCTTGCATATCTAGCTTGCATATTTTTATTCTTTTAAGCAAATCTCTTTTTTTTTTCCTGAGTCTTTGACATGTTTGTCCTTTCTCAGGGGTAAAGTCTAGTTGGGTAATATCTCTCTTAAAGGGTGAAAGTCAGAGCTTTGCATAATAATTTACATGTCTTCTAATCATAGAGGAGACCTACAATCCCAGCACCTTGTTATGGACTCCATAATGAAACATTTTCAGTCTAGGATCATGTTAATTCGGTTTTTGGGAGGGACTCCTCAGCACATCCATGTGTTTAGCACTAAGTGGCTACCAGTACGACAGGCTCATGACAGGTACTTCCTTCTCTCCTTCCCTCCTTGGCTGAACACTTAACATGAAATTTAAAGAAAGCTGTGTACATGGGAGGAGTACCATTTGTCAAAGCAGATCCCAATCACTTCAGTCTGCAAGTTCTATCACATGGCACAAAACCGCAGCTCAACATTGCCCATTCTTAACGAAAGGTTAATGCTTTAAGCCTGTAAAAAAAAAAAAAAAAAAACTTGAATCTGTTGGTTGGTAATTGGAATAAACATTCAAATTTGAGCATCAAATTTCTCATTAGTTTCACATCAATACCTGTGCTGCAACTATGGATCAGTGAACTGGGCTCCTTGCTGCCCAAGTGAGTTCATTAATCATTCTCCCCTAAGATGGCTGTGTAAGTAGACAGCTGTTCTAAGCAGCTGTCTTCGGGTACAACTCCTCTCATACAGACAGTGAGAAACTTTTTGCATGAGTTGGCTGTTGTTTTCGCTGGAAGTCTTACTTGTATTGACAGGTCCAGAAGCAACTGGATCTCAGGTCAGTAACGCATTCCAATTTGTAAATGGTCACTTTATGGTCACGGAGAGAAAGGTTTAAAACCATTAAGGCTAAGTTACCATGTCTTATCTGACTTATCACCAGGAAAAAGAAATACGAAGCTATGCATTTCAAGTCTACACTGCATTTGATAAAAAGCTACAAACCTAAACTGAACTCTTGTAACCCTTTTCTCTTGCCCCAAATGATACGGCCTGGCTCCTTAGCTCTCCTGATCTTCCAACTATAGATAGTTAACTTTATTTTCATATTTTTGGATACACTTGGCTGCTTAGAGAGATGAGAATCGACACACCGCTCCTATTCTCCATTATACTGAAGCAAGTACTCCAGTAATCGGAGCTTCTCCTGTTTTAATATATGCAATCAGGAAATTTGAAACGGCCTTGATGGCCCCTATAATATTTCCTTTAGATGCTCTCTGATATGTCAGTGTCTACAAGTTCATCCACACAGCAATGACCTCATGTGGCAACCTTTTTCCATCCACTAGAACACTTAGTAGTAATATGAGAACCTGATTATCTTCTCTTAGAAAAAAAAAGGGAGGAAAGAAAAAGAAAACACACATAAACACAAACTAAGGAGGTCTCTCTCTCTCGTAAGCAGAACCACCAAGAGAAGTAGACATACACTAGAGAAAATAAAAATCACAAAATCCAAACAATTGTTTTGTGTGAAGAGGTGGGTAGAGGTTTGCTGGGAATTAAAAGAGAGCCAGGCATATCTATTTCCTGGAAATTGTATTTAGCCTGCTCACATTAAGGAAAAGGGAAGATGTCAAAAGTTCAATGCATGAAGACTTTTATTTCTCTCATTAATTGCAATCAGGAAATAAACATAGGAAAGGGGAAAGGGAAAAGAATGAATATGTGATGTGGGCACTTCTTAGGGAAATTATTTAAAATTGGACTTTCATGCTGTGTGCTAGAGACAGTTCTGAGGTGGGCGATGCCATCCCCGAGTAAGAAATGAGATCATGAAAGGTCATTCATTCATTCACTCATTCAATATGCCTGTTACGAATATGTACTGAGAATCTGGGTGCCGAGTACCGTTCCAGGCATTGGGAGTCAAGTAAGCAAGGCAGAAAAGAGTCTTGCTTTCACAATGTTTATGTTTTTGTGGAAAAAGAGAGAATATAAACAAATAAACAAAAATATCATCTAGCAGTAACTGTCAAGGATAAAAATAAAATAGAATTATATCACAAAGAGGGATTAGATGTTTGAGTGGTATCAGAGGTTTCAACGAGAAGAGGGTATTTACCTTGAGGACTGTAAAACAAAAACCAAGGCTGGAAGAGCTGGCAGAGAAACTCCCAACACTACACAGCTTCTGTGAGATGTGGGTATTTGAAACCACACCTCTATGACTGCAAAGCTTCAATCTTTCTCCCAGCTTCCACTATACAGGGTCCTCATGAAATATGTGGCAAATTTTGTCAACTACAAAATCAAGAAAATAACCGGCAATTAAGTATATAATGGAAATTGTGTAGATAGCGTGATCAGATCATTAAATTACAAATTTTCTGCCTCTACCTGGGCCTGTCCAAATTGTTTATCTACCCAGCCTCATTTCTGTAGATAATTGTCCAGATTAAATTTCTTTTGGACATAGCTTTATCTCGAGAGCACGATTTCTAGATGTTTCTTCACCCTTAAAATTAACGTATTTCCCCACTATAGAAGTGCTCTGTTTTCATCTTTGTTGATTTTTTGATGCTTACTCTTTTCAAATCCAATTTAGTCTAGCATAGCTTAAAGTTACACGAGCTCTAGGATGGAGAATACGGGGACTAGAACTTTGGTTGTATTCCAGGCAATGATGGGCTGCAGTGAGAAACAGGACATAAAAAAAGTTTATAAAACATTTTTAAAAGGCACACCCAGAAAGTCTTATAGAATTGAGCCATCTATACCCAGTGGGACATATTAATGGAAATTGTTTAATGAGTGTCTTTTAAAGCAATTACCTGTCAAAACACTAAACACTTCAATGGAAACTTTAATCTCTAAGAATCTTAGAATGTTTTCTAGACTCTTGACTCCAGGACTGATTTCAACCCTTATTGCATTGCATCTTCTTCTGATGCTGATTGTTTCAACTCCTCCAACATACTTGTCAGTGGTTTGTTCTTTTATAAATCTAGCTGCCTGAAGCATAACCCAAGAGTCAAACCTAAGTTGATAACCTTTTAACTTCTCAGGTTTTTAAAGAGCTGTTGAAGTAAAATCTGATATTTTTCTACTTCTCGTTTTTTTTTTCTTTTATGTACTTATCAACTTGTTTATATAATTGGTACTTGGATCTCATCAGACAAAACTGTCCATGTTTTATGGCATATATGGAGGAAATTACTAGGCAATAAATATTAATATAAACAGTATTAAGAAGACTCAGATTTTGAAATATGTTTTCTAATATTCCACCCATAAAAATGAATTACACTATATTCCTGGAATGCTCCTTCTTGTTCCTGTTTTTGCTGAAATTCCAAATATGGATTCAATTTCTTTTTTATATTTGAGTTATATTTCATTCCCTTGGCTTCCAACCTCAAGGGTCAAACTGAAGAAAATTGTCCATATTTTATTCTATTGAATATAACAATCATCCGGAATGATTGTATAAATTGAATCTCATTAGAAAATACGAACACATGAATAAATTATTTGTGCATGCAATTTTTATAACTATGAATTTTGTAAAATATGTTATTTACCGCATTATAATTTCTGACAGTTGTATCATGGGTGTGAGAACATTGAGCTATAAGAAGTAGTCACAGATGTATGAAATTTAGAGCTAAGAGAAATTTAAGAAGACATCTGGTTTAATCCCCTCTCTGTGGAAGATGTGGAAATCAAGATGTAGAAAAGTTATGGGCCTTATTTCTGGATACACGGCTAGTTAAGGGTAGAGCTCAGGCCTTCTGACTTCCTGTGTGAAAGGCAACAAGGAGACTTTTCTTCAGGCTATTGGTGTGAAGTTTCTATGGCCTAATTATGTCATCTTATTTGAGACTCAGTGAAATTCTCTGAAATAACTATCTAAAGAATACCTCATTAATAAAAACTTGCACTAACTAGAAACTCTATGTTAAGGACTGAATGTTGTTGCCTCCCCCCCCAAAAAAAAATTCATATGTTGAAATCCTCACCCCCAGTGTGTCTGTATTTGGAGATGGGACCTCTCAGGAAGTAATTCAAGTTAAATAGGTCATTAGTGTGGGGCCCTGATCCAACAGGATTAGTGTTCTATGAGAAGAGGTACCAGAGAGCTCCAAAGAACACACTCTCTCTCTCTTCCTCCGCCACTACCCAGCTTGCACAAAGAAGAGGTCATATGACCACACAGTAAACATGGTGGCCACCTATAAGTCAAGAGAAAAAGCCTCAGAATGAAACCTACCTTGTTGGTGCCTTATCTTGGACTTTCTATCTTGTAGAACTATGAGAAATAAATTTCTGTTCCTAAGCCACCCAGTCTGTGGTATCTTCCTTAAATAAAAGAAAAAAGAAACTGCAAGAGAGTGATTCTCTCACATGGGTAGGGACATAATTAGCTTGGAAAAGCATATTTTAACATTATTACTGTTGTAATACATATTTCTATAGGTAAAGTTTTGCATACATCCTTGATCATTTTCCCAGGGGAAAAAAAACTGAAATAGGACTTGCTGGGTCAAAGCATACACTTTTTAGGACTTTGAAGTAGTAAGTTTCCACAGAAAAATTAACTGCATATTACACTACTCTACAACAGTTAGCTTTGCACAATAGGCAGGTATGTTGATGAACAACAGGTGGCAAAGAGGGCTATTCTGGATAAATCTTTCTCATAGATAAAGAGAACTCAGTAGATTGTGACCCCAAAAGAGCCCTTGGGATCTAGGAGACCAGGAGACAGCGCTTACCCTTACTTTTGTTTACTAAAGCCAAATTCTCAAATTACCACAATTAGAAGATATCTTGCTTCCTGAAAATTAGCACCTCCTCCAAAAAAATCTCTCTGACCTAATTCAAATGACAGTTATTATTGGACAATTAAAAATAAAATTTAAATTTAAAAAAAGGTAGGATCCATGTGTGAATCTGACCTGAACAAAGGCTTCCTGAACTGGGGCAATGATTAGAACCATTGTTTCCTTTCTTTTTGTTTTACTTTTCTTTATTCTTTTTTAATTTAGGAATCCAAGACCAGTTTTTACAAGGGTACAATTGGCATTCCCCTCAGTCACCTCACCGGGGACACTTATAAAGCACACTCCAATCTCAGCCATTACCGACTGACAAGAATTTTATATTTTACATTGCTTCATATCAAGAAATTCTTCCAAATGATAACTGATGCAGTTAAGCCTCCCAGAAAATGAACATTTTGGAGGATTTGGCTAAAAAACCTACTCACCTTTTGAAAATCTCCGGCTAGTAGCCACGTGGGGATTTTTGAACTGAAAAGGTCAGCTTTGCCTGCCTGCACCCTGACCTGCATCTCAGTCTGAGGCTCAGGAATTGAAGGCTATATGATTTCATTTGAAATGTCTACCTTGCGTGGAGCCACGACAACAAAAAAATTGAAGGTGTAAAAAGAAAAGCTATTATATCCTACAGGAGGATCTCCTGTATTAACGAACTTGAAAACCAGTATGTTTAAATGCTTCCGCACATAGGCACGCTCTCCCATCCACTTTCCACTACTTCTACGTTACTATACTAAGAAAAGTTAAATTTTAAAAGGATATAAAGTATATCATAGAGATATACTAATCCTCTAATTCCTTAGAGGAGTGAATAACCTTTTCTCTTGATATAGGAACCAAGCATTGATCTGTCACACTGTTTGTTCTAGTAGAGCTCCCAGAGGCACATTCAGTTTGAAACGTTAAGGCTAGTTCATTAGGCGTCCCTGGCTCCTTTCTCCAAGAGAATCAAGATAACACTGTGGTTAGTTAATGGCTTTCTCTTGTTTCCCCCAGAGCCTGCCTGTCTGAAGCCTGCAGGCCTGGAGAAGTTTCTTCCTCCCTTCTCTTTGCTATTAGTCACAGCTGGTAAGGCTCACAGGAGCTGAAACTGTTTGAAAACAGTTGGATCACGAAAACGTTTGAGTCTTTCTGCTGCAAGCAACAAACTTGGCCCAGGCTGCCACGAGGAGATGGAGTGGGAGTGGGGGCGGGGGTGGG
>VBSM01002223.1:13295199-13308128 GCA_008086735.1 Cheirogaleus medius | reverse complement strand
TTTTTTTGCCTGTGATAGGGCCTTGGTGAACTGCTAACAGGGGCCATGTGTCTGTCTCTTCCCTGGAGTGGCTGGTGTGCAACCCTACAAAGGGGATGTTAAGACGGATTCCTTGATAATGTAGGTGATAACAATGATGTCATCACCAGTGATAAATCACCCTTTGTCACTGCCCTGATCCTGACTCATGAATGCTGTGGCTGCATTGGGTTTATGAGGCTAATAAACATATATGCTTTGGGGCCAAGTTTAAATATAATAAGGAAGGGTTTCATTTCCCTTTCTGGGTGCCTACAGGATTCTTATTATACTAAAGAAATCACAGAGGAAAGTTTTATGAGGGATCAGGTCAAACCCATAAAAGTAATGGGGTTCTTGAAGTCACCTCTTTGAGGGCAGTCTGAAGCTGGTTCCATAAATGGCTTGGATTTTTCAGATAACATCCCTGCCTCTTCTTCAATGGTTTGAAAACATTTAGGTTCTTCCTCTGACTTTGGAACATGCTAATGACTTACTAGAAATGACAAAGATAAAGTGTATACTGAATTCCAGATTCCAGTTTGATTAAAAACAAAATGAAAAAATAAAATAACCACTCAAACACAGCTTTTATTCTGTTTCCAAAAGGGAAATATGTGTGTCATATTTCTGATTAACAAGGTTTATTGCAATTATGTTTTTGGCTTTTATCCTGGTTCAAATGTCACAGAAAGAAGATAGTAAAAACCAAGTTAGAAAAAAGGAAATTCAAGATCCACAGGAACATTTCTAGACTGTCCACTAGAGCTTGTATTACACATTGGAAAAATGATCACTAATAGACAACAAGCTATCTTACTTTAAGTTTACATTTGGAAGAATGTGGATCTTCTGCAATGTTCTTAAAACACACCAGCATCTCCTTTACTAATACTTCAAATATACGTTGTTCAATCACCCAAGTTAAATGAAAATAACTGCATACTTAAATACAATCAATTCATACCTCACATGAAGTTTTTACTTAGATTTACAATTTGGGGGATTTTGTCTAATTAATGTTTGACATTAGTTTATTGCATAATGTTATCTATCAACTTATCATGTAGGTGAATGTACCTCTGAGTATGCATGAAGTTACATTAGTGTTGTTCATTTATTCATCAGGCACCGATAACAACTGCATTATTTAATGCAACTCATTCTCAGCACTTTTGCTTCTAGCAACTTCGTTCTTCTGAATCTCTTCTCTCTGCATGGCCCCTTCTCCAGTGTGTATTCTTCCTCACAAGCTCCAAACATTGATTGTCCATGGCCTTGGCCCTTAATTCTATCGATCTATATTTTCCTCCTCAGAGAAAAGAGGACTGTGTCCATTCACAAAGTCTGCGTCATATTTGACCCCAGGTTGCCTTCATTGAACACCTACTATATTCATGGTACTTTCTTTTCTGGTCACTGCAGGGAATATAAAAATAAATAAGTCCCAATGCCCACTCTCTTGGCAGACAAGATATTAATAACAGTCATAATAACTAAGAACATTTATCTAGCAATTTTTACAAGCCAGGCACTATTCTATATGCTCTATACACATAAACTCATTTAATCTTCAAAGAATCTTTTGAAGAATGCACTACCATTATTTTCATCATACAGAGAAGGAAATGAAAACATAGAGAGGTTGGGCTATGGCCCCATGTTGTATAAGAATACAAATAACCATGGGCAAAGGGGAATTTGAAAAGTAGCATGCAGGAGACTCATACAAAACATCATAGAGTCTCAACTGGTGTGGGGTTGGGGGTGGGTGACCACAGGTCAGATTTCCTAAAAACCTGACTTTGAACAAAGAATTTTAAAGTAAATTTTAAAGACTTGCTGTGTTCCAGGAACTTATACTGAATGCTTTGTTTCCTATAATTCCAACCAAGTCCCAGTTTTGCAGATGAGCAACTAGATACTTAGAGAGCAAATAGGTTGCCTAATTTTATAAAGTATTAAAATTGCAATACCAGAATTTAAACTTAAGCCTACCTTAATTCAATACCCATGCGTTTAGCCATTCTACTAAACTTCCTGTATCTCCAAGGTAGATGATGAACAATGAGTCAGATTTTGAAAGCTAGAATTAGGAGGAGAGGACACTATAGGAGACAGAGAAGTATTAGGAGGAGAGGACACTATAGGAGACAGAGAAGTATGAGTATGGAATCAGAGGGGAAATCTTCCAGAAATACAGGAAGGGTTACCTTAGCTTTTCACTCTGCAGCAAGACTGCAGGACACATGCATGAACATAGGAGGCACACATCCGGACTTTTAAAGTCTCTAGAGAGGTAAGGTCGTCCACGAGATAGTGACACCTGGTGTGATGTGGCAAGAATGAGGCTGAGATACTTGTGCAGAGAAAGAGGGAAACAGAGATCAGAAAGAAATATTGAGGATATATCACAAAAGGCCTTAAATGCCAAGCTGAGAAAAGCTGACTGAATACGTCACGTCTCCTAAAACTTTCCATTTTTTAGAAGAATATATGGTAGGAATTATGATTTAGTAACACTAATTAGCAATATTGGGGAAATTAACAGGGTATTTTGGAGGCCATTAAAAATGACTCAAATAATCTATGTGTATATGAACAACAATGTGAACAGTGACGATCAAAAAGAGGATAAATCCAAAAGTCACTGTAGAAATAGAATACACATGTGGCAGCTGGTGTCGAGGGTTGAGAGAAAAGGAGGAATGAATGATAACTGTCAAGGTTTTAGGCTGGCTGACCCATAAAACAACGGTTGGGTACCTACAGCAGAGACAACAAAATCATGATGCCCAGCCAATGACATACTCAAAAAGGCAAGTTTGGGTTTTGAACAACTTTGTTTGAGACACTCACAGAGCATCTCATTGTAACAGTCCAACAGGCACTTAAAAATGTGGTTATGTGCACAGGGAATGAGTTGGGATTGGAAATGTAATTTTAAAAATAAGCTTCATTTTTAAATCATTTTAGATTTACAGAAAATCGTGAAGATACTATAGAAGGTTTCCATATACCCTGCACCCAGTTTTTATTATTAACATCTTGCATAACTGTGGCACATTTGTTAAAATTAATGAGCCAATATTGACATGCCATTATTAACAAAAGTTCATGTTTATTTAGATTTCCTCAGTTTTCATTTAACATCCTGTTTCTGTTCCAGGACCCCATTGAGGACCCCATTCCCATACTGCATTACAGTCAGCTGTCATGTCTTCTGAGATTATCATGGCTCTTGCAGATTCTCAGACTTTCCTTGTTTTTGATGACCTTGACAGTTTTGAAGAGTACTACTTGGGAATGTTGTAGAACATGAGTCTATTGGAATTTGTCTGATATATTTTCTCATGATTAAACTGGTATTATGTGTCTTTTAGGAGAAAGACCACAGAGATAAAATGCCATTCTCATCACATGATATCAAGGGTACATATTGATGTTAACTCTGATGACCTGGCTGAGATAGTGTTTGTCAGGGTTCCCCACTGTAAAGTTATGTTCTCCCTACCTCCTTCCATACTGTATTCTTTAGAGGAAAGTCACAATGTGCAGCCCACACCAAAGCAGTGGAGTTATGATTCCCATCGTTCAGGGTAAAGTATCTACATAAATTATTTAGAATTCTTCTGCACAGAGTGTTAGGCCATTTTTCCAAGAATCCTTTGTTCTTTTTATTAGAGAATGGTATTAGAAACCAATATCTGGGTGCTAGATGGGGTCATTACTACTGGAATATCCTTGCTTCTACACCCTCCTAGATGGCAAGACAAGGAAGTATACATGTGCATACTAACCCATGTAGGAGTGCCTATCTATAAATATTTCATATATGACCATCTGTATCTATATTAAGTAAACATGAGTTAATACCGATGTCTCCAACTCCAATTCATGATCACATGGATCATCCTAGCCTTCTCTCTTGCTTATCTGGAAATTCCCACTTTAACAGTAAAATATCTGGCTCCCACTACTGCTATCCACATTCTTAATTGTTTAATTCCAGCAGTTTATAGTGGTATTAGAAGTGTGAGCCTGTTTCCCCATGAGGAACAAGCTTCTCACTAGAGCACAGTGCTTATGTACAGTTTATTTTCACTTTAGTTTAACAGACTCCTCTTATTTATAAAGTAACCTAGGTCAGCCTTTTTCCCCACCCCTGACAAGAATACAATTTTGAGAAGCATAATTTAAACAAAGGTGATGACAAATGGCAATAGTTTAGGGGGGTTTGCTGAGGGAGTGTGAGGCCAAAGGCATGTCTGGAGAAAATGCTGTGATTTTTAGAAGGGTAGGAGAAGGTGGAACAAATGACAGCAATAATAAAAAAAAAATAGAAAGAAAATTCAAAGACTGCAATGGTACTGCTGTAAGTGGCAAAAAGTTTCAGAAAAGAGGGCTAGTTAATTTGGTCATAAGGAGCATAAAGATGGAAAGAAGCTTCTCACATCTATGTCCACATATGAACTTACTCCTAGGATTATTCCCTTTGTACAAATATCCTCCAGATACATCCTGTTTGGGGGTTCCTGTTGTGCTTTCTCAGCAAAAGTCCTCATTTCAATCCTAAATTTCTCCTCCTCTCCCTTTCCTTCTGTTCCTCCTTCTTCACTTCTTTCCTCCCTTCTCTCCTTCTCCCTCTAGCCATCACGTTTTGCTATTACCACCCAGCTGGATTAGCCTAGATTTTCCAAATTTCACCTCCCATTAATCATCCTTTAAGTGTCAAAGAGCATATCCTTCGGAGAGATCCACTTGATCCCTTCTCCTCCAGAAGAAGTAGTTAGGTGCTCATGGTATGAACTCCCGTCATGTACTTTCCCTCCTTTATTGGTACTGCCTATCAACTTCTGTCTTCCTTTGCTAGTCTTCAGTCACCATGGTATGTGCCAGTAGAGTAGGTTACATCTGGTAAGCACATGATAAATACCTGGTACATGAACACAACCATAACAAGAACTCTTAGCCCTCGTCATGTCAGGCTGACCCACAAATGATATAGTTGTTATAGTTGTTGTCATCTTTGATACATATTTATTCCATTCTCTTTTTTTCTCCTTGTCATTAACAAGAACCCATCCATACTTCGCTTCCCAGTGATCTCTTTCGCTTCCCAATCTGTAAAATATGCATTGTTATTCAGTTGTTCAATTTGATTTGCCATCATTTAATTGTGTCATGAGTCCTTATTTTTGGTACCAGCAGAAGAAAATATATTTTTTATAGTATCAAGCATTATAGTATCAAGCACCAACACTACACATGGAGAGAGAACACTTGGATTCTATCATTTAGAGGCTTATTACATAGCTACATTAACAAAATAAACATGAAATGATGAGGGAGTACTTGCAAAGTAATACAGAGTCCAAACTGGCTTAGAAATTGCAAAAGACAAATACAGCCTAGCTTTGTGTAAATATTGTCAGGAAAGGCATGAAAAACTTTGTTTTTTGTTTATTTGTTTGTTTGTGACAGAGTCTCACTTGGTTGACTGGGCTAGAGTGCCGTGGTGTCAGCCTAGCTCACAGCAACCTCAAACTCCTGGGCTCAAGGGATCCTCCTGCCTCAGCCTCCTGAGTAGCTGGGACTACAGGCATGCACCACCATGCCCGGCTAATTTTTTCTATATATATTTTTAGTTGGCCAATTAATTTATTTCTATTTTTAGTAGAGACGGGGTCTCGCTCTTGCTCAGGCTGGTTTCGAACTTCTGACCTTGAGCAATCCGCCCGCCTTGGCCTCCCAGAGTGCTAGGATTACAGGCGTGAGCCACAGCACCCGGCCAAAAAACTTTGTGAGTCACGGGAACCTTTTGGTGGTGGAACGAACACAGACATACCTCAGAGATATTGTGGATTTGATACCAGACTACTGCAACAAAGAAAATATGGCAATAAAGCCAGTCACAAGAATTTTTTGGTTTCTCAGTGCATATAAAAGTTGTATTTACCCTATACTGTAGTCTACTAAGTGTGCCATAGCATTATATCTAAAAAAAAGTAAATATCTTAATTAAAAAATGCTATATTGCTAAAAATTGCTGACAATCATCTGAACCACCAGCAAGTTGTAATCTGTTTGCTGCTAGAGGATTTTGTCTTGACATTGATTACTAATGACTGATCAGGGTGGTGATTGCTGAAGGTTGGGGCAATTTCTTAAAACAAGACAACAATGAAGATTGCCACATCAATTGACTCTATCTTTCATGAAAGATTTTCCTATAGCATGAGATTCTGTTTGATAGCATTTTACCCACAGTAGAATGTCTTTCAATATTGGTGTCAGAGAGACAAGATGGCTGACATGAAAAGTTTTAGATGAAAACAGCATAGCCCAGGTATAATTCTGAAGGAAAAGTGTGAGAACCTACCGGAGATTCCATAAGAAGCAGTTGTGGAGCAGAATGAACAAGAAGGAGCAAGATTACGCCAGAGATCAACCCCTGAGGAACTTGGAGTCTAGTGGAAAGGGTAGGTGGGTGTGTTTGTTTTTCCTCCCTTCACACCTCTGGCAGACTGCAGGCTCCTAAACCGTTGGAGAACTTCTCTACCTTCATGAGATCAAAAGCTGTTGCCAATGATGAACTGAGAGCTTCTTGAGAACAAGCGCCAGACTGCCAGCCCCTTTGTGGTCTCTCCACCTCACCACAGACCTGAGCTGAGATTGCGAGCACCATACTGCTTTTCTAGCCATTGTGTGCATTTGTCCTCCCCAGGGAGCTTCAACTCTTCTGTTCTTTTGTCACTGGTACCCACATGAGCATTTCCCAACACCTGCTCAGACTGCAGTGGCCACAAGGGGCAGGTAAGTCCTGGGGAAACTCTGTGATCCCAGAGCTGGGACATTCAGGGTGGACTGACTTTAGGGAGAGGAGAGTGCAGCATGCCAGGAGATCCCCTAGGGACAAAGGGGACTAAAGTACCAGCCTTCCTTCATTCTAACTCTTCTTCTCCTCCTCCCTTCCCCCACCCACAGCTGCCAAGGCAGCAATGGCTGTTTCTATGAGGGTTGGCACAGGCACCCCAAGGAACGATTGAGCTGGAGCTCTCAGAAGTGGCTGCTTCCCCTCTGTTGGTGCACCCTCCACACCCAGGCTTCCACAGAGAGTGGGGGTCATGCTTTTCTTCTTAAAGAGCTGCAGTGGACCAAGGGATGATCAGACTGTGAACTCCTTGCCCACAGGCTCTCCCTGGTGCTGCTTATGTGGCTGCTTCAGCAGAGCAGGGCATCACCCAAAGCCAAGAGACATTAAGCCTGCTTGAGCACTCCATGGAAACTCAGGACCATCATGCTTCTCCCTGACATGGTCAGGGATTGAACTTTGGGGACCAGGGAACAGGCCTGCAGGCTGGATCCCATACCCCCAGGACTTGATTGTGTTGCTGGGGGGCACAGAGGGGAGATTCGTGAACTTATCTTGGAAGGTGAGGGAGCTCCAGTGGGGAGAACTGAAAGGAGAGTGCAGTGGGGATCTGAGCCACAGCACACTCATGAAGCATCCCTCCCCTCACAGGAAAGCTACACCTTTGGTCTGGGGCAGGATCCTGGGCAGGGAAACTCCCAGCCCACAGTGCCATTGCTAGTGAGTTCAGCTGATTTGGGGTGCTGCTTGTGGCCAGATGCCAGAATGAGATCCATGGGGCAAGAGAAGAGGGAGAAGAGTGAAATCCATGCCTGCCTGCCAGACTGTGAATCTCAGACAGCCCCTCCACCATAAGCAGACTTTTTGGCTTGATGGGGATACTTCAGACCATCCCTAGTGGCTTTCCCCAGATGCCTGGGAGCTGGTCCTTGACCTGTGCTGAGACAGCTCTTTTGCCTTCTTTTGTGAAGCCTAAAAAGAGGCTCACATAATCCAGCCCTGTTCAGCCCCGCTCCTCCACATTCCTTGGCTGTGGTGGAGCACAACACAGAGTCCCCTGGGGACTCCAGGCCCCCACCCACCACTTGGGACATCCAAGTGCTTTTCCTGATTGACTAGAGTTGGACACATGTCTCAAAAACACCACTATAGCTGGGTTTTTCATATGAGCACCAGCTACTTCACAGGGAGGACAAATTGTACAGCTCACTACAGCATTTAGTGATTCAAACACACAGGGTGTGGCTGATTCATACCCACAACTGCCACCTCCTGTCTCAGAGATTAAACTGGGCATCCCAACATAATTCATACTGTCAAGAAGACCACAGACCTGTGGAAAGGGAAAGAATTTCAAAGACTTCCAGATCCCCTTGCCAGCAACAGATGGGGAATCTGCCAATGTACATAATACACCACCTTTACAGCCTACAAATAACCAACATTTGGGGAAACCATCAGACTAAGGTTATCTATAACCAAGGTATCTATTCGTAATCTAGACCCCCATCAAAATGCCCACACCCACAAGCAAAGCCAAAGGTCTTTACCCAACATATGCTACAGGCACTTCCTTAAGAGTGGTGAGGGGAATCACATCTAAAGACAAGAAAATCCAAAACAGGAAGTGACTGCTCTCCCAGATGAGAAGGAATCAGTGCAAGAACTCTGAAAATATGAAAAATCGGTGTGAAAGAACACCCTCAATGGATCACACCAGTTCCCTAGCAAAGGATCTGAACCAAAATGAAAATACTAAAATGATAAAGAAATCCAAACACGTATTGTAAAGAAGCTCAATGAGATTCAAGAGAAAATGGAAAACCAACTCAAAGAAACCAGAAAAATAATTCAGGAAATGAATGAAGAATTTACAAAAGAAACAGAAATATTTTAAAAAACAAAAATAGAATTTCTGGAAATGAAAAATGTATTTAGGAAAATACAAAACCCAGTGGAAAGTTTTAAGAATAGACTAGACCAAGCAGAAGAATTTCAGAGCTTAAAGACAACTCTTTCTAATTAACCCAATCATTCAGAAATAAAGAAAAAATAATGAAGAGGAATGAACAAAGTCTAGGATAAATATGAGATTATGTAAAATGGCCAAATATAAGAATCATAGGCATCCCTGAGTGTGAAGAAGTAAAAGCAAAAGTCCTACAAAACCTATTTAGGAATAATTGAGGAAAACTTCCCTGGTCTTGCTAGAGATTTAGACATCCAGACACAAGAAGCTCAATGAACACCTGGGAGATTCATTGCAAAAAGGGCATTACTAAGGTACATATAAATCAGCCTACCTAAAGACAATGTGAAGGTGGAACTCCTAGGAGCCATGAGGTGAAAACACCAAGTAACTTACAAAGGAAAAAACCCATCAGACTAACCACAGACTTCTCAACTGAAAGTTTACAAGCTAGAAAGCAATGAGGTCCTACCTTTAGTCTCCTTAAGCAGAATAACTGCCATTCAAGAATTTTGAATCCTGCAAAACTTAGTTTCATTAATGAAGGAGAAATAGAGTCTTTTGCAGCCAAGCAACCACTAAGGGAATTTGTCATCACTGGATCTGCCCTAAAATCAATGCTTAAAGGTGTCCTATACACAAAAGGAGAACAATCAATATCCACTAATGTAAAAATACCCAAAAGGTAAAACTCACAGCTCTTATAAAACAGTAACACAAGGGAGAGAACAAAGCAACTAGGTGACAGTACAAATGATGATCAGAACAGTATCTCACATATCAATACAAACATTGAATGTGATGAGTCTCAATGCCCCCTTAAAAGTTGTACATTGGCTGAATGGATTAACAAAACCACAATCCAAATATATGCTGTCTTCAAGAAACTCATTTGACTTGCAAAGATTCTTATAGACTTAAGGTAAAGAGATGGGAAAAAAGTACTTCATGCAAATGGAAAGCAAATGCAAGCAGGAGTACCTATTCTCATATCAGAAAAAATAGACTTTAAATCAATAATGGTACAAAAAGACAAAGAAGGTCATTATATAATGATAAAAGGATCAATTCAATAAGACATAGTGATCTTAAATATATATATATATACATATATATATATCTAACACAGGAGCTCCCAGATTCATAAAGCAAATTCTTCTAAATCTAAGGAAAGAAATAAACAGCAACCTTATGATAGCTGGGGAACTCAACACTCCATTGACAGAACTAGACAGATCATCAAGGCAGAAGATCAACAAAGAAATACTGGACATACATGGAATTCTAGAACCAATGGACCTAACAGACATTTATAGAACATTCTACCCCCAAATTGCAGAATACATTCTTCTCATCAGCACATGACATTTTCCAAGATAGATTGTATGTTAGGCCACAAAACAAGTGTCAGAATACTTAGAAAAATCAAATTTATACCATGTGTCTTCTCAGACCATAGTAGAAAAAACTAGATATCAATTCCAAGAGGAGCTCTTGAAACTAGACAAGGTCATGAAAATTAAACAACAGGCTGCTGAATGATCCTTGGGTTATTGATGAAATCAAGATGGAAATCAAAATATTTTTCAAATTGAACAAAGGCAACACAAGCTTCTAAAATCTATGGAATACAGAAAAAGCAGGGCTAAGGGGGAAGTTCATAACCTTAAATGCCTATATAAAAAAGAGAGAAAGATCACAAATTAACAACCTAATGTCAGACCTCAGCAAACTGGAAGAAGAAGAAGAAGAGCAAACTAAACCCAAACTAGCAGAAGAAAAGAAATAACAAAGCTCATTGCAGAACTAAATGAAATGGAAACCAAAAACAAACAAACAAAAACCCAAAAGACCAATGAAACAAAAAGTTGGTTCTTTGAAAAGATAAACAAAATCTATGGACCACTAGCTAGATTAACTAGAAATAGAACAGAAAGGACTCAAATAAGGTCAACCAGAAATGAAAAAGGAGATATTACAACTGATAGCAGAGAAATACAAAATATCATCCATGACTACTGTGCAAATCCCTATGCACACAATAGCAAACCTAGAGAAAATGGAAAAATTCTTGGAAGAACACAACCTCCCAAGCCTGAATCAGGAAGAAATAGAAATCCTGAGCAGATCAAAAATGACTAGCAAGACTGAAACAGTAATAAAATTTCCCTCAACAAATGAAAATCCTGGACAAGATGTACTCACAGCCAAATTCTATGCGACCTACAAAGGAAAATTGGCACTCATTCTACTGAAATTGTTCCATAACATTGAGAAGGAGGAACTCCTCCTTAACTTATTCTAGGAAGCCAGTATCCCCTTGATATAAAAGCCAGGAAAGGAAGGAAAACTACAGACAATATCCCTTATGAACATGGATGCAAAAATCCTCAACAAAATACTAGCAAACCAAAATCAACAGCATATTAAAAAGGAAATCCACCATAATCAAGTGGGTTTCATCCCAGGGATATTTCAATATACACAAATCAATAAATGTGATTCATCACATAAACAGAAGTAAAAACAAAAACGATATGATTATCTCAATAGATGCAGAATAAAACCTTTCAATAAAATCCAGTACTCCTTCATCATAAAACCCCCCAAAAATCTAGGCATAGAAGGAAGCCAACATCATATTGAATGGGCAAAATTTGAAATCATTCCCCCTAAGAACTCTAACAAGACAGGGAAGCCCAATGTCACCACTTCTATTCAATATAATACTGGACATCCTAGCCAGAGCAATCAGGCAAGACAAAGAAATAAAGGGCATTCAAATTGGGAAAGAAGAGGTCAAACTATCCCATTTGCTGGTGATATGATATTAAATCTTAAAAAAAAAAAAAAAAAAAAAAGAACCCTATATACTCCACTAAAAGACTTCTGGAATTGATAAATGAATTCAGCAAAATCTCAGGCTACAAAATCAATGTACAGAAATTGGTAGCATTCAATATGTACTAATAACAGTCAAGCAGAGAGTCAAATCAAGGACTCAATACCATTCATAATAGCTACAAAGAAATAAAATTCCTAAGAATATGCTTAACCAAAGAGGTGAAGGATCTCTACAAGGAGAACCAGAAAACACCAATGAAAGAAATCACTGATGACACAAACAAATGGAAATACATCCCCTGTTTATGGATTAGTAGAATCAATATCTTTTAAATGTCCATACTGTCCAAAGTGATTTACAGATTCAACACAATCTAATCAAAATACTAGCATCATATTTCACAGATCTAGAAAAAATAATCCTAAGCTTCATTTGGAACCAAAAAAGAGCCTGAATAGCCAAAGCAATCTCAAGCAAAAAGAACAAATCTAGAGGCATCACATTACCTGACTTCAAATTATACAAGTCTATAGTAACCCGAACAGCATGGTATTGGCAAAAAATTAGAGACATAGACCAAAGGAACAGCATAGAGAATCCATAAACAAAACCATCTGCCTACAACCAACTGATTTTTGACAAAGCAGACAACATACAGTAGGGAAAGGAAGCCCTATTCAATAAGTGGTGCTGGGAAAACTGGATAGCCATATGCAGAAGAATGAAACAGCACCCCTATTTCTCACCATATACAAAACTTAATTCAAGATGAAATAAATCTTAGATTTTAGGCAAAAAAATCTATAAAAATTCTAGAATAAAACATAAGAAAAACTCTTTTGGACATCAGCCTAGCCACATAATTTATAACTAAGATCCCAAAGGCAAATATAGCAACAACAAAAATAAATAAATGGGACATAATTAAATTATAAATCTTCTGCACAGCAAAGGAAATAATCAACAAAGTGAATAGATAACCTACTGAATGGGAGAAAATATTCACAAACTGTGTATCCAATAAAGGACTAATATCTGTAATCTATAAAGAATTCAAACAAATCAGTGAGAAAAAAGCAAACAACTCTATCAAAAAGTGGGCAAGAGACATGAGCAGTAGTTTTTTTTAAAGACAGGCAAATGGCCAAGAAACACATGAAAAAATGTTCAACATCTCTAGTCATCAAGGAAATGCAAGTTAAAACTGCAATAAGATACCACGT
>VBSM01002223.1:13274149-13288012 GCA_008086735.1 Cheirogaleus medius | reverse complement strand
TGGGGAAAAGAATCCTTATTCAATAAATGGTGTTGGGAAAACTGGATAGCCACACGCAGAACACCTAAAATTTTTTAAAAAGTGAAATTCAAATGCCAGTGAGGATGCAGAGAAACTGGATTATACCTACATTGCTAGTGGGAATGGAAAATGCTATACCCAAAGGTTGGTAGTATCTTATACAACTAAATATTTAATTAGCATATGACCCATCAATAGCACTCTCAAGCATTTATTCTAGAGAATGAAAACATATGTTTATAAAAAACCAAGAGTGTTAATAACCACTATATTCATAATTGCTCTAAACTAGAAACCACCTATCATCCAACAGGTAAATGGTTAAAAAGCAGTAGTTCATCCAGACGATGGAATACCACTTAGCAATAAAAAAGAACAATAATTGGCTTGCAGCAACTTTGGATGAGTCCCAAGGCAATTATGGCAAGTGAAAAAATCAATCCTGAAAGCCTGTATAATTTAATTTATATCATATTCTCAAAATGACAGAATTGTAGAAATGGGGCAAAAAATAGTTCTCACAAGTTAGGGATCAGGATTATCATGACAAAAGGGCAGCACAAAGGATCCTGGTAATGAGGGAAGCTGTTCTGATCTTGGCTGTTGTATTGATACACAAAACTACTCACATGATGAAATCACATAGAGCTGAACACACACATACATATAAAACTGGTGAAATCTGAGTAGGATCAGTGGATTACACCAATATTAAATCCCTCATTATTGTATTATATTGCATTATAGTTACAATATGTTATCCACTATGTGGGAAAACTGGGGAGTATTGTTTCTTACCATTGCATGGGCATCTGCAACTATTGCAAAATAAAATATTTAATTTTAAAAGAAGAGGCAAGAGTGTACATATTTGAAACCTAAAAAGAATCTTGGACCTCTATCATTTACCAGTAGTAAGTGGGCTAAGGAGGCTGCTCGGTCTCCAAGGAAGACATGCCCCCCAACATCCACTTCAAATGTGGCCAAAAAGAATTAGAAGGAAAGGAAAATAAATCCCAGAGGGTGAAGCCAATGTCCACAAAATACCATGGGACAGTGAAACAGCCTCAAGAAATGATAGCCACACTCAATGAAGGCTCTCAAAGATATCTTCCCAAATTTTAATGTATGCTATGTCTCCATCATTTCCCCTTCCAATGGAGTGATTTATTGTGGTTATGTGTCCTTTTTAGTACTTTGGATATCAGTGCTGGAGAAAGATATGTTGTCTTTTTAATTCACGTCTGGATCAAGAAGAGTCACTTTTCACCTTAGGAGACTACCCTGTATCGCCCCTCCCCTGCGAAAAGACTATCACTATCGTTAGCCAACATGAGGTCCCAGGCCACTGGGTAGGGCCTTGGGTTCTCTGTCTTGAGGATATAGGGAGTAGACCACCTACTATTAAGCTGAATTTTAGTGACAAGAAAGGCAGACAGGGTAGTCAATAGGTCTATTTTCCATTACTCGAAGTCTCACTCTTTCTGTGGTAGGATTGCATTTTTTTGTCTAAATTGGGCACAACCATTTGCCCTGTTTTAAATAATGAAGTGAGAGGAAAAGTGAAGTGTGGAAGTCTTTAAAAGGCAATTGTATGACTTACAGTATTTCCTTTGATTTTGCCATTACAACCCACAATGTTCCAAATGCTACACTCTACACCAGCCTCCGTTCCAGAGTAAGGATATATGACACATATGCCTTACCAAACTTAAATGGATTTGTATGATGAGTGATAAACATTTTTCTCTGTTTAAGACACTAAGATCCAGGAGTGTTTGTTACTATGGCATTATATAGTGTATCCTTACTGACGCACCTTTCTCAGGTTACACACAGTAGCTCAGGGAAAAAAAAAAATTGCAGTGAATAACTATCTTTCCTTTTTCTGCCCAGGGTATGAGTACCCTTTCTTAACTTAGAAAATTCTCCACTGTAAGATCTGGAGAAAAGACAGAGCATGCCTCTCTCCCGGGTAATCTGAAAGAGCTAGATGTTTGCTTTACCAACTTCTCTCTTAGAGCCTAGACTTGACAAAAGAAATGGATATGCCTAATACCATGGCTCTACAACTAGTAATGCAGAGACTGTGGAGAATTTATTGTGGTGTGGTGGTTGTGGTGGCAGCAGCATCCACTTTTCTAGGACCAACACTTGTAATGAGACTAGCAACTGAGTCCTCTGCCTGGGGGCAATGACATCCACCAATTGGCAGAGACGGCATCGGGGTGCTTACAGCCCTGGTTTCGTGGTGTGATATAAGTTATACTCCTCACTATTGTCCAGTCCCTCTTTCTCTAAGAGTTCCCTAAGCTTGATTCTACAGCCTTCTGAGAAATTCTGTGAATCACTCAACATTCTGTCAAGGATTTCCACCAATGTTTAATACAGCCAGTACTTGTTGGTACTTATTCCAGGCAATTAGGAGCTCTGACTGATATAGACTAATGCAAGCCTCATTTCCTGACATTAATAACACTGAGACAGTATGAATGATGCAAAATACTCTTTAAATCCTTCATATTTCATTTCAAGCTGAACTACTCAATTGTAATTGTTTGACAAGAGAAAATTAAAAATCATCCCCAAAAAACTGCTTGGGGATAACTTTTCATCTGCCCTTGGGTATATTTTCTCAGTATTGTAAACATACCCCAGTGCCAATCTGAAAGGTAGAGTCTATGTTTCCAAATCCACTACCATTGAACACTGGGAGAAGATATTCTCCCTGACTCCACATTTTTTTTTCTTTAGAGCAGGAATAATTCAGTGGGAAAGATTTGGAACATTTTAATCCACTTCTATATGTCTTAGTATTAGGGTGCCATCTCCAATTACTGATTCCAGTAATATAAAAGCCAGGAATATTTTTGTCATAAGCTCTTCTAAATGTAAATCACAATAATTATTGGGACCCATAGTATTTTCCAGAGATGGTCACAGCAATATATCCTGTCCTGTAAGTACTTCTAGAAGCTTGCTACAACCTCATTTGAAAGTGGAGTCTATGTCCCCTTCTCTTAATCTTGTGACTGCATGACCAATTGAGTAACACATGTGACTTCTGAGGATGAGTCATAAAGGCCATGCACTCGGCCTTGCTTTTCTTAGGACACTTGCTCTTGGAACACAGCTGCCATGCTGTGAGGAATCCCAAGCCACTCGTGGAGAAGCCTGCATGGAGAAGAACCTCAGCACTGGCTGTCAGAGCACCTGTCTGACACCCAGCATCACATGCCGATCATGCGAGTGGGCATCTTGAAAGTGAATCCTCTAAGCCCTGATGGGACACCCCAGCTGATACTGGAGGGGGACAGATAAGCCCACCTCTTTCATCCCAAGCCTTCCTCAAATGGGACATTTGTGAGAAAAATACTTTTTTAAACTTAATTTTTGGGAAGGTTTGTTACCAGCAAAAGATAAATGATACAGTAATATATAGATTAACTTGTACAATAACAAACAAAAGGAAAAGGATGTTAGGAGTCAAAATATTTCGACAGTAAAATTAAGATCAAAAAATAGCTTCAGCTGGGGGGACACAATTCTGTGAGCTGAAAAGTAACCCCAGTATGTGAGAACTGACCTTCTCGCTGGGTGAGGTGCACAGCAGCTCTGTGATTGAAAGAGAAGCTCTGAACAATCCTAAACTGCTCTCAAATTGTCTGCAAATACCCAGCTCTTCTCAACTCTCAGCCTGGCCATCTATTATGTTCTTAAGGCATAAACCTAGTTTTATCTGACCCTCTTATCATTATGCCAACGTACCTTCGAATACCCAGCATCACCAGAGAGAGCATTTAATACTTATTGTCAAACAATCAGAACCTTGAGTTGCTTATCACACCCTTCTGCTCTCCTCCAAGTTGCATGACTTTGGGTAAGAACATTTAGGGTTGTCCTCTCAGACAACTCAAAAGGAATAAAAAAAGAAATGATTTTCTTAACTTTAAACCATATATATAAAACTTTTGAAAGTCAAAATAAAATCTTTTATCTTGTATCCCAAAAGAAGATACAGTAGTAAAGATGGCAGGAGGGAGAAAATAAAATTAATTAGCACACTTTCCTTTAAGAACTTTATGTTTTCCCTGGTAGGAGATTCCCTGAGGGAGAAAGAGAAATCTAGTCTTGAAGTTTAACAGGAGAAATCATAAAACCAGTCGCTAATGGAAAGATGAAGATGACCCAGATAAGAGTTTGGAATAATAATAATACTGAATTATACCATCTTTCCTTCCCTTACCATTACTTATTTATTCATTCAACCAGTATTTAGTATGTACTTGCTACATGCCAGGCATCTTACTTGGCATAATTTCTGTTCTGCTGATAGGAGACTTTAGATATAAAGAAAATTAGTATGTATGTCTCCAAATAATCAACACTCGAAATCTTTTTTTTTCCTATGACAAATATGGAATTTCTTTTCCTTTTTCAAACTCTCAACCAATAGACCAGAATTTGGTCTTTTTAGCATATTGCTACAGAATAGAAAATAAATAGGGCCTTATGTAAACCCTATCAACAAAATCTTGCTATCAGGAAGCACTCAGAAAGCTGAAAGTCCAGAATACATTGAATATATATCTACAGTACCTGCTATTTCAGTGCCTTACCTGTTCGGGCTAAGTCAGAACATCTTTGTCATAGATGCATACTTCAGTGGTTTGAACCTACAGATATAGAGACCCAGGAAGTATAAGGTGATCTACTGAGAAGAAGTGGTTTTGGTGGGCATTGGTGGTGTTAATGCATATTTGGCATATATTAAACATTACTTTTAAGGTACACATGATGAAAGTTCAGTTTTACGAAATGTTCCCAAAGAGTTTTCTTAAATTTCAGATTATTTTTCTACTAAATAATTACATCTGATATTAAGAGAAGAATCTTGGGTGTTAGGAAGAGAACATTCAAAAAAGGAATACTTTTTTAAAACATTTTCATTACCCTTGTCTGTGAATACTGCTAATGAACAAAGAGAAAACAGAACAAATGCCAGCCTAGAATTTTGTATCCTGAAAAACTAAGTTTCACAATTGATGGAGAAATTGAGTCTTTAACAGGCAAGCATAAACTGAGAGAATTTGCTATAACCAGACTTCCCCTACAAGAAATAATCAGAACAGCATTATACACAAATCAGCACAACAGATACCCACCAGTGTAAAATCACCTAACCCCCCACCAAAACTGACAACTCCTATAAAGCAATATAACAGGAGGTAAAAGAAAGCAATAAGGAACTACCCAACAGGATGAACAGATCAACATCTCACATATCAATCCTATCAATTAATGTTAACAGGCTGAATGCTCCTCTCTAAAGACATAGGCTGGCTAATGGATGAAAAAACACAACCCAAGTATCTGCTGTCTCCAGGGAACACATCCTAACCACAAAGATGCACACAGATTCAATGTGAAAGGACAGAAAGAAATATTCCACACAAATGGAAATCGAAAGAGAGCAGGTGTAGCCATTCTCATATCAGATAAAATTGACTTTAAGCCAACAAAGATAAAGAAAGACAAAGAGCGTCATTATATAATGGTAAAGGGAGCAATTCAACAAGAAGGCATAACAATCCTAAATATATATGTGCCCAATGCAGGAGCTCCCATATACATAAAGCAGTTTTTACTAAAGTGAAGCAAAGAAATAAATAGCACCATCACAATTGCTAGAGACCTCAACATCCCACTGTCAGAGGCCAAAAAATCCTCAAAGCATAAAATAAGTAAAGAAACAATGGGCTTAAACCAAATGACCTAATGGACATTTATAGAACACTCTAACCAAAAACTACGGAATATACATTCTCCTCAGCAGCACATGGGACATTCTCCAAGACTGATCATATCATAGGCCACAAAACAGGTCTCAATAAATTTAAAATATTCAAAATCATACCATGTGCCTACTCAGACCACAGCAGAATAAACCTAGAAATCAATCACAAGAGAAACACTCAAACCTACACAAAGTCATGGAAATTACACAACCTGCTACTGAAAGATTATTGGGTCAAGAATGAAATTAAAATGGAAATCAAAAATTCTTTGAACTGAGTAACAAAGGAGACAAAACCCATCAAAATCTATGGGGCACAGCAAAAGCATTCCTGAGGGGAAAATTCATAGCCTTAAGTGCCTACATCAAAAAGAAAGAAAGATCATAAATTAATAACCTAATATCACACCTCAAGGAACCAGTAAAGGAAGAACAAACCAAATCCAAAGACAGCAGAAGAAAAGAAATAACAAAGGTCAGAGTAGAACTAATTGGAATGGAATACAAAAAACTTAAACAAAGGATTAACAAAATCAAAAGTTTGTTCCTTGAAAAGATAAAAGATATAGAAACTAGACCTTTTGCTAGATTGAATAAGAACAGAAGAGAAAGGACCCAAATAAGCTCAACCAGAAATGAAAAACATGACATTACAAGTGATACTGCAGAAATACAAAACATTATCCATGAATACTATGTAAATCTCTATGCACATAAAATAGAGTATGTAGAGAAAATGGACAAGTTCCTGGAAATCCACAACCTCCCAAGACTCAACCAGAAAGAAATAATAGAACTCCTGAGAAGACCGATAATGAACAGTGAGATCAAAACAGTAATAAAACACCTCCCCAAAAAACAACAACAACAAGCCCTGGAAAGATGAATTAACAGCCAAATTCTATCATATCTACAAGGAAGACCTGGTACCCATAATACAGAAATTATTCCATAATATTGAGAGGAAGAAAATTCTCCCCAACTCATTCTACAAAGCCAGTACCACCTTGATACCAAAGCAAGGAAAGGATACAACAACAACAAAAAACAAAACTGTAGACCAATAACTCTTATGAATATAGATGCAAAAATCCTCAATAAAATACTGTCAAACCAAATTTAGCAGCACATCAAAAAATATAATAATAATTCACCAGGACCATGTGGGCTTCATCCCAGGAATGAAAGGAAGTTTCAACATACCTAAATCAATAAACGTGATTCACCACATAAACAAAAGCAAAATGAAAGATGATATGATCATCTCCGTAGATGCAGAAAAAGCACTGGACAAAATCCAGCACCCTTTCATAATAGAAACCCTCAACAAGCTAGACATAGAAGGAACATAAACCAGAATTATAAAAGCCATATATGACAAAACCACAGCCAACATCATAGTGAATGGGAAAAAGTTGAAAGCATTCCCCCTAAGAACTAGAACAAGACAAGGATGACCATTGTCACCATTTCTATTCAAATTAGTGCTGGAAGTCCTAGGCAAAGCAATTTGGCAAAAGAAAAAATTAAAAGGTATCCAAATTGGGAAAGAGTATGTCAAACTATCACTCTGTGCTGACACTATATTCTTGTATCTAGAAAACCCCAAAGATTCCACCAAGAGTCTCCTGGAATTGATAAATAAGTTCAGCAAAGTCTCAGGAGACAAAATTGACATACTGTGTATTGATTTGTAATCAATAGCATTTCTATATACTAGCAACAACCAAGCCTAGAGTCAAATCAAAGACTTAATATCATACACAATAGCTACAAGGAAAGTAAAATACCTAGGAAAATACTTAACCAAGGAGGCGAAAGATCACTACAAGGTGAACTATAAAACTCTGAGGAAAGAAATCACAGAGGATACAAACAAATGGAAAAGCATATCATGCTCATGGATAGGTAGAATCAACATTATTAAAATGTCCATACTACCCAAAGTGTTTTACAAAGTCAATGCAATCCCCATCAAATTACCAACCTCATACATTACAGATCTAGAAAAATTAATTCTATGCTTTGGAACCAGAAAAAAACCCAGATAGCCAAAGCAATCTTAACCAAAAAGAACAAATCTGTAGGCATCACATTACCAGACTTCAAACTATACTAAAAGGCTATATTAAACACAACAGCATGGAATTGGTATGAAAATAGAAACATAGATCAATGGAACAGAAAATAAAACCCAGATTTAAAACCACCTACCTACAACCACCTGATCTTCAACAAAGCAGACAGTAACATACACTGGGAAAAAGAAATCCTATTCAATAAATGTAACTGGGAAAATTGGATAGCCACATGCAGAAGAATAAAATAGGACTCCTACCTCTCACCACTCATGAAAACTAATTCAATATGGGTAAAAGACTTAAATCTAAGGCACAAAGCCATAAAATTCTAGAAAATATGTAGAAAAACTCTTCTAAGTGTAGGCCTAGGCAAAGAATTTATGACTAAGACCTCAATGGTAATCATTCCAACAACAAAAATTAACAAATGGGATTTGATTAAACTAAAAAGCTTCTGCACAGTTAAGGAAACAGTCAACAGAGCAAATAGACAACCTACAGAATGAGAGAAAATATTCACAAGCTATCCATTTGACAAAGGGCTAATATCTAGAATTTATGAAAAAAACTCAAGCAGATCAGCAATAAAAGAACAAACAAACATATTACAAAGTTGACAGAATCCATGAACAGAAGCTTCCTTAAAGAAGAAAGACAAATGGCCTATAAACATATGAAAAAAATGTTCAATATCACTAATCATCAGGGAAATGCAATTCAAAACCACAATGAGATATTATGTCACCCCAATTAGAATGACTTTTATTAAAAAGTCCAAAAACAATAGATGCTGGCATGGATGAAGAGGGAAGGGAATGCTTATCCACTGTTGTTGGGACTGCAAATTAGTACAGCCTCTATGGAAAACAGTATGGAGATTCCTCAAAGAACTAAAAGCAGACCTCCCATTCAATACAGCAATCCCACTATTGGGTATCTCCCCATTGGAAAAGAAGACTTTTCATCAAAAACACCTGCACTCAAATGTTTATTGAAGCACAAGTTGCAGTTGCAAAGATGTGGAATCAATCCAAGTGCCCATCAATTCATGAGTGGATTAACAAAACATGGTATATGTACACCATGGAGTGTACATCATAAAAATAGATGGATTAATACCTTTTGCAACAATTTGGATGGAACTGGAGACCATTCTCCTAAGTGAAGTATGTCAAGAATGGAAAAACAAACACCACATGTGCCCACTATTAAATTGGAGCTAACTGATGAGCACACATGTGCACAGAGGGAAGTAAAACTCAGTAAAAATCAACCAGGGATGAGGGAGGAGGAGGGGAGGGGCAAAGACCCATCTAATGTGTACAATGAACAGTATTTGGATGACGGGCACACCTATAGGTGGGACTCAAGCATTACAAAAGCAATGTATGTAACCTAAAACATTTGTACCTCCCTAATATTTTGAAATTATATATATTAAAAAAAAACAGATAAATCAGGACCAGAGGTTTATTGTAACTTCAGAGCCAAGCACAGTGCATGGTACACAGTAGGCATTTAACTGACATTTGTTAAATGAACAATAATTCTACAAGGCCCAGATGGTTAGTGTTCTCTCCTTCAGTTCTAGACATTTTTATAATAGTAGCCCATCTAAGCAACGTTTTACCTGTTTCTGTTTTTACCGTATCTAAATTGTAGATATACTTTTACAGAAACGAATAGAAAAAAGAATTGATTCTGTCACAGCCCTGATGTCATTGGGAGACTGTTCTTTTGAACACTAGTCATTGTTTCTGCTACAGACAGGCTCCCAGACCAGGTAAAGGTGCTGGAATCTGAATGACCACAGTGCGGAAAGGTGCCTCCACTTAGCATGCTTCACCACCTACCCACCTTTCTCTGCCAGCTGAGCTCCAGAGGAGATGGCTCCTGACAAGTTCAGGTAAAGGGAAGAAACTCACTTTGGGAGGCAGCAATGTGATTTGGCCCCTCTGGAAAGGTTCACTTACTTCCTCTTAACTCCCTCCGAATCAGTGCCACATGGGCAAAACACAACTTTTGTGTCCTTTCCCACCAAGGACGCAAGGGAAAATGTATAATTATACAGCAGCGTAGAAACTTTAGCTTTTATTAGCTCTCCACAAGTTATTAAACTTGATCCTGCAACTCAAAGGCATATGCAGGATTTGAAGCTTGAAGGTTGGATTTGAAGGTGCTGTATTGCTGGGCTTTACCTCTTTATCTGAACAGAGAGAACACTCATTTGTCTACCTTAACCATTTATTTGTTTAACTCTTTTTGCCTTCCCTTTGTTGAAGGTAAGGACTCTTAAGACAATTTCAAAATGTGCTGCTAAGCTTTATCCTTCTGCTTGATCTTAATACAGATGCAAATGAACAAAGCCTTTGAGAAACAATGAAAACCTAAAGGCAAAGGGAATGTGGCAAATAAATATTTGAGTTCACTGTGACAGTACCTCTACTACATGACATTCGTAATTAAAAAGAAACACGAATATTTCATTAAGACATAGGCGGTGAGCTATTTGGTAAATAGTTAATAAAATGTGTTGGTTCAGACTTACTCGTGAATTCTAAACATTAAAAATAATTAGCAAACTATTTTTAAAAATCTGGAAATCTCCCTTGCTGATGGGGGTATGACTAAGGGACTTTTGTAGGACTATTGATAATGTATTTTTGAAAAGCCAATAGTAGTAAAATGTCCTTAAAATGTTTGTACCAAGTTGCTTCACTTATCCAAATCTTGACTGAGGGAACAATACTAAATTAGGAAAATAGTGTTGTGGGCAAAAGGTTCACTTCTGGGCTGTACAAAATTGTGAGACATTGAAAACACAGGCAATCTGAAATCATAAGGTTAAGTAAATTATGGTACAGTCATTAAAAGAAGATTTATAATAACATGATAAAAGCTTTTTATGTGTTTGAGTTAAATAAACCATAACTGATTGTATATATCACACATGCGAGTGAGAGAACAAGAGAGAAAGGAAGGAGAGAGAGGCATCAGCATTTATTTATACTATATTTATTTAAATCACTCACACACATGCACACACACACACACACACATAGAATTTCTCTAGAGCTCACAAAATATAAGAAGCAGAGTAATGGTATTTAGACACAACTTATCATCCAGAATATTGCCTTTTTATATAATACAAAACACAAGGACAGGATGAACACCACAGTTTTTTCTGAGAATACTTAAGTTGAAATAAAACACAAAAACCCCTAAACAAAAAAACCTGGAAAACAAAACAAAAAAACAAAAAGGAAGCCTACTTCCTACCTCCTCTCCTGCCTTTGCTATGAATTTCATCAAAAGTCTACTTCATTTTTCAAGGAGAGCTGTTTAATCAGGGCGAACGGGTGGAGTGTATGAAATTGTTGGTTATTCACCAGAAGTGAACACTGAAAACACATCTGTGCCCTGAGACATTATGGGGTCTTTCAAACAGCCTCTGAGGCGACTATCTATAAATCTCTGCTTCTGTCATGTTTAACTAAAGCCCAATACACACTCAACAAGAAACCATCAATGTTATAAAGAGAACAATGATAAAGCACTCTCCTTTGTGTCAGGAAAAACCAATACTTCCACACACACAAAAATCATTCTCTAATCATTTCTACTTCCCTTCTCTTCTCTCCTTTTTCTCTATTCTTTCTTTGCTGTTTAGCATATTGCTTTTCCTCTTGGTCTCTCTGTCTCTCTCTCTCTCTCTCAGTCTCTCTCTTTCTCTCTGCATCTCTTTTTGTGGCAAGCTTCCAGCAGGGTCAAATGTGAGAGAGAAATATTTTAAGTAAAGAAAATGTGAGAGAGAAACTTATCTTGCCAAACTTGCAACTCCAGCCCATGATAATAAATGAGGCACCCCAAGCTTGTATTCATTCTGAAATCTTACATGGAAAGGAGAGTCACATGGCTCAAGCCCTTGCATTCCAGCCGCACATTCCTTTTCTATAGGGAGAGGCATTTCATTCACAGTTGTAACCATCTGTTATTCCCCTATGATCCTGCTCAGTCTTTCTTTTAATTCGCTTGCTTACATCTTTGAAGAAAATAGCTAGTAACCGGGGAGAGCTATGGTTCCAAGAGATGCATTAGATTTAATGTGATGATGCGAGGTCATGGTTACTTTGCTCTCTTTTGTATCTTACAATCATGGCAAAAGACTATATGATTTTTGGAGAATAATGTTAACCTACTGATAAGGTTCGAATTGGGTTTTGAACATGCACCTAGGCATGCATTTGTTGATCATATTTTAGACATTTGGGTGAGGAAATTTAGGACATCTAGAATGTAGTATAAAGAAATATCCTATCTCAGCTGATGCTCTTGATCCATTGGCACTATAGCTGTTCTGTGTCCTGGTAGGAAGAACATCTACTAGACCCAACCCCAAATCTCCCTCCTCACCTGCCTGTTCTGCCCTAACAAGGCACCCCACACAGGACGTAGGGAGGTCCTGGGACCATCGCTAGCCCTGGTTGCGTTCTTCCACTCAGGGCATACAGTAAAGAAGCACATTCAGCTCTTTATCAGTCATGATACCAAATTTTGTCTATTTATAGTCTTATATACATAACTAAAAAGTGACAAGTAGTTTTTAATAGTTCTTGAATAAATTTTTTAGCTTTTTCTCCAAGTGACCAGGGTTCATGTCTTAATTCCACCTGTTATTGATAATATCTTCAATTCAGCATAACATTAAGAACTAAATTACATGACATACATGAGCTTAAGTAATAGAGTGTATTCAATAGATTCTAATTTTATTCCCTGTCTCCTGATTATTATTAGCCTTATTGTTACTGTTAGTGATTTTATGAATATAATATAGGATGAAAACTTTAGAGATTATAAATTATTTTCATAAAGATTTCCATCTACCTTTATAAGAATTGTATTTAAAAATAAAGATTATATTATTCCTATTCTATTGATTAAGAAATTGAGCCCCAAAGTATAAAATATTTCACAAAGTCACACAATTAGTAAGTGGCTGTGTTAGAATTTCTTTACGATGTTTCTTGTTTTTTATATCTAGAAATCTAGTGAGGTTGTAATCCTCAAGAAGTCTAATTCTTACAATATTCCTACTTGGGGTTCAGTTGCTTTATTATCTTTCTCATTCCATTTACTGATTCATTGACAGATCACTTACTTGCCCTATTCAGTCAGCAGAGTTCTAAACCAATCAATATAAACAGTGAATTTATAAATTGTGGGAGCACACATATTCATGGAAATGTTAATTATTGGCAAACATAATCAAAACTTATTTTAATGATAAAAATTATTACTAGAAATTTCCTTGTTACTGAAGTGGTGTTTTGCACTAAACCCTCTTCTAGTGAGTTAACAATGATACTTAGTTGAGGATGCTCTAGGGGAGAATACATTGCCTTTTCCAGTTCCATTGGCTTCCTGCATTCCTTCAAAAGCAGGAATGTAGCATCTTCAATCAGAATCTCTTCTGATTCTCTCTTCCACATTTAAAGATCTGTGTGATTACATTGGTTCTATTTGAAAAATCCAGAAAAATCTCCCTATTTTAAGGTCTGCTTATTGGTAAACCCAATTCCATCTGCACACTTAATTTCCTTTTGTCATATAAGAGTTAATATACAGGTTCCAGGGATTAGACATCTTTGGGAAGGTTCCATATTTTGTCTAACACTCTTTGAAATCATTCTTCTCTCAAAATAAAGGTGTTTACAGATGTATATTTTCCTATAAACACTGCTTCAGATGCACTCTGTAAATTTTTATATGGTGTGTTACTCTTTTTCTTCATCTTTGAATAGTATCTAAGTTCTTTCCTTTGACTCATTCATATTTGAAGGACTGTACTTGAATTTCCACATATTTGTGGATTTCTCAAACTTCCTCTGTTACTAATTTCTAATATTAACCACTTTGATACCGCGCTCACCAGCCGCAAAACCTTGCCCACAGCCGGCA
>VBSM01002223.1:13203937-13274049 GCA_008086735.1 Cheirogaleus medius | reverse complement strand
TGGTTAAATAATATTCAATTGTAGCTAAAACCATGTTTACTATGGTTTTAGTCCTTCCATATCTTTTTGAGTTTAATTTTATGACCTAGGTTCTGGTCGATCTTAGTGAATGCTCAATGTACATGAGGTGTGAATTCTGCTATGGTGGGATGAAATGTTTTAGAGACGTGTGTTATTTCTAGTTCATTTATAATGTTGTTAAAGTCTTCTATAAACATATGAGTCTCCTTTTCTAATTACTCCTTCCATTACTAATAGAAGAGTATTAAGTCTCCAACTATTATTGTTGAGTTTTCTGTTTTCCCTTCAGTTTTAGAGTTTTTGCTTTATATATTTTGGAGTTCCATTGTCACATGGACATATGTTTATAATTTTTATATCTTTCTGATATAGACTTTTTTTTCTGTATCTCTAGTGATATTTTCTGTTTTCTTCTTTATCATCTCAAGTCCATTTTTTCCAATATTAGTGCAGCCATTCCAGCTTTTTTACAGTTACTGTTGCTTGGTATATATGCCTATATCTTTTAATTTCAACCTATCTGTATGTTTATATTGAATGTATTACTCCCAAAGACAGCATATATTTGGGCATTTTTAATACAATTTGACAATTTCTGATTTTTGATTTGATCATTTAAATCATTCACATTACATGTCATTATTAATGTGGTTTAAGTTTGTTAGTTTGCTTTTCTGTATCTATATGCTTCCTTTTTAGAATATTTGTTTTTGATCTTTCCTTTTTAGCTTATTTTTGTAATAAATGGATACTTTTTAATGTATCATTTTATTTTATTTTTTTAATTTTATTTTTGAGATAAAATCTCATTCTATTGCCCAGGCTAGAGTGCCATGGCATCAGCCTAGCTCACAGCAACCTCAAACTCCTGGGCTCAAGCGATCCTCCTGCCTCAGCCTCCCAGGTAACTGGGACTATAGGCACGCGCCACTATGCCTGGCTAATTTTTTTCTGTTTTTAGTTGTTTGGCTTTCTTTCTATTTATAGTAGAGATGGGGTCTCACTCTTGTTCAGGCTGGTCTTGAACTCCTGAGCTCAAGCAATCCTCCTGACTCGACCTCCTAGAGTGCTAGAATTATAGGCGTGAGCCACCATGTTCGGCCTTAATGTGTCATTTTAATTCATATAAAGCTTTTGTCAATTTTTTGAGTCATTTTCTTAGTGATTGTTCTACTACTTATGACATACATCATTACATCAGCATTTACTACAAATTTTTCTAATTTCCAGTGAAATATAGAAATGTCATTCCTATATATCTCTATTCCCATCTCCCTCTTTTTGCTATTATTTTTGTAAAATTTATTTCTAAATATATAACTAACACAATAATACATTGTTCTAATCATTACTTTTCATAATTTATATCTTTTTAAAGAAATTGGTAGAAGAAAGGAGTGGAAGCACATATTAAGTTTTGTCATGTGGGCTTCTCATTTTCCCTTTCAAGTTCTCTCCCTTTCTTCCCATGAATTGGACTTACCATCTATTCATTTTCTTTCTTCAATACAAGTTTATTGCCATTCAACTCTTTTGTACTATTATTATCAAATATAGCGTATTTGTATATGCTACAGGACCAAAAATACAATTATATGCATGTGATTTTTGAAATTGCTTTTCATATCAGTTATACAAATAAAAGATAATAAATATATAATTATCCTGTCTTTATAAAATATCTACATATATTTACTGGTGCTCTTTTGTTTAAATAAATGTGTATTCAAATTACTCTCTAGTTCCATTTGCTTTCAGTCTGAAGAATTCCCTTTAGTAAGTCAGGTCTGCTATTAGTAAAATGAACTCTCTCAGTTTTTGTTTATCTGTGGGTGTCTTTTTTCAACATTATTTTTGAAAATAGTTTGCTAGATATAAGATTTTTGATTGACCTTTGTTTTTCTTTCTGCATTTTGAATATGTCATTCCACTACCTTCTGACCTTTGTTATTCCTGATGAAAAATCATTTGTCAACCTTTCAGAGGCTTCGTTGTATGTGATGAGCCATTTCTCTATCTGCTTTCAAAGTCTTCTCTTTGTCTTTTAACATTTTTTGTATAATGTATCTGAGATCTGAATCTCTTTAACTTTATCCTATTTGGAGTTTGTTGAGCTTCTTTGATGTGTAGAAGATATTTGGATATATTAGATATTTACTCAGGAAAATAATGATATCATATATCCACAAAAGGATTTGTACAAGAATATTGATGGCAAATTTATTTATAGTAGCTCCAAAATAGAAACAATCCAAGTGCTCATCAGCATAACAGGTAAAGAAGCTGGTATATTTTTATTAATGCCATGAACTACTATTAATCTATAAAATGAATGACTAATGGATCAATCTCAAAAACAGTATGCTGATCAAAAGAAGCCAGACATAAAAGAGTACATACTGTATAGTTTTATTTATATACAAAGCTACTTATCTTTGACTACAGTACTTATATCTGACAAATAGCTTATATCCAAAATATATATAGAACTTCTACAACTCAATACAGTTCTAAAACACAACAAATCTAATTAAAAATACATTTTAGAAACTTGAGCAGACACTATGCAAAGGAAATAGTGATATAGTAAAAGAAATAAAAGAAAAGTGATTATGTTTTATGGGGAAGACATGAGGAGGATTTCTGGAGTGATCTAAGTGTGCTACAGGGATGTTGTATGGGAGTTTACATCTGTCAAAACTATTCCACTGTACACTTCAAAGCTACTCATTTCCCCTCTGTGCAAGTAATACTTTAATTTAAAATTAAGCATATCCGTATCATTACTATCTTCTATAAAATCTCATGAAAAAATAATCTAGCCACAGCCTAGACTTAAGATAAAACAAGATACTAAAACATTATTATTTTATATGCCTATTCAATTTATATAAAATCTATCATGATGATGAACTGATCATGATGAACTATTGGAGCTTCCCAGTCTTGCTTTATAAAGCTGCAAGCACTTCTGGATAACAACAACAAAAAAAGATTATGTGGGGTGGTGTACATTATTCTATAAATTCAAAATCATTTTACTATTTTCCATCTCCATTAATGTCAAATTAGACTGAAACTCCTAAGAAAATATATACCATAAGTGTATGAACACTGAAGGAATTAATTATGATTGATTTCGTTAATTATCTGTGTCTAATGTCTTTAGAGTAATGGGATGCTTATACACTGAGTCAGTAGTAAATGGCACACCTAGTGATTTCCTCAATATATTCCACAATGTATTGCTCCTCCTCCAAGTACAAAATGAGTTTTTAATGTTTTTCACATTTTTTAATTAAACATTTTGTTCTGACATAATTATAGACTCAAATATCATCGTGAAAAATCATACAGAGAGGTACTGTGTACCCTTTAATCAGTTTCCCTCAATGGTAAGATCTTACAAAACTATATTACAATGTCACAACCAAGATACTGGCATTGATACAATGAAAATAGAGAACATTCCATCATCACAAAGATTTCTAAGGATTCCCTTTTATAGTCACACCCACATCCCTACCGCTCTCGCTCTCTCTTTAACTCCTGATAAATACCAATCTGATCTCTATTTGTATAATTTTGTCATTTCAACAGTGTTATATAAGTGGAATCATACAGTGTGTAATCTTTAGGGATTGATTTTTTTCAATTAGCATAACTCTCTGAAGATCCATCCAGATTATTGTAATTATCTATACTTCATTTCTTTTTATTTCTGACTAGTACTCCCTGGTATGAATGTACTATGCTTTTTTTTTTGTCATTCATCCATTAAACAAATCTGGGCTGTTTCTAGTTTGGAGCTATTATGAATAAAGCTGATACACACATACAGGTACAGGTGTGGAGTGGACATGTTTTCATTTCTCTGGTATACATGTCCAAAAGTGTAATTATTGGGATGTATAGTAGTTGCAACCTTAATTTGATAAGAAACTGCCAAATAATTTTCCAGAGTGGCTCTGTAATTTTACTTTTTCACCAGCAAAGCATGGCAATCCAGTTTCAACACATACTCCTTAAAAGCATTTGATATTGTCACCATTTTTTTTTTATTTTAGCCATTCTGATTAGTTTGTAGGGATGTTTCATTGTGGTTTTAATCTACATTTCCCTAATGGATAATGGTATTAAACGTCTTTTCATGTGCTTATTTGCTATATGGATATACTCTTCAGTGAAATGCATCTTCATGTTTATTGCCCATTTCCTAATTAAATTGTATTTTTTTGGTTTGGCTATGTACAGTTGAGTTTTGACAGTTTTTTATGAATTCTAGATACCAGTTCTTTATCAGATATGTGGTTTGCAAATATTTTTCCAGTCTGCAGATCATCTTTCCGTCTCTATAACAGAGCTTTTACCAGAGAAAACATTTTTTTAATTTTTGTGATGTCCAATTTATTAATTTATTCTTTAGATAAGATATATTCATTGTGCTTTTGGTATGATTGGCAAAACATCTTCACCCAGCTCAGAGATTTCTCCTATTTTTAAAATGCTTTTGTGGTTTTACATTTTACATTTAAGTCCATGATTTATTTTGAGTTAATTTTTGCATAAAATGTAAGTCTTGGGTTGAGGCTCATTTTTGAGCCTATGGATGTCCAGTTACTCTGGCACCAGTTGCTGAAATGGCTACCTTTCTTCCACTGGATTTCTTTTGTACATTTGTCAGAATCACAATAGGCTGGATTTATTTTTGTGGGTCTAGTTCTGGGCTCTCTATTGTGCTTTGATCTATGTTTATCTTTTCATCATAGTCTTGATACGGTATCTATATAATGTCTTGGTATCAGGCAGACTGATTCTTCCCATTTTATTCTCCTTTTTCAAAATTGTTTTAGCTTTTACAGTCCCTTTACCTTAGCATAAAATTGTTAAATAGTCTATATCTATAGCTGTACAAAATTGTTTTGGGATTTTTGTGAAAACTTCATAAAACCTGCATGTCAATTTGGGAATAATTGACATCTGTACCATACTAAATTTCCAAATAAGTGAACGTGATAGGTCTCTCCATTCATTTTGATCTTTGATTTTTTTCATCAGTGTTATATAGTTTTCAGCATTAAAATCTTGTGCATATTTTGATAGATCTATGGGAAAATAATTTTGAAATTGTAAATAGTATTTGCATATAACCTTTGAACAATGCAAGCCCAATGGTACCAAACCCTCCATGCAGTTGAAAATGCACGTAATAATTTTGACTCCCCAAAACTTAACTACTGCTTCCCAGAAGCCTTACCGGTAACATAAACAGTTGACTAACACGTTTTCTATGTTATATGTGTTATATACTGCAGTCTTACAATAAAGTAAGGTAGAGAGAAAGAACTGTTAAGAAACTATAAAGAAGATAAAATATAATTACTATTCATTAAGTGCAAGTGGATCATCACAAAGGTCTTCATCCTCGATGTCTTCATGTTGAGGAGGCAGAGGAGGAGAAAGAGGAGGACTTGGTCTTGATGTCTCAAGAGTGGCAGAGGTGGAAGAAAATCTGAGTGTAAGTGGACCCATATAGATCACATCTATGTTGTTCAGAGGCCAACTATATTTTACATTTTGGTGTTTATGTATTCATTGCTAATATGTAGAAATACAATTGCACTTTGTGTTTTTTATCTTGTATTTTTCAACCTTGCTGAATGTAGATCTAGAATTATCTATTTATGTGATAGAGTATTTGAGATTTTCTATGTAAACAATCGTGTGCATAGGCAGTTTTATTTCTTCCTTTCTAAGCTGTATGCATTGTATTTCTTTTCCTTGCTTTATTTAACTTACTAGAACTACTAGCTTTATTGCACTGAATAAAAGTGGTGAGAGCAGACATACTTGCCGTGTTTCTGGTATCTGGTCGAAAGCATTCAGTCTTTTGTCATTAAGTATAATGTTGCCTGTAGAGTTTTTGTAGATGTTCTTTATCAAGTTGAGGAAGGACCTATGTCTTCCTATTTTTCTGAGAGTTTTATCATGAATGAGTACTGAATTTTGTCAAATGCCTTTTCTGCATTAATATGATCATGTGATTATTTTCTTTAGTGTTTTGATATGGTGGGTTACATCAGTAGATTTTCAAATATTACACCAGCTTGCATCCCAAGAATAAACTGAACTTGGTCATGGTATATAATCCTTTTTATATATTACTGAGTTCTACTTGCAATATTTTCTTTTTTTTCCAGCATATTGTGGGGGTACAAATGTTAAGGTTACATATATTGCCCTTGCCCGCCCACCCCCCTCCAGTCAGAGCTTCAAGCATGTCCATCCCCCAGTTGGTGCGCATCACACTCCTTATGTATGTATATACCCATTCCCTCCCCCACCCCACCTACCTGACACCCAATAAATGTTATTCCTATATGTCCACTTAGGTGTTGATCAGTTAATACCAATTTGCTGGTGAGTACATGTGGTGCTTATTTTTCCATTCTTGGGATATTTCACTTAATAGAATGGGTTCCAGCTCTAGCCAGGACAATACAAGAGGTGCTATATCACCGTTGTTTCTTATAGCTGAATAGTACTCCATGGTGTACATATACCACATTTTATTAATCCACTCGGGTATTAATGGGCACTTTGGTTGTTTCTACATCCTTGTCATAGTGAATTGTACTGCCATAAACATTTGGGTGCAGATGTCTTTATTATAGAATGTCTTTTGCTCTTTTGGATAGATGCCTAATAGTGCTATTGCTGGATCAAATGGTATTTCTATTTTTAGCTCTTTGTGTATCTCCAAATTCTTTTCCACAGAGGTTGCACTAATTTGCAGTCCCACCAGCAGTGTAACAGTGTCCCTGTCTCTCCACACCCTTGCCAGAATTTGTTGTTTTGGGATTATTTGATAAAGGCCAATCTCCCTGGGGTTAGGTGATATCTAATTGTGGTTTTGATTTGCATTTCTCTAATGATCAGAGATGTTGAGCATTTTTTAATATGTTTGCTGGCCATTATTCTGTCTTCTTTTGAAAATCTTCTGTTCCTTTCCTTTGCCCATTTATTTATGGGGTTGTTTGATTGTTTCTTGTTGATTTTTTTAAGTTCTAGAGAGCTTCTTGTTATCAGCCCTTTATCGGATATGTAGAGAGCAAATATTTTCTCCCATTCTGTAAGCTGTCTATTCACTCTACTGATAGTTTCCTTGTCTGTGCAGAAGCTTTTTAATTTGATCTGATCCCATTTATATTTTTGTTGCTGGTGTGATTGCTTTGGGTGTCTTCTTCAAAAATTCTTTGCCTAGGCCAATGTCTCACTGATTTCAGACTGACATTTGTTTGGTTTGATTAAGAAGATAACATTAAATTCCAGCAAACCAGTATTTTAAGCTCCAGTAGATGATAGTGCTTGGTTTGTGGAGAAGCCTCAGAGGGCTGCTGGGAGCATGAAGGAAGAAAGGCAGAAAGTTAGGTCAGGAGGTGAAGGCACAGGGGGAGATGCCTGAGGGAATAGGGTAGGATATTGACTGCTTCTCTTCAGAATTTTTTAAAAGCATTCAGGGGTGGAAACAGAAGCACTGACTTGGACTTTATGCACAATTCCCCAGCTTCTAAAAGGTAACATTTCTGGCTGATCAACTTTACTCAATTTAAGGGTGTTAGAGGCAAGACATATTGTAAACAAGTGATAATCTGGGATTTAACCATGTTCCAGTCAATCAGTAATGGTTTTTTTGTGGCCACTATGTAATATTTAAAGTGCATTATGGTTACCTCTTGTCTTGCAGATTGAATTTTCTAAGTAAGAATTTCATTAAGTAAGCCTGCATAAGCATATGTTCTGATTAAGAGTAAGGTGAGAAGACACTCAAGTGTTAGAGGTGGAAGGGACTCAGCTGTGCTTTTCACACCAGTGGGACAGTCCAGACCTTGGTATATGTGCTGTCTGGTGGGAAAATAATTTCCAGCAGATATAGGTCAGAGGTGGAGTTCCCAACAGTGCTTTAGAAAAAATGCATTTCAGTAGTAGTAATGGTCTCTTGGACTAGGACTTTACATCATCCATTACTTATAACCTGGTACCGATTAGCTGGCAGGTAAGGAAATAGTCACCCATTGTGCAAAACCTCCAAGGAGAGATGAGACAGCATCCAAAGGTGAAAAATGACTTTTCTGGTCCTGGGCTGACTGCAAACCAAGCCACCCTTGGCCATTTTTTAAAGTTAAGTGACCTCACTTCCATTTACCTCTCCTCCAACAAGTGGCTTGGAGGGCTACAAATGGCACTGGGACAGGTCAAAGTATACCAAACAAAAATAAAAAATTTTAATAATACTAATAATTTCTACATGAGGAGTAACAGCCACTGTATGGATCCCAGCAAAGATTTGTCTGTGATTCCAACACCTTTTCTCTATTGAATTTACAGGGATAAACTTGCCTTTCTTTGGGGGAGCTGCCCAATTTATACTCAGGGATAACAAACTTACTTTTCGAAGTGTATACACCTTGTTTGGTTTTCTCTATGTCCCACTACCCTCTTATGCTGTAAGAGATGAGATTATGCTTTATTCCTTCCGTAGAAAGGGGGGAGGTGAATGAACACCATACACATGCAGGGTTTGACCTCTCCTGGAAAGGAGGTAGCTCAGTGTAAAGGTAGTTTGATATGAACTTGACTGTAAGGAAGGCAGTAGAGTAATAACAGAGTTCCTTTTTATTTTGTTAACAATATTTTTTTCCTGAAACTACTTTTTATAAACCTTAGCCTCAACAGTTACTCTCAATTTTTGCCTTTGTCTTGTTTATCTAAAACCAATACTGCGCCCTGCTCACATCAATCAATGCTGCTCTCAGAATGATGACAAAGGACTCCCAATTCTCTTGTTTAACAGCTTATTCAACACATGTTGCCTCTGGAGACCTCTTAAGATCTACACTTCCTGACTTCATGGCTACCAATCTTCTAAGGTGAAAAAAGAGACAGTTCAGCTGAAAAATAGAGCCAGATTTACTATCTTCTATAATGGTAAGAGTAATGGGTATAATAAAAGACCACATTCATCAAGGTGCTTGGGAGACTTTGAAACAGAATTCAATATTTAAAGCCTCCGATTATTTAATTATAGCAGGAGTTCAACAAAGTCTAAGTAGTTTGTACCTTGCTAATCTATAATTGATAATAAATAAGATCGAGGCTAGACTGAAACAAATATGTGCATAAAATAATTTGCTAGGCAAATTATCAATGTATGCAAAATGGTAGCCAAGAATATTTATTTAAGAGAAAAAAGTTTAAATGCTGCTGAAGCACATCTTGGCATATAATAAGAGAATTATTTGTATACACAAACTGAAAATCATCAAGGGTGCCCTTCTTTTCAGAGCCTATCTGTATTAGAAAACAGCAGACACAGCCTTGAATGTAAAGAAATTTTATAAGTTTGTCGTAGTTATTAAAGCAAATAGGCTTTTTCCTCCTCATTAATTTGAATTAGTGTAGTTTTACAATATTTTATCTTAATTATAAAATGTGCTTAAAGTCAACTAATAGCATAAATTCCCACATAAGAAAAAAAAAATCACAAAACTCTTTTAGGACCAAATGCTCCTACTGTAACTTTTATTGTGAATGTCATCAATAAAATCATCTTTTATAATACTATGCCATGTTAAAACAATCATGCGTTATCAAATAAAGGAGGACAGGCCCAACATAGGGTCAAATAATGATGATCTTGATACTTCCCAGTGGCCTACAGACTTATTTAATCTTAGCATATGCATATGAATTTTTTATAGATTATATAATTGCAGTACTGAATTCATGTTGTGTATACAATAAAATCAAAAGAAGAATAGTAAGTAAAAGAGCATGAGACATAGGATTTATTCTTTCTATTAACAAAAGTCTAAGCAACTTTTTGCATTCACTAAAATTATTAATAGATTATCTTTCCTTTAACAGAAATATTCTTTATCTCTCAGCATCTACAGAAATCTGAAGGTCTAAGTTCAGTTTATTCCAACTATCTGGTTATAATCATTGTCAAAGTCGAAAAAGATTTCACAAAAAATTTGGCACATTCTTTCAATATTGTCCACCAATTATACAATGTTTATGAAATTCAACAAACTTTAGCCCATTTTTTATCAATCTTATGCTGTTTTTTATAAATTAGTTAATTGTATAAACTAATCAAAAGGTGTTGTATTTTTATATGCTCAATAAATGGGTTCAATACTCACTGAAATTTTAGCTTGAATGTTGTTTAAAGATGTTAGAAAACTTATGTTTCAAAGGTTTTGTGTCTGTGTGTGTAGATCTGTGCATATGTGCACATGTGTCTGTCCAGCCATACTGATTGATATGTGGGAATTTCTATGTACACACATATCATTTGATAAACAACACAGAACAATGAAAAAATTTCCAAATATTCTTTCTAAAAATGTCATCTCCTGAAAGGCTCCAAATAGCCATAGCAATACTGAGGAAACAACAACAACAACAAAATAAACAAAACTAGAGGCATTACACTATCTGACTTCAAAACATAGTACAAAGCTATGGTAACCAAAACAGCCTGGTAATAGCATAAAAACAAACACATAGACGAATGGAACAGAATAGAGAGTCCAGAAATAAATGCGTGCACCTACAACTGATTTTTGACAAAAGTATCAAGAACACACATTGGGGAAAAGATAGTCTCTTCAGCAAATTGTGTGGCAAAATTGAACATACACATGCAGAAGAATGACACTAGACCCCTACCTCCCACCATATACAAAAATCAACAAAAAAATTGATTAAAGCCTTAAATGTAAATCTGAAACTATGAAACAACTAGAAGAAATCATGGGGCTTTACAACATTGGGCTGGGCAATGATTTTTTTAAATAAGACCTCAAAAGCACAGGCAACAAAAGCAAAAATAGACAAATGAGATTGCATCAAACTAAAAAGCCTTTGCATAGCAAAGGAAATAATTAACAGAATGAAGAAACAAACTATAGAAGGGGAGAAAATATTTACAAACTGTACATCTGACAAGAGGTTAATATCCAGAATATATAAGGAACTTAAACAGCTAAACAGGAAAAATAATCAAATAACCCAATTAAAAAATGGACAAAGGATTTTAATAGACATTTCTCAAAAGAAGACATGGAAATGGCCAAAAAGTACCTGAGAAAATTCTGAGCATCACTCATCGTCAGGGAAGTGCAAATCAAAGCTATAATGAAATACCACCTTACTCCAGTTAGAATAGCTATTATTATGAAAAAGACAAAAGAAAATAAATGTTGGCAAGGATGTGGAGAAGAGAAACACTTACACACTGTTGGTGGGATTGTGAAATAGTATGGCCATTATGGAACACAGTATGGAGGTTCCTCTAATATTTAAAAATAGAAACACCATTTGATCCAGCAAACCCACTACTTGGTCTTTATCTGAATGATGAACAATGGAGACATGGAGGGTGGAAGGTGGGAGGGGGTGGACGATGGGAGGTTGCTTGGTGAGTACAATATATTTTGCTTCAGTGATGTGTGCACTGAAGGCCCTGACTTCACCACAATGCAGGATATCAACATAGCAAAATTGCCCTTGCACCCCCATGAACATATAGAAATAAAAGGTAAGTGGCAAAAAAAAAAAAACAAAGAACATGAAATCAGTATGTCGAAGAGATATCTGCACTCCTGTGTTTATTGCAGTAGTATTCACAGTAGCCAAAATATGGAATCAACATAAGTGTCCAACAATGGATGAATGGGTAAAGAAAATGTGGTATATATACAAAATAGAATACTATTCAGCCAGAAAAAAAGAATGAAATCCTATCATTTGTGTCACTTTGGATGAACCAGGAGGATACCATGTTAAATAAATTTTAAAAAATTGATGTCATAGAAATAAAGAGCAGAATAGTAGACATCGGAAACTGGAGACAGGATGGCGGAAGGGAAGAGGAAAAGAAGTTGGTCAATGAGTTCAAAGTTACAATTAGGAGGAATAAATCCTGGTGTTCTATTGCAAAGTAGGGCAAGGATAGCTAACAGTAAGGTATTGTGCATTACAAAATAGCTGGAAGAGAGGCTTTTGAATGTTCTCACCACAAAAATGATAAACTGTATGAAGAGATGTATATACTAAATACTCTGATTTGATCATTATACAACATATATATGTATTGAAACATCAAATATATACTCTATGAATGTATACCCCATAAATGTAGACAATTACAATGTCAAGTAAAAATACTTTTAAATATAAATTATTTTTAAATGTGCAAAAAATGCTATCTCCTTCCTACCTCAAGATATGACTGTTGAGTTCCTTTTGTTCACATACATTTATATTATTTTTTACCAATATTGGATTTTTTCATGGATTTTTTTATAATCCATGTTCATTTTATGAATGTTAACTAATTAAAACCTGATTTATGTCTATTACACATACACTTAACCAGGCAGGAACATGTGAATTAAAATACCCCATGATATACTTAAACGCTAAGTCAGGGTTTCTCAATCTATCTCACCTACTGAGTGAATATCTGACATATTGATAAATGGTGAGGACCATAGTGCTAATCCACATATTAAATATTAATAATGCTTAATTTTCTCATTTTATGGGATGAAAATAATCATACATTTTAATGCATTTTCCCCACACTCCAATAGATCTTCCTGGCACCTCTGAGGAGCTTACTTCCCACTTTGAACAACATTGATTTAAATAACTCTTTCCCATCAGCTCACATAGAAGAGTTTGCTTTTCCTATCCGAATTTCTTTTGGACAAACCTCAGTATAGGTAGATAAGCAGGTGCTGATTTCCTAAGGTAGAAATGTGAAGATTTAAAAATAATACATGGCCATAGTTAGTCAAAACATGGTTTTCTTACATCTCAAAGGTATATTTATTGTTGACATTTTTTCTGTTTTGACAAATATCAAACATAAAGACAATTAGGGCCTCTAAACTTCAATAACTTATCACTCTAACTTTTTGTTCAGTGTTAATCTAGCATCAATTAGCATGGAAAGGACTAAGTGTCAAAGTAAAAGCCAGAACACAAATAAGATCATTGCTTCTGGTTTTTTTTTAAATCTCTTTAAAACATGTCCATTCTTTCTGTTAGTCGCCAAAAACTAATAAGAAACTACTTCATAGAGAACTAACAACGGATTTAATTCTAAACAACTGATTTTTACCATATTGATAACATTTTCAAAACGTTCACAAAATAAAAATGGAATCAAGAACTTATATAAATGTGATGTCCATGTCTTTCTTAAGCATAGATAAATTTTTAAATCATAAATCAAATCATGTAGATTCTCAAAACAGTTTAACTGGGTAATGCACCATCTATTTTCTCAGTCACTGAATGCCACCATCAATGAAACTGCGTTGCAATATGAGTAGCTTAATCCTCTTTCTTCCATTTCAGTGTAATATTCTCCCAAGTACCAGAAATAAGAGGTTGCAATCCTCCATCATAAATTTGTCAGTTGTACCAAAATTATTATAATTCTAGAAAAGGTTAGAGTTTTGGTCAAATGCTAACCAAAATTTTTTTGCAAGTCAAAATATGGGTAGTGGGTAAATTCTTCCTGTAATAGGATTGTAAGACAGTGTAATTTCATCTCTACTGGAGTTCCCAGCATGTGTAACAAAAGTGAAACAGAACAAATCTGTTCTCCATCAACATAAGGTTAATTTTTTTTCTAATTGGTGAGGAAAAACGAATCTCATTTGACTGCCCCATATTTCTTTCCAAATTAAAGCATAAAAACCCAGCACCATGACTTTTGGCAAGCTATCTTTTACTGGGCAAAAAATAAATGGGATTTCCCTTCATAGTTACTTTCTTAAATTAATCATAAATACAAATATACATTTGAAGAAATAATATTACAGGTTTGGCTCCATTGATGAATGGACTGGATTTCAAAAGCTCTTAAGTCAATTGTGTATCCTCACATGTTGAATATACACATAGATTTAAGTCTCCAGGATGGCAGGGAAAGATCTATTTAATATATAACATGCGCAAAGCATAAGTCCTCTGAAGATACACCGTGTGTCCATGTTTACATTTAGAGGGATTGGTGACTCTATGCATACAAAGAAACATATGCACAGTACACTGACATCATGGAAAATATATACCATTCCAAATCAAGTACCCTGTGTTTAATTTTCTTTACCCATTTATATAGTAAATCTCTAAAAGAGCAAAATAATAATTCCATTTCTTACACTGGATGGTTGTTTTGATTCTGCATATGAAAGCCTACACTTCACTCATTTATTTAATGAACCTCTACTGAGTACCTCTGCTATAGTCTGAATGGTTGTGCCCCACTCTCCTCAAATCCGTATGTTGAAATGTAACCACCAATGGTATTAGGAGGTGGGACCTGAGGGAGGTGAATAGATTGTAAGGGTGGAACCCTCATGCATGGGATTAGTGCTCTTGCAAAAGAGTCCACGGAGAGCTGCATTGCCCCATTGCTTTGTGAGGACAGAGCCAGAAGGCACCATCTATGAACCAGAGAGTCCTAGCCAGACACCAAGTGTGCTGGTGCCTTAATTTTGGATATTTCAGCCTCCAGAACTGTAAGAAATAAATTTCTGTTGTTTATAAACCACCCAGTTTATCATATTTTGTTATAGTACCTCAAACAGACAAAGACAATCTCCTATGTTTAGTTTCTCTGCTAGATGCAAGGAACTAAATATAAATGTGATACAGTCCCTACAATTAAGAGACTGATCATCTGTTTCTATCCCTGGAAGATGTAAATGTACTAGCAGCAGTAGCTACAATAAAGAAAATAATAGATGATCCTTACTGACTTCAGCAAGGGCAGTGAGAAGTATTTATTTGTTCATCAGCAAACACTGATCAAAAGGCTCAAGATAAATATGACGTAATAGCTGACCTCAAAGAAAGGAAGACTGGCAGATAAGATAGTTACAATGTTATTAATAATGTATGAAGGCATGCAACGAATGTTTTATGGAGTATCAAAGAACAGCCCGCAAATCTTGCCTGAAGAGGTGATAGTAGAGCAACCCTCTTAGAAGATGCCTTGCAGGCAGCTCACGGAGCCAGGACATGCATGGCATGCTGCAGTTTCTGCAAGGAGCACGTGAATAAAGCAGAAATGGTGGATGGAGCAGTAAAGGGGAGTGAGAATTCTAAGACTAGGATAGTCCAGATTGCAAAAGATTTTCAGCACCAAATTTTGGAGGTAACTGACATACACTAAAGGATTTTAAAGAGAAATACCACCTTTGCTTTCTGTGTCAGATAAACACAGGAATGGGCATTAACTCTGCCTCATGTGGGACAAGGATGATCCTTCCTGGGGACAATCTCCAACATCCTGAGCCTACAGGAAGGAAAGAGAAATGGGGCTGACAAGCTCTAAGAGCTGTAGCAGGGGCCCCGTGCGGTCTGGGCCAGTAACCTTGAGAATTAGACTTTTGGGGATCGAGGTAGACGAATCGTAAGAACTGGAGACACAGTTACATTCTCTAAAAAGCTCTGTTTTCCCTTTTTGTACTCTGTCATGTAAAATGGCCACAACACTCTACCCGAGCTCCCTAACAGGCACAAAAGGGAAGGGGAAGGATTTCACAGTGATCTTACAAGGGCAGGCTACAGACCTCAGGTTCATTACTGTATAAATGCAGTCATACAATAAGCACTGAACACTTTTCATATGCTAGGGTCTGTGCATAAAGTTAGAGCAGTGCTTCTCAAACTTTGACATGCAGTAAAGCAAGCAATAGGAAACTCCTGGGATCTTGTTAAAGTACAGCCTCAGATTCAGTTGGTTTGAGAAAGGGAAGCACGATTCCACATTTCCAATAAGAGGGTCAGGGACCACACTTTGAGCAATGAGGAGTTAAGAAACAGAAAGAGGTCTTGTCTCTGCTGTCGTGGAGCTGATAATCTACCTGGTGAAGCAAACAATAAATATGTCTCTGCAATGAGTGTGGTAGTTGATTTCATGTAGAGATGCACAGGTACTGTGTGAATGAATATGAATAATTTTAAATGTGCATGAGATATTCCTGTTTATAGACTTTTTGTTTTAACAACTAGTGAAGGACATGTGTATGCTTCAAGGGTTGAAAGTAGAAAGAAAATCCTCCTTCAGTGAAACGTCTTTAGGAATCTAAAACAATTTGCAACATCAAGGTTGTTCAGAAGAAGCATGTTATGGTCTTAGGGTAAAGATAGAATCAAAAAAAAAAGTTAGCCTGTCTACCCTAAGAGTCAGGTCATGAAAATGAAACCACAGGTTTTTTTCCTCCTTTGAGAACTTTTCCTTCCCACTATGCACATTGATTTCTGCTGTAGGCAGATTTGGCTAAAAACTTTTGAACCAAGAACTACAGTTATTACCCATAAGTCTTATTAGCAAAAAGGAAACTTGAATTCCCCAGTTGCTTTCTCACAGACTAACTAACCTACTTTGAGAAATCAGTAGGGTCAACAATTTAAAAAAAATAATATTTCCACAGTAATATGAAAAGGAAGATTTCTAATTGGGAATTATATTTCCCATTTAGATTATGTTTGAGGCAAAGCTAGTCTATATTTTGTCTGAATGGAATCACAAAGGTAACTTTTCACTTTTCACAGATACTGATGTGGGCAAGACCAGTCAATATAATAAGTGAGTAGAGTATGAAATGAAGAGTTTTGTGTTCCATGGTGAATGCTACCATGCTACTGTGCCAATGCTTACTCATATGCTGAAATTCACCCCTCCCAAGGTGATGGTATTAGAAGGAAGTGCCTTCTGGGAAGTAATTAGGACATAATTGTAAAGCCCTGATTGTTGCTTCTGCCATGTGAGGACATAATGAGAAAACTGCTGTCTATGAACCAGAGAGCAGGCCCTCCCCAGACTCCAAATCTGCTGGCAACTTGATCTCGGACTTCCCAGCTTCTAGACTGTGAAAAATAAATTGCTATAGTTTATAAGCTACCCAGTTCATGACATTTTGCCCAAGCAGCCCAAGTGGACTAAGATGGTGAGTTTGGAAGGAATAAGTTGATGGAATGATGAAGAAAGCAAAACTGAAATAGATTGAGAATAGAATGCAACATGAGAATGTTTAAAAACAAACATAAACAAATATTCTTTTGTCATAAAGCTAGTGTTGCATGTACAGAGCATGAATATTAAAATATTTACAAATTTAGATAAATGTATATCCATGTATGTATCCTATATTTTGTGAAACAAATGCTAATCAGTGGTGATGCTTGTGTATTATTTACCAAATATTTACTGAATGCTTACTATGGTTGAACTGAGATATTTTGAGTTATAAAATTTGTTCTATATCTGCTGAAAGGTTAAGAGAGTGAATATTTGCATAATGTACTTCCTTTTTCTTGGGAGTCTACTCCAGATTATGGTAAATTAACTAGGTAACTTTGGGCACAGATCAAAAGATTCTGATAGGGATTATCTTAGAATAAATAAATTCAGTTAGGAATAAATAACTTGGACAACATGAAAGTTAATTTACACTCATTAATTCAACAAAAATTTAGTGAACACATATCTCTATGTGGGATACCCAAATGAAAAGGTGGTGCAAAAAATTTCCTGAGCTCTCTGTAGCCTAAAAGCTTGTAGAAAACTTATAGATAAGAGAAAAATGGCAACCATGCAAAACAATGTTTAATAAATGACATCAGGTTAGAACATGCAAAAATATGATAAGAGTTTAAGGGAAAGAAAAAAATTATATCAAATGCTGATTAAATTTAGTATTTACAAAAGTCAGGGACAGATAGCTAATAGATTGATGACAATCAGTATTGCAAAAGAGAGCAATGGGCTAGAATAATAAGCTGAATTTATCAAGATGAAACAATGTTGTTTGAATAACAAAACAAAAATATCATAACTTAGAGCAATGCTAATAGCTAATACTTACTGAACAATTTCCATGTCACAAGCACTATTCAAATGTTTATGCATATTAACTCATTTGACTATAAGTCATCCCAGTAAAATGAATATTATTGTGTTTATCTCAACCATTGGAGGAAACCCAGGCCATGTATGGCAACAAATAGTAAAGTCAGAATCAGATCCCAGGTATTCTGACCTGAAAGTTTTCATGTGTTAGCCACTACAGTGTACTCCTATTATTTTATTTAAAAACAAGAGTATCCAAACCCCAAGCTGCAATAATCCTACTATGCTTATCATTAATCTAACAACTTCTAGAGTGTTGTGTTCAAATGAATTCATTCATTAATTTAGTATACCATGCCTCATCTCAAAAAGAATTAAGAGAGGATTTTTTCCAAATATTTGAAATTCAAGGATAGTGTATTTAAACAACCTAGATTTCATAAAGCGAAATGAGACCCAGATAGCCTTGATTATAATACATCATATACAGACTTGAGAGCATTTGGTGTGGGGGAGAGAAGACTTCAGTCATGTGGTATTTATTTTGGAATAACAAAGCAACAACTATTTCAGTAAACTCCTTGACCCCAGATAAGAGAGTCCTGTTTGATTTAGCAGTTAAATGATCACTAGTATTCTTAATTCTTCACAAAGCAGAGAGAACAGAAGCGGATTTTTTTTTTCAGAGAGGGGATTGAAGTGTGAATGGAGGCCGGGGTACAGGCGCACACTAAGAATTATCAAAGTGAAAAAAAGGCAACCAGGCAAAGGATTCATGTTCTGGAAGGAGGAAGACACTTCCTGGAAGTTTCATAAATACATGTCTGGTCCTTTCACTTCATAAACTTTAATGTCCGGCTCCAAATGAACCATGCGCGGTCCTACCAGGTGGCCTCATCACGTGTGGCTTCAGTTGGCCGAATCCCCGCCCTTCCTGCCCTCTCACGTTACTCCGAAAACACTCAGAAGCAGAACTGTCCTCTTTCCCAGGCCCCAGTCTTATTTCTTCCAGCAAAGTCATATCCATTGAACTGAGAGCTGTCAACTTGCTAATAAATAAGAAGTATTAAACAAAACTCCCACTAATGGAGCTGTGTGGGGGTGACCAGGTATTCAGAGGCAGCCAAGCGTCCCAGCGGCTCACGCCTGAGGACGCCACTTGGTAAACAGAGGCAGTGATGGGCAACCCCGACTGTGGGGGCTTTGCCATTCTCGCATGTCATCAACAGGTGTGGATAGATATGAATGGAAACGGTGCTTTCTGTCGCAATCAGAGTTAAACAAACTCGCCCTTAGCATTGTGGGACAGAGTTCACACGTTTGGGTTTGAAAAATAGCTCTGTTCACAGCCAGTGTGTGTATCTCTGCACGTGAGTGTGTCTGTGTGTGAGAGAGACTGCAATGTTTATTTTATTTTTTAAAATCCTCTTACATGCACAAGCAGAATGTTTCTGACAAAAGAGTGACAAAAAGTGTTTGGAATAAATAAAATTGTTTATTTACACGCACACACACACACTCTTCCAACAAATACATCCTTCTGGTATATCAGAAGTGTAGAAAGACAGAATGGTCGTATCCTCTGGCGTCTTGGTTTAACACACTAGTTCTGAACAATGGCGCCCAAACCACCCCAGACGAAAGGCAGCGTGAGTGTTGACTGCTGAACTTTCTTCTGCTACTCCAGGAAAAGCAGTGAAACGGCAAGGCAGGATGGACGTTATCATTTGCAGTGCCCAGGGCAAAATGAAAACGTGGAGCCAGTTGTTCAACAAATAATTACATATTTCAAGATGGCTACTGCCCAACATTAAGCCAAGCTTGGTGCCTTTGCACAGACCCTGGAGAAAGGATTCAAGGACCATAAACACCTATAGAATTGTCACATACATTTTTAAGATTTTGTTTGACTTAGATCACCTGCATACGTTATTTTACATTCCCACAGTGACCGGATTCTAAAAAATTAACCTCCCTTTTCAAAATGGTGGCTTTGTTTAAATCAGCGGTGGATTAGAATGATTCCACGGGTGGGTAAAGTCCCCTGGAAACCGTGTGAGTCTAACTCCCCCCACCCCACCGCCGCCCATGCGGGTCCTGAAACTCCCATGTCATCTGAGAAGAGCATAATCCTGGAAAGGCCCTTATGCTTCCGTTCTTCACTAAATCAATGTGTTTTCCTGCTTCAGTTATCTTTTCTGTGAAATAGTGAAAGTGAATCCTGTTTCTCCTTTTTTTTTTCATCACCCTCAGCCTTAGGGAATGACAAGTGCTTAGAAAACTCCTCAAGCCATGACTAGAACTTCCTGGTGGCTCACTGTGATCTGGGAAAGGTATACTGCACTGGATTTCTTAAGCGAACCCTTGTCAATACCCAAGGGCCATCCCCGACATCCAAAAGATTCACTGTAGATGCTGCCACTGTTGCTGTTATAAAAATCATACATACGTAAATGGGGGAAAAAATACCAGGAATTTGTTAGAGGTAGCCACACAAGAAAAGGGGGAAAATATTTGTTTCTGCCATTTCTATCTAAAGGTAGAATTTGTCCCTTCTGAAGCAAGGTCATAAATGTTTCAAAGAAAACAAAAGTTTAGGATTTTCCTCTATTAAACAAATAAAACAAAATAAAGATAATCAGAAACTCTGGTAATAAGATATATAGACAAATGAGTCTATTTAGCTTTAAGTTTTTGAGATGAATAAAGCCATATTATGAATATAGCCACTTCTTGCGCCACAAACTGAGTTAAGCTACAAGTTGTAATTACATCTTCATTTTCTCACTAGCTCATTTTCCCCAACAAAAGTAGGTAGAGAGAAGTGAAAGCATCTATGAGGAAAAAAAAAGATACATGTGATATATAGAAGACATATTTACAATTAAGGTCTAATTCACTTTTTCTCCTATCTCAACTAGAAGGACATTCATCTGTGAGGGCCTTTCCTTGCTGTGATGGTACAGCAGGCTAGCTTTTTAGCAATTTATTTTAAAAACTGGTTATTGCCCAGGACAGGGACTTAGAGTTAGGTAGCCATGTCTGGCAAGAAGTGAATGATTAATCACATCATTCCGATATCTGTAATTAAAAAAACAAACAAAAAAACCCCATTATCTAGAACCATCTATTTAAAAATAGGTTTGATTTCTGACCAAGAAAACCGGGGGAACATGCCTTTTTCACCAAGACAACCAGAGGGAACGTGCTCTTTTCACCAAGCAGAAAGGAACACAGATGCATCTAGAGGGTTAAGGCAGTTAAATAGAAAGATATATGTTTTAACGGAGTTGTGCCTTAAAATTACTTCTAATTTATCCACTTACCAGACATGTATTGAGGTAAAATGATCAGCAGTAATGTGCAGCAGAAAGATATATACTTTTTTAATTGTAGCCAAGGGGAAAAAAGCAGCATGGAATAACTTAATCGTTGCTAATTATAATATCACTGAGGTAATTACAATAGATTTTGATTGTCTCATTTTCACACCAGAGGAGGGCACAATGCTGGCGTTTCTCTTAATACATATTTGTTTTTAGAGAAGAGCTGACAATTATACTAATTGTAGTCACAGCATGAAACTTTGTTTTTAAAGAAAAATTTGTCTACATGTCACACGGAATAAATGCACCCTTTCTGTTTGGTTAGGTGCAAATTAAAGACGCATTAATTGCTTTGTTTATTGTGGTAAGAGATCTCTGCATTGTTGCAAGCATTATCAATTTTCCAGGAGCCGAATGCATTTCAAAGTCCTCAACACCCAAGAAAGTGTCCCACTGCTTAAATGGGTCGCTTTTATGAAAGCTTCAGAAGGCAGCTGATTCATAGCACCTAAAACCCACAGCCATGCTCAAATTGGCAACTTCCATTCGGGAAGATGAGAGAAAATCCTGATAAGAAAATGACAATGAAAGCTAAATCGTAAGATGCATCTTGTTCTACTGCTGCAAAAGCACATTCGAGTGCTGAGCAGATCTGTGTGTTCAGAATGTGCCCATAAGAAACTGGCTGGCGGAGTCTTATAACCGTGGGTGGCAGAAAGCTTGACCTTAGCTCAGCAGAGGAGAGGAAATTGCAGATTCCAGATTTGCAAGTGTAGTCAGATCTATATAGTGTTGACTGGTTCTTCCTCTTGCCCATGTCCGGTCTACAGTCTAGTGGGGGTGTAGGGGGAGCCTCTGTCCCTGGTAATAAGAGAACAGCCTCAGAACTCTACATCTCCATCCATTTTATGAGATGCCTCAGCCTGCACTACTGTGTTGACCTCTCCAAAGAGCTCTAATTGCACTGCTGGCCATTCCCCCAGCCCCACCTTATGTAATCATCTTACTAGTACTCACAGAGGAGGAGGGACAGCTAGCCAGCTGGAACACAGATGGAGAAAGGGCATTACCCTAACTGGATACCCAGCCAGCTAATAAGGTTCCTAGAATGCAGTTACTATCACTGAGCTTGATGACATTTATTGTATCAAAGGATATTTTTAAAAATCCACATCCACCATCTTTTGAGTAACCTACACAGAGAGGTAAACAGAATACTCAGGATCAGATCGTCCTCTCCTACCCTGAAGCATCCCAAGCACATCCCCAGGACACTGGTCACCAAAAGCACTGCAGAGGCATGTGGACTACACAAGTAAAGTTATCTCTTAGAGAAACAAAAATTTACTAATTATTATACAGTGAGTAAAGGCTGTAAAACCCTGTTTTAACGTTTTGATTTTCTTTATTTGTTTTACTTTCTAAAGAATCATTGCTTGTGAATGTTAGGGGGAAATTGTTCATTAAATATGTCTACTGAGACAGGCAAGGGGGACAGTTTAGACCCCAACAGACAGTCAACAAACACAACACAGCTCAGGCCAGGGACCCTTCTGAATACATCTCACAGTGGCAACTGACATTTCCAAGAATCCACAAGCAGTTCCTTGACCCACCTTTACTGCTCTGTGACATTCCACACAGTCAGATCTTCTACTTTCTCCATTGATTTCCTGCACCCAATTCCCTTCTCTCCATTCCTGTAATCGCCATTCTTATCTCAAGCTTCTTTGATCTCTTTACAACTCTTCCATGAAGCCTAAGTGACCTACTTGCTTCCCATTACACCAAAATCATCCACCATCATATGATAGGCAGGTAATCCATGTTCATATGACTTCCCTGCTGAGCAACTTTCAATGATTGCCCGTGTTGGCCGCCAAATAAAATCTCTGACAAAGCCTTTTACTTTCTCTCTCTCAACATAGATTCTTAAGGAGACCCTTTCCAGGCATCCTGTCCTTGCTCCAGCTACATCTGATGACTTCAGCAACTATATGTAGCCTTCAAGAGCAAAAGACTCTGGCATTAGGAAGGTCTAATTTTGAATCCCAGATTTCTTAATTTACTATGTTTGCTTTCTAACCCTTGGTTGTATTGTGTTAATAAATGATGAGGGAAATGATACTTAACAGAAACAGTATAAGGCCAGAATCAGAAACAGATATCTACTTATCCCCAGTACCCCAGCATATGGCACATATTTGGTCCCCGGTCCCTGGGTACACAGCAGATGTTTGGTAAATAAAAGTAGTTTTCATCATTACCACCATCATCATAATCATCATCACCATCATTATTTCTAAACATTTCTCTCATTTTTTCCATCTCCATATGTTTGCTCCCTCAACCTAAAACATCATTTCTTATATCAGGAAGACGCCCACCCAGTTAAAACACCACCATTTTCATGAAATAAGTGACCTTCTTCTGCGTGTCACCCTTCCCTGTACTTTGCCGAAGTGCTCACCAAATGCTGCCTTTTATTGCATCCCTCAGAGCAGCATGCCCGGAATCCAAGGCCACTGATTCAGCCTTTCCTTCATGTAGAAAGCCAGGGCTCTAGCTGAACTTACATCAGAAACTTGAGAGCCTTACTCTCTCTGAGTCCTAGATCCAGATCTCACTAGGTCCCATTGACCTTCCCTCTCATACCTCATTTCTCTCTCCCTCCTCTTCAATCCTGAGGCCACCTGCTCAGCTCAGGCCCTGCATCAATAAGACAAGAAGACATGGCTAAAGTCAAAGAATAACAAGAAATCTTGGAAATTAAAAATATATTCCCCCCCAAAGTCACTGAACAGGTTGTATAAAATACACACTTAACTAAAGATTGATTTGGGGATCTCAAAGATAATAAATAAATTTGCCATTAGCAGGAGGAAAATGAAAGAAAATAGCTTTAGTGAAAATATCAAATAAAGGCTCTACCCAGCTGCTTTCATCACTGTGTAATAAGCATTCCAGAACAAAAGATAGACAATGAAGAAAGGATAGAATAAAGCAGCTCAAAGTTATTTTATACCAGAAGACATATACCAGTCTTTAGATTTAAATGTGTCACATGCATTCCCACTCCAGGGAGAGTTAGATGAAATAAAATTAAAAAGACACACTTCTAGACGCATTTTGGTGATATTTCTGACCTCCAAAAATTAAGAGAGATAGAGAAGAAATGGGAGATAGTGAAAAGGCTCCAGATCTCCAAGGTTTCACAGCAAATAAAAATGCACAGGTGTACTTGCATTGTTTAAAATATGCAGACATTCACCAGATAGATTACAGAAACTATTAACAGTGCTTCTTTCTGGGGAGCAGGTTGAGACGAAGGGGCTGGAAGAAAACTTTGACTTTACATGTGATTCCCTTCTGTATGGTTTGAACTTTTCCTACAATGGTTATATGGTACTTTTATGATGAGATAATTTTCTGCTTGTTTTTTTATTTTAATTTATAACCATATAATGATCATTTCCACATAATTAAATTTTCTTCAAACATATTAATTTAATTATTTTATAAAATTATGGTTCATAAATATGCTGAATATTATACAATGCCCTGCTCTATTCCTTCTAGGACATTTCTTGATCATCGCTACTATAAATAAATCTGTGAGGAAAACCTTAATATATTCATTTTTCTGTATATATATAATATCCTATAGAATTAATTCTGAGAAATAAAACTGTGTCTTAAAGACTTTTGGTATTTACTACCGGTTGCCCTACCAAAAGATGGTAAGAAATTAAAACCCAACCCAAACAGAGATAAAATGCCCATTTTTGCTCACCTTCCATGATGAACACTGGTCATGGACATGTTGTTGACACGGTAGCCAGTGAATCATAATTATTGAATTCCTCCAGTACCCAAGGTGCCAATGTAGGATGCAATGATCTTCTATAGAAAACAAATAAGAAGATATCTACTCCTTGACTAATGGCCTACTTGAAGATTTGGGTAAAATACATAGAACGTGCAACAGATGATTTACAGCAGCATTGGATGAGCAGCAAAAGCAAAAGATACAAGTTTATTAATGCAGATGACAAAGATCTTTCTAAAAATGTCATGAAGATCAAAAAGCACAAAAGGAAACAGCTGATGTATTTCACCTACATCAGATTTAAAATAAAGCAAAGCAAAAATGTCTCCACAGGAAAAAACAAAACAAAATCAACAAAAACACACCAAAAAATGGAAAACAAGCAATAGAATTTTAACTATATGTGTAATAAGTAACAATAAAGGGTTTCAATAAAGCAGTTTAATCAAGAAGGAGAAGAAAAAGTAGAAAGAGCTCAAGAGGAAGATGGGTAAAGATCTTGAACAGGCAATTCATAAATAAAGATGAACAGCCAGCATGTGTGCAGCAGTGGTCAACTTCACAGATATTGAAACAAGTGCAATATATTGTTTTAAATTTTTATTTTTTAATTATTATGGGTAAATAATAGTTGTCTATCTTTATAGGGCACATGTGATGTTTTGATACAGGCATATAATGTGAATTAATCAAATCATGGTAATCAGGGTATCCATCACCTCAGGTATTTGACATTTCTTTGTGTTAGAAATATTCCGGTTTCATTCTTTCAGTTATTTTAAAGTTTACCCTAACTTATTGTTGATTAAAGTCACTTTGTTGTGCTCTCAAATCTTCTTCATTCTATCTAACTGTATTTTTATGCACATTAATCAGTCCCATTTTATCACCCCCTCCCTGCTATCCTTCCCAGCCTCTGGTGACTGTCATTTTACTCTGTTTCCATGAGATCAATTCAAACAGTGCAATATTGTTTTTGTTAATAAGACAGACAAAGATATAAAACTTTTAGAAAACCCAGTGTTTAATGAGTATGTGCAGAAACATGTGCTTTCAGTTGAGCTATATATTGTATAAACAGGACGATCTTTCTAGAGAGCAGTTTAACTGTTTAACATGTGTCAAATATTACGTGCATATATGCATTGATCTTGCTAACTCACCATCAAGATTTAAAACAAGAGATAATCATACAAGCTGGAAAAGATAATTGCACAAGTTATTCATTACAATATTATTCATAAGAGCAAAAAGATGTTCTTCCATAGAGTGTTTTGTGTGCTTGTGTACATGCACACAAGCAGTGAAGCACCTACTAATGATGACGTGCAGTCCCTATTTGTTGACATGGGAAGTAGTCCATTAAATGTTGTGAAAAAGACAACTTACAGGACAAGATGCTTGGAAGGACGTTCTCCAAAGGGCTAATAATGGTTCACTTTTTTATCATTTAAATTTTTATAATGAGTGTCATCTTTGCCAAAATAACAAAGTTATTTTCAGAAGGAAAAAATAATCATATACTTGGTATTTGGTTAAGAGAGGGGACAGGTTTCCCATAGAAGCTGGGGCTTGATCTTGGCCTTGAGAAACTGAGGTTCTGTCTCTTCAGTTTTATTGGCTAAAGCAAACACTAAAGACGGTTTTGCTTACAGAATAGAATATAATCACTGCCGTCATCATCACTATATATTCAAGCTTCCAAATTAAACGTCAGTTTCAAAGCAATTGGAAAAGCAGAAGTAAATAAATATTGTCCTATCCAGAGAGAGAGCAGTGGGAGCTCATGCTCACTGTGGAAGGCCAAGCTTGGAGCAACTAGTGGTAGCAGGAGTTTTGCTTTTTCTTAAAACAAATGTTCCTGGTCTGACCCTGAGGGAAAGATGAGTTCTAGGAAAGAGAGTAACAGCTAGGTCCGCCCAGTTGGAGAGAAACAACAGCAGAGAGAACAGCCTAAAACAACTACCTTTGTCTTTAAAATTAGGTGCAAATTAATTAATCTAAGAAACAAATGGGACTGATTAACAAACAGAGTGACTGGAACCCTGAGGGGTTTGGAGTTAGCAAGGGGAGGTTAAGGACTTCAGTGTGTTTGCTATGGAATTTGCAGTATCCAGGGACACAGATGAAACCACACTTAGTACTAAGACTCTGTTCTGGTTTTTCATCTACAAAATTTAGTAACGTTAAGTTCTTTAGTGTTCAGAAATGAGAAATCAGAGATGATTATAACTATAGTATATTATTAATGTAGAACCATCTTCTATATGGATATGGCTTCTATTATTTGGAGACACTGTGTCGAAAACAATTCCACAATTTCCTTTAATAACAATGCATGAAAAACTAGGCATTTTTAATTTCCAATATGATGTCTAAAGAAAAATGTGGCTCTAAATCCTTAACATATTAACTGCCATGTGAGTTGTATTTAACTCACACTAGTTTAGAGTTTTGAGCCTGGGGCTTTGTGAAGCATATGTAACTCACATGTCTCTTTACCTTGGGAACCACGAGGTACGCAGGCAACTCACATTATCATGCTGTACTGTACATGATACATGATGGGTGGCCCCCTGGGCAAAACCCTGCATTTGATTTATGAAAATCTTACGTGCCGATGTTCTTATTGTCACAATTAATATTGAAAATGTAATTCTAAAAACGTGGATTAAATGAATAGAAGTCAATAAATTATGTTTTTCTATTTATGTTTACCTTCAAATTACGCTTAAGCCTGACAAGTCAAGAAAAACACTTTACCCTTATGAACTATTTTTTAAGTTTTCACATTACTTTTTACATTACTAATTTTCAAATTTTCATATTACTTTTTATTGAAAAAATCACAGAAAACAATAAAAAATAACAAATTTTTCATTAAATTAGAAAGGATCTGTTTGTTTTTTGAAGTTTTTATTCTATTTTCATAAAAAAAACATTGTGGCCCCCGAGGAAAAAATTTTTTTTTCTAGTGTGGCAATGTGTTAAATATACTAATTCACTAGATTCAATAAATGTATTGTTCATTTCCTCGTTACTTCCTGTTGAGGGCCCTGAAGTGGAAGACTCCTGAGTTACCCTGAGGTTTTAGGATTCAAACATTCGAGTTCATGGAAGTGATAGTATTTATTATGATCTTTTCCACATCATTTCATCAGTTACCTAAATGGGTGCTGGTTAGAAAGGAATGTCCAGTTTGTAAAATTGCAGCCACTGTATAATTAGAATATGATATTTTTCATATTTATAGTTTATTTTCATTTTTTAAAAAAGGCAATCTGAGTTATTGTGGAATATAAAAGCGCTGGTCCACATTGTCCCAGCTCCATGAGCCTCAGTTGAGGGCCACAGAAGGGAGGCTGGGAGTCTCTGGGCCATTCAAGGGCATGGGAATGGCAGGGTCTGAGGGTTTGTCCTCAAAGACTGTGACTGATGCAGGTGACACCCGAGATTGAACTGGTTGAGGGCCTTGGCAGGAACAGCGTTTGGGCTTGACCAGGACGTCTAAGACCATTTCTTTCTTCTCACCCCAGACCTTCATGTCTCCAAGCCCCTTCCACCGCCCACCTGCTGGAGCTACTTCTCATTATTTGAAGTCTCAGGTCTGTTCTCCACCTCCAGTTGGAAGGATAAGACTTCAAACTGGGGCCAATAGTCCTGACATCACCCTGGGTTTTGGTGGGTTGAGGGTTCGGGTTTCACTGACCTCTCTTGGCTGTCTCTCCTCTCAGGAGGCAAGAGGCAAGGGCTCTTGATGGTGCAGGCCATGCTGTACCCATCAAAACAGTCAACATCACTGTCTCTGTGACATATAATATTGATAAGAACGGAGCTGTTCAGAGAGACAAAAAGCAAACAAACAAATGCAATCCAATCTGGAAGTTCTCACACAGGGCCCAGATCCCAGGGTGCCTGTCTTTCCTGGCACTCGCCCTTGAGACTCACTAATTCCCTCCCCTTCAGAAGCTGTTCTTACCTGCCAGGTCCCCTGTCCCATGGGTGTGCTCACCTCTCAAGCCTAGCTGAGGAACCTGCCATTTACAAACCACCTGTGCATCCTTGCTCCCCACTAGGACAAACCAGGGGGCTTTTGGGTTTTAGGGTTTTCCTGTGGGTCGCTTAGGAGAACCAGACAGCTGATGTCTTTAAAACAGCAAACAAGTCATAGCAGAGAAAGCACAAGCTTTGGAAATACAGAGACAGGGTGGGACTCTCAGCTCTATCAACTGCTGCCTAGCTCTGCAACTGCCTGCAGGTTATTTAATTTCTCTGTTAAGCACCAGTTTCTTTATATATAAAATGGGTAATAGCACCTACCTTATAGAATTAGATGAGATAACTTTGACTGAAAAAAGAATGATTTTGTTGAAAATTTACTCTGTTCTAGGTCCTGTGTTAAGCACTTTATATAGCAATGTTGTCCAATAAAAAATAATGTGAGCCACGTACATAATTAAAAGCATCTTATTTTAAACATTAACATTGTATGTTTTCATGTATAAAATAACATGTATGTTAACATTAACATAAACATTTTACATTAATAAAGTGAAAAGAGGCAGATTTAAAAAATTAAAAGAAATAACACATCACTTTCTGAAACCATAAACATAATCCTCAAACTTCACAAAATGCCAAGACAGTATAAATATCCCCACATTTTCAAAACCAGAAAATGCTCAAAACATAGATTGTTCTAAACCTCTAATAAAGGTTTGGAAAAGCTCCTGTGCTTTGTAAGAAGTCAAGAGCTTTCTTTATATGCTTTAGAGATTCTAGATTAAGTTCAAGTTGAACCAAAATTTAAGTAACCAAAAAAAGTAAAAAATCAACTAGAGAATATGTTGCCAACTTATTTTCATATTTCAGGAAAAAGTCATTTTCTATTCTTGGCTATTTTTGTTACAGGAGAAAGGTTATTTTACTTACGTAAGTGTGTTTATTTTCTTTCTTAAAATAATTGGCTTAGATCAAACATGTGAACAAAATTAAAGTTTTCTAGGATCACATTATCCTTAAATGATTAATTAATTATAATTTTACTTCTTAAAGTTATTAGTTCACAAATATGAGGTTAGAGAGAAAAATCAAATATTTTTCAAAACTTTAAGACATTTCAATTGAGAACGAAGGGTATATTTACTTCTGTTTGGCTATTATCCTCTGAGCTGGTTTAGCTTCACAAATTTTTACTTTTTCACTTTCCAATACATCATATTAATATTTCTTTGTGTCCAGGTCTATGCCATTTAGAAATTATGCCTCCTTATGAAGATTTGTGAAATCTTTTATGGGAAAAAATAATCGAGTTCTGTCAACTGAATCACTCCTGTCTGTTTCTAAAAGACACACAAAATAAATTACAACTGGCCAAATATGACCTTTTAAAAACCACAGTGGCTCTTTAAGGTATAAGCTTTATGTCCAACTCCTGCCAAAAGGAATTATGATGAGAAAAGCTCAGACCCTATCGTCAGTGTTGTATGTAATATTTATGCAGGATAATCCCCTTGGCATGTAAATAATTCAAGATTTAAAAGTACTAAGTGAACAAACAAATACTAAAAATTCAAAATGTTGCCACGCTCTCTAAGTGGTGAATTATCCAATCTTGGTTATATTCCATGACCGAGGGAAGGCAAATCAATCAAAAATGAAAAACAAACTATTGGCAGCAATATACATTCTGGGAAGGACTGGTTGTGTGCAAAAGAGCTATGACTTCATGCAGAACAATGTGTTATTAAAAGTGGATCAGAAATACTATATTTGTTTAACTCACATAACATATATACATGTGTGTGTGTTAGTGTGCGCATGTGTGTGATTTGAGTAGGGCCTTAAAGAGGCTTAAGAAGAAAAGGAAAAGAAAATCCACCTGGATAGGGAAGATTGCTATCAAGGCAGAGATACAAAAGGGAAGGTCAATGTTAAATTAACTTGATGGGAGCAAAGTCTTAGGTACAAAGAGATTTAGGTTGGGATCGGACTGGGGGAGCCTCTTTGGGATAAGTAGAGCTCAGGTATGTTTTTCTTTGTTCCAGAGGTGATAGCAATACATTAAAGGGGACAGAAAGAAAATTGGTGAAGATTGTTCTATAACAAAATTTGACAGCATGAGCTTTTCCAAAATCTTCATCTTTATTAATTTCCATTTTGTCTCTCAGTTTGGGACATACAGTTGATAAGAATCTCAGGAGGCCACCTATTCTCCACTCCCAGGAAGACTGAGCAAATCCTAACAGATAGACATTTATTGTATTTTTAAATGATTCAGTGGAGGGGGTGCCATGACCTTGCAAGGTGATCGGTTGCATTTTATATAGCACCTGCCCAGTTCAGCAATTCAGCCTGTGTTTAGCTCAAGTCCATTCTTCAATCGACACCGTATCTTTTCACTGAAATTGGGATGAGTGATGGGCAGAGTGTTTGCCATACGTTGTACTGAGAGAAACTGCTCCTATCTTCCAACTCCCTAAACGTAGATAGCTGTTGTACATTAACAGCACTCCTCTATCTGAATGACGAACACAATGGAGAATATTTCACTTTTCTATATGATTTTAGAGCACAGAAGTACCTAGACTATGCATGCATATCCTTGCTTTATATTTCCTTGCCCATATTCCTGGAAACACTTCTCTTCTTATTTTTTCTGATAAAACCCAACTCAACCTTCAAGAGTCAATTCGGATGTTAGCTATTTTTTTTTTTTAATTAAGCCTTTTCTTACCTCCTTAGTTATGTAAACGAACTTCCACCATGACAGTTATAATGTTGCTGTGATGGTCTATGTGCCCCATCTGACTTTCTCCCTGGGTGTGGAGTATGCGATAGGCTTTAATAAAAGATCACTGTGTGGTTGAGTAAGTTTAATTAAACCTCATCTTGCAAATGAAAAAACTAAGACTTTGTTAGAGATTACAAATGTTCTCTGAGTATTTGGTTCATTCAACTGGTTCACTCTACCTCCCTAAATAGGATTCACCAAAATAAATGAACAAACAAAAACTTAAATATAAAGAAACAACTATAATCTGCAAAGATGTGGGTTTATGTATGCAATTAGTTATTTGCTTTAAGGTATACAGTACAGAATAGCATGTCAATATCTCATTAAATTAGAGTGCCTTAAATTGCTGCAAAAGAAACTAGCATAAGCCGGTTTGTTTGCTGTGGGTTATCAGTGAGTCTACGCTAGAATTAAAATGGGAAGGTGTTCTTATTTCCTGCTCCTTCTCAAACTTTCTTACTGTGCATCTATTAATAAAATGTGCTTGGAATGAGAAACAGTGTCTTTTTGGGGAGAAAACAGTTAATTTCTTATTAATTAATTTGAAGTTTAATTTAGAATATTGTTTGGAATATCCCAAATCTATCAAGTTTATCGTGCTAACAAACTTTCAGTGGCTTCTTCTTTAATGGCAAAAAAAAAAAAAAATCATTTTTTTAACCTCCTTCAAAAGAGGTTGACAGGCTGCATGAGTTTTCATTTAGAATGTATCTGGATAATTCCTTTCCTATGTGTACTCCCTCACTATGTCATGATTGTTCACCATGTACATACTATTGCCCAGGAACTTCTCCTGGGTCTCTCCAAGCCCCACTCACTTTTTCTTGGCCTAACTGAAGGGTAACCTCTCTGTAAAACCTTCTAAATTCACAATCCACTCTAGGCAACAGTGACCTCACTGTCCTGTGAGCTTATAGCATCACCGTCTCAGTAGTTTTCTTAGTAACTAATCACCCAGTCTCTGTTCTACTTTCCCCACTGTTGCCTCACATCATTATTTTGATTGTTTCTGTATTCCTTCTCAACCCTCCTGGCCAGACTCCAAGACCCTTTGAGCAGGAACGTCAATGAATAGTGACCATATAATTTATCCAATGTCCTTGAAGGAGAGCTTTGAGAATGAAAGGACAATGTTAAATAAAAGTAAAATTATATGTTTTTATTATTTATAGGTTGGCTTTACCATTTTGATAGATCCATAAAATAGTTCTATTTAAAAACTATTTTGAAAAATAAAATTCTATCTGAAAAATGACATTTATTAATAATTATATATTTAACAAAACTTATATTGATTATCAAAACATTAAAAAATAGCAAACAATAATTATACCTGATACACATTTAGATATTTTAATCTGTCCTTTAGCTGTCTCTAATACCATGTCACTGGTGTTCTTTGAAGAACAGGTATGTTTTATCTATGGTTTCATTATTTTCAACTTTTTCATAAAGTTGCCTATAATCTCACAAAATTGAACTTCCTGTTAATAATTTTAAATGTTGATATATTCTATAATTGCCAGGATGTAGAACATGCCATTTTTAAATCATAAAATACTTTTTGTTACTGACACAGATGTACCTAGAAAGTTAAGAGAAAATTTTGTTAAATGGAGAATAATTTCATTTCTGATTTCTTTTGTATGGAAATATGTAAATGCTTAGGCTACAATAGTTTTATAGACACTGTATTTTTGCTTCCATTCTCAGTTTTGGAGCATCCATTTCTCAAAAACAAAACTCATCAGATAAATTGTCTCCATTTATGATTCTTTTGAATGTTTTACCAAATTTAGATACCACAAAATCATAGGCCTTTTCAATTTCATTCCATTCTGGTACAGAATAGAAATGTAGTCAATTGAATATAAGAATTATAATGAAAAGTCTTTCCCCAAATCAAGACATTTGAAAGTACAATCATAGAATTTAAAAATTAAATTATGTACACTATTTTAGTGCTCACTGTTTAATTTGTTTTCCCCTTGATTTTGCAGAATAAACGTCAATGATTTACTGCTTGCTAGCTTTTTAACCAATAAAGCTTCTGGGGCTCCATTTGTTGAGTATTTTTGATTAATATTTAAATTTTTTTATTTCAGTAGATGTAGAAGGTACAAGTGCTTTTTGTCACGTGGATGAATTGTAAAACGCTGAAGTCAGGGCTTTTAGTGTACCCATCACCAGAATAGTGCACATTGTACCCGATAGGTAATTTTTTTATCACTCATCCCCCTCTCAGCCTCCTTCTTTCTTTATTTCCAATGTCCATTACAGCACATTATGACCATATATACCCATCATTTAGCTCCCACTTACAAGTGAGAACATGTGGTATTTATTTTTCCATTCCTGAGATACTTCACTTAGGATAATGGTCTCCAGTTCCATCCAAGTTGCTGCAAAAGACATTATTTTCGATTAACATTTTTCAACTAATTTGAACAAAATGCAACCAAAGCTTTTCCAAAAATGTTACTATCTTTGACAGCCACTTATCTTCATTTCTACATAAATTTCTCTAAATCTCAAACATTTTAAAATTCAAGTGATGGGGGCAGGAAGAGAGAAAGCACATACTGCCTTATCAGAGTTTTTTGGTTTTTGTTTTTATTTCAACATCAGCTTTGCCATACACACAAAAATTGTGTTTAAATCACCTATACAATGTCATCAATTCTATTAATAACTGCTTTTATTTTTGGTACATAATAGTGGTATTTTTGGATGACTTATGAACTATGTATGCACCACGACCAATTTGATCCATATATTTTTATCATGATTTACTAAATTAGTAAAATGTTATTTTTAACCACAACACAATGTTGCCCCAAATTTATGTTCTATTAGCCCCAAAACAAACAAAATTTATTTCCTATCTTGAATCTTTTTACTGAATTGATTATAGCATTCATAATAATGTCAGAAGCAATAATGTCAGATGTTTCATCCTTGACACAATATACTTCAAAAGCTTTATTTTTACTTTATAAATTGGATAAAAAAAACTAAACCACTGTTGGAATTAACTAATTTCTACTTAAAGCATCTGATGACACTGATGTAAAACCAGTGTCTTTTCACCATTTGCAATATTATTATTTGCTAATGGAGATGATTCATTAGCAGCAGTTTTTGTGTGTGCACAAGAATCCTGATAACACAACTTGGAAGAAAAATGAGCAAATTCAATTTAGAGCAGTTATTTGATTCAAAGGAAAGTCATGTGCTACAGAATGATCTGTAGTAAACCTATCTTCTGTAGCCACATGTATTAAGTTGTTATCCTTAAGCACAGTCTTTTAACATAACTGTGAACTGTTGAGGTTGGATGTTGAAGCTTCATTGGCAGATGAAGCTTCTGGTTTCTGTGTGGTCAGTAAAATCTTCATGCCCCCCCTGGTGAATGACATGTGTTGACATTTTGTCAAATTAATCATTCATCAATTCATCATCAGGTTCCCAACAGAAATTCACAACTTAAATTTGATTTTTTTGTTCAATATGCACTTGCTGGTTTTGATATCATAGGTGCTGAAAGGGTTTATTGCCTAAAAAAGGGGTAATATCAATAATATAAAAAGACATAGTTGTAAATGTATACAAGATAATAAATGATGAAACTACTGTTGAAAGAGTATTCAAACTACTTTCTCTATACCCTTTACCACAATATTGCTTAGCCTATCATTCTCACACACATTTCATATGTAACGAAGCTACAATTTCCCAAATTTCCCATAGAGCCCATCAACTAGAAGTCTTGAAGCTTCGTACGTTGGCAGGGGCAAGCAGGGCCAGCAGTATCAGATGCTTCTCCCTCCACAGCCTGATATTACAAGGCATTAGCTGACTCAGCTGCTCATGTCCTGTGTACCTTTTTTTTTTTTTTTTAATCAGGGAGCTTCTTCTATACTGATCCTGAAATGGAGGTGTCAGTTATGTTGTATCAGGAGAAGGTTATCACTGGTTGTCTTTTTGATTTGACCAAGCATTAGAGCAACAACTGCATTCACTGTACATGCATCTCATGCAACCCTGGACAAGACTGCAGAAATGGTGGGTCTTACCAATCCATCTCACCTTATTTTAGTGACATAATTAATAATAATATTTAAAAAATGACAAGTCATGTTAGAGACTTCCAGTTTCTCGTTGTGCATAAAAAGAGTTTGGAAGTTGCCACTCTGTCCTAACAACAAGTAAAGAGCTGAACAGACTGAAAAATCAACAGCTCTTCTTGGATTCATAAGAGAGGGGAGGACACAGGGCAGACTGCTGCCCCCAAGATGGGAGAGACAGAAAGGCAAATACAAGGAGTCACAGTATACCAAAGTAGAAACTCACAGTTGGAAACCACCACAAGGGAACCAGCGCTGGATAGGAAAAAGTGAGCTCTAATTAATGAATTGCTAGAGGCTCAGTGTGGACTAATGCAACAGTTATAAACTCCAGGGGGACCAATTCACAGGGGACCCCACCCGCTTTTGTGAGTTTCAGTTACAGAAGCTCAACCAAATTCACATCATAAATGTTGGAGAAAATTCCTCCTCTCATGTGTCCAGCAACAGGAAGGGAAAAGGAACCATTTTGAAACATACCAGAATGTTCTGTTCTTCATATTGCCTTTATACCTGCCTCACAAGAAATGTTAAAAGAAATCATTTTAGAAAGGAGGAAAATAATATAGGTCAGAAACTCAGATTTACATAATGAAAGGAGGTGTATGAAAGAATTATATTGAAAGTAAAATAGATAGCTTTATTTTTCTTATTCTTAATTGATCTAACAAATAATAGTTCAAAATAATAATAATTAATAATAATTAAATTGAGTCAATCTATTTGATTATGTTTGCCTATGTATATACACTATACATATACATGTATGTATATACATATACACACCTTACATATACAAATAAGTGAAATGAATTACAGCCATGTTACAAGGGACTGGAAGGAGGAATTAGAATTATTTTGTTATTATTAGGTACTCATACTACCCAAGAAGTGGTATAGTGTTATTTAAAGTGAACTTGGATTAATTGCAAATGTATATAGCAAAAACTAGGGCAACCACTAAGAAAAGTTTGAAAAGGTGTATAACTGACCAGTTAAGAAAAGAGAGAAAATAAAGTCATAAAAAATACTCAATTAAAGCCATAAAAGGCAGAAAAAGAGTGGAAGACAAAAAATGGTACAAAAAGCAAGGGCAACAAATAGAAAACAGTAAAATACATGGTAGATATTAATCCAATTATACCAATTATCACTTTGAATGTCAATGGTCTGAATGCATCAGTTAAAAGACAGAGACTGTCAGAATGGATCAAAAACCAACATCAAACTATATACTGTCTGTTAAAAAAAACTGATTTAAATATAAAGACACATAGATTAAAAGTAAGTAAAAGGAGAAAATATATCATGCTAACACTAATAAAAAAAAGCAAGATAGTTATATTAATTTCAGACAGATCAGTCTTTAAAGGAAGGGTAGTTATCAGGGCTCACAAAGGGCATTATTTAATAACAGGTTCAAGTCTCCAAGAAGACAAAACAATCCTTAACGTGTGCACCTAACAACAACAGAGCATCAAACTATGTGAGGCTGAAAGCGATAGAACTGCAAGGGTAAATAGGTGAAGCCACTATCATACTTGAAGACTTAAACACCCCTGTATCAGAAATAGATCCCTCAGGAAGGAAATCAGTAAGGACATAGTTGAACTCAATAACACCATCAATCAAGGGATATAATTGACATCTACAAATTACTCCATCCAACAACAGGAGAATACACAATCTTCTCAAGCTCCCATGGAAAATTCATCAAGGTAGACTACATTCTGTTCCATAAAACACACCTTAAGAAATGTTTAAAAATTGAATTCATACAATGCCTGTTCTTAGACCACGATGGAATTAAATTAGAAATCAATAACAGAAAGATAACTAAAATATCCCAAAATACATTGAAATTAAACATACTTTTAAATAAATCATGGGTCAAAGGTGTAATCTTAAGAAAAATTTAGGAATATTTGGAACTAAATGAAAAAGAACACAAAATTATCAAATTTGTGGGAGGCAGTGAAAGCAGTGCTTATAAAGGAGATTTACAGCATTGAATGCACATATTAGAAAAAAGAAAGTTCTAAAATCAATAATGTAACTTTCCACTTTGGGAAACTAGAAAAAGAAGAGCAATTTAAATCCAAAGCGAGCAGAAGAAAAGAAATAATAAGAATTAGAGCAGAAATCATTGAAATTGAAAATAGGAAATCAATAGAGAAAAACAACAAAACTAAACAATGGTCCTTTGAAAAGATTACTAAAATTAACAAGATGCTAGACAGGCTAACTAAGAAAAAAGAGAGACAGTACAAATTACTAATATCAGAAATGAAACAGGGGACATCCTATTTAATAGCAAGAAACTTGAAGCTTTCCTGATACTATCGAGCACAAGGCAAAGATGTTCCCTCTCACCACTACTTTTCAACATTCTACTGAAAGTCTCAGCTAATGCAATGAGACAAGAAAAGGAAATAAAAAGTATACAGATTGGGAAGGAAGAAATAAAATTATTTTTGTTCTCAGATGACATGATCTTTTATGTAGAAAATCTAAAATAATTGGAAAAAACTCTTGGAATCATTTATTAAATGATTATAGTGAAGTTGCAGGATACAAGGTTCATATTCAAAAGTTAATTACTTTCTATATACCAGCAATGAACAAGTAGAATCTGAAATTAAAAATATAATCCCATTCATATTAGCACTCCTCCCCAAAATCAAATACTTAGTTATAAATTTAACAAAATATGTACAAAATTTATTTATATGAGGAAAACTACAAAACTCCAATGAAAGAAATCAAATAACTAAATAAATGGAGAATTTTCCCATGTTCACGAATAGGAAGACTCAATATTATCAAGATGTCACTTCTTCTCAGTTTGATCTGTAGATTCAGTACAATACCTACCCAAATCCCAGCAAGTTATTTTGTAGATATCAGCAAACTGATTCTACAGTTTATACAGTGAAGGAAAAGTCCCACAGTAGCCAATTCCTTATTGAAGTACAAGAACAAAATTGGAGGACTAACACTAACTGCCCAACTTCAAGACCAACAAGAAAGATATAATAAGGGTAGGCCTGGTGGCTCATGACTGTAATCCCAGCATTCTGGGAGGCTGAGATGGAGAATCAGGAGTTGGAAACCAGCCTGAACAAGAGCAAGAGCCAGTTTCTACAAATACAAAAAAAGAAAAAAGAAAAAGTTATCTGGGTGTGGTGGAATGTGCCTATAGTCCCACCTACTTGTGAGGCCGATGCAGGAGGATCGCTTGAGCCCAGGAGTTTAAGGTTGCTGTGAGCTATGCTCACACCATTGCACTCTACCCAGGGCAACAGAGCCAGACTCAGAAGAAGAAGAAAAGAAGAAGAAGAAGGAGGAGGAGGAGGAGGAGGAGGAGGAGGAGGAGGAGGAGGAGGATACAATAATCAACACAGTGTAGTATTGGTGAAAGAATAGACTAATCAATCAATGGAATAGAGAGCTCAGAAATAGACCCTCGTAAATATAGCCAACTAATCCTTAGCAAAGGAAATATAATGGACTAAGACACTGTTTTCAGAAACTGGTTCTGAAATAATTGGATATCTGAATGCAAAATATGAATATGGACACAAACCTCACATTCTTCACAAAAATTAACTCAAAATGACTCCTGGACCTAAATGTAAAATGCAAAACTTTGAAATTAAAAGATAACATAGGAGAGATCAGAGATGATCTTGGGTATGGCAATGACTTTTTAGATATAACACCAAAGGCCTGATCTACCAAAAAAAAAAAAAAAATAGACAAGCTGAAATTCATCAAAATGAAAAATTTCTATTCTGTGAAATATAATGTAAAGGGAATGAGAATATAAGCAGCAGATTGGTAGAAAATATTTACAATTACAGATCTGATTGAGGACAGTCATCCAAAATATACAAAGAAATCTTAAAACCCAACAATAAGGAAACAAACAACCCATTTAAAAAATGGGCCAAGGCTTTCACAGAAGTATCTTCTTACCAAAGAAGATACACAGATGGCATGTAAGAATATGAAAAGGCTCTTCACATCATGTCAGCAGGGAAACGCAAGTTAAAACAGTAAGATGCCACTACGCATCTATTAGAATGACCTGAATCCAGGACACTGACAACGCCAAATACAGGTGAGGATGTGGAGCAACAGAAAATCTCATTCATTGTTGGTGGAAATGCAAAATGGTACAGCCACTTTGGAAGGTAGTTTGGCTGCTTCTTAGAAAAGTAAACATATTCTTACTATATGATCCAGCAATTATGCTCTTTGGTATTTACCCAAAGAAGTTGAAAACCTATGTCCACACAAAAACCTGCACAGAGATTGTTATAGCAGCTTTTTTAAAAAATAAATTTTAGTGTGTATATATAAGGCATAAGATACATATAGATAGTAAAATGGTGATTATGGTCAAGCAAATTAACATATCCATCACCTCACATAGTTATCCATTTTGTGTGTGTGTGTGTGTCAAGAGCAACTAAAATCTACTCATTTAGCAATGTGAAATCTTTAAAAAAAATTAAATATGCAGAAATGGAGAATGAAATAGTGGTTACCAGGAAGGGGAGAAAATGGGGAAATGTAGGTCAAAGAATACAAAGTGGCAGATACGGAGAATGAACAAGTCTTAGGATCTAAGGTAGAACATTAGAACTACAGTTAGCTTAATAATATTATATAGCAGTTTTATTAATTGCCCAAAACTCGGAATCAATATGTCCTTTAGTAGGCGAATGGATAAATTAACTCTGTGGTACCTTCAGACAAGGGGATATTACTAAGCACTAAAAACAAGCCATCAAGCCATAAAAAGACATGGAGGAAACTTAAATGCAAAGAAGTGAAGGAAGCCAGTCTGACAAAACTACATGCTGTATGTATGGCTCCGACTATTTAATATCTAACATTCTGGAAAAGGCAAAACTATGGAGATATTAAAACGATCAGAGGTTGCCATGGCCAGGGGTAGGGGGTGAATAGGGAGAACACAGGATATTTAGGGCACTAAAAATACTCTGCATGATACTATAATGGTTGATACATGTCACTATACATTTGTCCAAATTCATGGAATGTAAAACGCCAAGAATGAACCCTAATGTAAACTATGGACCTTGGGTAATTGTGATGTGTCAGTGCAGGGTCATCAATTATAATGAATGTACCACTGTGACAGGGAATGTGGGTAACGGGGGAGGCTGTCCATGTGTGAGGGCAGGAGGTATATGGGAACTCTGTTTGATCCTCTCAATTTTGTTGTGAACCTAAAACTGCTCTAAAAATATAAATACTCTTTTTAAAGAAAGAAGAAAGGTCAGGAACAAGTGCTAAACCAACTGGATACTGTGACAAGAGGCAAAAACTTATAGTGATCCAGGTAAATCAGTGGCCCAGCAAACTGAGGTGTAGGGTTGTCTACCTCCTCCTCCTACTGTTCCAAGAACTTTGCCCATCATAGGTGGTCAAAACCTGCCCTCACCTATGTGCGGACATTAAGATTTCTTTACCCTTCCAACCAAGTCCTGCTTTATGTGTTGTATTTTTAACACAAGTCTTTTTCCTCACACCTTCTCCATGCCATAGCCCTGTATTTTAGATAAATATCAGTAGATGTATTTTTCCTTCACAAGACCAAAGTACACAGCTGATATGGGGAGAGATACCTAGGTTCTGTCTCTTCCTGTGACAAGATAGCTGCCTCTCCTTTTCCTTTACTGGCTCAAAAGTATTAATGAGTCAGACTGATGGTAAGACATACCATACTGCATAGAAAAATTGTAGCTCTCACAAAAGACCAAAATAACTAAAATTGTTTTTCTGGTAGTTTTCTTTTTTTAATGTAATTTCTATCCTTATAACTGCAGGCAGTGGGTGTGAGCTGGACTCCCATGTGATTTTATGGTTCTCCACAGGCAGGAAGCATCTGCTGGCGGAAGCCTGACCATGGAAGGTTTATGTGTCCCTCACAGAGTGAATCTGGGCCGCGGTGTCCACATCCCAGCTGAGGTCAGACAAGTGGACAGAGGAGGTTAAGAACCATCGGGGCCATACGAGAGCTGCTTTTATCTTAACCTGTCTGGCCAACAGGGACGCTTTGCCCTTGAGAAGAGAATCAACTCCATTTTTGCTTGTTTGTTTTGTCTTTTATTCAGGTGTGGGTAGAGAATGAAGGGAAGACAAAACTCAGGGAAAATATCTATCTGGGTTCTGGAGTCAGACAGCTCTGAGTTTAAATGCCTCTGAGTAAATTTGAATTCTAGGAAATGTTAGTGAACCTCTTTATATCTCAATTTCTGTGTTTAGAGCTTGTGAAAGAAAAACACCTTCTTCATAGAGTTCAAATGGGGAATAAGTAGCCATATAGCTTTAAAGTATTGACTACTGTGTCTAGCACAAGCAGCTAGTCATTACATATCATCTATCCTTTTCATTTTTTCATTTAATTCTTACAACGTATGCAAAAATATTACTTTACATTTACGTTTTAAAGAGTAAGTCTAAAAAAATAAGATAACTTTGTACACAGGACAAAGCTAGTGTCCAAACTTGAGTTCTCCTGAAACAAAAGCCTGAGATGAGTGAAGCAGTGTATTCAGGTAGACTACTTCAGAATACAATGGTCCAGGCCAGGACATTAAGCAAAAAGAAGGAAAGCCAAAACAAAGATGCACCATCAAGGTGGCCACAGAAGAGGGTTTATAGGACCTTCTAGCGAGCTTAAGAAAGGTCTCAAAATACTCTCTTGGGAAGAAAGAAGTCACTTCTCCATGGCTCCCATTCCCTGGTGGCCAAGACTAGTTCCAGAAGAAGTGGACAGCCCAACTGGTGGCAAGCCAGGCACTCTGGAGTTGCAGCTGCTGAAGGCTTCCCAGGCTTGTGTAGACCTGTCTGTCCCAGCAGTGGCTGGAGAAAGACGTGGGCATCTAAGGGGTCTGAACCAGCTAGTTGACGGGGAGCCCAGGTCTGTTTGCCTCCAGAGCTTGCACTCTTCCAACATATCACACAGATACAGTGACTTCCCAGTGCAAATCTACCTGTGGGGAGGGTCAACTCTGTAGACATAGAAAGAGGTCAGATGGCTGGAATAGGTTATTTTGTTCTGATAGCTCCTCCTTAAACTGCTTCTATCAGGTGGCACAATGCAAATCAATGGAGATTATGCTTAATTACCTCCATATTGCATTAAAGAAAACTAGATTGTTCTCAAACTTGGATCCATATTAGAATCACCCAGGGTGCTTAAAAGAAACCAAGAAACCCAGTTTCTACCCCTCAGAGAATCAGATTTATTTTATCTGAGATGTATCCTGGATGGCATATGTGCAAGCTCTCCAGGTGATTTGAGAATCACCTGGTAGATTTGAGAATCACTGCTTCAGAAGCTAGTGAAAGAGCAAAAGCCCTCAGCTGTTCGGTATTTGACTCTGCAGGTCACATCCATATAGCCAGAGAATACAGCTGATAATTTTTCCAGTGCTAAATTCACTTTGCTCATATGAACACTACTATCAGTGATGCCCTTATTTCTCACCCATCCTCCCTCCCACCCATTTCTTTGACCAGCATTCCCTGCTGAGGATATCCCTTTATCCCAGATCCTCTCTCACTGGAGGCCATGGGTTTTGGTTATGCTCACCTACTACAAATAAGGGTACTGGGCCCCGAGAAGGTGAGACTGAGGAGAAATAATCACTTTATGTAAATGAAAAATTGAGAAGAGAATATTAAATCATGTTAAGATAATTTTCCCAGATATAAACTTCTTAAATTTTTATGGTAGAATACTTGGAAAATACCAAAAAGAAAAAATATTTAGGCAGTTAGAGATAATTACTGTTAAATCTGTGTGGGATTTTTTGGGTAGTCTTTATTTACATATATACATGTGTTCATTATAACTTCTGCTTTTAAAGTATCCTTTCTTAAAGTGTCTTTTATTTATCCAATGAGTACTGTGATTCTTGAAAGCCTCTGACCGTAGATGACCATATCTGTCACCTCAGTTTGGAAGTGGGGAAGGAGAGGCTCTGACTCTCCCCAAAGTCCCTTGCTGGACAGGATCATTGGCCATGGAACTTCTATTGTCCTTGCTTGGTTCTTCTTCTCCTACAGGCAGAATCAGTTTGCCAAAGGCAAGGTGAGGCAGGTGACACTCTTGCCAGAAGCATCGCAGGGCAGTCGGCTCCCTGAAGGCAGGGGCTGTGTGCTCCCCCATGTTCTGTTCACCTCCCGCACCTTGCCTGGCCCTGCCCTCTGCACAGAGGGGATTGTCAGTAACTGGGAATTGACTGAGAACCATGTCTTTAAAAATTCATAAATACCTCCTAGCATTTCAATGAATATCCAAAGAATAAGGTGCCCTTAGCTGCATTATTGTATAATCTAATCAATAAGAAGATGAATAGAAGGACCAGAGAAGCTCTTCAATGTCCTAATCGTTTATTAAGAAGCAAGAGAAGAGAGTGTAAAGGGAGTTTGGTCCTGGTGCAGAAGGAATAGGTCATCTTTACTCATGTTCATTTCAGTCATTCAATTTGATCCCTTTTCTCTTTCTAATTGTGTTGGTGTTTTGTTTTCTTGTTTGTTTGTTTTCAGTCTTTTTTGTTGAATTTCCCAGAATTCATCTATTTTTTTCTCAAAGAGCTAGATTTTGCACTATCATCTTTTCCTTCTTCCTATTTTTAATTCATTGTTTTCTGCTCTAATATTTACTATGTTCTATTTTGTATATTCTTGGAATATATTTTAAAAATCATTTAAATTGAAAAATAGCTCAATTTCTATCCTTTCTGTAACCTAGGTTGTAAATTTTACCATTTAATACTCTCTTTGTTACATTTGATGAGATTTATTATATATTAGTTGTCATATTGTTGGCTTATGAAAAATCTGGTGTTGAGATTTCATTCTTGTGTTCTTTGAGCAATTGTTCAGAATAATGTTTTTTTTAGGTTTTTAAGTGATTTCTTATTAATATATTATTTTCCAGTGTTATTGATTTGTGATGAAAGGATGTACTTTGCCTATTTTATGATTTGTGGAAGTTCAGATATTTTATTCAGTGTTTCTCAAATGTTAATGTGCATCTAAACCCTCTGAAGATCTTGTAAAAATGCAGAGTCTGATTTGGTAGGTCTGGAATCATCGGAGATGCTGCCTACCCATCAAGCTCCCAGAGGAGGTCCATGCTGCTGGTCATGGAGACCACACTTTGAGTAGGCAGAATCCAGAATATGAGCAATTTTTTATATATAATTCAGGGAGGGCTGTTTGGAAAGAAAATATTTGTAATGTTTTAATTGCTGTTTGTAATGAAGAGAGTTAAATACATATGTAATTACTCTAGATATATTTCCAATACAATCTTTGCTGGACATTATATGCATTAAAAGCACAGACTCAGGAACCAGAAGGCTTTGGGTAAAAACCCACTTGGGTCATTTTCTAGACGTGTAAACACAGATAAGTCACCCATCTCACAGAGTTTAATCATTACAAAGAACTAATATCTGTAAAGATTAGTGCTTTTGTTTCTGTTGTTATATATACTTTCTGTGTTTTTCCAAGCACTTACAAAAGGTTTGCTCTACATATTTACATATTTAGATGTTCTGTTATTTGGTGCATAAGATTTCACTATTGTTAGGTATTATTTATTTTATATATTAAAATATAAATTTCTACTCTATTTATAAGTACTATTATGATTCATATTTTATTTTGTTTGGTTTGCCTGCTTTGAATATTTCTATGCCATTTTCTTTTATGAGTCTGTTATAAGCATCAGACAGTAAGGCTTTAACCCCAATCCAAGAACTGTTGTTTTGATCAAGTTTATTAAGTAAACTGCTGTGGTTAGAATAGAACCATATATGATCATGGCAGAAGCTTAATAATATTATTAACAACATAAATGGTTGACTCAATCACAGATTAAGTATATTTCATTATTTTTTTGCAAATAGCAGTTTGACTCATTTTGAGAAATAATTTACAGGCCAGTCTAACTTCCAACTCAATGTATGAGATTCTAAAATGGTTGTCAATTAAATTTTATTACCAATAACTTGCTTCTATATGCCTCTCTCCAACCCATCCTCCTTCCTCTTTCCAGAAGTGTTCATTATCCTGAATTTTGTGTTTATTTTTATATTGCTTAGTTTAGAATACATTTACATGTATTATGCTTGAAAAATATATCAATTAATTGCACTTGTTTTTAATATTAACAATAATGGTATCATACTCTATGTAGTCTCATTCACATTGCTATTTTTGTTTAATATTTTATTTCTGGAATTTTATTTCTAAAAGTCATATATATTGTTGCTTGTAGCTATCATTTATTTATTATTATTACTGACCATATTTCACTGTTTACTATGCCACAATTTATTCATTCATTCTCCCGTGGATAGATATTTCAGTTGTTTTAAGTCTTTTGCTATTATGAACAGTATTGCTATGAAGAGTCATATCAAATCTCCTAGGGCACATGTGCTTAGGATTGGTGAATGTTTAACTTCACAAGATAATTCTACATTGTTTTCCAAAGTAGTTGTACTAATGAACACTCCCACCAGTAATATATTAATATAAGTGCTTTATTTAGACTCCTTGATTTTTGCCAATATAGTGTTGTAAAATGATATCTGTGGTCTTCATTAACATTTACATGATTACTAATAAAGCTAAGATGAATATTTCACATATTAAATAGTAATATGTACTTCCTCTGCTCTAAAACCCCTGTTTCATGTCTTTTGTCTTTTTACTAATTATGTATATTTATCTTTTATTTTTATTTGTAAGAGTTTTTTATATGTTCTAAATTCTAGCTTTTGCCTACTATATGGGTTGCAAATATATTCTAGTGTCTCGCTTATCTCTTTACACTTTTAATGGTGCTTTAATGGAGATAAGCTCTTACTTTTCAAGATCAAATGTCTTAGGACTCTTCAATGATATCTCATAATAAAGGGCACCCCATTTCTCTAAATGATTTCAATTCCATCAAAGTGCACCTTAACCTTGAACCTGGTACAGGCAGGCCTCCCTTAGCACCTGTCCAAATGCTTCAGAACAACCTTTGTCATAAACTAGTTTACAAAAGTGTTTCCTCAGTTGAACTAAAAACTCCTCCAGAATGAAAGTTTATAATTTCCTCATCTATAATATGGGAATAAATATAATTCCTTTCTCACAAGTTTGCCTTGAGAATCAAATGAGTAATTAACTGTAACCTATTTTGTTGATTTGTTTTATTAAGTCATGTTATAATGTTATATCTTATTTATAATATAATACACTAATAATTCCAGATTGGTCTAACCAGAGCTCAGGGATAGAGAGACAATGGAATCTGTGCTTTCATTAAATCACCTTAAACATAGTCTATATTAAGCTCCTGCCTAAATCATTCAAACCTTTTTTTTTCCAACATAGAACACTGCTATAGAATGAGTTTCTTCCATAAAAATTGGAGTAAAGAAAGAAATTCGATAGGAAAAGAAAGTCCCTGGGCGTGGGAGAAAGCAGAGGTATTTGTCTGCAAGGCATGATTTCTGCATTCATTCTCCCCCAATACTAGTGATGGCTTTACCCTGAGGGAGTCACACTCATTCTCCTTGGGATCTGCAGCCTGGGTGTGGTTTCTCCTGTGGGAACTACTGAGTAGGAACAGAAGCATGTTTGGGAAGTTAGAACAAAGCCACACTAAATGGCCCTTATTGGTCACTGAAATCAGACTGCAATCAACTGAGTGGGGGAAATTGCTGCCTCTGGTACAAGTGACAGAGATAAGAGGAAGCAGATTGGCCTGAGTACATCAAACAAGCTCTCCAGGCAGAGTTGGCTTTTTCAGAATGCCTTTGCATGAATGAGTACGGTGGCATGACACTCCCAACTGGAAATGTATATTCAGAAACCCTTTTGAGATCTCTCCCTATTTCCCTTCCCTTGTCATTCATTATTTTATTTCCTTTAGGTTTGATTAAATAGCCTGCTCTGTTACCATAATGAAATTAATGATTCAAGTGTACAAGGAACCAAATTAATCTCTCTTGACCTTTCTAATATGAAGTGTAATCTTTTGTGGCCATAGAAAAGAGAACTTTGTACAAACTGAGGTTAAGCATGATTAAAGAATTCCTGTGTAACATGAAAATATCCTGCACATTATTTTCCTGGTAAGAGGTTTCATAACTTCAGGAAGTACTGTTACAGACATTTTTGTCTGAAAGAAAGAAAGAAAGAAGGAAAGAAAGAAAGAAAGAAAATCTTTTCCCTGAAGTTAATCTTGGAGCCATTAGGCTTTGGAAGAGAAAGAATTTTAGGGGGAAAAAAAACCTCTATATCTAAAATGGAAGTTGATATTTTACTTTTAGTTCCTTGTCATGTATAAATTTTCACCACAGGCGAAATACTGTGAGCTGTAGCAGCTACAGGTTTTACATACTTGGTTAATTAGCAATTCTTACCAAACCAAGTGTATCATTTCTCTCTAGAATCCTACATGGCCTCGATTAGACATATTTACGGGAAAAGTCAATGGATAAGACATTAGAGGCCAACCTCAAAGTCAGAATAGAGCAACCGTAGACCTTAGAGAAGTGCTTTATTAGCCAAGAATTGGTTGGTTATTGATCCTGGTCTGTGTCTCTGGTCACAATAGCACTTACCCTAATTTTTCTAGTGTAAATATAAGTAAATCTGAATGGGTGTTGCTGAAAACAATCTGTAAATCTACATTTTGTGGTTTTGGTTGTAATTGTAGTTACTGGAAGGTTCAATATCTGGGGCATGTCGAGGAGACAAGGCTGTGGCCTGGCACCCTGCTCTCTGCAAATACCTCCTGCAGCACTTTCTCAAGGGCTATTAAAGTGACTCTGGCTCTCTCTGCTCAGAAGTGCAGAAACCACATGGGTACTCAGCCGAAAGGAAACTGGGGTCAGGGAATGAGTCTTGTCAGAAGATATGTTGTGCATTTAACTTAGACTTCTTTTTTTCCCCCCTGAGGTCAACCAAGCAATTAAGGAAGAAAGATATGAACAGTTTTCTTTCTTTCTTGAAGGTAGACAATAATAAATTCACATTTGTTGCAGTGTTATCATTCCCCATGCCTTTTATTCTTCCTTTCTCTTCCTTTGTTTGTGCCTCTCCCATTTTAGATTTGATTTTAGGCACTTTCCAACAAACACTGCGTTGTCATCACAACCTAAGTTCTCCACGTACTGGGAAATGCTTCCCCTGAACTGAAGATGCTACAGGGTTAATGAGGGTTAATGGGTATTATATTTCACCTGGATATTGCCAAGAAATTTTGAGTTGAGATGGAGTGGGGGTGGAAAATGGCTTCACTGATGAAGAAACCAGCACAAATAAAGCACTGAAGAAATCTCACCTTTGAAATACTATGCTTAAAATGCGAACTTTCTGAGTTCAAGTGTTTGAAATTACCAGTATTAAGGTATTATCATTTTCATTCTTTCCAAAGAACTCTGCACCTTTAACTTACATGGAGAAGTTACATGAAGATGGTTTCTGCAAAAAGAACAAAAAACATTAAAAAAACAGTAAATTAAAATGTGAAACTACCAGCTTTCCCCACAAACATCCCAGATTATAACAGAAATCTTCAGAGGATATGAAGAGTGGTGGAGATGGATCGTGCAGATTTTTATGGCAGGCAGTGATCTACTTTCTGGTTTGAAGAATGGTTGTTGACTGGTGTTAAGTAAGTAAGTTGTGCTTACTGGGGGCAATCTATTCAACTCTAAACGATGTCTCTTCCAATAGGTGCTTTTGTTCTAGAGCTATTGTCTCTAGCTTCAACTCCTCCCCATCCCTTGCTTGCAGCCATAATGAATTAATTATAAGTCTCAATTTTGCATTTTCAGTTCATACTGCAGTGCCTTGCTACATTCTGTTAACCTTCACCTAGCTCACCACTCACTTCTTTTTCTCTACCTAGCAATTCTTTGTATTCTAAAGACTCTTACCCAGTATTGCCTCCTCTGGAAAGCAAGATATTCCCCCTCCCCATTCTATCTTTATGTAGAGATATGTGCTGAATTCTAACAGTATAATGGTATCTTAATTATTCCTATGAAACTGTGAGTTATTTGGACACAGGGAGTGTGTGTTAGTTTCTCTGTCTACAGAAAACAGCTATCATACCATTGTCATGCCATCACTGCACTTAGGAGTACTGACAGATGAATGAATGAATGAATGAATGAGTGCACTAAAGTTTCCTGCAAACATAGACAATTCCACCTGAGTAAGGCAGAATTAGAAATTCAAATGTATATATAAAGGTCGGGTAAGTAACCTAAATTAAAGTGACTTGGGGTAACATTTATCTTGCCTGAGCAAATGGGCATATACATCCATTCTTGCTAGGCCTTCTACTTTTCAGGAATTTGGATTTTTATTTGAAATCAACTTAAAAATTTTTTTGGCAGTTTAATCTATTTTTGTGGCCCACGTTGTCTCAGATAAAAAAAAAAAACTCTCACTAGAAAATCCTATAGTATAAGCCATGTCTAACTGTGTTTCTCCATTGAAGTAAGATCTCAGAGCCATCAGAAGACAATGACATGGGGAAGACACAGAGCCTTCAGGACCTCAAAACTAAATGCACTTCCAGGGTTAGCTATTTGCTTAGGCATGGAGCCAGTTACTTGACCTATTTTGCCTAAGAGAGCTTGTGTAGAATCAGGAAAGTCAATGTTCAGGACAGCCTCCCTTGGCAGTGAGCAACTGGGAATCCATTTTCAATGAAGTCACAATGGGGCATCAAGAGCTAGAATGACAGGGAACCCAAGAGCAGACCTTTCATTAGGAAGCTGGGTCAAAGAGAGATTTATTTGAAGACCATATGATCATCTATTTCTATGGAATCTAGCAAAAAGCTACTAGAATGAATAAGTGAATGTCTTAGTCTTCTTTGTGCTTCTATAACAGAATACCTGAGGTTAATAGTTCCAGAGGCTGAAGATCAAAGTGCCAGCATATAGTGGGAGCTCCTCTCTGCTGCCAAGATGGTACCTCCTCGAGAGTGGCAGAATGGTATGTCCTCAAATGGCAGAAAGCCTAAGGGCAAAAGGAATGAACTCATCCCATCAAGCTCTATGGTAATGGAATTAATCCATTTATAAGAGCAGAGCCCTCATACCCTAAACACCTCCCCAAAACCCCCTCCTTCCAACACTGTTGTATTGGAGATTAAGTTTCCAACACATGAATGTTAGCAGACACATTCAGACCATAGCAGTGAGTTTAGCATTCACAGGACACAAAATTTACTACAAAAATAAATTGTATTTTTATATACTAGCAATGAAAATTGAAAATTAAAACAGCAAATATTTATAATATCAAAAACAGGAAATATAGAGAGATAAATTTGAATAAAAGGATATGTAAGACATGTATACTGGAAACTATAATATATTGTTGAGAAACTAAAGAAGACAGAAATAAAATGAAATATATACTGTGTTCATGGGCCAAAGACTCAAGATTATTAAGTTATCAATTCTTCCCCAATTGATCTTTTTAAAAATAAACTGTGTTGCATAATTTATATACCATACAATTCACACATTTAAACCATTTAAAATGAACAATTAGTTTTAGTATGTTCACAGAATTGTGAGCCATCACTGCCATCTAACTTTAGAATATTTTCACTCCCTCAAAGAAATCCTGACTCATTAGCAATCACTCCCTTTTTTCCTACAAACCCCTAGTCCTAGACAACCACTAATCTACTTTCTGTCTCTATAGATTTGCCTATTCTGGATATTTTATATAAATGGAATCATACCATATGCGTTATTGTGTGAAATGTTTCTTTCACTTTGCATGTTTTCAAGGGTAACCCATGTTGTAGCATGTATCAGTATTTCATTACTCTTTATTGCCAAATAATATTCCACTGTATGAATATGCCACATTTGATATATCTCCCTAAACTGGTCTTGGATTCAAAGCAGTGTAAATCAGAAAGCCAGTGGAATTTTTGCAGAAGTTGACAAGCTGATTCTAAAATTCATATGAAGTTCAAAGTATCCACAATAGCCAAATAAATTTTAAAAAGAATAAGGTTGGAGCACTAACACTACCTGATTTCAAGACTTATTACAGAAGCTTAATTGTCAAGACCACGTAGAATTGATCTCAAGATAAGAATAGAGAATCTAAAAATAGACTCATACATATATAAACAACTCATTTTTTTACTAAGGCAATTCATTGGTAAAAAGATCATCTTTTTAACAATTGGTGCCAGAACAACTGGACAGCCACATGAAAAAACTAACAAATAAACAAAAAACCTTCAATCCACATCTTACATCATATATAAAAATTAACTCAAAATGGGTCATGGATATAAATGTAAAACATAAAACTACACAATTTGTAGAAGAAACAGGAAAATTCTTTGTCATATTGAATTAGGTAAAAATATCTTAGATACAATGCTAAAATCTCAATCCAGGAGAGAACAGAAATTGATAAATTGAGCTTCATCAAAAGTAAAAACTTCTGCTCTCAACAGACACTGTTAAGAGAATGAAAAGAAAAGTCATAGATTGGGAGATAATATTTGCAGTTCCTATATCTAATAAAGGACTTGTATGCACAAGATATAAAGAACTCTCAAAATACTATAGTAAGGAAACAAACAATTGAATAAAAATGGGCAAATGATTTGGACAGACACTTCATCATAGAAGTTACATAGATGGCATTTAAGCACATGATAAAATGCTCAATATCATTAGTCATTAGAGGTAAGCAAATTAAAACTATAATGAGATAGCACTATTAGAATGTGTAAAATTAATAAAATCCTACATACCAATGGTTGACAAAAACCTGGAACTCTAATATACTGCTGGTGACAAAATTTAGCAGTTTCATATAAAGTTAAATATACACCTGCCCTATGATCCAACCATTCTACTTCTAGGTATTTGCCCAAGAGAAACAAAAACATATGTTCATACAAAGGCTTGTTCATGAATGTCCACAGAAGCTTTTTTTTTATAATAACCCAAAACTAGAAACATCCCAAATATTCATCAACAGATGAGTACAGAAACAAATTGTGGTCCACAGTACAATGGAATGCCACTTGGCAATAATAGGAATGAATTACTGACACACACAATCACAGGGTTGAATCTCGAGACAATTTGTTGAGGGAAAGAATCCTGGCCAAAAAAAATTATACATGCTGTATAATTCCATTTACATAAAATACTAGAAAAGGAAAATGAATGTATATAGTGACAGAAAGGAGGTCCATGGTTGCATGGAGGCAGGAGGGAAGGATTATAGAGGGGTAAGAGGAAACTCTTGCAGGTAATAGATAGGTTTATTATCTCAATTTCTACAATGGTTTCATGATTATGGACCTATGTCAAAACTTATCAATTTGCACATTTTAAGTATATGCGGTTTACTGTGTGTTAATTATATCTCAATAAAGATGTTAAATGAAGTACAAAGAAGACTCCACCTGCTGGGTTGGACACTAGTGCTGAGAAATGAGCACAGCAAGATCAGTCTTGGTTCCAAAAGAGACAGCCCTCCAGGCAGTTGCTCAATGCAGTGACTTAGGCCTGGGGAAAAATGAATGCATCTAAGTTACTGCATCTGGAAGTAGGAGGGGCAGGCAATCATCTTGTTACTAGACCCAAAACACAAGGTCAGGTGCCCAGACGCTAGACTCTTGAACTAAGGCTTCCAGAGTTTCTCATGAGCACAGGATTGTTCTGACAGCTGAGGGTTGGTTTAACCCCAAGAAGAGAGATCTAGATTAGCCCAGTTATCTACTACACTGGAACACACTTGAGCTTCAAAACGCCTCATTGCAGTTCACCTGTTCCATGAAGTATCTACGCAAGGTTCTAAGGGTCTCCTTCCCTTCTCTCACTTTCAGGGCTTCCCCTAAACTGCTCTAGACTCATTTCAGCAATCTCATTTTTTAACATTATTCATAGTCCACTCATGCATTTATTCACATGTTGAAGAAAGGCTTCCATGTGAGAAGGTAGTATGCTAAGTTCTAGCAATACGTATAAGACAATGCTGGTAGACGTATTTTGAAAGCTATTATGGAGATATCTCCTCGCTCCAAAGAGGTGAGAGGGGGCTTCCCAGAAGAAAAGACATGAGGGCTGAACCACCCTGTCTCCCATGGTTGCTGCCTCACTGCCAAACCTTCCCCCCTTTGCTGATCTGCTTCAGACATCTCGGGTTTTTCACCTCATTTCCTGTTAGTTCACACTTCACCCCATCCCGTGACCCCAATACACATACTCACCAGTAAACTGGACCTTCTAACACACACACACACATACCTCTACTCATAATGTCCATGTGTTAAAAGTCAGTTTGTAAAATCACTCATTTATTGCATGTGCTATAGTTTCCTGACAGAGGTCATACATTCTGTTCTTATTTGCCCCTGAAGAGCTCTGTTCCCATAAATGAGGTCATACGGAGGGAGGCAGACCTAATGAAACCATTTTGGTTTAGATAACCATCTGGTTAAATAGAACTCAAGCCTTTTGGAATTAATATTTTACTTTTTGTGTATTATGCCCGTAGTTTAAATAAAAACCATAAAACTTTTGCAGCTCACTATAGAAATGGAGATTCTAAACAAAGGAGTCAGACAAATTTACAAATGTATGAACACAAAGTTGATGACCATATAGTTAAAAGTAGCAAGTTAAAGGTATATTCATAGGAGACTTGTTAAATCAATGATGCTATATGCATCCACTGGTGTACCATACAGATATTAAAACAATATGATTTGGATCTACTGCATTGGTGGAGAACGGTCCCTGTAATACATAGCAAAATGAAAAAAAAAATTATGCATATGGAATAATCTTATTTTTGATCTCACATATGAATACATATATAAACATTTAATTTTGGTATCTCAGGGTGGTAAGATTACATAGGTGATTTTTACTTTCTTTTATATGCATATTTTATTATTTCTGAATTCTTTGCAAAGAGCAAGCATTACTTTCATAATCAGAAATATTTTTTCCACTTGAGCAAAAATACGCTATTCACATCTTAACATTGGCCTTGGCTGTAGGCCAGGAAGTCCATTCTCAGGATGTGGGGAGAGGGATAGAGCTTTCCTGTGTAGCTGATGATTATGATCCCTGACCCCCCTCGTTGATTAACACTGAGACCAGCTGACTCATTTAACATGTACCTTTTCATATATATGGTTATAGCAACCTTTTAAACAATTCTTAGAGACGGTCAGGTTTACCAAAAAAAAAAATCAATCTCCAAAATGTTCCTTTGTCCTTACTTATTAACAACTTGCTCCTCAGAGCTCACGCTGTCAATAGTAAATTCATATTATGTGTAACATATGATAAAAGTCTAAATTATGGCTATGTTAGTTTCCTAGGGCTGCCATAACAAATTACTACAAACCAGATGACTAAAAAAAAAAAAGCTCAGACATTTATTGTCCCACATTACTGGAGACTGGATGTCTGAAATCAAGGTGTTGGGTGGATTATTTCTGAGGGTTCTGAAGGAGAGTTTCATTCTTCTCTACTGGCTACTGGTGACAGTGAGCAATACTTGACACTTTTTGGCTTGTAGATGAACCCATCCAATCCCTGCCTCCATCTTCACAGGGTGCTCTGTGTATCGGCTAAGAGTTAAGCCAGAGTGTTCGGAGGAGCCTTCCTGTTCTCCTGTTTGATCCTCATTCTCCGACTCTGTCCACCAGACGGCACAACCACTCACCATTTTCTTCAAACCTGTTGTGCTCCCTGCCACTGTGCCCTTGCTCGCGCTGTTCCCGCTGCCTGGAATGCTGCTTCATCCCTCACAGCAAGATTAAATCATATCTATTCAAAACTCTGCTCACATATTACCTCCTCCAAGGAGCCCTGTCCGCTGCCTTCACTCAGTGTCATTTCTCCTTTTCTGGACTCCCATTCTATCCACACTCGTCCTGCAGAACTTCCCATCTACCTTGCTGATGCATTTTCATATCCCTGCCACCTTGTCCAGGGCAAATCCACCCATGCTGGCTCAAGGGAGCAAAACCTCTCAGTGGCTCCCTGACCCTGCAGAAGCAGAAGAGGGTAATTAATGGTTGGAGCATGGGGTCTGGAGGCAGCCTGCCTGGGTGTGAATCCTGGCTCTGCTATGGTGCAGTCAGAGGAGTCCGGCTCCTGGTTAAAATCCTATCTGTGATTTCTCAGACCTGATTATAGGCTATTACAAAGGCTTTGCTTGGCAGGGCTCTCAGGGGAAGCTGCCCTCCCCATGCTAGGCTCTGTGCACAGCCAGCACACTGCAGCCTCTGCAGGGAGTTGCAGCGAAGGCCTCAGGACTCGTGCTCAGTCAGGTTCTTGCACAGATTTGCATTCTTAGCTCCTGCTCCTGTGTGCCTAGTTCACTTTATCAGAGGCCTTGGGCTGAGGTCTTCTTCAGGAACCTCTACTGAGGGCCCCTTATTGGGCTGGGGCACAGGGTGGGGTGGGGAGAAGCCTTGAAGACACTTTTCCCCACTCTACTCAGTACCTGGTACTTTCCTACTCCTAGACCTTCCCCTTCACCCTCCCTCCATCACCACCTCAAGGTTCATAAACTTCTGGAGTCTTTTGTTTGGGGCACCCTCAACAGTGAGATGACCCCACATCTGTGCTGATCCGCCTGACTTGCATGCTGTGCCATGGGGGAAATTGGAGCAGGGGTAGTCAGAGTTTTCTCTGCTCTTAACCTCTTGCTTGTACTGTGGCGAGAAGTGATTAACGGCTTAGCTCATTTATGGCTTGTTGCTTTAATTGGCTTTTTCAACACCTGGCAGCTCAGATATCTCTCTATCTCTCTCTCTCTCTCTCTTCCCCCAAGTCCCCCCCACCAACTCAGCTGAGCTCCTGACCAAAGTGGGGTAATACTAGAACCTAACTTTTAGGAATATCGTGAATAAGATAATGCATGTAGCATTTTTATAATTATGTTAAAAAATACATAGCATGAGGGCTACACTCTTAAATTTTTAAGGGCACAGTACAGTATTGTTAACTATAAGTACAATGTCATAGAGCAGATCTCTAGAACTTTTTCATCTTGCAAGACTGAAACTCTAGTCCTGGGGGAGGGGGAAATAGGGAGTTGCTGTGAACAGAGCATGTTTTTAATTTGTGCAAATTTGTGAGGTACATGAGAAAATTTGTTACATGTATGTAATGCATAGTGATCAAGTCAGGGTATTCAGGGTGTCTATCCCCTAGGCACAATATGTTTTTGTTAAGTATAGTCATCCTACTCTGCTCTCAAACCTTGAATTTATTCCTTTTATCTCATCGTATCTTTAACTCACTTCATCCTCACCCCTCCCCTCACTCACCCTTCCCAGTCCCTGTTATCCATTTTCCATGCTCTACCTCCATGTGCTCAAACTTTTTAGCCCCCACATATAAGTGAGCACATGCAATAGTTGTCTTTTTGTTCCCAGATTATTTCACTTAAGATAATGTCCTCCAGTTCCACCCATGTTGATGCAAATGGCACGATTTCATTCTTTTTATGGTAGAGGAGTATTCCATTGTGTATATACCACATTTTGTTTATGCAATCATCCATTGCTGGACACTTAGGTTGATTGCATGCCTTTGCTACTGTGAACAGTGCTGCAACAAACATGCCAATTCAGGTATCCATTTGATACATTGATTTCTTTTCTTTGGGGTAGATACCCAGTAGTGGGATTGCTGGATTGAATGGTAATTGTATTTTTAGTTTTTTGAGAACTCTCCATACTGTTTTCCACAGGCTATACTAGTTTACATTCCCACCAGCAGCATATATGTGTTTCCTTTTATCTGCAATCTTACCAACATTCTGACTGGGGTAAGATGATATCTCATTGTGGTTTTGATTTGCATTTCTCTGATGATTAGTATGTTGAGCCTTGTTCATATACCTGTTGGCCATTTGTATGTATTCTTTTGACAAATATCTATTCATGTCTTTTGCCCACTTTTTAATGAGATTATTTTTTTCCTGCTAAGGAAATTTGAGTTCTTTGTATATTCTGGATATTACTCCCCTGCCAGATGAATAGTTTGCAGATATTTTCCCCCATTTGTCAGGGTATCTCTTCACTCTGTTGATTCTTTTGCTGTGTGGAAGCTTTTAGTTTAATGAAGTCTCCTTTGCCTATTTTAGTTTTGGTTGCCTGTGCTTTTGAGGTCTTAGTCATAAATTCTTTGCCTAGACCAATGCCCAGGAAATTTTCCCCTAGGTTTTTCTCTAGTATTTTTATAGTTTTAGGTCTTAAATTTAAGTCTTTAATCCATTTTGAGTTGATTTTTGTATATGGTGAGAGATAGGGGTCCAGTTTCATTCTTCTGTGTGTGGCAATCCAATTTTCCCAGCACCACTTATTGAAAAGAGTGTCCTTTCCCCGGTGCAAGCTTTGTCAAAGATCAGTTAGATGTAAACATGTGGCTTTATTGCTGGGTTCCCTATTCTGTTCCATTGGTCTATGTGTCAGTTTTTATAACAATACAATACTGTTTGGGTCAGTCTTATAATGTATTTTGAAGTCCACTAATGTGATGCCTCTAGCTTGGTTCTTTTTGCTCAGGATTGCATAGCATCTTTTAGCAGACTCCTGGTACACAGTCCATTCTCTGTTATTATTACTGTTGTCTATGTTATTACCATGGCCTTCCTCGAGCCCTGGAGTGCAGCACACAAGGCCCTTCATGCATGTGCTCGCTAAACCACTCTGCTTAATTTTTCACTCTTTGCCTCAAATATTGTTGCCAGCCATAGCAAATTATTTTTAATTTCCACTAAATATATCATTTGTCCTCCTATCCACTTCTTCATTAAACTGATGCTTCTCTCATTTGTGGGACATTTTCTCACTTATCCCTCTTGACTCTGCCCAGGAGCCAGCTTCTCAGTGAAGACTTGCTAATTTCTCCAAGTCCTTGTCTCTCCCTTTTCTTTTTGATATTTCCCTCATCAAATGCATATATATATATATATATGCACCCACATTTTTATATCATTCTATTGCAGTTACTTAGTTCTATTTCTATTTCTGTCTCTGTTTCTAGAAGGGACCATACCTTTTAAATATTTGCATTTCTAAATAATCATTAACCATTTGTTGAACAAACTGACATACATTCTACTGGGGATGGTAGGATTCTTGCCTGAATCTTGGTATACCCCACAAAGTGCCCCTAGTATAATGCCTGAACTATAACTGCCATTGGGAAAATATCTAGGGATGACACAAACAGATGAAAGAAGGATCTCCCCAAACACAAGCATCAGCTTAAACAAGATCAGAGATCCATAAAAATCCCATCAATTGCAAGAAAAAAAGATTATAATGATGGAAGAAAATCACACCAAAATCTTAATAAACAACAATAACTCTAATTTCCACTATCTCTTTTGAAGACATTTAAGTTGAAGGGCAAATAAATTCTTAATTTGGTTTAGAGTGAGGACATTTTATGTTGGTTTTATCTTCTTTTATATCAAGACAAACAACAGTGACTGAAATCCTTTCTAATTAGCAGCCATCACCAAATATTGGATATAATCCTTAGGTGGATTCCTGGCTTCAGTGTGTGTGTGCGCATGCAAGCACATGTGTACAAGCATGTATGCTTTTGTGGATTTGTGTTTTTAAAAAACTGTAACTTTAAAAGATTTAATATCCTTTGAGAGTTCTCTAATTAGGCCCTGTTCCTCTTCTTAGATGAGTTTAGTACCCAAGTAAATGAACTAATTAGTAGTCTATTGTTGAATGGGGCTACAATGTTTTATAAAACCCCTGGTCATCATTGGGAGTTCCTGCACAAGACGGCAATTAAATAGTTCAGAAAAAATAAAACCTGTTCTCTATTCCCTCACCTTATTCCATGACTACAGGACTGTTTGCATGTGCCGTGCTTGGTTCCCAGATGGGCTTGGGCAGGAGGCCAGGGTGATGGGCGGCAGGCAACCCAAATCTGGACAATACAAAACCAATTCAGTGATGAAAAGACAAAGGCAATTCCCAGAAGATGAGTGATCTCTTGAATGACCCAAGTAGTCTCTGCAAGCCTTTGAATTTTACCTTGATGTTTAAATGAAGGCACGGAGGGAAAGGAGGGGCTAATTCTATTGATTGATATGACTCAGAAATCTAGCATAAAAGTAACATACTGATACACAGAGTATGTGACACAAAAACAAATCTGATCCCAGCTGACTAAATTATGCCCTGACCTTCTTATGTCCCCCCCATGGATACTTTCGACGCATTAAGCTAGTTTTTTGTTCAGGATTCATTTATTAATAAGCAAATATATCAAACCTTATGTTAATGATATTTAGCCTCTTTTGAAACAAAAACATTTAGACAAAGAGAAAAGGAATTAATGATTACTTTGTTGTATTGGTTTTGTAGACGAGGTCTTGAGAATGATTTCATAAATTGAAATTACATTTCACTAGTATCATGGTCCTCTGCTCCTCAACCCACAGCCCACTCCCACCTGATGGGTCCCAGTTGCCTCCTATGGTGGGTACTTTGCTTTGGAGTTGGACAGAGCTGCCACTAGGCGCTGTGTTACTGAGTCCCTCTGTGCCCTGGTCTGAGTGTCCAATACCTAGGGCTGTGCAGAGAATTGAAAACATTAAATGCTGTAATGTGTATAAGGTCATAGACCAAGAGCACACAGAAGCACAAGGCAAATGATAAATATATTTCAGGTTCCTTCTTCTCAGGGTAACTTTTCCAACTCACCTCCCCTGCCTGGCATATCATTAATTAGCCTATGATCCCAGCCTCATCTCCCTGTACTCACAGCCCTATGTGTATATAGCATCTTCTCCTCCCAGGCATTAACCTTTACAACCTTCAAGTGAGCCCAACCCCAGGCTCTTAAATCCTTGCAATCCACTGATGACCAAAGCTTTTCACCTCCATTGGCTTTTCTTCAACTGCTAAGGAAGTGGGCACCTGATCTCAGTGGCTGCAGATCCCACATGGTAGGAATGGAGGTTAAGGGGAGTGCTGTCCCCATTGCTCAGGAGGATGAAGCAGAGCTCAGGTCTTCCTCACCAGGTGGTCACTTTTCTTTTCTATCTAACACATCTAGAATGAAATATACCTATTAATACACAGATTTAGATTCCCATTTGTTCCAAGAAAGTCACATCCCTCCCATTCACTTAAACCTGATTCTGTTTTGAGAATTAATACCCCGAGTTACTTGACAAGGCATCTGAGAGTGATGGAACAAGAGGGACACCAGGCCACTCTCACCTCCTCCTTCCTGGGGAGGAGGGAGATCTTTTCACCCCAATGTATTTAAAACAGCAGCAACTTATTGAATCAAATTTTAATTAAAATAAGAATATCTAGCAGATGTTTCATGTGTCTTCACAGACATTACACTCAGATACAATATTGAAAGTAAAAGTAATTTCTCTACAGAAAACTATCTGTCATAACTAGGACAATGCACTAGAAACCAATAACGTTTCTAAAGTTGGGAGAGGCTGGTTAAAGGACTTCGTGTTCCCTTAAAGCATTAATTCTGTCAGAAGAGCCCAACCGACCTTAAAACAAAGCCAAAAAGCTTCCAAAGATATGGGGTAAGGGGAAAATAAAAATGATTATTTAAAAAAATATAGAATATTCAGATGAAATCTAGATTTTTTTCAATATACTAAAATGGTACACTATCGATCTTAAAGATTTTGTTCAAAACAATCAAGATCTTGAACACAGGTCTTGAAATGCAGCAGATCACAATCAGTCCTTGGGGACTGTGTCCCCACAGCCTACAACACTGTCAGGTGTGAGTGGTTCTCAATGATGGTTGTGGAACAGACAGATGAATGAAGCTCTACAACTGCCTCCCACCCCAAATGCCTCAGCATAATAACCAGCATCTGTCATGTACTTAAGAAGAGCAAGGCATGACTCCACTGCCATATGCATGCCAACTCTTGCAACTCTCACCTCAAGCTTATGAGATAGATCCCATCATCATCCCCTCCTTACAGAAAGGTTAGGGAATTTGCTGGTAGCCAAACAGGTCATGAGATGAAGGGCTGAGATTTGAACCAGCCATTTTAGCTGCACATTCAACCACCTCCCTTTACGGCCTCCTAGAAGTCAGTTTAAATTTTGAACAGAAATAAGTCTTAGAATCAAACATGAGTCTAAGAAAACCACGGGCCATAATGGGATGCTGTGGTCAGCTTATTTAACAAAACGTATATTTAATTCCATGTTCTGTTTTCCCTTCTAAGCCATTACTAAATCTCTGATACACTCTATAGTGAATGACGTCTTAGATTCATTGGAATGAGGTGAACATGTCCTGTCATCCAAAGTATTTTCTCATAAGAAATACCAGGAGAACAAGTAGGGACTGTGACAATTGCCATTGTTTAAGAGAAAACACAGTCTTTAATACTTTGTTCCCTATGGCCACAAAGTCTTTCTGAGCCTCAATTTTCTCAATTATAAACGGGGAGGATAATGCTTAAACCTCAGGGGTTATCCGGAAGGATGTGCAATAATATGTATGAAGCACCCAGAATAGTGCCTGGCGTATGGGAGAGGCTTCAATCAAATTAGCTGTTATCACTGCTAACTGATAATCATAGTGCCCACCCTCCTCGGAAACCTAGCCAGGATGCACTTCAGACTTCACCAGGCTCTCAAAGACGGTCCATATTATGAGTCTGTGGTCAAAATAAAGCATTCACAGTTGGTTTTAATGAGCTCCCACCCATCTATTAACCCTTCCAGATTCTTTTAATAATCCTGTTTGGTGAAGGTCTCCAGAGTACCACGCCTGCCTCTCTGGTCTGGCAGCCTGACAGTAAGCGGTCTCTGGCATAATACCTACAATTAGATACAGCTTCCCATCAGCATGGGCCCTTTAATAGCTGTAGTGAGCAAAGCACCTTGTAAATAAGGTAGCATTGGCATTTTCATGTTGGTTTCCATTAAGTAAGAGTCTATGGTTATAGAAATGATTTTGAGCTAAGCTCCAGCATTCCAACATCCCACGTAAGGAGGATCGCTTCCTGCCTTTCCTGCATGTTCACTCACCCTTTGAGGAAATATTTACTCATCTCCTGGGATGTGCCAGGTACTGTGCTCCTCATGGGATACAGAGGCAGTGAAAACAGAATTCCCATCCTTATGTAGACTGGGGGAATGCAATCATTCCACATGGACTGACAAGGAATGGTGCTGGGCAACATGAAAGAAGTACAGGAAGGTGGAAACAAAAGGCAGGAAAGCTAGGCTGTCTGGAAGGAACGTGAAGGGCCTTCTAGGCTGCAGATTCATACACCACAGTGTGAAGGATAAGAAGGCCTCCATCAGGTCAATCAGCACAACTTGGAGAGAGCTCAGGCCCAGTGAAAATCCTGAGTGAAGGTCCAGAAGAAAGGGTGAGCTGGGCACTTTCTAGGAAACCTAAGGGGGAGAAAATCAGCCCATCTGGAATACGCGGGGCCAGGGCCATTGGGAGAGGCTATAAAGGTGGGCAGAGCTCCATTTGGAGGACCTTCTAATGTATGAGGACAGCAACAAAAATTAAAGCCAACTTGCATTTTCTTCCTTTGATTCACTTGGGCTCTACTGAATGTACCTACGTGGTAGTTCAAGCGACATGACTTATATCCTTGGATATGTGTAATAACGAACTGAATTATGGCCGTGCTCCTTTTATAAACCTAACCCATCTTTCATGGCCCAGCTTAAAACCCACCTCCACTATCAATCCACCCTCCATCAGCATAAAGTGATTTTTCCATATTCAGATCTCCCAGTATTTATTGCTTTATAACTTAATTATACTGGCTTGTTAAATTATCTTCTCACACACCAGTGGCTTAACCCTCTTATTAGACAGAAGGCTTCTGAAGAGCTAAGATACAGTTTGAAACTTCTCTGTATGCCCCACAGTACCTGGTATCCACATAATTATCCTCTTGGTCAAAAAACATGGTTCTAAGCCCAAGTAATACATTAAGAAATAAGGCAGGGATGGACTCTGTTCTTATGGGCCTTACATTTTGATCAGAGAGACAGAGAAAATAAAGAAGTAATTTAAAAATACAGATCATACATAAGAACATATATATATATATATATTTATACACACATCCATGAATATAATTTCAAATAATGCTAAGAGCAATGATGAAATAAAAGGATTGGGATTTGACTAGCTTGGAGGTCTGCTACTTTATATTGTATGGCAGAGAAAATCCCAGGAGTTGGTATTTAAATTGGGACATGAATAATAAGAAGGAACATGCCATGGGAGCATCTGGCGTTGGGTGGTCCAGATAGGTAAACACTGAATGCAAATCTCTACTATGGTAAATGATCTATGTCAAAAGCAGGCCAGGGGCAGAGCAGGGAAAGCAAGAAGAAATGAACACAGTAGGAGGTATTGGATTAGGAACATAGACAGAGTTTGAGTTTTATTCCAGGTATAATTAGAAGTCTTTGAAAGGTATTAAGTATCCACAAGTTACTCAATTTTCACATTTATTGATTGCTTGGTTATACTTGGTTAAGCCTCAAAAAGAAAAGTTTAAGAGAAAAAAATTTACTAAAAATTATGTCCTAATTTTGAGTTAAATAGTCATAACTAAGGCCTGAACAATTGTGGAAAATTTTAGCAAAATAATGGAATTGGCTTAACAACAGTTTTCAGAATTGTCCCTTACAGCAGATGTTATCTGTCAATATTACCTTCTTTCTACAAATGTGTCTTTCATGTAAACAACATCTGCAAGTTTGCATGATGAAACTGAAATAAAAGCCTGCTGGAAAACTATTGGCAATCCTCGTTTCTATCCTCTAGTGAATGTCACAAAAAATAAACTTCATGACTTCAAGTCTTTAAAGAGAAAGTTGGTTAATCAGAAGAAAGGCAGCTGAGCTGCGAAGTACTTTTAAAGAGAAATCTTGTGTATGTAAGCACCTATTTTGCAAATGAAGCGTGTGAAGCCATGTATATAGGAGGCGGAACTTTTAACTGGTGGTCATTAAGCATCTCATGGGCAAAAGCAGTAATGAATTACCTCCATTTTTGCTTCAGCAATTGCTTTTATTTGCATCTTTAGCATAGAATAATAGAGCAAAATAGCCTAAAATGCCAATAATGAAATAAATCAACAACAAAAATAATAGTAAAAGCAGCTAACATTTATGGCATTCGTGTGCCGTGCCAATACCTTGGTAAACACTTTGTAAGTATTTGCTCATTTAATCATCATAAAATCAATAAAGCAGTTTCCATTAATAAAGCCCATAATAATGGATGTAAAATGAGGCTCAGAGACATGGAGCAACTTCCCTAGGGCCACAGAGCTGACAAGCTTCAGAGCCAGAGTTCCCCCCTTTCATTCTCTTCTGTTTCTCTGTTGCCATCAGAAAGGCCCGGTGGAAGCATCTTGCTTGCAGCCAATAAAGACTCTTTCTACAGTTGTATGTTACACACTACAGGCTTCCGTTTGAAGGTTGAGTGGTGCTACCCACCTGTTATCCTCAGCAGACACCCATTAATTCATTCACAAAATATTTATTGAATGTGTACTATGTCCCAGGAAATGGGGCTACAACCACAAACAAAATGCCTGAGTTCCTGAATGCAAGACTTGCCATTCCGGTCAATTTTAGTTGAAGGGAAAGGAGACACAGACAGGTTAATATATAATGCAATGCCTTAGAGTGATAAATATAAGAAAATTGAAAGTGATAGAATAAGGTATGGATTCTCTTTTAGATTGTGTGATATTGAAAAGCTTTCCTTGACCCTATTTCCCCTGAAGTGCATATACAAATCAGAATGCCACATGCACTTAGAGAGCAAAGAGAGACATTTGCACACATGTTAGGGCATTGTCATGCACAATTTGGGGAGAAATCCTTAGACACAGACTCTGAGTTTTTAAATCTACTGATTGATATTTGAAAAAGATATTTCACGTAATAAGCAATTGCTTCACTTTGCACGTAGATTCCTCATGGAGTTTCTTTGAATATTAAGTAAAAACCTTCATACTTTTGGGTGGTGAGTCATTTATAAAAAATTATTTTCCTATAAGTCTCTAAGGAATACATCACATAGTTCAGTAAGTATGTTTCTGCTATATATTTGTGACATAATATTGATATAAGCACTGGGGGTGTGATAATTCCAACTTAATTTCAGTCCACAATCTTCTTATTTCTTTGAACTTATGAGCAAAAAAGTATGCTGATATAAAATTACAAAAACAAAAACAAAAGTGTAGTTTTACTTGAAAAACCACTAACTTTCTTGTAAGGTACCAAAGCCAGTTTGCTCTTATAATTCAGTAAAGGTGCCTATTTTGGAATCAGTAGTAAATGACTATGGGCTAATTTTTGATTGATAATTTTCTCATTAAAATTAATGTCAATCTAAGCTTCCAATCTGCACCTATTAATAAAACTCTTAATTGATATCGTATGTAGCCATTGCCTTTCTATGGGTACAATCAATTTGGTAGAGATCCTGTGCTTTATTGACTTCTGGGTACACACAGGAGGTTTTTTTTCCTCCTTCAGGGAGGGACCATTTCTGTGCAGGTACCTGAAAGCAGACCTAAGGCATGAGGGCACTTGCCATTTAATTTAGACTTCCTGTGACATTCCTAACATGCAGCATCAATGTCAGACAATGCTGTTAGTACACAGGTCCCAAGGGTCACCAGCTATGAAAAGCCAATTGCTGCACTTAAAAGCTAGACTGTCAGAAAGCTTGGTGTTCTAGACACCCTGGCTCCAGCTCCATCTACAAAACTTTAAGTGCCACTTGCTAAAAGTATGGAAAAACCATATCCTGTCTTTATCCATACAGAGTATCATTACTTGTTTTACAATATCTCACGAGCCGAACGAGTAGAACCAGGCAAAGAGCCAGTGTCCTTCATTCAAATGTTGCCAAGTCTTCAAAGAGAAGAAGTTTGCTTGAGTCCTGCAGAAAATCAGCTCCCATATAAGAGGGGCACATGAGTACTGATTTGTTAGAACTAAAAGGAGGACTGGACGACTAATTGATTCTGTAAAAACACCCCTAAGGTTCATTCACATGCTGTTGTTTTACACTTAACATTTGTGAGTATGTGCATTAACTTGGAGGATCTCAGTACACAGGATAAAAAAAAAAAAATGAAAGGGTCTTTTGGGAAGCTAAAAGCCCGAAAGAAAGAAGCCTTAAGTTCAATATCTATTTTTTCCTATATTCAAACAAAATATGAAATGAAATTTACTCTAGCTGTAAAACTCCAAAATAATCAAAGAGCAACCCAATGGCTAAAGAAAACTCAATGAAGGACCACGACCCCTCTGCAGGGACGGGTGATGCGAAAGGTCTAGATTAAAACCAGTACAGATAAATATCTCAAAGATCAGATTTTTATCTGAGTGCTAAGCAGCCCTTGAGTCTTCAGAGGTGCTTGGCAAATGTCAAGAGAAAAGACTCTCCTTCAAGGCTACCAGCACTTCTTCCCATGTTGCCATCGAGTTATGACACCAAGCGCTTTATGTTCTCTATGAAATTCCCAGCTTAGCTATAGAACTCAGGCAAGTGAAGAACACTTAAGGAGAATTCTTATGCCCTCACTCTCTATGTCAGAGGTCACTTTGTGAATGGACTTTGAGGGAATGAGCCTAGAATTAAAGGGACTGTGTTCTTCTTCACTTAAATCAAAAACAACAAAATGATATTCTCTCTCTCTCTCTTTTCTCCATCTCCATCCCCCTCTGTTTCTGACAGCTTCAGATGGCTAGTTGGCTAGTTGACCATTCTTCAATTCTCCATTATATTATAAATGATGTTGTAGATCCCTTCTGCCAGGGCTTGAGTAAAGACTAAGGATATATTTCCAGGGAAGTCTGGACAAAATGCGGGGTCTGATTTCTGTTCTGGGTTGTCTCCAAGGGTGCGTGGCCTTCCTTACACCACACTGCCCAGGACAGGAGGACAGCGCTGCCCCAGCATGCTGACTCTGCTGTACAGTCCGTGCCTGTTTGCTTATTGATCCTCTAAAATCTAAGCTTATGAAGTTTACGTTTCTTTGTCGAGGGGAAACTTCATTTAGTATAGTGTTTTTACTTTTTAAAAAGTAAAATTCTTGTTTATTATAAAAGCAATATAACATTAAATAAAATAAGGAAAATAAAGAGAAGGCAAAGATGATTCACAACTGCATAGTGCTTTGTAGCTAACAGTAAAAAAAAAAAACACATGTTCTTCTGCACATTTGATTATTTTTCTTCACTTTGAAGCATCCATTTGCATTTTTCTCTAAGCAATTTAATGCTTACTTCCTGAAATTTTGTATGGTTCTAAAAAACAATTTGGTAAAACCTAAACAAAAGTTTACAAATCTATACATTGTTCTTTCTAAAATTGTTCTGTGGTGTGGTCAGAGATTTCATTAAGTGTGTCCTCACAGGTCACTCTCTGAGAAGGTTTCTGACCAACCCTAGGATGCTCCTGCATCCAACTCAACCCCACCCTCCTCCCACCTGCTTTATTTGTTATTGTTCCCATTCTGGCACTGGCCATCCCGAGACAAATACAGGGACGAGTGCTGGTTTGTTGTCTGTATAATAGAACGGAAGCACCGTGAGCTTTTAGGTTTCTGGTGCAAATGCATCAAAGGTTTCTAAATGCTGGGGGCTCACAGTTCTTTAGCCAGTAGCTCCCTGGAGATGACAGTGAGACCAGAATTAGGGCAAGGATGACTCCCAAGATCTCTCTGAATCAGCACATGTGTTGTTCATTCAGTCACTTGTTCACTCATTCCATGGGCATTTTCTGAACACCTACCAGGTACCTGAGGATATCTGAATGGAATATCCTGTTCTCAAAGATAAGTGAGCAGAACTGTCCAAGGTGAAAGAATGGCCAGACAGGAAGGTTTGGCACCAGAAGTTAAATTAGACAAAACGTGGTGAGGGGAGTCTCAGGATTGACTATATTTAGTCACATCTGGGTCATCTCCTTCTTTCAAAGTATGCCAGGTTTGTGTAGCTAGGAAGGAAGAGGAAAGAAGTGGGTTCCAGTTAGACTGAGGTCAGGCCCTGAAGGATCCAGCAAATAAGACAAGAACATTATCTCAGTCCCTTGTCAGGCCTCCCCTCCAGGAAGCCTAGGCTAAGCCTCCTTCTGTCATAATCAATCTTGTCTCTTCTCTACCACCTCGCAGTGGCCCACTCCCTGTCACTGCCCCTCTCTCTCTCGCCTGCTAATTGTCAGGTTCAGGGTTGCCTGCTGCCCATCACCCTCCACCTAACTCACAGAGGCTGGGAACTCCTGACAGCAGGAAGCAGGCACAGCACCTCCAAGCCCCACGTCTGGCTCAGGTAGAGGGCTTTCTACCACTGTTGGAGGAGTGAACAGATGAACAGACTCTGGACCTAGAGGTAAGCAATTCACAAGATGAGAATGTCATCAATGGTACATGGCAGTTATAAGTGAGACTAAACTCTACCATGAGCGTTTAGGAGAATAATCCCATATTAGAGTGTATTAAATAAAGCATAGTGTCCAGAAACATGGAGGTTATTATACATTCACTTCTGGTGGATGGCAGTCAGTTCAAAGCAGCTGTTATAATAGGGATATTTTAACAGGAATATCAATTAAGCAGAATATAAAGAAAATTGGGGCTCACAGTAAATAAAGTTAGAATGACAAACAAGAAAAAGAAGAAATGGAAATGACATTGAGGAGGATGTGATTATCTCCAACAAAGGCAGGTGGCAAACACTGTATAGAATCCTCACAGCAACATTATGAAGTCTAGTATTATCTTTATGTCACAGTTGAAAAATATGGCTTCAGAGATGTTATGTAACCAATCTGAAGTCACACTGTTAGTGAATATCAGTGTTGGCATTCATACTGAAAACATTCACGCTCAGACTTAACTTATACCAAAACATTTGCTATTTTTATCA